>JAZDUH010000023.1:1157500-1842500 GCA_036419115.1 Scarus forsteni
AAAAAAGGTGTCAACCATAGAAATCTTATTAAAATAAAACCTTCAAATGTAGTGGCTTTAAAACATCAGAGAATCAGATGTGGTCTCTTAAATATTAGATCACTGAGGTCCAAATCTTTACTGGTGAACGACCTTATATCAGAAAATCAGATTGATTTATTCTGTCTAACTGAGACATGGCTACGAGAAGAGGAATATGTCAGTTTAAATGAATCCACTCCTCCCAGTCATTCAAATATTCATATACCACGTGACACAGGCCGTGGTGGTGGTGTAGCAGCTATTTATCATTCCTGTCTCCAAATCAATCACAGACCAAAGGCTAAATATACTTCTTTTGAAAGCCTTACTCTAAATGTATCTCATACTGATTCAAAAACCGGCCAGACAGTCCTGTTTGTGATAATTTACCGTCCTCCAGGCCCATACTCTGAATTCTTATCAGAATTCTCTGAGTACATATCAAACTTAGTCCTTAGCTCTGATAAAATAATCATTGTAGGTGATTTTAATATCCATGTCGACAAAGAGAGTGATAGTCTTAGCTCAGCTTTTATGTCATTAATAGATTCAGTTGGCTTTATTCAGTCTGTTAATGAAGCTACCCATCATTTTAATCACACTCTTGATTTGGTTTTAGCATATGGCCTTGATATTAATGAACTGAAAGTTTTTCCTGAAAATCCATTTTTATCCGACCACTTCTTAGTAACTTTTAGCATCCTCCTGGAAGATTCTGTATTTTGCAGCAAAATTGTGAGCAGTAGAAATCTGTCCAGTGGTGCCGTGGCTAAATTCAAAGAAGCCATTCCTGCTGCCTTAAGCTCAATAAATTGGCAAACTGATAACTGTGATATTAGTTTTAGCCCTACTCAGCTGGATCAGCTTGTTGATGACTCAGCCAGTCTACTAAGATCCACTTTGGACTCAATTGCTCCACTGAGACTAAAAAGAATTAAACGTCAGAGGACAGCTCCTTGGTTTAATTCAGAGACTCGTACACTTAAACAAACAACCTGTAAATTAGAGAGAATGTGGCGCTCTGATAAAAGGGAAGAGTCACATATACTTTGGCGAGAGAGTCATAATAACTACATGAGAGCCTTAAAACATGCTCGAGCTGCCTACTACTCCTCACTTATTGAAGAAAATAGAAACAACCCCAGATATCTCTTCAGCACTGTAGCCAGGCTGACACAGAGTCAGAGCTCTATTGAGCCTGTGATTCCTCTAGCCCTGAGCTGTGAGGACTTTATGAACTTTTTCAATGATAAAATTCTGAAAATTAGAGACAAAATTAGCAACTCTTTATCTCCAGCTGAACCTGCCTTACCTCTAAATGTAGTAGTAGTTAGACCTGAGTTACACAGTTTCTCTACGATTAGCCTTCAGAAGCTAAATTCTCTGGTCTCTTCCTCTAAATCATCAACCTGCCTTTTAGACCCAATTCCAACTAAACTGTTCAAGGAGGTCTTTCCTCTAGTTTGTCCGTTGTTGCTGGAGACAGTAAATATATCTCTATCAACAGGCTACGTACCACAGTCTTTTAAAACAGCAGTAATCAAACCCCTCCTTAAAAAACCTAACCTCGATTCAGGAACATTAGCTAACTACAGGCCTATTTCTAACCTTCCATTTGCCTCAAAGATCCTGGAGAAAGTAGTAGCTGATCAGCTAGGTGACTTCCTTCAAGACAATAGCCTGCTTGAGGATTTTCAGTCAGGATTTAGAGCTCATCACAGCACAGAGACTGCTCTAGTTAAAGTAACCAATGATCTACTTTCAGCTTCAGATGAAGGACTGCTCTCTGTTCTTGTTTTGTTAGATCTTAGTGCTGCTTTCGACACCATTGACCATGATGTTCTTATACAGAGATTGGAGATGTTACTTGGGATTACAGGGACTGCCTTAAATTGGTTTAAGTCCTACTTATCTAATAGATATCAGTTTGTACACGTGAACAACAAGTCCTCTGTGTACACTAAAGTAAGTTACGGGGTTCCTCAAGGTTCTGTGCTAGGTCCAATTCTCTTCTCTATATATATGCTTCCCCTTGGTGAAATCATGAGGAAATACTCTGTTAATTTTCACTGCTACGCTGATGATACACAACTGTATGTATCACTGAAGCCAGGTGAGACAAACCACTTAGATAAACTAGATGCCTGTTTAAAGGACATCAGAACCTGGATGGCCAGAAATTTTCTTCTTCTTAACTCAGACAAGACAGAGATTATTGTGCTGGGCCCTCGACACCTTAGAGAATCCTTTTCTAGTGATTTAACTGCCATAGATGGCATTAGCCTGGCACCAAGCACAACTGTTAGAAATCTAGGAGTGCTATTTGATCAGGATCTATCCTTTAACTCCCACATAAAGCAAATTTCAAAAACAGCCTTTTTTCATCTTCGTAGCATCTCTAAAATCAGGCCTATCCTGTCCCAGAGCGATGCTGAAAAGCTAGTCCATGCTTTTGTTACCTCTAGACTGGACTATTGTAATTCTCTGCTTTCAGGCTGTCCCAGCAAGTCACTTAAGACGCTTCAGCTGGTCCAAAATGCTGCAGCACGTGTGCTGACTAGAACTAGGAGAAGAGACCACATTACTCCTGTTTTAGCTTCTCTGCATTGGCTTCCCATTAAATATAGAATAGAATTCAAGATTCTTCTCCTCACCTATAAAGCTCTCAGTGGACAGGCACCAGTCTATCTTAAAGAGCTTGTACAACCCCTCTAGAACATTACGCTCCCAAAATGCCGGCCTACTTGTGGTACCATTAATCTCCAAAAGTAGTATGGGAGGTAGAGCCTTCAGTTATCAGGCTCCTCTTCTCTGGAACAATTTACCAACCACAGTTCGGGAGTCTGACACTCTCTCTACCTTTAAGGTTAGACTTAAAACATTCCTCTTTGATAAAGCTTTCAGTTAGGGACCAGCTCATAGTTTATAAATAAATAAATAAATTAGTTCATAAATTAGACTCATAGTTTAGATGTAACAGGTCTAGACTGCCGGGGGGGGGGAGTCTGGCACAATGGGCTCTATCACTCTCTCTCTCTCTCTCTCTCTCTCTCTCTCTCTCTCTCTCTCTCTCAGCATCTGCCTTTGCCCCTTTTGTTTGCTCCTGTACTCGTCTCTGGCTCTTGTCTTGTAGGTGGCCTGGGATCCTTGGTGTAGACTTCCTGCTGCTGTGGAGTCACGAAGCCTCAAAACTACAGTTATAAACATGACACATAGTTGACCATTTTATTAGGAACACTCCATTCCCATTATCATTATAGCTATTTATACAGATACTAGCATGATCTCCATATCCATGATCAATACATCTACAGTATCTATATTTTACTACCACATAGGCATGAGGTCCCTCTTGAAAATGGGATGTCACATCTCAAGAGGCCTTTAGCACATTTATATTTAACGGAGACAAATATGGTTGGGATGCGCTTGTGGTCTGGGCACCCATGAGTTTGTCACTACCATAAATTCCTATTTTCAGTAAGAATATCTAAGATTATACTTCTGTAAAATGATCACCACAACCATTCAGACATGAGGACCCTCTTGAAAATGAGATGTAGCATCTCAAGAGGCTAACCTCTAATAAATCAGACGACAGGTTGATGGTACATGAACCTGTCCCTAACTTTAGTTCTTACTTAAGTCCACTTGTCTCCTCTTACCTCCCTTCTTTTGCCCCCACACCCAACACAGCATCGTGTGGATTTGCTGTTCATCATGAGACTGGGATCCACATTCAAGATTTCCTGCTGCTTAACAGAAGGTTTTTTCTTGCCGCCATGATGGAGGGATCCATGATTGGCTATTTGGATTCATGTTGGGTGTTGGATGTATATATTTGTATATATATGTATATGTATATTTTATATGTATATATGTATCTATGCATATATGTGTATCCATAAAATGAAGAGCCTTATGCTCTATTGTAAAGTGTCTTGAGATAACACTTGTTATGAATTGGCGCTATACAAATAAAGATTGATTGATTGATTGATTGAAAGTTGTTCTGCATCCACACACTGACCTGTTGGATGCAGTGACAGAGTGAATCCACTGGTCCATATTCACCTGCTGTCAGTGACACATAGATCTGAGTGTCATCTGCATAATTGTGGTAGGATGCATTAGTACTTTGTATTAGCTGGCCTAAAGGCAGCATGTAGAGATTGAAAAGGAGGGGTCCCAGGACTGACCCCTGGGGCACCCCACAAGTCAAGGCCATGTGGTCTGAGACACATTTACCAATTTCTACAAAGTACTTCCTGTCTTCTAGATAGGACTTCAACCAATATAGGGCAGTCCCTGAGATGCCCACCCAGTCTTTTAGTCTTTGTAAAAGGATGTCATGATCGACAGTGTCAAAAGCAGAGCTCAGATCTAGCAGGACTAAGACGGAGACTTTGCCTGCGTCAGTGTTCAGGTGGATGTCATTTGTCACCTTGATAAGAGCGGTCTCAGTGCTGTGATGGGGTCTAAAACCTGACTGGAAAACATCAAATGAGTTGTTCATTAGGAGAAAGTCAGTGAGCTGTTGGTAAACAACTTTTTCAAGGACTTTGCCTAAGAACGGCAGATTTGAGATGGGCCGGTAGTTGTTCAGTACTGTGGCATCAAGACTGCTCTTCTTTAGGAGAGGCTTTATGACCGCAGTTTTCAAGGCCTTTGGGAATGTTCCAGATTGTAGTGACATGTTAACTATCTGAGTGAGTGGAGGTAACAAACTGCTCAGCACAGACTTCAGAAATCTAGTGGGTAACACATCGAGGCAGCATGTGGATGAACTCAGACTGATGATGATCTCTTGGACAGTTTTATCAGTTACAGGTGCAAAATGTGTCAGCTCGAAGTGTTTAGGTGGCTGCAGGGTAGTATTGATAGTGGGAGATTCATCCAGCATTGGAGATCGCTATTTATTGTTTTGAGTAGTGGAGTGAAATTTAAATTGGACAACTGTGACAGCCTGGGGGAGATGTGAATACCTACATATGTGATGTGACCTGTGCAAATGGGGATGGGTGTTGCAAAGGCTGCCACACCCAAGCTGGTGAGGTGTACAGTGTTTTGATCCAGTTAATAAATGATTCCCAAAGCCAAACCTATGAAGTGTATCAATGAGAAATGACCAGTTCACTCTGTTGAGAGCTTTTTCTGCGTCTAGAGTGGCTATTATTGAACTCTTGTGATGTGGGGCTGAATAGTGTATTAAATTGAAAAGTCTCCGTGTGTTGTTAGATGAGTTCCTTCCTTTGATAAATCTGGTTTGGTCTGGATGAATTATGAAAGGGATTATTTTTTCTAGTCTGTGGGAGAGTGCTTTGGTAATTATTTTTACAACATTTAGGAATGAAATAGGAGGGTAACTTGATGACAGGGTGGGGTCTTTGTTTGGTTTGAGAAGTGGCGAGATTGATGCTGACTTCACGTTGGTTGGGAATCTGGAGTGTTGTTGTCGGTGGCGCAGTTGGATAGTGCGCTTGGTCAGTGATCGGGAGGTTGCAGGTTCAAGCCCAGCTCCGGGCGACACATGGCGATGTGTCCTTGGGCAAGACACTTAACCCCAAGTTGCTCCCACTGCTGCGTCAGTGGCGTGTAAATGGGCATGAAAGGGCGTGAATGTGTTAGAGATACTGATGGATAACTAACATAGAAACTCAGAACCATCAGTGAGTGAATGTGAGTGGGAATGGGTGCGAATGGGTATGAATGGGTAGGTGTGACCTGTGGTGTAAAGCAGCTTTGAGTAGTCAAAAGACTAGAAAAGGGCTATATAAGCTCAAGTCCATTTACCATTTACCATTTCAGAAAGCATTCGGTGAAACAGAGGAGCTAAGATAGTCCAGAAATGTTTGTAGAACTCTGCAGGGAAGCCATCGGGTCCAGGTGCTTTATTATTGGGCATTTGATTAAGGGCAGTCTCGATTTCTTTATCTGTTAAGGGTGAGTCTAGGGTGTTTTTCTGATCAGTGGAAATTTGTGGTATATCTATGTTGTTGAGAAAAGGATCTGATGTCTTCTTCTTCTGGGTTATTGTCTGAGGAGTACAATTTGACATAAAATTCTTTGAATATTTTGTTAATTTCATCAAGAGAGTTGGTTGGCTTTCCTGCTGAGTCCTTTATGATGGAGACGGTAGACTTTTCTTTATTTTTTTTCATTTGATTTGCAAGATATTTACCAGATCTGTCATTGTGGTGGAAATGTTCCTGCGGGAGTCTGTTGATTAAAAACTGAGCTCACTTGTTTAGGATATCACTATATTGGAGTTTGTGTTGTCTTATTTTTTCTCCGTTTCCTCTGATGGGTTGCTGTTTGATTTTTTTGTTCTAATTCAGGTTCTAGTTTGTTTTGGGTCCTTTTCTTGTAAAATGAGAATGAGATTATAATCCCTCTCATGACGGCCTTGCTTGTTTCCCATAGAAGAGATGGTGATGACACTGGGGAATCATTTATTTCCAGAAAGGATGCCGACTCTTTTAATATGCACTGTAAAAAGGGATTTTAGGTTTTTGCTACTTCAGCTTACTTTCTGAAGTTAGTTCAACTTAAATGTCAGTTTTACTTAAAATATCAAGTAAAACAGTGTCCAACTAATCAGTATGACCAGAGTTGTTCAGGTAACATAGATTTCCTTGTTGATACAACTAAGTGTAAGTTTGGCCCCTGCTCAAATGCACAGGAAACCCCTTGTCCTCAATGCCATGTGCTGCAAGATCTGGAGCCTCCCTCCCTCATTTTGGATCACTAATTGCAAAGGTAAGAGCTTACTTTTACTGTGCTAATTAAGCTAATTCAGTTTTTTTGTTCAAACAGTAGCTACTTTTGGCAGATTTTACACAGGGTTGTTAAAATAAACCATGCCACAAAATTTTTCTGGCAGTTTTGCCAAACATTAATGCTTGGTTGAGCATCTTGGCTAACCGTACTGAAACATGTGATATTGCAAATCTATGGATTAATACTTTTGTGCCACTTGTGCATTTATGTGTGACACATTTATGTGTGAGAACATAAAATATTTGCAAGCAACAAATTAAGAAAAACAAACCACAGCTTTTTTTATTTAGACTTTCCTTTATTTCTAGGGAATTGTCATATATTTATGCCATACCTGGCCATGTAAGGGCGTTTTGTTAGGTGGCAGGATAATAGAAAAGTAAGACAGCGGACCACAACCAATTTAGCAAGGGAGTTTGTGTTACTTCAATGGATATAAGACCTTTGTTTTATCTAACACATTAACAAACAAATCATAGACTAGCTTATTTCGTGCGCCTCATTAATGGAGAGTTCTTTATCCAAACACTAAATTCATGGTTAAAAAATGTTTAAAGTTAAATTATTTGTAATATGAATTTAGGTTCTGACAGTGACGGCATGTGATCCACTAAAAAAATGATGTCTCACTTTTTTATTTTCTTAACTACAGAAACATTCGTTGTATAAATAGCTTACTCTGTTTCTCTCAAGGCTATGGCATAAGTGAGATCTTCAAATTAGGATATGATTCAAGGATATGATTTATAAATTAATGCTATCATAAGTTTTGTAATATAATTATTATTTTTTTCCCATTCAAAGTAGTGCTTAGCCCTGACTAAATCCTGAAGCTGCGGCTGAATTAATTATATACTGCCTCACTCATTCGTACTTTAGTGTAGTGTTTGCAGTATAAAATCATAGTGTAATTGTGCATCTTTCGAACCGCTTTGGTAGGATTCACCCAGCTAGTAGACTACCTAGTGGCCCATGCTAATGTTTGCTTGACTGCGTGGCAGGATGCAAAACTGGGCTGCCTGTTGAAGCAGCACAACAGCATGACAGAGGTTAAGTAAGCGTAGGTGTTATAGTCTGCGAGTATAAAGGATGGGGTTTTTACCATTATTGCATTTGATATAAAGTTATTAAAGTAAAAATGGATCAGTTAAGATATGATGGTATATAACTATTTAAGCAAGATACAATAATTTATAAAAACAGATTTTCTAATCTGAGTAACAGCATTTTTACAAGTCAACCCCAATATTTTTACTTTGTACTTTGTTCTTCTGTCTAATTTTGTGGAGATTGTGTATGACATTAGTCACTGGTACTTTTTAACTTACCATATTTTTCTTTTTAATATGTTGAATATACTTTTTAATGGACTTTTGCTCAGGATTGATGTGTTTGCAGAGATTATTTTCTTCATTGGCGTACTCTTAATTGAAACTGCAGCACTCTGACATGATCTTTCATAACTTATTGTTGTTATAGGATTTGTTACAGATTTAATGCAGATGGTGTACAGATAAATCAGCTATATGAGAACATTTTTAACAAACTATTATTAACTTGGGAATTTTGGACTGATTAGCTCTGAAAAACAGAAAACTATACGGGAAAATAATGGACATTATTTTTAGTATAACTTTATATCACCTTTTGTTTTTCAGGACTCAAGCTTGGACTGAGCAGAACAGAACAGCCTGTCATGTGAGTCATATGAATTGGACCTGCAAGTTCTGCACATTTTCTTCAGCCAACCAACGCACAATATTAAAGCACTACAAATTAAAACATGGACACTATAATAGGTCTTGCCCCTTGCCTTGCATCTATAATGATTGTCTTTGCTCTTTCAAGACACAAGTTGCTCTCAAAAATCATTTGTTGAAACATCAACCAGTGGCTCATCAATCTCAGCAAGCTGCTCACCATGAACCTCGGTCAAATTTAATAACTCATCAACTGCAGTGTGAATTGTGCAATTTTTCTGAACCCTGTACTCTCAAGCAATACTTTGTTCATTTGGGAGGTCACTTGAAAAATAAGGAAACTATTAATTGTCCTTTTCAGCAGTGTCAGTTTAAGTCTTGTGTGTGTTCAACTTTTACTGGGCACAGAAGTAGGTATCACTCTGATTCTGGATTAGAAAAAATCAGACCTGAACTAATTTGCGATTGTAGTTTAGCAGAAACTAGTGAAGAACAAGGGGGGGATGTAATTTCATTAGATCATGATAACCCTCCAAATGATGAAGATGACAATGAAGATGTTCAAGATTCAGTTAGGCACAGATTTGCATCTTTATTCCTACGTATGCAGACAATTTTGCACGTGTCCAAGGCAGCTACACAAGAAATAGTTGATGAACTGTATGAGATAGGTGTTTTGGCAGGAGAGTTTACAAATAAGTCAGTTGAAAAAGTGCTAAGGGAGCACAATTGCAGCACTGACAGCAGTGTTTTAGCTGTTATAAGGGAAACATTGCAAGAAAGCAATCCTCTGTGTTTACTTTCAAAAGCAGCTTTTGGCACAGATTACAAGAGGTCTGTATTCTTCAGGAATCATTTTCCTGTCATTGAGCCTGTAGAGTATATTCTAGAAAATACTTTTAGGAAAAAAACATTTGTTTATGTCCCTGTTTTAAGTGTTTTAACAGAGTTACTCAATAGAAGTGATATTTTAGACAAAATATTACTTGAAGAATCAGTTTCATCACAGTCTGACCAATTTCAAACATTTCGTGACGGTGTGTTCTTCAAGGAAAATCCCCTGCTTTCCAGAGAGGAGCTGTCAATTGCTGTTGGTCTGTATGTAGATGACTTTGAAATATTTAATCCTTTAGGTACTTCCAGGAAAAAACACAAGATTTGTGCTGTGTATTGGGTAATAGCCAACTTACCTGTCAAATATAGATCATCTCTTCAATCCATTTACCTTGCAATACTGTGTGACAGCAATGATGTAAAAACATTTGGCTATGAGAAAATTTTTGAGCCCCTTACAAAGGACATCCAGATACTTGAGGACCAGGGTCTGTTTGTCCAGAGGTTAGGAGCAAGCATTAAAGGAACAGTGCTCTTTGTTTCATCTGATAACTTAGCAGCTCATTCACTTGCTGGCTTTCAGGAGTCATTTAAAGCTAGGGTCTACGATTTGAAACCGCAGCCTGCCCCCCCCTCCCTCACCTCTCCCCTCCGTGTTCCAAGATCCCGCCCCCAGCTCGTGTCGCCTCATAAAGCCCCCTCGGACAGAGCTACGAGCGACTAGCACAATATATCAGCAGCAAACTCAATCAAAAACAGCTCAGCTCAACTGAAAGTATCAAACACGACAGACATCTCCCTTGTAACACACAGCAGTAGCCATTTCAACTGGACCGGCGGCAATGCGGGTCTGGCGCCGCCAGAGCGGAGCCGAGTGTGGGGGAGGATTTATCTTTCTCAGCCTGTCCTCCCCAGCTCAGCTTACAGTGCTAACGATTAGCGGCTAACAGGCTAACCCGCTCCCCTACAAGTTATTAGCCCGTGCAGGCACAAACTAACCAGAGTTATTCAGCAGACATCTCCCACTGTAGTAAACAAAGCCATTACCTGATCAACCAGGGGCGAAACGGTCGATGCTGAAGGTCTGACGGCCGGCTGAGGCGATTCGTTAGCCGTTAGCCGTTAGCCCGCTAACAGGCCTCAACCCACGGGCAGAGCTCCGCTGGGCCTCAAGGGAGAGGGAGGCGGCTTCGGTCTCGGCGCTAGGCTTTTCCGGCTCCATGATAGTTCAGTAGCTAACGCTGCTAGCTGCTCACCGGAGGTAGAGGGGAGGAGGCGGGACCATGGGCATGACGCTGCGTAGCGAGGGAGACGAGGATTGGATGGACTCACAGACCAACTCACGGACCAATTAATAGTCGCAGGTTCTTAGGTTTGATTGGTCAGCTAGTATGCAGCTTTTCAGCAGATATACTGAATGGATTTTTTTCGTTCTTTTTGGTCTTTATACTGTGTAGATAGGACCATAGGACCATAACAGCCTTATAAACGGTGTTATTAAAATGTACAAAGCTTCCAAATCGTACACCATAGCTTTAATGTGGATAAATTTTGCAGAATTTGTTTAGCTAGCCATAAAGATATTCCGACAACTGAAGTAAGGGGCGGGTTTTATCCCCTCAGAAAAAAATTGACTCATGAGGCAGATGTTTTGGAGGTTACACAAAATCAACATGTAAATAATGTAAATGGTGTAAATGGTGTAAAAGGTGATTGTGTTTTGAACAAGTTGACTTACTTTCACACAGTTACAGGGTTTCCACCTGACTTTCTCCACGACCTCTTGGAGGGTATTGTGCCCTATGAACTTAGTCTTTGTCTAAATAACTTGATTTAAAGTAGGTACTTCACACTGGAAGAATTAAATTCTGCCATTCAGAATTTCCCATACTTGTTCTCTGACAAGACCAACCGCCCAAACAGGATACCCCTGAGTTTCAGAATCAGTGGATCAATCGGTGGAAACGGACATGAGAACTGGACTTTGTTAAGACTCTTTCCACTGATTATTGGTGAACTAATCCCAGAGAATGACAAAACATGGGAGGTGCTTCTTGAACTGAAGGATCTAGTGGAGCTCTTGGCATCATCCTCATTCACAAATCAGTCACTCTGTTATTGGGAAGATAAAATCTCATTCCACAGACAGTTGCTCCTGGAGACCTTTCCTGATAGTAGGCGAAGACCAAAGCACCATTTTATAGAGCACTATCCCTACCTCATTACTTGCTTCTGACCTTTGCTGGACTGTTGGACTATTCGCTTTGAAGCAAAGCACAGCTTTTTTAAAAAAGTTGTGCGTGATGTGAACAATTACAAGAACATTTTGCTAACATTAGCCACAAAACACCAGCATATGTTAGCTTATTTCCTTGACATGCCCAGCCTTTTTAAGCCACCAGTGGAGGTTGGCAGTGTATCTGAGGTTTCTGTAGACATTTTAGATAACTCTGTCAAAAAGGCAATCAGACTTAAATATAAGGATGTTAAGACTGTCTGTCTTGCAAAAAGTGTTTTTCTGCATGGCACAAAATACTCAGAGGGTATGTTTGTTTCTGTTGGGAGCACAAGCGGACTGCCTGATTTTGCCAAAATTGTCAAAGTACTAATTGTGGACAATAAGGCATCCTTCATCACTGAAAGCTTTTCAGCCTTGTACTGGGAGCACTTCAGAGCCTATGAACTGACTAGAAAACTTTCTACTGACTTTGAAGTTGCAGACCCAGAGGAACTGAACAACTTCTACCCACTGGCCGCTTACATGGTGCAAGGACGACTACTGGTCTCACTGAAGGTGTTCTTACTTCACTAAAAAAGTGATCAGTTATTTATCGTGGTGCACTGGCAAATAAATAATGTCCTATATTTTGCAAGATAAATTTAAATGCAATTAAAATTTGCTTTAGTATGTAAGTGATACTTTTCAAATATAAGGGTTATCACATTCAGTGGTTTATTTTGTAGTTTTGGCCTTTTTCCTGTTACTTAAACTGAGCATTTAATGCTGAATTGAACTACAATTTTATTAAAATCTTACCAAATGATGGCCAAAACTACAAAATAGGGCCCAAGTCAGAAATGACTTTCCAGTGAAATACCTGTATTTGGCTGGTTTAAACAACTCAACCTAACCTATTATTGCTCTAATTGTCCTTTTTGTAACCAGCATGCTGCTCCACGTCATTCTTGCTGAGGATGACATCCGGAGGGTCCAGATTGAAACTCTTCCAGAGACTGTGGATGAATTTAAGACTGCACTCAAGAGCAAGCTCAATCTAGAGGGGGACATTGTTATCCAGTTTCAGGATCCAGAATTCAACAATGAACTCTGCAACTTGACTGACATGTCTGAGCTACCCACCGAGAGGCCGAGGATAAAGGTCATACCAAAGGCACAACCCAATGCACTGCCCTCTGTGTCTTCCTTGGACACTGGTTCTGACATAGCCAGTGTGTCATCAGTATCCTCAGCATCTTCATCCACCCCCGCTCCAAGCACTGGCCTGAACCTTTTCTCATACCTGCTTTCAGTTATGATGTTGAACTTCAACTCAGAAGAGGAGATGAGGCCTTTGAAAAAGATGGTTCCATTCTTACTGTGACTGCTGCCATGAAGAGGGACATACTTGACAGAGTAGGATGTGCAATGTTTGAATACAATGCATATCCAACAACAAAACAAATTGAGGATGTTACCAAAGCCCTTGTTGAAAAGCATCCTTGTTTAAGAGAGCCAGGTTCTTCAGTTGGATGGTACTCCTGGAAGTTTAGCCTCATTTTCAAGATGGGTAACCTTCGTCAGAAGTATCGTATTGCCGGCTGCCCAGAGCTTGCAGTAAATAAAAATAGGTCAACAGAAGCATAAGCAGGAGCAAGGAAGCTGAAGAAAGCAAAACGGTCTGAAATCAACTTCCTACCAGATATTCCTGAAGGAAGATCCCCAGACAGCCTTGAAAATGAAAGAATAGCTCTGAAACAAGAGATGAAGAAAAAGAAGAGAGATGGGAAAATGATGGACGCTCTGATGGAGAGCACCTTTGCTTTGCGAAGGAAGGAGATTGTTGATGGTGAGCCCCATGTATCCGAAATTGAAGACAGATGGCCAGCACTGTTTTTAGAAAGACAGGTAAATAGTTTGTAGTAATATAACATTTTTACATAAAGAGGAGAATACAAGCAAATCTGTAGATTCTTAATTATATTTACTGCTCACTTTTGGGGCTTTCTGTGGTCTTGACATTGACACCAAAATAATGAATGTTCTTTTTGCAAAATATTTGTATGATGCTAGTTTTTGACTATGTTGATATAACACTAGGGCTATACATGTGTTGCTTGTTTAGTATAATTTTTTTGTTGGCATGAAACCATTGATAACTCCTATATTATTTCTCTCTTGACAGATCAGGGCAGAGTTTGTTCGTCTGGTGTCCACTGATCTTTACGAGTCTTTCTTTGAAGGACTTGATAAACATGCTCCAAGGCTGCTGGAGATGTACAGGGTGCGAAGTGGTAGCAGTTCTGAACTACAAAGCCTACTCAAGTCACTCGGTGAACAAGTAAGGGCAGTCAGATATTACAGAGTCTTTTGGCCACATTACCATAACCATCAATAATAGCAAATATGTGCCACATTTAGTAATATCATCAAATATAATATCATGAAAAGTTGGACTTTTTTCAGTAGCCTGTCAAGGTCATCCCATTTATTTATCTAATGCTGTTTTTCTCCTTGTGTGTTGAGGCTTCAAACCAGAAAAGCAGAGCAGCTGCTTTGCTTGGCCTTCCATATTACCTGAAGGAGGACCCCAGCAGTTTCATCCGTGTTTGTGAGGTGTGTGAGTAGATTTCAATGTGGCACAAACTGTCATGTAAATGATGGGGGCGGGGGGCTTAATGTTCATACAATATACAAATTGTATACATCAAATAAATGATATATACATTACATAATATATATTATATAAATTATGTTTACACATATGAACTTGATGACTGAATAATGGTGTCTTGTAAGCACATTGGGCTGGGCATATTGTATATGCATGACACAATAATACAAATAAAATCAATCGATCAAATCAATCAATCATATACAAATTACATTATAAACATTATATAAATTACCTGTACAGTGAATAAGTGATTTATGTCAAGCCATATCTTACTTAATTTTGATGATTATGGCTCATAGTATCATGAAAATCAAGACTGAAGTTTCTCAGATTAGTTTCGGCCTGACCACTCTGTAGTAAAACCTCTCTAACTTTGCTCTGCATCACTTTATCAGACTCAAACTTGGCAGAAGTAATGTTCACATAATTTGACAATCATTCATAGAGTTCTAAAGCTGCAGCTGCATCATTCCAAAGAGATATTCACAATAAAACTTGTTTTAGGCGAGGATGAAATCTTCAAATGATTCTGACTTCTATCTTCATTTACTCTGTCCCAGTAACACATATACTGATAATTCCACATCTGGACAAATCTCTCAAGTGTTACTTGAGAGATTTTACTATGACCCAAACTGATTCAAATAGACCTTGTGGTTGTAGAGATACACTCTTTTCTTTACATGTCATTTTTAAGCAGAAGGCTTAAAAAGGGGGCTGGAGCTGAACAGGCAAAGCATCCAGAAATTATTTTAATATATCTGTATTAAGTTTTATGTTGGAAAAAAAAGAATATCTTTCTCTTGACCTGTTTCAATGTAAGAAGTACAAATAGAACTTTGTTCTTAACATATTTTGCTCACCACAAAGTCATCTTTCAATGATCAGAGAGTGGCTGTTGTTAGTTACAGAGGAGCATAAATAAACTTCTCTGTCCAACTTACTGCAATTTTGAGAAATAGCCACCCAGTAAAGAATATTGCTCCAGAGTGCTTTCTGTGTGGATATGACATAGTTACATTTGTAAAATAAACTACAATAGGCTAAAAGTTACACATGCATTTGACAGAGTAAATAACTTGTTTACTTAAAGTCTAATTACGGAAAGCTAGAATAAAACTAGGCATGTTTTACTGGATTTGTTTCTGGATTTGGCAACAAGAATACAGACTACCACTACACTAACATTTAACTATATTGTTAACTATATTGTATAATATCAATATTTAAGTGTTTCCAAGTAGTACTGTCCTATTTTTGTAAAGTAGCATACTAACACTTGATGTAACATGGAATGTATCACAATGCTGCCCTTACTGTCATTTTGTTTGTCCCAAAGTAAAACACTAAATTAAGTTTTCCTTAAGGCTGGAGAAAAAAAGGCTGGATCAATAACTTAATTCTTTGAAATATTTTGCAGATCACAAGTTCGGAGGAGGAGAATACAAAAGGACTGGATGTAGGCCCTCTCATCGTTGCAGAGGAAGGTGGCAGCAAGCAAGAGATTCTGGAGAAGGAGATTGTGGATGTTGCTGTTGTACTGGAAGAGCATATCATTTTGCATGACCTCAGAGATGTGGCAAATGCCTTTGCCACACTAATGGGTCTTCTCTACTGCCTCAACATCGACTATCCTAAAGGCCTGAAGTACACTTTTGAGGTATTGCAGAAAGTATTTAGGTGCATCGGGAGTGGCAATTGTTCAGCCAAAGTTCATGGACTCCGAAACAAGATGCTTCAAGGCAAAAAGTAGTAGAAACTTGGCCCGGATGATTGTAGCAATCACCATTTCAGTTGGTCTCAGTATATACGTGTCTGTACAGTCAAACAGCAAATATACCACCATATCTGCATACACATCACATGGTTAAAATCCTCAACACAAGTTCTTTAATAGAAAATTGCCCACAAGAGTATGAAAAGGGCCAAGATGATGTTCTAAAAATGTTGTATGGAATGTTATGTTATCTGTTTGGTTAAGACATAATCTGACCTAAATGTTTGTGCAATTTACCATGGCATTTTACTGAAACAAGTAGGGTTTTATACCTCAGTTTATGCTTTTGTACCATTTTAGTTCATACAGTATTCTGCATACATTGAAGAAGCTAAGTGTTTACTCAAAGAGAAAGATGTTGAATGTGGTGATAATTTGTGGACTTTTACATGGTGAGAGCAATCTGTATTCTGCTTACAGTTTTATAAGCTGTGTTTACAGCCAGATAAGTATTGAACATATGGCAGTTGCCATATTAATCAATTTCTCCTGGTAGCTGTTTGATGCCAGGTTAAATTTATGCAAAAGAAGCTATTGTCAGTTCTGAAATTGAATAAAGTATTTTAAATGTTGTCACATGTTGAGAAATTATTTTTATGCAGAAATATATAACAAAAAATTAAGCTTAGGTTGTTTTAAGAAATTATAGGGTGTTTTTTAAATGAACGTAATGTTACAAGTAAGATGAACAAGTCAGGAAAAAAGTTACCTGGCTGCCTTAAAAATATAAGTTGATCCAACAAAACACTTTGTTGAGCTAACATTTTTGTTGTGTTTACACAAGTTTAAATTATAAATTGATCCAACAAGATGTTTAATTCAGGCAACTTAGATTTTCATGTTTTTACAACTCAGTATGCCTGTAAAAACTTATTGATCTAATTTGTCTTTTCATGTTGATTTTACTAAAATTCAGGTTTGCAAAACTTGTAATTGCTTGTTGGTCTCACTTAAAAGACTTGTTGACTAAACTTAAAGTATGAAGTTGATAGGGCTAATTTATCAGCTCAGTCTTTGCCAACCCAACTAATAAAATTGAGTTTAAGGAACTAAGACAAAAGTGGAAACAACTTAAATTTCTTTGCTTGCTGCACTTAAAATTTCAAGGCAGCCAGGTTACAAATTATTTTAAGTTGAACAAGCAAATTTTTTTTACAGTGTATTGGTCTAATTTTAAGTCAAAAATATGCTCAATACTTACTAAAATTTTATACTCGTTTGACAAATCTTTTGGATATCTCATAGCACAAAATAAAAAATCATAAATAATAAAGTTATGAATACCTTGTAATTATCAGAAGATATGTACCAATGAAGCAAGCAAAGACCATGATGGTCATAAAATCAAAGTTCTCATCTTAGCTCACATCCCTGCCCATGAGTGAAGGTTCAGCTGGTGGTGGAAACACAAATGAAAATTTACTGCCCCAAACTGTACTGACCCAAACCAAACCACTATAGAAATAAGACTGAAGACTGAGGGTTCATCGTCATGAAAGAAGACCTTTAACAGGTGAAAACCTTTGGCAGAACCATATTTGAATGGCACCAATGGACTTAAATGTAGTTTTCCTGTTTTTCTGTGGGGCTAATAAAGCTCCTGAGCCCTGATAGTTGACAGTCTGGCATCCAACCTCAGCTCCAGTTTTTACCCTAACCTTCATTGTTGTAATACCAAGCTGTCATTGTGTTGCTCCCTGAAATAGTTTTAAGTGATTAATGTGCCATCCTTTAAGTACTGTAGGAACACTTGAACTAAGCTGGACTCTACTTTGGCAGCTTGTTTTCCAATTTCTATGAATGTAGTTGGATGGAATGGCAGATATATTTAGTTTAATGTCAGTGGTTTTCTGAGTTTCATTTAGCCGATTATTCATCCAGTTGTTTTTCAGACGCCGGGCAGTGTGCCTTTTATGTTGTTTTTTTGCTGGTTGCATATTGCTTCATATACTTGAAACAAGAAACTGGTTTCTCATTTCATGATGGCTGAAAACAAACATCAAAAACAACCTTAAACTTATCAGGTGATGTCAATTGATTTACTTCCCCCAGAAGCAACACTTTTCCCTTTACTCTGCTATTTGTTGACATTGGTAAAGTCTAGTTAATGAGAAGGAAATCACAAGTGTTGATTCTCTGTTTGCTTGGAGTTCCTCTATTGACCTGAAAGAAAGTCTCACCTAAAGTCAAGAAGGATGGATTGTTCTACTTGCAAAATGGGTGTTTCCATTGGTTTTTAGATCTGAGCCCAATAACTGTCTTAGAACAATAAACAATAAAACAATTAAAAAAAAAAGCTACAGCAGATATGATACTCATATCAAAGGGAATTTTTGAGTCAAAAGTTAACCATGTTAACCTTATGACCAAGTTTTGGTCTGTGAGAGGAAGCTGGAGTGCCCAGAGAGAACCCATGCATGCACAGGGTGAACATGCATCCCTACAAAAGAGTTTCAGACTAGCAGCCTTCTTGCTGTGAGGCACTACCTGCTGTGCCAGCTCGCTGCCCTTGTCAAGCAAAGACTATTTCAGGCTGTAACTGTAGCACAGTTTACATGAAAATACACAAAGAAAGGTGGGAAATGATTTCATCCATCCATCCATCCATTCGTCCATCCATCCATCCATCCATCCATCCATCCATCCATCCATCCATCCATCTGCTGACAAATGGGCATTATTTACTAAGATTATGTACTAAGACCAGCCGCCTGTCTCTAAAGCACTCATGACTATTGGAAATTTAGAGTCACCTAGAAATAAGCAGCCATGTAATTGGTTTGGGAGGAAACCTAAGTGCTTGGAGAAAACCTTCACATGCACAGGGAGGACACTCCAAACAGAAGAGAACCCACTATGGGTCATTGATATTGGCAATAGCCATTTTTTGTGATTGAATTTAATTAGATTTAATTTTTTTCTGAAATTATTTTTACTTTTTTGAAATCCTGTGTTTCTTTTCACCTCATTAACCAGGGGCGTAGAATTGGGTAGCAATATTAGGGACACGTCCCAATCAATTTTATGACGTGACAGCATGGTCCATCACACAAAACACCAGCATTTTAATGCAAAATCCCTCTTTTCGTTGTCTTTCCAATCAGTCACTTGGCCAAGAGGATGCTGCTAGCTTGTAAAACACCCAATGTAGTGGTCGCTAGTTGTCCAGGAGCTTCATCTGCCACTGTAAGCTGTGAACATGTTGGGCATTTGTTCTGCTTGGGTCACATGACTTAATTTTGATGTTGGTTTCATTTACATTAACCTTTGTATCTGTGTGCTTGAGTGCTTGTGTGTGAATGTGTTCGGTAATTGGGCACAGCAAGTATGTTAAAGAAAAGAAAACTTGAAATAAGAGACTTCTTTAGAAGTCGAATTGTATTGGTTGTAAAGGTATGTAACTAATAAAAGGCTATATTTAATGACAAAGAGATACATGTCCTTTATTTTTTATCAATGTATTATGTATCATATAAAAAAGCTTTTTAAAAAACTTTTAAAAACTCAAACAAATATAGACATGCTCCCCATTGCTGCTGCCGGTTTCTGCATGTGCCTGCACCCACGCTAGACTCACTGAACTCAGGATGATCGAGCTTCTCACCCTATTTCTATGGGAGAGCTGGGACACCCTGCAGAGGAAACTCATTTTGGCTGCTTGTACCCACGGTCTTGTTCTATTGGTCACTACCCACAACTTGTGGCCATAGGTGAGGGTGAGAACAAAGACTGAGCGATGAACTGGGATCTTCGCCTTTTGGCTCATCTCCTTTTTCACAATGACCAACCGGTGCAAAGTCTGAATTTTTGTTGCACTGATCCACCTGTCAATCTCACGCTCCATCCTTCCTTAACTCGGGAACAAGACCATGGGATACCTGAACTCCCCCACTTGGCGTAGGAACTCAACCCTGATCCCCGCCTGACCAAATGCCTGACATTTGGTCGGTGTAAACAGCTCTCTTTTTGACGTGTCGTCTTCTCCCTCCATGTTGTTTTGTTATGTGTGTCGCCGGCAGCGCTCTGAGTCGCTTTTCACTTCCGGTGGTGACAGGAAGTCAAACCACTTTCGTAGTTCTTTTGTGTTGCTAGCGTGGTCAAGAGTGGGTGCTTCCCAATGTGCCAAAATGCAGTCTCCTCTCTCCTCTCTCCTCCGCGACACCGGAAGTACTTTGTGAGCAGCCATATTGAAGGACATTCCAAAGCGCCAAATGCGCTCGGAGGAGAGAGGAGAGAGGAGAGAGGAGACTGATCTGGAGGAGGCATAATCGAGGAAACGCAAGTGCAGGCTACGCGGAAGTCTTTTCACTGACAGACACGCCCCCTTGTGACGTATCAGCAGCCTGCTGTAAGCGTCAGCTGCCCACATGTGTGAAATGAAAACATCATGGAGCAAAAGAAAGTGTTAAAGTGTAATTAGCAACTTTTTGGGAGTCATTGTAATGAGTATATCCACATTTCACACAAAGCAGTCGATGTGTAGGTCTAATGTTCCCTCAAAATGTGAGCAGTTACTACATTTCAGTGTCTCTTTTATCTCTTTTTTAGTTTCTTCACTGTGCAAAGAAATATTTGACTCATCATTTAAAAGTATTTTAAGATGAACATATTGATATCACAGAAAATATTGAACACTATCATGGGGCAGTTCTTTCAGGTTTTCCATCTGTTGTCTGTCCTGATTTATCTGTGTTGTTTGTGTTTATGTCTGTAACTGTGAGGCTGCTACAGTAGACAGGTCTGTTCAGGAAAACACATTTTACATTAGATTAGATGAGACAACTTTATTTTTCCCAAAGGCCAATTCAGTTTTTGCAGTCTACCCAGACCATACAAACATTTACAAACAGCAAACATGGACAATAATAAATAATAAAAAAAAGAGATGCTTATTAACAAATATCAGCACCCAATAGACCCCATGGTCAGGCAGATTATAATGCACATTAACGAAAAGCATGTTTTATGTAGTTCCTGATATAACCAAGCATAAATAAGGAGAGTGAATTGTACACTGT
This sequence comes from Scarus forsteni, assembly GCA_036419115.1. Lineage (NCBI taxonomy): Eukaryota > Metazoa > Chordata > Actinopteri > Labriformes > Labridae > Scarus > Scarus forsteni. The sequence goes on from JAZDUH010000023.1 coordinate 1,178,526, forward strand.
TATCTCAAGCCTTTACATTTTTTCTATATAAATGCTGGTGGGGGGGGGGTGTTTAAGTGCTTATAGCAGAATAAAAACATTATTTATGAACACAAAGTGGCCGCGATATAACAATGTAAAACTCCTATCATTCTGGGCCTGGGAAAATGTGACATTTTTCTTTTTCATTCATGAACATATTCATGTTAAACTGATCTAAAAGTGAATATGAATGTACCGCGGTCGAGCGCCCTGGAGTTTACATCATTTTCCTTAATTCAGTTTCTCCGTGCCCTCAGACCGGTTTATCCAGCTGTGACACCGTCATCATTAAAAGACGTCGCTTCATGTGACGCTCCGGAGGAGAGGACATCTCAATGCTCATAAAATGAACCTCCTCGTCTCCTCTCTCCTCTGTTCGTTTCCTCGCGTCTCTGGCATGCATCTCTGGTGAGCGGGACTAAGACGCAAGTGGAGGAGGCGAGTGGAAGATGCAACTTTGGAGCTTTGAGAAGCACCCAGTGTTGGCTCTTACTGAGAGATGACTACAAAAATGGACACATCTGTTCATCTGGTTGTTTAACACGGCTGAAAATGATCATCTATTAATGTCGCTCCCTCTCCTGCCCGCTCCCGTATCTTTTGTTACCGTCCTATCTCAATCATGGGATTAATTAAAAGCTGACTCCCATCCCGTGGGATTCCCATAGGAATCACGTGACCCACGGGAATTCCTGAAAAATGTCATCCTCTACCACCAACCCCACATTCCTCTTGGCCTGCTGGTACCTGTCAGCTGTCTCCAGAGTCCCGCTGGCCAATAAGGACTGACGCGACTCCTTCTTGGGCTTGATGACATCCTTCAACGCCGGTGTTCACCAGCAGGTTCGAGTGCTGCCTCCATGACAGGCATTGACTACTGTATAGTCACAGCTCCCATCTGCTAACTCAACAACGGAGGCACTGATGTTTATTAAATATTTATGGACTGTTCTTAATAATTAGTACTGTTGCAGTCATTACAGGGTTTCTAAAGAAATGTATATGTCCGTTTATAAAAATACATGACAAAATATCAAGACCACAATAAACAAACAGAAGTGAACAGGGACAACTTTAAATATAAAACAGCACTGAATGACTTTACTTCCATTGAAAGGATAAAAATGGAAAGAAGTACAAAACCCAAAACCAGTGAAGTTGGCACGTTGTGTAACTCGTAAATAAAAACAGAATACAATGATTTGTAAATCCTTTTCAACTTATATTCAATTGAATACACAGCAAAGACAAGATACTTAATGTTTGAACTGAGAAACTTTATTTTCTTTTGCAAATAATCATCAACTTAGAATTTAATGGCAGCAACACATTGAAAAAAAGTTGTCACAGGGTCATTTTTTACCACTGTGTTACATCACCTTTCCTTTTAACAACACTCAGTAAACGTTTGGGAACTGAGGAGACCAATTTTTGAAGCTTTTCAGGTGGAATTCTTTCCCATTCTTGCTTGATGTACAGCTTAAGTTGTTCAACAGTCCGGGGTCTCCGTTGTTGTATTTTACGCTTCATAATGTGCCACACATTTTCAATGGGGGACAGGTCTGGACTACAGGCAGGCCAGTCTAGTACCCGCACCCAGACCTCAGCTTTGCCTCTCAGTCTGAGTGGTGACAAGGCAGCAGGAGGAGCTGAGTGACTTAGAGTAAAAAAAAAGGGAGAGAGAGAGACAGACAGACAGAGAGAGAGAGAGAGATGATCAGTTTGTCAGTTGTCTTTGTTTCAGCCAGATCTGAGGGTTCAAGACTTTTGACATCATGTGTGCCTACAGAAGATGGATTCTTCCACTGACCTGGTGAGTTCCTCAGTCTGTTTTTGCTCCTTGTCTTTTTTTTTTGGGCTGTACTGAGAAAAATTTGGAGACAGAGAATTGGGACAACACTTTGTCAAAATGTTCCTGTAAGTTTTCTGTCTTTACCATTAGTTAGATCCAGCAGATTTTGAGGAGTTGTGGACATTAAAATATAAATAAATATTAATAAAAAGGCTGTGATAATGTTTCAAAGGCTAATTGATCCAGTTCTTGTCAATTATCCTTTATTCGTAAATGCCAGTTCATAACAAGTGATATCTCAAGACACTTTACAATAGAGCGTAAACCTCTTCATTTTATGGATACACATATATGCATAGATACATATATACATAAATAAAATACACTTATACATATAAATAAAACTATATCCATCAACACCCAACATGAATCCATAAAGCCAATCATGAATCCACACGATAGGTACAGGACGGGGATTTACTGGGAGCGACACTGAAGCTGAGTCATTATTTACTTTTCCTTAGCAACTTTATTCTTCGGTTAGACCAACTGGATAAATAACAAGGCACATTAATTTAATTAGCTTTATTTGAACTCATTAATTAAATGCAAACTGCAGTCTACCTCCCAATGTAAACTATGACTTTGAAAAACCTGACTGGCAGGGAAACATTATGACTGAAGTTGGACTTGTCAAGAAGAGGAGGACTCATGTCGCCTTCACCTTCCTTCACTGAGTCCCCCCCCCCACACCTGGAAGTTTTTCCCCTCTCCTACCAACAGGGCAGTGGGACCAGCAGAAGGACCCACATTGTATCAGAAGAATGTTCTTTTTTGTTTTGTTAATGGTGTTTTTGTTGTGCAACAAGTTGATAGTGTCAGAAGCAAAAAGAAATATAATTATGATGGAAAAGATGCAAATTAATCACCTGAAAATAGCCTCTCTAAATGTGAATGGGTTGAATAACCCAATAAAAAGGGATAAGGTTCTCACAAAGTTTTAAAAAGAGAATACACAGATAATATATCTCCCAAGAGCCTCACCTGTCTTCACAGGAACACCAGAAACTAAAGAATAAGGGATTTAGAAATACTTTTTATAGTTCATTTAGAGGGGCTAGTAGAAGGGGAGTTGCAATTCTAATCTCTAACAAGATAAGATTTGAGGGCCCAAAAGAAATACATGATAAATAAGGCAGATACATTATGGTAAAAGGGAAACTGGAGGACCAAATGGTCACAGTAATCAATATATATGTGCCAAAAGAATCTGAAAAGCATTTTAATAAAACATTATTTGATTGGTGGAGGGGATTGGAACCGAGTATTAAATCACAGCTTGGACACAACTAGTACTAAAAAAGTAGTAAAATACATTTGACTAATTACATAAATACAACATTAGCGGAATTAGGCATGATAGATGTCTGGAGAGAAATTCATTCATTAAAGAGGGACTATACATATTATTCTGCTCCCCATAAGGTTCACACAATAGTTGATTACTTTTTCATGACTTCTGAGGATAGATTTAGAGTGGTGGAATGTAATATCGGAGTAGCAGACCTGTAAGATCATTGTACTCTCTACCTGGTTATGAACTGAAATAGGACAGAAAAAAAAACACTAGCTGGAGATTAAACCAACACTATGTAGTTTTTCAAACATAATATAATCCTTCGATATGCATTGTCATGATCCACCACTTTACAATGAGTTGAATGACACCTCTGTTGTGGTCTGGAGTGGTCTGTATCCCTTTCACTGTCACTATGTAACCTCGAGGTGGATGGTAGGAACCCTGTCACACTAAAAAACTACGCGTTTTGACTGCTTTACGGCATACTTCACTTCCCACGATTCTCGATTCGTTTAAGACACGGAAGTCTCGGCAAAAGCCAAGCGCAGAGCTGTAACCATGGCGGAGGCAATAAAGAACGTAATGAATAGAAAAGTTTTGTCAGGATACAAAACAAAGAAACCGAGAGAAAAACAAGCTGAATGCTTGGACCAGAATAACCATCGGCTCGGCGTTCACTGGCTGGCGTGAAATAAAAGACGAGGAGGGATGTCCGACCGATGCTGATTTGACCCTGTTATTGCTGGACTTGTAAGTACTTGTTGATTGTTTACCATCAATTTACAGTATTCTTGAGTTTGTAATGTGACTTTTTGTATCACTAAGGGCCATCTCGTTCTGTTTATATTCATAAACAAGTAATCCCAGGCAGTAGCTATTTATTGCAAACATGGTAATTTCAAAAGCTAATGTAAACGATGACTGCAAATCGCTAAGCGGAAAAGACAATGTATGTATGTTTAGCTTCCTCCGCTGTAAAATGCCTAAAATGGAAGATCATTATATTGAATCATTCTGAGATTATCATCTTAGTGTTCATGTACCTGACCAAGCTGTTTGATCTAACTGTAGCCTACAGACTTACACACAAACTTTTTTTCATGAAATGTTATGTTTCTACAGGTATCAAAAGAAGCAAGTCACCTCAACTCCACTGAAACCTCACTCTCCACAGACAATAGTTTCCAGTATACCAGAGGAGTCGGACTGTGAGAGTTACTGTGTTTTTTTTAATTAATTTATTTAGTTTTTAAATTTTTTGGGGGGGCATTTTGTGCCTTTATTGACAGGAGAGAGACAGTGGAAAGGCTTGTGAAAGGGGGGGAGAGAGTAGGGGAAGACACTCTGCAAACTGGTCACAGGCGAGATTTGAACCTGGACCGGCAGAAGCAAGTACATGGGGTGCCTGGTTGCTAACCACTCCGCCAAACCAGCACCCCTTAATTTATTTTTTTAACAGGGCCTGCAGTTTTATGTTTCCCCCAAATTTTTACTTTATTTCTATCATCATTGACAGAATTTCTGTTTTCACTCAGAGGGGAATTTCGAATGGAAGGTGTACAGATACTGGAACAATGTGCTGAGGCAGAAGAGGTCAGTGTTTTAGAAGCCAGGTGAGTTTTCAGTAGCCAGAGGCTGCAGCACTCCCCTCCCCCCAGTTCTTGTGTAAGCCCCTGGTCTTCTGACTTGTGTCCCTTGCACACTGTCCTGCAACACTTGCTTATTGTTTCACAACAACAACATAGTCTTGTACTATTCACCCGCTGTCCCGTTCTGTTTGCTCACTGTCATAGTCACATTTCATAGGACTGTCATGGAACATTATAACGATTGATGCAGGACAGTAGGCAAGCGGCTCCCACCACAAACAGTGTAGCACGGCTTTTGTTCAGGGAATGAAGTTTTTTTGTATTTCTATTTGTCTACCTATAGTTTATACACTTTACCTATTCTGCTCTCTTTGCAGTGTTCATTCTCTGTCAATTGTGGAGGAAGAAGATCACCATGACTCCCCAGACGAGGATGCAGTCAATGATCCAAGGAACAGCATGCAAGTATTTCTAATAAATTTTACTACATTTTAAGTTGTCAATCTTTATTTTCCAGCTTACTTGATACGTGTGTTTATGTGCAGTACTGAAATGGATAACAATTGGACAGACCCAAGATGCTGTGAGGATGGGGACAGCTCAGATGAGGGATATGCTCTGTTTCTGCAACTACGGTATGTTGAATTTATCGCATTTATCTTCTTGTATTAGTAGTATTGGTATTATGATTACTAACTTCAGAAGCATTGTTATTAGTAGTAGTATGGAAATCTGTGAGAAATACTTAGGATTGTTTTTTATTTTACCTTCTTTTTTTGCTTTTGTATGCAGTGTTGGTGGTGTAGCATCAAAGGCTGTGAACGTTGAGCAGCTTCAAGAAATAAGTATGGACGAGACTGTACTAGATGTTACAATCCCTGACCCTATGGACAATGAAGTGACAGATTTGCCTGACTACTTGGAAGTTGTCCATGAAGATGACCTCATTGAGAAGAGGGCCTGTATTTCTTACCTTGACAACTTGAAGGTGCTGACCTCTTATCTGCACTTTCCTTTGAAAGTGTGTAACTACACAGACAGTATAACTGGTGTGAAATGCCAAGGAAAACCACCATTTCAGGTTAAAACGAGTACCCGGGGAACTAGAGCTGTTTTAGAATGGGTAAGCATATTGTACATATGTGTGAGTGTGTAGTTGAGGCGATTATATTTTGATACTTTATTAGTATTTATTGTAGACTTTGTATGTCAACATTATAGTAGTACTTGGAATAGTAACTATATTACATTTCTTTTAGGATTTTTCTTTCCTGAAGCTATGCCCCTTTGGACACATCCTCTGGAGGTGGAATTCGCAACCACTTTTGAAGTATGGGATGCAAGGGGCCAACTTTATGCTCTCCACAAACATTTTGTTGTCAGGAAACAACTACAGGAAAGTGGCTTTTCTGTTCAACTGCATGCAAATGGGGATTGTGGCAGAGTCAACGTATTTCAAAATCCAGGATACCTACTGCATCGAACCAGTTGATGAATTCTGGCAGACCATCAGAGCTGGTGTTCTGACCCATTTACGTGAGAAGGACAAGGTTGTTGTTCTTGGTGAGTCCTTTTTCAATTGCTTTGTCACCTGTGATCTGTATCTATGAAATTTCAGTGAATAAGACACAACTGTTTATTTAATCCTATTGTTATTTTACTTGTTTTCTCCAGCTATTTAAGATCATGTTGTGTTACCTTTGTAATGTGTTTTTTTTTTCTCATAAGGTGATGGCAGGATGGACTCTCCAGGTATGTGTGTTTTAGAGGCAGAGAGAGAGATTTTGATTTGCACCGTTCACATATTGACAACCATGTTTTTCATTCTGCAGGCCACTGTGCTCAGTATTGTACATATACCACCATAGAGCAGGAGTCTAGAGACATCGTGCACATCGTCTCCCTGGACAAGCGAGAAACAAATCGAAACTCTGTGATCACAGTGAAGGAGTGCTTTATACGCACAATGGACGCACTTCTGCCAGAGATACACATAACAGGAGTGGCCACTGATGCCCACACACAAATTTCAGCTTTGCTGAGTAAGTGAAATGGTTCTAGGATTTGGATTCTGGATGTTCAGATGGATGTCCTTGGGATTGTAAAGGCTTCTTTTTTTCACGGATGCAGAACATGGAAAGTACAAAAAATGGGGGCTGGAACATTCACTCGGCATTTGGCATGCAGCGAAGAGTTTAGGAAAGAAGCAGAGACGGGTATTGTATTTCATTGTATTATGAGGGATTTGTAGGTGACTGCATTTCTACACTTTTATACAGTTCTGCAATGAAGCAGCATTTTTATGACAACTGTCTAACACTGGTCTTTTCCATTTTCAGGCCGGTACGGTGAGGGACCAGTCTGAACTGTTGCCTTGGATCTGGGACATTGTGAACCACTTCTGGTGTTGTGCGTGTTGAGGAATTCAAGGTATGTTTGTGGGAAGTAAATTGCTGCTGTAAACAAAAACATGCATTACAGTAGGTTACAGATGTATTGCCTGATCATACATGTTCATACATGGTTTTTAATTTTGCAGATGAAGTGGCACGCTGTCATTCATCATGTTGGCAACCAACACACATGGGCAACTGGAGCCTGTGAGCATGAACCACTGGATGATGAAGCCCAGGAAAAACCTTGGATAAAACAAGGTAATTCCAGTCTATTTTATGAGGTGTGTATGTTGCTTTGAATGGATTTTTGTCCATCTCATACTGAGATATGTCATTACAAGTTCAGCAGCTCATCAAGCCCTTGTAGCAGTCGTCTTGGACAAGCAGTGGTTGAAGGATGTAAAGAAGTTCATCACCTTCAGGTATACACTTTTGTCAATGCTAATGTCAGTGTGTTTTACAAAATTTATTATCCTAAAAGTGCTACAGCTGGTGCAAGTGTTGCTAAAGTATCACATAACAATATCGATCTAAAAAATGTACTCTCTTTCTGTTTATTGGGACATCTATACACTGATGGTAGAAACAACAAAATTATTGATCCAGTAAAAAACAGGCAGGTTGATTGATAAGGTCAGTAATTATCAGAATGTAATAACATTTGTATCTTTGTTCTCACACTGTCCAGGACTACAACAGATCTGGAAAACTTCCAGAACCACATACCCATGTATGCAGGGAAGCAGTACTCATACACTCCAGCAGACTCTGCTCGCTGCGATAGACTATAACTGTCACAATGGCTGCCTCTTTGCACGAAACAAGGATGGACACAAGATGTAAGTTTATGCACATCTGCAGAGACATTCCCTGTTGTAATCTTAGAGCAATTTTTGAGTTCTCTGAAATTGTTGCATCTTTTTAGTTACAGGGGATACTGCAATAAACGGTCCAAATCTTGGGAGTGTCTACACACTGACGGAGAAAAAAGATTACTCCTACATCCCAGCACTGCAGAGAGCTGTTCTTAGGAAGACACTGCAAAGTGGAGGAGGCCTTCCCAGAACACAGACCCTTGGGCCAGATGACCCCGGGCGTTTAGGGCTTCTGGCTCCAGTACCACCCCCCTCAACAGCAGAGCTAGTTAGGACACATGTGACACGTGATTAGGGTGTTCTTCAGAGTAAACACTGAGGATCATCCCCAATGTGTGTTGTTGAACGGACATGTTTACTTGCACTCTGACTTCAGACACACAGCCACAGCTTTACCTGGACCCCCACCCATATTGTCTGCTGCTTTTACATAGTACCATTTATTATTTTACTTTTTCTACTGTATTTACACTTCTACATACATCACTCTCTCTTTGCTTTATTCACAGTAACTTACTGTCCATCCTACTTACTGTCTATGGTAATCAGTGATGGGCAGTAGCACGCTACAAGTAGCGGAGCAAGTAGCTTTAGTTACATTTTTCTGTGGCGAGGCGGCAGCGCCGCTCCATTTGAGTCAAGTAGCTCTTTCTGTAACGAAGCTATTTTCAGTGCCAGCAGCGACGGAAGCTACACGTTACTGTCGTGCTGAGTGTCCAGAAGAAGTCGGCTGAATAAAGTTTTGTGTGTGTGGGAAAAAAAAATCTACTGTTATTGGTTGGTTTGCATATGACGACTATGGCGACTCACAGTTGGGTAAGGTTACCCAATCAGAGGCAAGATAAGGCGGGCCATGCCACTCCAACCAGGAAGCAGAGTCCTACACCCATACCAAACGCACATGTGAAATGACGACGAGTGAATACAAAACAAGCAAAAGGGAAGGAAGAACAACCGGATAATGGCAGAGGCAGAAAGCAGTAATGAAGAAGATAACGCCCAAGGAGAGGTCAACAACAATTTTTCTCCATGGCTGTATCTCTACAAATTTATGATGAGAACAAACACAAATGATAAAACCTACGTCTTCATGTGTTTACTGTGTAAACCAAAAAACAAACAGCTCGCAACATCAAAGACTGCAAATACAAACCTGATAACGCACATTAAGGTGAGTTGATGAAAAGGAAAGTAGCTGTATTCTTACCTTGGGGCCATTAAATGGGCCTAAAACCACTTGTTTCAAATGCCTTTATCCTGCTATTAATGTTTACTCATAGACTGTATCCTGAAAAATGAACAAGAGCTCCAGGAAATCTGTGAGAAGCTGCAGGTTCCACGGTTCAAAGCGACAGAACTGTCCTTCATAAAGGAGTATGTAAAGGTAAGAAAAGATCTTTATTTTGATATATTGCACACTACCTTTCAACCTGTGTACCACAGGTTGAAAGGTAGCATTCTAAAAAAGAAAGAAATGTTAACACTAGTGCTGTCAGGCGATTAAAAAAATTAATCTAATTAATTACCGGATTTATAATTAATTCATCTAATTCATCTGCTTAAAGTGCCCAAATAAAGAATTTTTTTAATTTTTGTGAGGCACTTTGTGTTGCTTTTAAGTATGAAAAGTGCCCTATAAATAAAGTTTGATTTGATTTGAATCCTAGGATATTGTAAAATTGTAGTGCATGACTAATCAAATGAATACACTAAGAAGTGAAGATTTGTAAATCCACATTTTTATTGGTGACTAAATAAAACCAAAGTCAGGGCAACTTGTCCAGAAAACTCTAAGCTCAATCAGGCAACTCAAATTACACTTTAAGTGTGTTTCATAAATCAAATTCAAAATAAGAAAAAGGTCGAGGATGCCAGTGTGAAGTCACGTGCCACTGCCATGTACGAGTCCTCCAGCTGGCCAATATCAAAATGTTTGTGTGCTATGATTAATTTTTTTAACGCATTAATTTGTGTGTAATTAACTAATCTAATTAATGCACTAAAGTGACAGCCCTAGTTAACACTTTTGAAGTAATTCATTTGAGTTGAGTATGGGCCAGTGATATTACTTGTGCATGACATCACTGTCCCACACTTTAACTCAAATCAACTCTTGATGATAAACCATTTTCATGTGTTTACTGTGTAAAAAAAAAAAAAAATGACACTGCAACAAATCACTGCAACCCACTACTTAGATTCCATCATCAATGGGGTACAGCGGAGGTTTGATTACATTTTTGAAGATGCCAGGTTGCTGATGGCCCCACTGCAGTTTATCCTATGTTTACTCATAGACTGTATCCTGAAAATGAACAAGAGCTCCAGGAAATCTGTGAGAAGCTGCAGGTTCTTCAAAGCGACAGAACTGTTTCATAATATAAATAAGAAAAGATCTTTATTATATATATAGATACTATGTTTTCAACCTGTTCATTGTCATTCTAAAAAGAAAGAAATGTTTTTGTCAGATTTTTAATTTTGAATTACAGATTTATAATTAATTCATCTAATTCATCTGCTTAAAGTGCCCAAATAGAATTTTTTAATTTTTTGCAGTTTGTCTTTTAATAAAAATCCCTATAAATAAAGTTTGATTTGATTTGAATCCTGTTTGTTTGTAGTGCAGGACTAATCAAATGAATACACTAAGAAGTGAAGATTTGTAAATCCACATTTTTATTGGTGACTAAATAAAACCAAAGTCAGGCAACTGTCCAGCTAAGCTCAATCAGGCAACTCAAATTACACTTTAAGTGTGTTTCTAAATCAAATTTCGGTTGAGGATGCCAGTGTGAAGTCTCTCCTCTCTCCTCCAGCTGGCCAAGTATCAAAATGTTTGTGAGCAGCCATATTGAAAGTGTGTAAAACTAATCTAAAAGCACTCGGAGGAGAGTGACAGAGAGGAGACTGATCTGGAGGAGGCATAATCGAGGAGTATGCAGGCTTCAGTGAAGTCTTTCACTGACAGACATGCCCCTTTAGACTCAAATCAGCACTCTGATGAATAACTGTCACAGCTAACATGTGTGAAATGAAAACATCACGGAGCAAAAGAAAGTGATAAAGTAAAATTAGCAACTTTTTGGGAGTCATTTTAATGAGTATATCCACATTTCACACAGAGTAGCCGATGTGTAGGCCTGATGTTCCCTCTAAATGTGAGCAGTTACTACATTTCAGTGTCTCTCTTATCTCTTTTTTTATTTTCTTCACTGTGCAAAGAAATATTTGACTTATCATTTAAAAGAATTCTTAGCTGGTCATATTGATATCACAGAAAATGTTGAACACTATCATGGGGCAGTTCTTTCAGGTTTTCCATCTGTTGTCTGTCCTGATTTATCTGTGTTGTTTGTGTTTATGTCTGTAACTGTGAGGCTGCTTCAGTAAACAGGTCTGTTCAGGAAAACACATTTTAGGTCAGACAATTTTATTTATCCCAAAGGACAATTCAGTTTTTACAGTCTCTCGACTAAATCACTGCAAACAGCAAACATGGACAATAATAAACAATAAAAAAGGGATTCTTATTGACAAATATCAGCACCCAGTAGACCATGGTCAGGCAGATTATAATGCACATTAATAAAAAGCATGTTCATCCTGCTGTAAACAAGCATAAATAAGGAGAGTAGTGAATTGTACATTTTTACACTTAGGCCTTTACATTTTTTCTATATAAATGCACAGAGAGGGTCTTTTAGTGCTGATAGCAGAATAAACACATATATTTATGAACACAAAGTGGCTGCAAATAACAATTTAAAACTCCTATCATTCTGTGCCTGGGAAAATGTGACATTTTTCTTTTTTCATTCATGAACATATTCATGTTAAACTGATGTAAAAGTGGATATGATAGAGACTGTACAGTATATTGCAATTTTTTCTTTTCCAGTTATATTTCTCCTCTGCTGACAGAGGTTGTTGAATTGTTTGCAGTTTGTTTTTTAGGAGGAGGAGACAATCTCAATGAACTCCTCCTCTCTCTCTCCTCTGTTCGTTTCCTCGCGTCTCTGGCATGCATCTCTGCTGGGCGGGACTAAGACGCAAGTGGAGGAGTCGAGTGGAGGAGGCGAGGGTGCAACTTTGGAGCTTTGGGAAGCACCCTGGGTTAGCTGTTGCTGTAGTGAAGCTACATTTTATCAAGATTAACTTGTAGCTTAACTTGCTACATTTTCCAAGTCGCCTGCCCATCACTGATTGTAATGAGTGGGATTTCTACCTGAGTTGTTGACTTGTTTTTGTAATTTATGTAAATAAAAGCTTGTCATGTTTTGCGAAAAATGTCTTATTTTACACACACACAAAAACAAGTGCACACAAAGAAATAGAAAAACAAAAAATAAAGCTCTGTTCTACAGTGGTCGAACCCTGAAACCTGTGTACTGTCCCATTGGGTCCGGAAAAGTGTCTCTTATTTTCCAGACACAGCAGCTTGGAATGACCACTCTGATGCCCACCCCGATGCGACCATGCTGCCAGAGCACAAACTGGCCATACGCTGCGTGTCGGTACTGTCTTTGCTCCTCCCCAGGCTCCTGGTGATCCTCCACAGCAACAACGTCATTCCAGGCTGCCCAGGCCAGACGCAACACCACTTCATCTACATATTTTAGGATGTAAAAGGGGATGTGGGCCATGTTACTTATACAGGTCTCTGGTGTTTGCCGACAGCAGAGTCTCTACCGGTTCGTGTTCATTTCCCGGCAGTTAGAACAGGAGCACCAATGGAGGACCCCTCCGCCTGGGTCTCTCTGCTGTTCAGGATCCCTCAGCAAAGCCAATGCATCAAACATGAGGCCAGGATGTTAAGGCCTGAGTGTTTTAGCTGGACCAAAATTAGCAGGAGACTTTCAGCAGTTGAAAAACAAAGTCTTTATTTGTCTCACCTGAGACACACAAAATTTCAAAACACAAAAAGGAAAAAAACTGATCTCTGCAGGCTGTGGCCGATGGAGGTTGGCTGCCTACAGACCAAAACCAAAAAGAGCAGCAGGGCACAGACCTGAAAAGCACAGGAAAAAACTGATCAGCAAAAAAGGTTTCCAACAAACAGAGTTGTATTCAGCTCAAACCTCTGAGCCTGGCACTACCTAGTGAGACAGAATTATCTGGCACTGGAGTGAAGGCTGAGCCAGTCTTTATGGAGAGGTGGATGATTGGAAACTGAGTTCAGGTGTGCCCTGCTGCACTCTGACAGAATGTAGGTCAGCCACGCCCCCAGCCACAGCCTGCACTGCAGAGAGAGAAAACACAGGAGGTGAAAAGCACAAAAATCCTTCCAATTAAACCCATAATACAAACATAATTTCAAACCATAACACAGGGAGTCTTATCAAAACCATTTGGAGCAACTCGTCTTTCTGCTCAGGGTCCAACGCCTGGATAGTAGCCTGCATCTCAGCATTCTGCTGTTCCTGCAGATCCTGAATCCTCTGCTGGCTCTCGGGATCCAGGTCTTCAGGTGTCCTTCTCCCACTTCCTCCCTCTACCTACTCCCCCTCCCCCCTCTACCTCTTCCCCTTCCCCTCCCAGTTCTACAGTGTGGGGGTTCAAACTCTGATGAGGCAGACGTAGAGGTGTTCTCACAGCACATTCCTGATGAAACAAGAGACAGAGTTGGTATGATGTAAATGCACTGTTTATGTTCAATAAGAATCAATATTAGAATAAACTATAAAGCCAAGGAAATTTTCACATACAGGGGATTTGTCTTGGGTTTAGATAATTCTAACATGATTGACAGTATCAACAACAGACTTATAGAATAATAATAGTGATAATAAGACTGTTTAATTCGTAATGAGGAAGCTTTATAACACAATTGTAAAGACTTATAAAACTAGAGGAAAGAATGCAATGTAAAGAAAACGTATAGGACATTTCTAGTATTTTTCCTGAGAAAACTGAAAATGTGCCAGGCTAATCTGCTAAATATGAAGAATGGGCAGTTTATTCACAAGTTATAAGGTATGTTGGGCGACGAATTTATGACAAAGTTCCTCAAAAAATCTGACAGGAAAAAAGTACAGCACATCAAATCCAGAACGCACCAGTATGTAGTTTTGTTTAGACCTATTTCAAGTGTGTGATATCGTCAGCTCGTTGTTGTCTTTACTTTTATTCACTTTATCACTTCAACAGGACGGGGGCGGGGGCGACTTCACGGTGATATAACCAAGTTGAACTTAGCAATTTTTAACATTGTCATTTAGTCAAAAAAAAATACATTACCTCGTCGCTATCCATCCTGCAAACAGCCGCTGAAGACAGAAGAATACTTTTGAGTGAAGTCCTGGCCTCTGTGATTTGCCTACAAAACAAACGCACACCACCGGCAGATCTGTATCCTTACGACAGCATGCGCTCGCTCTAGCGCTCATGGGTAGTTGAGTTGTCTTTCCGGTCAAGCGGGGATCTTCCGTTGTGCTGCTTTAAATGTCGTGCACTAGTAGGGGGCAATATGGCTATTGGCTATTGATATAAACAATAATGTAAAATTCAATATTGATATTAAAAATTATCAAAGAATTATGACAAAATGATAAATTCGATTATAATATCAGTATTTTGAGGGGTGCCACCCTGTCTCCAGGGACGGACAACCAAATTGACAAAATCAGAATTTAGTCTCAGAAGGTGTAAAAATCTAAACATGTAGTCTGAGCACTGAACTGTTATGACTCCAGCAAGTATCACAGTTATTTAAGCCCACTAAGCACAAACAATGGATTAGATTATAATACATTTTTTTTTTATAATTATGATTATTTAAAATAACATTACTCATGATAAACTACTATAATTCAAATAATAAGCAAAATATCAACTACTAACAACAAAACCACTAAAAATGTGACAACCACAAAATCAACAAAGGCAATAACTGCAGCAGCAGTAACCCACAGCATCACTGGTAATGATCAACAGCATATCACAGCAGCATCAGTAAATGTTATCACTGATGATGACGCATATGTGTGTGTGAATGTGTGTGTGTGTGTGTGTGTGTGTGTGTGGGTGTGAAGGAGATGCAAGAGGAGGAGAGAAAGAGAGGGAGTGGCGAAGAGATCACGTGAGGGGGAGTCCTGAACCAAAATGGCGAGAGGGGGACATGTCCTGTTCTCTCTAGAGCCAAGATGGAGACTCACCACATGAACTAAGAAAGGGTCTTTGAGCCCACATGCTACGGAGGCAACCTTGTGAAATTTAGGCGCTCACTGGATGGCACCTTTAATATCTGGGTGGTGTGAGAGAGATATATGTGTGTGAGTGAGACAAGAAAGAGAGAGAGAGAACCCAAGAAGATCGTCACCCACAGTTGATAATTACAGTATCATTACACAATAACAGAGCCAGTAAACCGAAGTCTACCTGATCTGATATTGGTCCTTTAACCAGTAATACCATGGATCCGCGGCTGTGCGCTCTGGGTCCAGCTATGCGCTCTGTGTCCTGATGTGCGCTCTGGGTCGCCTGTGCGCTCTGTGTCTGCAGCTGTACTCTCGGTCTGGCTGTGTGCTCTGTGTCCGTGGCTGTACACGGGGTCTGTCTGTGCGCTTTGGGTCTGCAGCTGTACCCTGGGTCCGCGGCTGTATGCTGGGTCTGTCTGTGCGCTTTGGGTCTGAAGCTGTACGCTTGGTCCGCAGCTGTATGCTGGGTCCGGCTGTGCACTCTGGGTCCGCCGCTGTACGCTGGGTCCGGCTGTAAACTGGGTCCTCACAGACGCTTGATCTGCTGATTTTACAGCAATATGTGTCGAGTGAAAAGGGAGGTGAAGAAAAAGGGAAAAATTAAAACAAAACGAACTGCAGTCTATATGCTCGTGCTGTGAGTTTGAAGACTGTGGCCTTTTAAAGATATGATGAAAAGACAGAAACAAAGCTTGTTGTATGTTCTCTTTGGTGGTCAGGTCATCAGAAAGCAGGGAGCTCTCTACCTTATGACCAAACACTTACCAGTGCCTTTGGGGATTGCGCCGAGCTTTGGCTGTGTTCTTGTTTTTAAAAACTCTATAAAGTCAAGTTGTTTTTGCTTATGCACCAAATAGCAGCTCGGAGTATCCACCCTTTTTGGACTCCCTGGTGGGGGTGCTGAAGAGTGCCCCTACTGGGTACTCCATTCTTCTACTGGGCGACTTCAACACTCACATCGGAAATAACAGTGAGACCTGGAGGGGCGTGATTTGGAGGAACGCCCCCCCGATCTGAACCCAAGCTGTGTTTTGTTACTGGACTTCTGTGCTCGTCACAGGCTGACCATAATGAACACCATGTTCAAACATAAGAAAGTCCATGTGTGCTATTGGTACCAGGACACTCAGGCTGCAGATCAATGATTGACTTTGTATTGGTATCACCGGACTTGCAGCCACAAGTTGTGGACACTCGGGTGAACGGAGGGGTAGAGCTCTCTACTGATCACCACCTGGTGGTGAATTGGCTCCGATGGTGGGGAAGGATGCTCGTCAGACCTGGGACCCTCAATTATATTCTCACTAAGGGCTTGAATTTTGTGGCACAGGGCAGGATGGCACAGGGTGCACAGAGCCTTGCGCACCCCGTACAGTGTTAATTTCAATGGCAATTTGGTAGACCTGCTGTGCCAAGATGGGTGTGATGGCACACCAGAGGTGCTGACAGATTTAGGTTGGCACAGTGACAATTTCGTGCAAAAAAAAGTGTTGCCAGCTCCAACATGGTCTATTCTAGGTGCAGGCAAAGCGCACCCTCAACAGTTGTAATTTGGTGACAGGCGCCCATGTGCACACACGTCAATAATACCTCAGAGGCAGGTTTTCTGGGTGTCAGGCACATTTCAATGCAATAAACAATCACAGCGACCACTATTTAATGTGACCATCTGAACCAACATATACATTTGTATATACATATTAATTGTCCCATCACATCTGATATTGGATTAAAGTCGTTTGTCGTGGCCTCAGTTGCGCGCTCTGATGGTCCCTCCACTCTCTAAGTTGCTGTAATAGTGACAGTAGCTCTGACCATATCCGCTACTGGGTCTTTCCACCACAGAGTAGCCGTGGTGGTGGGGATCAGTCAGACCAATCAGTCGCTGCGCCTCGCCTGCAGCACATTTAAAGGCAAGGGGAGGTGTTCATTTGATTGGTGAAGACATATTTAGAATCAGTAACAGTTGACTGTTACAGATAAATATGGAAGTAATGAAATATCATCCCAGCTGGTTCACACTCAGCTGCAAACTGATCCAATGAGGGCTTTGGGTGTTGGTCCGATGAAGCCAGCTGGACACATCTTCTACAAAAGGCAGTGAACCAATCCTGATGTCACCAAACTGGACCCCCTCAAGACCCTGGCTGGACCAAGGAATTCTGTCAATAAAAGTTATGACAGCATACTGCTTTCCCTTTCTAGGATCCCTGATGGTGGTTTAGAATCTTTTCAAAGCTTCTCCTTCTCCATGGTCTCACCTAGGTTTTTGCATTGGCAACCATTGGAGCTGCATCACACTTGCCTTGACAGTACCTGTCAGCTGTCTCCTGAGTCTCACTGGAAAAAAAGGCCTTATAAGACTTCTTTTCAGCTTGATGGCATCCCTCACTCCCTGAGTGTTCAGGTTTGGGTACTGCCACCACAACACGCACTGACCACCTTATGGCCACAGCTCTGATCAGTCACCTCAATAATAAAAGCCCTAAACAAGGCCCACTCGGACTCAGAGTTCCTTGCCTCCCCCAGGACTTGGTTGAAACACTCCCAGAGGTGGAAATTTAAGCCCTGCCTGACAGAGACTCGACCAGATGTTTCCAGCAGACCCACACAACACCCTTGGGCCTGCCAAGTCTAACTGGCATCCTCCCACAGTTTTGGAGTCGTCTCACCGCATGGTGGTGATCAGTGTACAGCTCCACCCCTCTCTTCACCCAAGTGTCCAATGATGAAGCAAGTCCGATTGCAGGACCACAAAGGGGATCATTGAACTGTAGCTTAGGGTGTCCTGGTGCCAAGTGCACACAAGGACACCCTTATGTTTGAACATGGTGTTTGTTATGGACAATCTGTGAGGAGCACAGAAGTCCAATAACAAAGCACCATTCGGGTTCAGATTGGGGGGGTCATTCTTCTCAACCACTGCCCTCCAGGTACCGCTGTCGTTGTCGATGTGAGAGTTGAAGTCCTCCTTGCGCACCAGTTCAGGTGATGCTGCATGTCCCCAGAGCTAGCTGTTGCAGTCGGGGATTGGACCACCTAGGTCATGTTGCACAGACCCGGGCTGTACCCTGCCGGGCCCCATAGGCACAGACTTGGCCACCAGATGCTTGCCAGCAAGCTCCACCCCAAGCTTGGCTCCAGATAAGGGAGCCTGGTGATCCATGTCCCACAAGGGAAACTGGAATCCATTTATGTTGTACCCCATAGTCCTTTTTAAGCCACGCCTTGTCTGGCCCCTCCCCCAGGACTTACTTGCCTTGGGTGACCCTACCCTACATAGATCCCCTGACAACATAGCTTGTGGGGTCACTGGGATATGCAAATTCTTCCACTGTGATAAGGTGGCGGCTCAGGGAGGGGATATTACCTCTGACAATTTTCCATCACGACATCAAGAGACGATGAAAAAAAGTTTGTTTTAAAACAGGGATTGGCACATTGGTGTAGTGTGAACCAGAGGTGGGAGAAAGTCACTGTTTTGCAAGTCTCAAGTAAAGACGGGCAAGTCCAAGTCGAGTCTCAAGTATAGACAAGAGAAGTCAAGTCTGAAGTCATAGGCTTAAAATTTTCAAGTCCTTCCAAGTCATAAGCATCGTTGACCAAATAAAAAAACAATAAAAACCAGGACAGTTTTGTCACTATAAAAACAAACAGGACATGTCTTGGGAAAACAGGACACTTGGTCACCCTGGGCCTTAACTTCACAATTATTTTCAGCTAATGTCAGTCTCAGTTTTTAGCCACGGCGAGTTTACGAGCGAACTTATACCGTTGTTGCATATAACAGATGCTAATCTAAAGTTACCCAAAAGGATCTCACAACAAGTACCAGACCAACTTATCTTTCTTTGTACAGCTTCAGGTGCCGAACAAAGTTCGACGTTGCTGCGTCGTGCGGGAACAACGCATTTCTAGGTTGTTCCCGCAGTCTTGCGCTCAGGGAATAACTGTGTAATCCAAACCCTCTTTGTTTATTCTTCTAAACCCTGATTGGATGTTAATAGATGCATTCAATGGGGCAGATCCTGTGGGGAAAAATACTGTCTTGCTGGAAATGACAGAAATCAGTCACTTAGTGGAATACTTTGAATGGAGCACATTTTATTCTATAGTCTTACTGAAAATTTCAAGTATTTTCAAGTCATCAGACTAAAGTCAGAGTCAAGTCCCGAGTCATTAATGTCAAAGTCCAAGTTGAGTTACAAGTCTTTGATGATATTGTCAAGTCGAGTCCAAAGTCATCAAAATTGTGACATGAGTCTGACTCGAGTCTAAGTCACATGACTCGAGTCCACACCTCTGGTGTGAACACATTGTCTTGTTAAGCTCCATTGGGATTTAGTAAAATACCCATCTATCTATCTTGGGTAGGAGTAGCTCTATAATGAGCCTGGATGACTATTTTTGAAAATGCCTCATATCAAGTCGAATTTAAAAAAAAAAGACTGCCTCAGGGAAGCATGTTAGGGAAGATGAAGAGTTTGCTGAGTTTGCTGACCCTGATGAAGCTAGAAGCCCATGCTGAGGTGAGGGAACCAGAAACAATGTTAACCCTGGTGTTCTTTAGGTTTCAGTAAGATAATAAACAACATTACAAAGTCATTCCATGGTAAAGATGAGAGAGTGCATTGATGGATAAAGAAAAAACATTTACTGCCTCTCCATCACCATTGTGGTAAGAGACCAAAACACTCATATCAGCTTTAAACTGTCTTCTTACTAGGGATGCAAAGAAGAAAATTAATTATATTCAGACAGGCTTTAAGAGCATGGAGATATAGCGGTTAAATGTCTGTCCTAATGGACAATTTCTTTGCTCAGTTTGATTTACCTAATCTGTCAAAACAGCAGAAAACTGCCCTGAGTTGTCCCATCACTGAAGTGATGGAAGTTTTTAAAACATTACAAATGGAAAGTCAGCAGGACCAGACGGCTTCTGCTGTGAAATTTAAATACAATTCCAAAATATTCTTGAAGAACGTATTCTTGGTATGTTCAATTATTCCTTCATGAAAGGAGAATTCCTACAGACACTGCAAGAGGCCCATGTATCCTTAATTTTAAAAAAAGGGAAGGGTCCTAATTGTTGCGTGGCCTCCAGGCCCATACCCCTCTTAAATGTGAATAGGAAGCTGCTTTCTAAAATCTTTTGCCTCCTAGAAATCTTCTAACCAATACGAGTAAAGGAAGACCAGAGGGGTATTAAAAGGTTTTGAACTCAGCCACTAATGTTAGACATTTGTTGAACATTTGTCTAGCTGCCTGGTGCTCCATCTCAATGCAGACAAAGCATTGAATAGTCTTCATGTATACACAGGATAGATCTGGTTTGGGAAGTACTTTATAAAATTGGTCAAAATTATATATACAAGACCACAATTATATATACAAGACCACAAGCAGTAGTCTTGACTAATGGATTCAGGTCTTAATACTTAAATACAGACGGGTGATGCAAGGCTTCCCTTTATCACCCTTCCTATCTTCTTTGGCCATAAGGGTGACATCCACAATACAGAGTTAAAAGAATGAACAGCTGTCTCACAAAATAACCATATTTACAGATGGTGTTCTGATCCATCTGACCAACCCTGAAACTTCTGTTCCTGGTCTTATTGATGTGATTGACAGATTTCACTGGTTTTAGGATCAATTTGGCTAAATCAGATGTTATGTCCTTGGTTTTCTTTCAGCATACTTCCTTTCAAATGGTCTCTCAGTGGGTTTGTGTTCTTGGGAGTCTTCATCACCCCATCATTTGATCAACTATATAAACCCAGTATTGCACCCTTTGGAAAATTTTATTTTTTATATGTGTTGTCTCTGATGTAAGAGCTGTCCTATTTGTTTGTTTTGTGTGTTTCGTGTTTGTTCTGCTATGTGTCAAGTTTTGTAGACAGTTTTTTTGAATGGAAACAAAAACTGCAATAAAACCAGTGGAAAAAAAACTGATTCATTAAATCCTCTCCATTTTTCCCTCTCTCTTTCTCTGTGGTGTCCCTTGCAGGTTTGCGAGGTTAAGATTGAACTTCTGGCCACTTCTGTTGATGTCACTCATCATCCTCTACATAACTGGCATCGTCACTAACGTCTTCCTCGCCCCTCAGATATGGTGCATACAGACACACACTCACACACATTCACGGGCATGTTAAGCTTTCATTAAAGGCAGGGTTACGGTGTACATTGTAGGACATCCTCAGTCTCAGGAAAACCTCTGTCATTTCTCAGACCAAACGGCCTCAGAAAAACCTCCGTCATACCAAACGGACTCAGAAAAACCTCGGTCATACCAAACAGACTCAGAAAAACCTCGGTCATACCAAACAGACTAAGAAAAACCTCGGTCATACCAAACAGACTCAGAAAAACCTCGGTCATACCAAACAGACTCAGAAAAACCTCGTCATACCAAACAGACTCAGAAAAATCTCAGTCATACCAAACGACATCAGACCAAACCTCCGTCAGATAATACGGCCTCAGGCTTCAAAATAAAAGACATCAGACAAAACGGCGTGAAATGAAATTGCCTCAACCAAAACAACGTAAGACAAAACAGCCTCAAAATGAAAGCCATCAGACAAAACTACACTGGAAAAACGGACTCAAATAAAAAACAGCATCAGATCGTAACATCCAACTGAAAATTATTTTTAAGAGACCGGAAGTGCGCGTGACATCAAAAGTCAGAATCATATACATTATTATATAATATATGCCGAAATGGCATACTAACGTACTACATACTCACGTGTATATACTGTATACTACATACTATAAGTATGATTAGAAGGCCAACGTTGACATTGTAGTATACTACTAAGTTTCCCATGATGCATTTCAAACCCCCGACAACAAAAATCAGAAGCACACCAGGCTATCAAATATCCCTGTTGATTCTCCACATTTGAAAGTTCAAAGAGCATTTTTAGGCGAGAAAGTCACCACATAGAATACCAAAATGTGGACATTTGAGCCATAAAATGCATGGATACGAATTTCATTTGGACATTTCGGACATTCTGTTATGCGCGCCATTATGCTATCGAAGAAACTTCCGGTCGGCTCCAAAACAAGAGCCCAATTTACAAAAGCATTAAAGAACTAAAAGGAGATAATAAAGAATGCTTTTATTTGGAAAACGGAGAGTTTGCTAGTGGCTGATTTTTAGCTGAATGCCGTTGCAAGACAATTTAACATTTATAACATTACGATAATTATGATATTGTTACGAGTTGACGCTGTTTTTTATTTGAGTCCGTTTTTTCCAGTATTTTGTCTAATGGCTTTCATTTTGAAGCCTGAGGCCGGATTATCTGACGGAGGTTTTATTGAGGGAGGTTTTTCTGATCCCACTTGGTCTGAGGCTGTTCGGTCTGAGGGAGGTTTTTTTATGATGCCGTTTGTTCTGAGAAATGACAGAGGTTTTCCTGAGACTGAGGATGTCCTAAAATGTTCACCGTACAGGGTTGGTTATTAGATTTATATACACTTTTTTATTCTGGTTAAAATGATCGTTATGCCCCAATGGCAATCAATGCATGATGTGTTCTTTAAAGTAAGCAAATAATAGCCACAGTCTACAGCAGGAGTAAGCAAGGGAAAACATCAACCAATCATACAACCAAATTTATTAAAGCACTGAAATCCTGTACTGCTGCTGTTCACCACATGATCATGTTTCGGTGTTTTCTTACCACAAAGTGAAACACGACTTGGCCATTAAATCAGTCATGTGGTCGCACATCAGTGGCACTGTTGTTGGGTAGAACAACACTGAACATTTTGACCTTAGTACAAGTTGGTCTGCAGATTTTAAATGTGAATATGGTCTGAAAGTAATCAAGATTTGATTGTTGATGACTTTTCAGATATGTGGCTCCCCTCTGAATTTTTTCTTTGTCTTTATAGCCAAGCCCACAGTTGGTCTGGGATGGAAAGTACAGCAATTTTGAAAGTCTTTGGTAATGCTCTGCATGTCTTTAGAAAGTGTTATGACCCGCTCGTAGAGGTCACAACGTTAAGAGAGGTTCACATTGGTAATTTGAGTTTTAAATCACTTCTAATTCAGTAAGCAAAACACAGACCAAATGTGACACAGTCTTCTGCAACTCCTGCAGTCCAAAGGGGAAGAGAGAGCGGGAAGGCTGAGCCAGTCTGGCCTTAATGCCTTTCAGCCAGCTGTCCAGCAATCAGTAATCAGTCAGGGGAGGTGTCTTCCAGGTATGCCTCACCTGCTCTGAAACAAAAGAAAAATAGCAGTAACACTTTTACAAGACCCTGCCTCTAGATGGGGCCAAACACTCCAATCAAAAGATTAAACAACTGGCCAAAACATAACTATCGACTCAGGGCCACCACACAAGACTTTCCACCCCACGCAAATGTGGAATCAAAGACCACTTTTGCTGTTCCATCAGCTCCTAAGAAACAGACAGCACCAGCCTTTCACTGTATCCACATTGTCTGTAATTTAAACTTGAGAGGTTTACTCTACGAAGAGAAGTCTAAACAGTCACTGGAAGAAGTTGTTGAGGGATCCAGCAGGCAGATGATATGGATTATTAACCAATCAAAACTTTAATGAGACTACATAAGGCATAACTGCTTGCAAAACAGATGTTTTATTGTCTTTAAAAGACTTTTAAAGATCATGAAGATTTGCTGAAAATGTATGAGACTGACCAAAAGACTATGCTGCTGTCAGAGCAGTCATCCAGAAAGAGAGGTGTTCAGATGGACCACTGAGAGAATAAATGGTTCACCTAGTGTGTAACGTAATTATAAATAATCACAAAAATGTAATGTTAAGAAAGCAGAATAAAAATTAAAAATCACATTTTACTGATGTACTTTTTATGTGACTTCTTTTGCAGGTATGGCAGTGTAAAAGGACCCCTGAACCGTAGCGAACAGGATTATATCCCCAACCATCAGACAGAATATCGGTTTGTCACAGAAGCATCAGATCCAACGACCCAGAGTGAAACAACGTGCACGCCAAAGAATCACATCTTCTTCCTGAAGACTCATAAAACTGGCAGCAGCACCATCTTGAACATCTTGTATCGATATGGGGACAGCAGGAACCTAACATTCGCCTTGCCCGTATACAGAGGAATGCACCTGGGTTACCCACAGCTCTTCACCGCCAACTTTGTGGAAGGTTTCAGAAGCCACAGAGTGGATGAGTATCACATCATGTGCAACCACTTGAGGTTCAGGAAATCTGAGGTTAGATCATCTGGTTGAGGACCGATATGTTAGACTCAGAGGTTTCTTTGTGAATAAAGTTAAACCGAATTCAATTACCTTTTTAGGTGCCAAAGTCACAAAAGTGTGACAAGCAACATTGCTGGATAAACCAGGCCATAGCTGTTAATATAGAGCTGAATAGTGTTACCACTGTTCAACAGAAGATAGTGGAAATGTGCTACTTTCCCCATAGCAGCATTTGTGGGCGTGTTTCTATTCAAAGCTATGGCGTATATATTATAGTATATTTATTTTGAAACACACACCAGATGTAGGAAATGCAGGAGCAGCTGTAGTGGTTGCAGAGTGGAGCAGAGATAGAGAGCGAGTTAGAGTCAGGACGCCGACAGTACTTTGTCAAGTACTGGCTGATTCTGATTCCAAGGAGGAATATTTCCCTCTGAGGATGTTCAGCCCTCCAGTGAGGATAAAACTGGCAGCGTATCTATCTACGTACAGCAGCAGCGAGTCCATAACAGTCCCCAAGCAGCTCATATGAGGCCGATGCTTTGCCCCTCTGTGGCTGGGATGGAAGTAATCAGCAAGTGCCGGGGAGAGAACGTGGTCTGGGAAGCAGGGAAGCTCAAATCACCGCAAAACATGACAGAGGTAGTGGGAAAGAGAAAAAAAGTGAAGCTCTGGGGAGATGAGGGAGAAGCCGGGGGGTAAAAGCACAGTCAAGACAGCAGAGGCGTTCATGCTCAGCATGCTCAGCATGTAAATTACAGTGATGATGAAGGCTGAGTTCACTCAGGGATGAGGAAGAGTTCCACAAGTGGATCAGAGATTTTGATGGGTCTATTGGGTATTGTGAAGACAACGATGAGGCAAATTTTTAACCCAAATGACTTCTTGGATTTTTTTGGATGGTGAATTCTGGGGCCTAATCACAAATGAGTAAAACAGATATGCCCACCAGTTCTTAGAGAGGGAAAACCCCAAACTACACTTCAGATTTTATGACTGGTACGATGTCAAAGTCCCTGAAAGCTTTAATGTCATTTCATTTGTGAATATTTTTCAATATGGCTGCGACCTGGTGATGTCATAATATGCAAATTATTTCTTCTTTTCCAAATTTTGGGTCATATTGAAGATTTTTTGCAACAACAGTCTTCCCTTATCTCTAAACACTTTCAAACTACAGCCTTTTCTAATCTTGGTAGCAAAATTAAATATTTTATTGAAAACACTCCGGCACCTAAAGGGTTAAAAGCAACAGTTAAACTTATTTGATGGTATAAAAGCTACTCGGCCAGTTTTTGCTTGGAGATGGATAGTTAAAAAAATTTTTTAGAGATGGTGCCTATGATCATATGCTTTATCATCTCCATATACCGTAAATTCCGGACTATAAGCCGCTACTTTTTTCCTACACTTCAAACACTGCGGCTTATACTACAGTGCGGCTTGTTTATGTTTTTTTTTCGTGGCGGCAAAAACAGTTTGCCTAGCAACAGCAGACCAATGAAATTCTTCTGTTTTAGTCTCTTGGACATGTTTGCCCTGCTCTCTGTGACTTGTTCTCTGTTGAATGGGAATATAAAAATTAATATGAGCTAAAAACAAAGCACGCGTCATCAAAAAAAAAGCGCATGGCGCGCTCTCCGCTGTGGATAAAAGTAAATAAACTGGCTTTGATCAGATGATTTGACAGGCCGAACTAGTGCCGAATTATCTGAAAAATAATATTTTGTGGTCACCTAGGTGTAGATGGGCGGGGATGTGGTGTACAAAGTGCTAAT
The DNA here is from genome assembly GCA_036419115.1 of Scarus forsteni. Classification (NCBI taxonomy): domain Eukaryota; kingdom Metazoa; phylum Chordata; class Actinopteri; order Labriformes; family Labridae; genus Scarus; species Scarus forsteni. The sequence goes on from JAZDUH010000023.1 coordinate 1,204,764, forward strand.
AATAAAAACACTAGTTTTTGAATGGGGTTTGGCCCGCTGCCAAGCGCGTCACAGGGCGCATTTGCGGGTACGTGCATCAGCTGATCAAACAGCTGTTCACCACAACACGCACACAGGCACAAACAACACAAAGCTCATGGATGTTTTTCAAAATTTACAAGCACGTTTCACAGAGAGGTTTCAAGTTTTTATGAGTTTATGTTTTATTCAGTTGGGCATATTTGACAAACAACTCGGAAAAAATAGGTGAGGTCCGGACCTCGCTGACCTCATACCTGGCTACGCCATGTGGATAAGTCGCAGTGCCGCAGGTGCAGCGCACGCGAGTAAACTTCAGTGGGGCGGGGCGGGAGAGTGAGCCAACATCAGAGAAGGTATTTACGCTACCGCCGATCGTCACAGCGGGCTTTACGCGTTCGCTGCAAAAGAACCGCACAAGCAGGCTCGCATCAGAAGCACTCATAATAAAAAATGAAGACAACGTGGTGCTCCCTCCGCTACATCACTGGCATGGAGTGACACCGAGCTAAAGAGCCGCATCCGGCACCGGAACTGCGGGCTGCAGGGAGCCGCAACAAATAGCCGCATGCGGCTCCGGAGTTTAGACAGTAAATGAGGCCGCTCTTTGTCCTCCATTAAAAATTCGTTAATATCACAAACAGTGACAGCTCCTTCCCCCCCGCGACACACACACACACACACACTCATACGCGCGCGCACACACACACAAACTCTCTCCGCCCGGTTGACTGAAATCCGTCGCAGCGACGGAGAACTTTAATCCATGCTAATTTCTAACTAAAAATAATGAAAGAATGAATGAGTGTTTGAGCTAATTTTTCATATTACTACGTGGGATACTGCGGCTTAAAATCCGGTGCGGCTTGTACAAGTACAATATTGATTTTTTTTCTAAAATTAGACTGTGCGGCTTTTAATCAGGTGCGCTCTGTAGTCCGGAATTTACGGTACTTAATGACCCCAGAACTTTGGGCCAATAGCCTGTTGCACCAGCAATGTGTATGATCATTCCAAAGTTAGGGCTGTAACTAGCAATACTCTCTCTAAGGTTGGGTCTTTATGTAGTTGTACCACAGACCAGTGCAGTCCATTCAAACATGTAGAGCAGTGGTCGGCAAATAGCAGCCCCCAGGCCAAACATGTCCTTCAGAAATTATTTTTGGTCCTTATGATTAAGACAATGCCAATATCTATCTATCTATCTATATATATCTATATATATATATATATATATATATATATATATATATATATATATATAGATATAGATATAGATATGTATGTATATATATATACATATATACATACACACACATATATATAGATATATAGATATATATATATACATACACACACACATATATATATATATATGTTATATATATATATATAAATATATGTATATACACATATATATGTGTGTATATATATATATATATTTATAGATATACATATATATATATATATATATATATATATATATATATATATATATATATATATATATATATATATATATATATATATATATATATATACATATATATATATTAGGGGTGCAACGATACACATAATTCACGGTTCGATGCAGTTTGATATGTTTCTGTCACGGTTCGACACTCTTTCAATACAAAATATGAGAAATTTCAATGCCTTTTTTACACGTGGTTTATTAAAATAACCAACATTTGATTTAACTCAGAGTATATTTTCATTAAATTGACAACAATGTGCAACAATACATGTATCTGTATCGAACGCAGTTCAATACAGATACATCTATCTATCTATCTATCTATCTATCTATCTATCTATCTATCTATCTATCTATCTATCTATCTATCTATATATATATATATATATATATATATATATATATATATATATATATATATATATATATATATATATATATATATATCTATATATCTATCTATATATATATATATATCTATATATCTATCTATCTATATATATCTATATATATATACATATTTTATTTGAAAGCGCCTTTCAAAACACCCAAGGACACTGTACAGGATAAAACAACAACAACAATAAAATCAACAAACAATAGAACTATAAAATCAGCAAAATACAACAGTCAGTGAAGGATAAGTGGATGAGAGTGGGATATTTATGCTAAGGAATATGCAGTTCTGAACAGGTGGGTTTTGAGTCTGGATTTAAAAATAGACAGGGAGGTCAGGTTTCTGAGGTCCGGTGGGAGAGAGTTCCAGAGCTGGGGAGCAGAGCGACTGAAGGCCCTGCTCCCCATGGTGCTGAGGCGAGCAGAGGGCACAGTGAGGTGGGTGGAGGAGGAGGATCTGAGGGAGAGGGCAGGAGTGGCGATGTGGAGGAGGTCCGACAGATATGGAGGGGCGAGGTTGTGGATGGCCTTAAAGGTATACAGGAGCAGTTTGAATTCTATCCTATGCTTGACCGGGAGCCAGTGGAGCTGCTGCAGGATGGGGGTGATGTGATGGTGGGAGGGGGTTCTGGTGATGATACGGGCAGCTGAATTCTGGACCAGGTGAAGTTTATGGAATGACTTTTGTGGGATGCCGAAAAGGAGTGAATTGCAGAAGTCTAGACGGGAGGTGACAAGGCTATGGACAAGGATGGAGGTGCTGTGAGGAGTGAGGGAGGGGCGGAGGCGGTTGATATTTCGGAGGTGGAAGTAAGCGGACCGGGTGATGTTATTGATGTGAGACTGAAAGGAGAGTGTGCTGTCGAGGATGACACCCAGACTCTTAACCTGAGGGGAGGGGAAGACCGAGGAGCTGTCAATGGAGAGGGAGAAGGTGTCTATTTTTGAAAGTGTAGATTTGGTGCCAATTAAAAGTATTTCTGATTTGTCACTGTTTAATTTAAGGAAATTTGAGGTGAACCAGTATTTTATTTCAGATAGGCAGGAGGTGAGAGAAGGGGGTGGGAATGTGGAATTGGGATTACAAGAAAGGTAGAGCTGGGTGTCATCCGCGTAGCAGTGGAAATTGATATTGAATTTGCGGAAAATATGGCCGAGGGGGAGGAGGTAAGTGAGGGAGGGATCAGATTGGAAGGACTGTAACTGGATGAACTGAGTGCGGCCTTTGAGATAGGACTGGAACCAGCTGAGGGGGGTGTGAGTGATGCCAATGGAGGAGAGACGACTGAGGAGGATGGGGTGTGAGATGGTGTCAAAGGCCGCACTCAGGTCAAGGAGGATGAGGATGGAGAGTGAACCAGAATCAGCTGCCATGAGGAGGTCGTTTGTGATTTTGAGAAGGGCTGTTTCAGTGCTGTGACGGGGGCGAAAACCGGACTGGAAAGGCTCATAGAGGTTATTGTGGGTAAGGTGGGAGTGGAGTTGGCTGGCGACTATTTTCTCAAGAATTTTGGAGATGAATGGTAAGTGAGAAATGGGGCGAAGGTTATTGAAGTCATTTGGATCTGAACCAGGTTTCTTGGGAATGAGGGTAACGGCTGCAGATTTGAAAGATGAGGGATATATATACATATATATATATATATATATATATATATATATATATATACACCACCTTGTCCAGCTCTTCCCGGGGGATCCCGAGATGTTCCCAGGCCAGCTGAGAGACATAGTCTCTCCAGTGTGTCCTGGGTCTTCTACAGGACTGCCTACCGGTGGGACGTGCCTGGAACACCTCAGCAGGGAGGCTTCCAGGAGGCATCCTGACCAGATGCCCGAGCCACCTCATCAGGCTCGTCTCAACGTGAAGGAGAAGCAGCTCTACTCTGAGCCCCTCCTGAATGACTGAACTTCTCACCCCATCTCTCAGGGAGAGCCCAGCTACCCTGTGTAAGAAACCCATTTCAGCCGCTTGTACTCACAATCTCGTTTTCTCGGTCACGACCCACAGCTCGTGACTGTATGTGAGGATAGGGGTGAAGATCAACTGGTAAATCGAGAGCTTCTCCTTATGGCTCAGTTCCCTTTTTACCGTGACAGACCGGTGCAGAGCCCGCATTACTGCTGACGCCGCACCGATCCGCCTATCGATCTCCCGTTCCCCCCTTCCTCCGCTAGTGAACAAGACCCCAGGCACTTGAACTCTTCCACTTGGGGCAGGATCTCATTCCCGACCCAGAGAGAGCACTCCACCCTCTCCCGGGCGAGGACCGTGGACTCGGATTTGGAGGTGCTGATTCTCATCCCAGCTGCTTCACACTCAGCTGTGAACCAATCCAGTGAGAACTGGGGTTCATGGTCCGATGAAGCCGACAGGACCACATCATCTGCAAAAAGCAGTGACCCGTTCTTGAGGTCACCAAACCGGAACCCCTCAACACCCTGGCTGTGCCTAGAAATTCTGTCCATAAAAATAATGAACAGAATTGATGACAAAGGGCAGCCCTGGCGGAGTCCAACCTTGACCGGGAACGACTCAGATGTACTGCCAGCATTGCGATCAGACTCTGACACTGGTCATACAGGGAACGGATTGCCTGTATCAGGGGGTCAGCTACTCCATACTCCAGGAGCACCACCCACAGGACCCCAGGAGGAACACGGTCGAATGCCTTCTCCAAGTCCACAAAGCACATGTGGACTGGTTGGGCAAACTCCCATGCACCCTCGAGCACCCTATGTAGGGTATAGAACTGGTCCACAGTTCCATGACCAGGACGAAAACCACATTGTTCCTCCTGGATCTGAGGTTCAACAATCCGGCAGACCCTCCCTCTACCCCTGAATAGACCTCACCAGGGAGGCTGAGGAGTGTGATCCCCCTGTAGTTGGAGCACACCCTCCGGTCCTCCTTCTTGAAAAGAGGTACCACCACTCCGGTCCACCAATCCAGTGGCATTGTCCCCGATGTCCCCATGATGTTGCAAAGACGTGTCAACCATGACAGCCCTACAACATCCAGGGCCTTGAGGAACTCTGAGCGGATCTCATCCACCCCGGAGCCCTGCCACTGAGGAGCTTCTTGACCACCTCGGCAACCTCAGCTCCAGAGATAGAAGAGCCCACCACAGAGTCCCCCAGCTCTGCTTCCACACTGGAAGACGTGCTGGTGGGATTGAGGAGGTCTTCGAAGTGTTCTTTCCACCGATCCACAACATCCCTAGTTGAGGTCAGCAGTGCACCATCCCCACCACAGACAATGTCGGCAGCACAATGCTTTCCCCTCCTGAGACGCCAGATGGTGGTCCAGAATCTCTTCGAAGCTGTATGGAAGTCGTTCTCCATGGCCCGTTTTTGTTTTAGCAACCAACGAAGCTGCATTCTGCTTTGCCAGCCAGTACCCGTCAGCTGCTTCTGGAGTCCCACACAGCTCGGGTTCAGATCGGGGGGGCTGTCCCCCAGTAGAACGAGTGAGTCCCCAGAAGGGGCACTGTCCGGCACCCCCTCCAGGGAATCCAAGAACTGAACTGTTGGATGGTGTATAAGCAGAAACAACAATCAGGTTCCATCCCACCACCCGAAGGCGGAGGGAGGCTACCCTCTTGTTCGCCGGGGTAAACCCCAACGTACAGGCCTCGAGCATAGGGAAGACAAGAACAGCCACCCCCGCCTGACGCCTCTCACCATCTGCAAATCCAGAGTGGAAGAGAGTCCAGCCCCTCTCAAGAGGACTGGTTCCAGAGCCCAAGCTATGCATTGAGGTGAGTCCAACTATATCTAGTTGAAACCGCTCAACCTCACGCACAAGTTCTGGCTCCTTCCCTGATAGAGAGGCGACGTTCCACGTCCCTAGAGCTAGATGCTGCAGCCAAGGATCGGACTGCCAGGGTCCCCACCTTTGGCCGCTGCCCAGCTCACAATGCACCCAACCACTACAGCCCCTCTCACGGGTGGTGGGTCTGTGAGGGGGCTCCCACGTCTCTACTTCAGGCTGGGCCGGGCCGGGCCGGGCCCCGTGGGCATAGGCCTGGCCACCAGGCGCTCGCCTGCGAGCCCCACCCCCCAGGTCCGGGCAAGGGAAACTTGGAGCCAATTTTCTTTCTCTTCATAGTGGTCTTTTGAGCCATGCTTTGTCTGGTCCCTCCCCCGGGACCTGTTTGCCTCACATGACCCTACCAGGGGCATAAAGCCCCCAACAACATAGCATCTGGAATCACTGGGGCACGCAAAACCTCCCACCACGATAAGGTGGTAGCTCAGGGGAGGGTATATATATGTACACACATACATTTTAATTTTCCTAACATCAAACTTGCAGGATCTGTAACAGACAAATGTACATGCGTCACACATGCATCGGTGCAGACAGCTGACTCCTCATGCTACAGTGCTACAGCCACCCAGCGGACCCTCCGCACCAAACTACTGCCACTAAGCGAGACAGAGGCTTTAACTTCAGCAGATTAAGGATGTTTTTTGAAGTTAGGCATCCAATCAATAATGTGCTTCTGTGGTGAGAGAGTTTTAAGGCAGACAAGATGAGGGCCATTAGCATTAATGGTCCTAATTTCATGATGCAGCGCAGGGTTGTGCAGAGTGTGCAGGGTGTGCAGAGCCTGGTGCACCCCACGTGTTAATCTTGTCCGGCGTACTGCAATGCGCTGCAAATTTGACAATTTGGTAGACCATCTGCGCCTGCGAAAGCTGAAAGCTCGCCAGCTCCAACCTGATCTATTCTCGGCGCAGGCGAAGCGCACCCTCCTCAGCTGTAATTTGGTGACAGGCGCACATGTGCACACACGTCACCAAACCCTCAAAGGCAGGTTACCAGAGTGTCAGGCACATTTTAATGCAATAAACAATCACAGCAATCACTATTTAATGTACCCATCTGAACCAGCATATACATTAGTATCTATATTAAAGCGATTTCATTTAGATACACTTTTTGTAATACTGGTTAAAATGGTCTCTATGACCCGATGGTAATCAACTCATAATGTGTTCTTAAAACAGAGTGAAAAATATCTGCTATCTACAGCAGGAGTAAAACAGGGAAAACCCCAACCAATAATCATGCCGGGACACCTGTTTTTACACCAATCAAATCCCGTCGCCATTCTGCCCGCCTACTGAGCGTGCATTTTCCTGGCGTGCACAGACTCGGTGCATGTAGCCAAGCTCATACGTATCAGAGTCCGTGGGAGAATGCTTACCTTTTGTTTTGTCTTTGAAAATAAGGGAAGCCCGCTGTGAGCCGTCCCACAACCCCAACCAAGCTCCAGTATCCCTCACATTTTAAGACAGGCGTACAGAAATCTAAAATAAACTCTTTGTTTTTCTTGGTTTGTTCTGTTGGCTCTAATCTCGCGATAGCTGCCACCCAGGCTACTGCAGGTGGATGTTCTCGCGAGGCTTTTTCTTCTTCTTCGGTTTAATGGCGGTTGGCATCCATCATTTTGGAGCATTACCGCCCCATTAAGGCCAGAGACAGAGTTCAGTTTGGAGAGGCAGAGCAATGTTTTTCATTATTATATCATCACATGGGAGATTTACGGGAACATACTGATACAGGAGGACGGCGGGGAAGAGGATAAAATACGGAAAACACGGTAGTTTCATGGCCAAGAAACTGGGATTTGACAGCTATGTGGAGAATGTCAGAGGAACTACCTATACCCCGATCAACATCAGCTGTGAGCACTAACTAACATTACATGTTTGTTTGATGTTTTCTTACCGCTGACTGAGACATGACTTGGTGTAATGTAAAAAAAACATGTTGTGCTGAGGGTTTGGAGTTGAATCAGTCAGCTCTCTCAGTTGCTGTAACAGTGACGGATGCTCTGTATGTCTCCATCACTGGGACTTTCCGGCACACTGTGTGGTGGTGGGGTTCAGTCAGACCAATCAGTTGCTGTGCTTTGCCCACAGTGCATTTAAAGGCAAGGAGTGGTGTTCATTTGATTGGTGAAGACAACACTTGGCTGTGTTAAACCCACTCATGCCTTTTCTCCTCCCTCTCTGGCATTTGTGTGGAGGGGCAGGGACGGAGGCGTGGATGCGCTTCTGTTCGCCTCTATGCGCACTGCTGGAAACTTACAAAGTGCGCTGGACACACCCAGTCGGCATGACACAGGCCCTGCGCCGTGCCTGTGCCTGGTCTACGAAATTAGAGCCCTAAGAAACCAAAAATGTGCTGCGCAATGCGGGGGAAGTCTGTTACCATAACAGACTTAATTAATTATTCATTTCCTTTTTTTGTTATGTACCTATGGTGGCCACTCTTTTCCAATGAGATGCTGCAGAAGAGAAATAAAACAGCAGACAGTCATAACACATGAAGTGAGCCATAGGTGTGAAACAAGGGATAAAAGAGACAAAACATGTTCTGATGTAGAGGCATATGGGAACGGGCAAACAGGCATGGCCGAAGTTGGCATCAACAGAAAAATAACCTGTTATTTATAGAAAACTCATATGTATAAACCTTTACTGTGAATTGTCTGTTTTTCATGGAGAGCTGTTAAAAGTGCCCCTCAGCATGAATTACCCTAAATATTTCAATAAATTCATGAAAAACAAATTACTTTCTTCTTCTTGAAAACTTTTTTTTTTTTTTTTAATTAAACTCCGATTATGTCCGTGCCCAACAAAGGGACTTGGGAAAAATTTGACTGAACCTTAATTGTAAGGACGGCAGAACTCAGTGATGTTGAGTGACCAGTAATTTCAAACCAAGACCACCAAATTGAATGTTAAGGGTCAAATGTGTTAGGTTTGGGGTCTTGGCAGCTAGAGCCCATTCCAGCTTACCCTTGGCAAGACACAGGAAGCACCCTGGACTGGTTTCCTGTCAACAGAGGGCTAACACATAGACACAGAAAACCGCTTGTGCACACACACCTTAGGGCAAGATAGATTCATCAATAAAAGTAATGAGCATGTTTTTGTAATGAGGAAACTGAGGTTCCTGAAGATAGCCAATCCACTCAGAAAGGCCTTAATTACCAATGTTCGTCAAACCAGTAACCTTCTAACTGTCAAGCACCCAGACCCCCAACCTGGTCTTGCATTCTGTAAATCTGTCCAAAAGATATTTTTCCAACCTTTATTTGGGTAGGAAGAGACCATGTTGCCCTGCTGTCACAAGCCTCTTGGATTTTTTCAGTGTAAATGTAAAGTTTAGACCACAATGGCTAATTTCTTTGTGTGGAATCTGGGCCATGCCTAAGTAAAAAATGTTATAAGTCAGTCATGATGGATCCAGATAAAACCTCCCTCCTTCTCTGAATCATGTCTGTTTCTGTGTTGCCTCACAGGTTGCTAAAGTCATGCCAGAGGATACGTTCTACTTTTCCATCCTGCGGCATCCAGTGACCATGATGGAGTCTCTCTTTACTTATTTTAAGAATAAACAAGCCTTCCATGATGCTCCTAGCTTGGTCAGTTTTTTAGACAAATGCTTAACAAACCAACCAGTGGATCCATTGTGCAATTCTAATTTTGCTCACAACATGCTCGCCTTTGACTTTGGCCTTGAAAACAGCTGGGCATTTGATGCTGAGGACGTGGAGGAGAAATCCCGCATGGCTATTGCTACCATTGAGAAAGACTTTGATCTTATTCTCATAAATGACCACTTTGATGAATCCCTGATCTTGCTTAAGCACACCCTCTGCTGGTCGCTGGAGGACGTAGTTTCCTTTAAGATCAACAGTCGCTCAAACCAAACCAGACATCCAGTCTCACAAGAAACAGCAGAGGAAATCATCAAATGGAACTTCCTGGACTGGAAGATCTACCAGCACTTTAACACCACCTTCTGGGACAAAGTGAAGAGGCTGGTTGGTGAGGAGAACATGAAACAGGAAGTGAACGCCCTCAGAGAGCTGCGGGCCAAGATGGCAAACATCTGCCTGGCAGACGACGGGGCTGTCGACCCGTCGCAGCTCACAGATCGTGGACTAAAACCTTTTCAGAGTGGGAAGGCTGTTATTCAGGGCTTCAACCTAAAACCACTGACAGATGAAAAAACCAAACAGAAATGTTTGAAACTCGTCACTCCGGAGCTGCAGTACACAAGCTTCCTGCAGGACAAGCAGTTTCCTGTTAATCGCACCCTTTAGCAAACAACTATACCTAACCTTCTGACCACAGGCCAATATTGGCAATATCTAACCTTCTGACCACAGGTCCACATTCAACCCAAAACTACATCCTTTATTGAAAGAGGAAGATTTTTCTGATGTTTTCAGAAAACTTTAAAGCTATGGTCTACGATTTGGAAGCTTTGTACATATTAATAACACCGTTTATAAGGCTGTTATGGTCCTATGGTCCTATCTACACAGTATAAAGACCAAAAAGAACGAATAAAATCCATTCAGTATATCCGCTGAAAAGCTGCATACTAGCTGACCAATCAAGCCTAAGAACCTGCGACTATTAATTGGTCCGTGAGTTGGTCTGTGAGTCCATCCAATCCTCGTCTCCCTCGCTACGCAGCGTCATGCCCATGGTCCTGCCTCCTCCCCTCTACCTCCGGTGAGCAGCTAGCAGCGTTAGCTACCGAACTATCATGGAGCCGGAAAAGCCTAGCGCTGAGACCGAAGCTGCCTCCCTCTCCCGCGGGGCCCAACAGAGCTCTGCCCGCGGGTTGAGGCCTGTTAGCGGGCTAACGGCTAACGAATAGCCTCAGCTGGCCGTCAGATCTTCAGCATCGGCCGTTTCGCCCCTGGTTGATCAGGTAATGGCTTTGTTTACTACAGTGTGAGATGTCTGCTGAATAACTCTGGTTAGTTTGTGCCTGCACGGGCTAATAACTTGTAGGGGAGCGGGTTAGCCTGTTAGCCACTAATCGTTTGCACTGTAAGCTGAGCTGGGGAGGACAGGCCGAGAAAGATAAATCCTCCCCCACACTCGGCTCCGCTCTGGCGGCGCCAAACCCGCATTGTCGCCGGTCCAATTGAAATGGCTACTGCTGTGTGTTACAAGGGGGATGTCTGTCGTGTTTGATACTTTCAGTTGAGCTGAGCTGTTTTTGATTGAGTTTGCTGCTGATATATTATGCTAGTCGCTCGTAGCTCTGCCGGAGGGGGCTTTATGAGGCGACACGAGCTGGGGGCGGGATCTTGGAACATGGAGGGGAGAGGTGAGGGAAGGGGGGAGCAGGCTGCGGTTTCAAATCGTAGACCACAGCTTTAAGTTGTGTTTAACCATTCTCTATTGGTCACTGATTGTGGAGATGCCTTTGATTTTTGTCTAAATAAAGAGTTCTGCACAAACATATTACATGACTTTTTTTGTCAGTCATTTCAATGATCCATCCATTTTTATACTACTAATCCTGTCAAAGGTACCTGTAGCCTGAACTAGCTGACACGAGGCAAAAGACAGAGCACCCTGGACTGCCGACTAATCATAGGGCAAACATGTGACATTTTATAAGTGGTGGCCTCATTTTATTTGGTTTTATTTGGTCTTTTATATGTTGTTTCACATTCTGGTGTGTACCGTGTTTAATTTGTCTTTTATAAATTAATGTTATTAGGCATTGGTGGACAATTGTTCAGGCGAATAAAGTCTTCAATACACAAGAGAAAAGTTGTGAAATTACCAAAAAAGTCATTTCATGAAATTAATTGCACTTCTATTATATTTAAGCCTTTTTTTTTTTAGCAAAAGCTGAAATACAGTCATATTAAAGCTATACAAATGTTAAAGTAAATTTGAGATTACATCAAAAAGATTTGATAAATTATGAGAGGTAGAAAATGCTGTGAAAACAAATTTAAAACAAAAGAAAGTTTGGATTTTGGTATAATTCAGATATTAGCTCATGGATAGATGCATGTCTGAAACTTAGTGAGAAGATGTTAAAACTTATTCCATGAACTAATTGGTTTGATTAAACGTCATGTCAAAAAAATCAATATGAACTTCCTTATTTATAAATATTTAAACTAGTAATTTATTTTTGAATCTGATATTATCTGTGGCTGGGAGAATAGATTTAGGCATAAGTCAGAAAATGAAATGCTTGTGTTCTAAAAGTTGTCAACCTGACTTGTATTATATAGACAGATACACACAGGGCCTGATCTAGTAAAATCCAGAATAACGAGTGCTAATTGCATGTGAAAACTAAGAAATTGCTTGAGAAATTAGTGGGCGTGCACAATTGATAACATGTGCAAAAGTGGTGGGAGCTGGTCCCCTAAAGGAGGATTTTGCATGCGAATGAAGTCTGAAGCCATGAAGTTGGAGGTAAGTTAACACACTTGCAGCAACCTTGTTGCTGGCTGTCATTGTGACGAACAAGCACACCCTGTGGTTTCACATCAGATAATTTGATGTGGTCTCTTAGATATTAAATCACTGAAATCCAAATCTTCACTTGTGAAAGACCTTACATCAGAAATAGGGATGTAACGGTTATCAGTAAAATGGTATAATTTCCCATGGTAATCATTACCGTGTCCTATTAAAATTACCGTTTTACCGTGTTTGATCACCACACTGCGTCAATAATGCTGAGTGATGCTGCTCTGTGACTGGAAAGGCCTGAACTACGAGTCTGTTCCTCTAAGCAGCCTCACAGGAGGTGCGCATCCGCAGTTTGCATTGTTTGGCCTCTAAAAGCAAAAGTTAGAGACACAGCTGAGATTTCCCCCTCAAAACAGACTCTGAATCTGGTTGAATGTTCAATTTTACAAGGATGCTGAGGGGAAACTCATGGAAGACAGTCACCCTGTCTAAACATGAAGCTGCGGTGAAAGAAAATGACAATTTAAACAGCCGTAACTCCTCCAGTAAATAAGCTGACTGAGCCGTAGAGGTAGAGAAACAGAGAGAAGATTCAGTGAGTCATACCTGAGAGAATTACAGGTGGTTTATCAGGATTCTCTGTCTAAATAATGTATAAATAATGAAAATAATAGTATTAGTATCATTCTGGAGTGTGTTCTTGCTGTTCTTTTGCTGTGTATTTGCCGTAAGTTTGAAATCGATCGTCTTTTACCATCAAAGTTCATGTTTCATGAATTTAATCGATCATAATTTTGAAATATTAAGGATATCTGCCAGGGAGAGGGGAGACCATGGAGACCAGGAGAGTCATGAAGGGGGCTAACTGCTTCAGGGACTATCGTCAGTAAAAAGAACCAAAATAAAATAAAAAAAAACTCCTGGACGTGGTCTAAAACAACGAGCTGTAACATGGACTCTAATGCTGCAGGCTAACAAAAGTGTTATTTGTTGTTCATTTTCAATTGTTTATGAAGAGAATCCTGTCTAAAGTTCAAATCTGTTTTTTCTTTTCTTGTTATCACACACTGTTTAAGCATTTATAACATAATGAAAAATTGTTTACTTTTATTTCTCATGAAAGAAGGGTAAAAAATGTATTCAAAGGGCATTTCTTGAAACATGCATAGACAAAAAAGACAAAAAATAACTTTTATGATTATAATATTAAGGGGGTTAAATGATTTCAATTGTGTGTTCAGGTACTTTTTAAACATTTTGAGCACACTGCAGCAGTACCGTGTTAGTAATGATAACCGTAATGATTTTGGTCACAATAAACGTGATACAAAATTTTCATATCATTACATCCCTAATCAGAAATCACATTGATTTATTCTTTTTAACTGACATGGCTGTGCCAGGAGGAATATGTCCTCCTGGCACAGCCATGTTTCCCAGTTATGCAAATACTCATATATGAAAGATACAGGCCATGGAGGTGGTGTAGCAGCTTTTTATCATTCTTGTCTCCTGATCAATCCTAGAGAAAAGGCTAATAACACTTCCTTTCCTTCTAAATCTTTCTCATACTGACTCAAAAACCTGCCAGCCAGTCCTATTTGTGATAATTTACTGTCCTCCAGGCCCATATTCTGAATTCTTATCAGAGCTCTCTGTGTTCATTTCAAACTTGGTCCTTTATTCTGGTAAAGTACTGATTGTGGGTGATTGTAATATCCATATTGACAAAGAAAGTGATAGTCTTAGCTCAGCTTTTATGGTCCTAATGGACTCAGTTGGTTTTATTTAGGCAATTTGCAAAGCTATCCATACTTTTAATCACACTCTTGGGCCTTGATGTGAATGAACTTAAAGTCTTTCCCAAAAAAACTCCTTGTCATCGGATCACTTCTTAGTAACTTTTAGCATATTCTTAGAAGATTTTGCATCGGGCAACAAAAAAGTAAAGAGTAGAAATCTGTCCAGTGGTGCTTTGGCTTATTTAAAGAGGCCATTTATGCTGCCTTAAACTCAATAAATTGGCCAATTGGTAACTGTCATATTAGTTATAGTCACTCTCAGCTGGATCAGCTTGTTGATAGCACTGCCAGTCTACTTAGATAAGCTTTGGACTCAAAATCCACACTGAGACCAAAAAACTATATAACATGAGAGGATAGCTCCTTGGTTTACTTTGAAACTTTTGCACTTGCACAAGCGACCTATACATTTGAGAGAATGTGACACTCCAAAAAAAAGGGAGGAGTATACTTTGGCAGGAAATTCATAGTAAATAAAGACAGCCTTATGACATGCTCGAGCTGCCTAGTACTCCTCACATACAGATAGAAAAAGAATCTGAGGTACCTACAGAGTCAGGCCTCTATTTAGCCTGTGATTCATCTGGACCACAACTTAGCAATCTCCTGCCTTCAACCTGGACCTGCCGTATCATTTAAAGCTAGGGTCTACGATCTAAAAACCAGTTTGACTGTCGAGACAGATTGAAAAACGCATCCTGTCCCCCCTTCACTCACCCCTCCCCTCCGTGTTCCAAGATCCCGCCCCCCAGCTCATGTCACCTCCTAACAACACGCCCCCTCTGAGAGACCAACAAGCCGGCTGGCATAAAATATCAACAACAACCAAAAACAACTCAGCTCAACTGAAGGTAACAAACACAACAGTCACTCCCCTTGTAAAACACAGCGGTAGCCATTTCAATTGAACTGGCGGCGAAGCGGGTCCGGCATCGCCAGAGCAGAGCTGATTGTGGGCGAGGATTTATCTTTCTCCTGTGTCCTCACCAGCTCAATTTACAATGCTAACGATGAGTGGCTAACAGGCTAAAATCTACTGATAGAGCCTACCCACTCCAACCAACAACGTCCAGTCATTAGCCAGTATAGGCACAGACTAACCAGAGTTATTCCGCTGTAGTGATTATTTTCTGGATATTACTGGATATTAATTAAAGTAATTAATATTCATTTAATAACCAGGTTTGCTCTCGTTAATTAAAGGGGGCACCATCCTTTTTATACAAAAAAGGCAAAATTAACTTAATTAGCTGATTTATTAATTTATTTCATTTAAATTAGATAAATCATTTAAGTCAAACTTATCAGTTTAATCAATTAAGTCAAACTTCAGTTGTTTAATCAATCTCAAATCTAAAGACAGAACTCTCATGCAGTGATGTCAATCTTCCAAATAGAATACCAACAGACAGAACTTTAAATATATAAGGGTGATTTATTAAAATGAATATATAAGACAAAATAAAATAAAATAAACACTTAAGAAGGAACAAATTTGAGAGATGTACTAAATCAATGATGCTATCAATCAGGAAAGAAGATATGAACCCTCAAGGAACATTTAAGCATATGGAGTGCTTATAGTGGATTAATTTCCGAATTAACCTACTTGTAAAAGGTCAAATCAAAGGGAAATTATTAATGAATTGAACCAAGACACGCTCAAGCCCATCTGAAAGAAGATAGAACTGCCTCTTACAAATCGGGCCTCATCTGGTCCTGGAGCTACTGGAGAGAAGAACTGTTCTGGTTCTGGTTGTCGTCCAGAGGGCTGGAGTCCACACTCTATCCAGTGCGATGGATCCAAAGAGGTTGTCCGATGTGGTCCCAGGTTTCCCGGGAGAGAAGTCTTAGATTGGACTGGCAGATTCTGTCAAGGTGAAGCTGGAGCTTGGGCGTTGGTGTCTCGATTGTATAAAAAGTGGATTTGTAACTAATTCCAAAAATCAAGAATTCATTGGCCAAACAAATTCTATTCTGAAATTAATAACGAAAGTCCATTTACTATGAAGCAAATCTTTGAAGTCTTACTGGCTTATAAAGAAAGAATCGGCGGGCATGTCACAAAACTTAGACAAAAGAGTCTAGGAAAAATATGTGAGCCAAAAATCAAAAGTGGTGACGAAGACGAGGAGGAAGAAGGAGACGGACAAGAGAAGAGGGGAGCAGAGAGGAAGAGAAGACCGCATGTCTCTCTGTTTTAACTCCTGATGAGGATCTCAGAGGAGGAGGGCCTTTGGATGAGTTAACAACACTTTATCAACTAATATTTGGCCAATATTAAGTTGTATTTTGATTAAACATCCAATATAAGCACTCCAACTGGATAGGAAATCTCATGGGGATCAATTTGATACCAAATACTATATATCTAAAGAATAAGAAAGAATTAAACAATTCAAATCCTATTAAACAGTCAATTAAACACAATAGAGGTGGTTAACTTAAGATACATCAGTCAACATGGCCTTAAGATGGTTTGCAACCAAAACTTAAGGTGTAGAAATCCTATTATAAGCATTCTTTAATAAAACAGAGTAATAACCCAACTTTCTCCTAACTTGGGGATCTTTAGGGCTAAAAACACACAAGTCACATCATTAGAAAGCATTTTTCATGACAGAATAAAACATCACATTGTTAGAAGTCCATGATTTTATTTAAAGAGTTTTAAAATGTTTGTGGTTCTCTGGGCTAGACAGAGACCACATCTGGAGCGGATAAGGGGTCCAAGATGGCCAGGGAGATCAAAGGTCAACTTAGATGTCATCTAAGAAGTTTATGACTTTGGAACGGACTCTCTCAGCCAATCAGAAGTAAACACATCGGATGCCATGTCTTCTTGTTGTGGTCCTTAGGAGAAAAACACAGGCTTCATGGCGCTACAGGCCTCTTGAAGATTTACGGTCGTGGAGGCACAGAGTCAGAGAGGAATGTTCTTTATCCTTTTAGAGTTTCCTTAAAGTTGATCAGTTTGATATCGCTACACCGCAGACATCTCCCACTGTAGTAAAAAAAGCCATTACCTGTTCAACCAGCCGGCCAGTGCTGAAGGTTGGACAGCGGCCGGTGCTGTGGCCGTTCGACAGCCGGCGCCCAGCAGCCAGTGCTGTGGTCGGAGCTGCGGTCGCTGGCCAGCCGGTGGCCCGTGCTGCGACCGGCCGTTCTGTAGCTGGCGGCCGGCGTGGTGTTCAACAATCCCAAATCATTCTGCAGCTTTTTCCACCGTACAATTATCCAATGTTAAGTCTATGATGGGACCTGTATTGCTCATATTTCTTCCCTACTTCAGCCTTTTCCTCGAAACTTTTACGTTTCCTTCTCTTCAATGTGGAGGGAGATTGGATGGACTCACGGACCAATCCGAACCACCGGGAACGGTCTTTCCCTTAGTTGTCAATCAATATATCCTTATTGACAGGCAATCTGCCTCAGTCTTTTAAAGTAGCTGTAATCAAACCTCCTCTTAAAAAAAGAAAACTTCCCTTGATTTGTGAACATTAGCTAACTACAGGCCCATATGAAACCTTTCATTTACTTCAAAAATCCTTGAGAAAGTTGTGGCTGATCTGCTATGAGACTCCCTTTAAAACAACAGCCTTTTTGAGGACTTTCAGTCAGGATTAAGAGCTCATCACAGCAGAGACTGCTCTAGTTAAAGTAACCAACGATCTACTCTGAGCTTCAAATCAGGGACTTCTCTCTGTCCTTGTATTGTTAGATCTGTGCTGCTTTTGACACCATGGATCATAATGTTCTTCAACATACATTAGAGGAATTCCTCGAGATTACAAGGATGCTTTAAAATGGTTTAAGTCCAACTTGTCTAGCCTGTACCCTTGAACAATAAGTTGTCTGTATGCACTAGGGCCTCGCCTGCCCTCCTCCCTCTCGCGGGGAGCTGGGGGCTGGGCTTACCTCCGGGTAGGGGCTCCGTCACTTCAGCATTTGGACCCAACCCCTCAATTAACCCTCTATTGCATGAATTATTAATTAAAAATGATAAAAAATGTTTTGAATGCATTTAATACTTAAAATGGCCTAAATAATAGATAAATGAAAAAAAAATCTTTAAAAAAGTTTATGGGGGGGTCGTTGATCAGTTGTTGCCATATGCAACCATGGAAAGTACCATAAAATCAACATTTTTGACCAAAAAGGCATCTTATTGAAAACAAGACTCCACATATCTATGTCATACTCTTCAAAAATGAACAAATAAACATTTATACATTGAAAACTGTGAGGACTGCTCGCCAGTCCTCCAGTTTTTGCTCCTCTCTCCCTCCCGTCTCGGGTTGTCTCCTTTGTTTTCCTGTCCTGCACTTCCCCTGAGCACCTGTGGTGGAGTTGGCGCTACGGAGCTGTCTTTCCTTCTCTCACGTCTCTGCGGGCATCCGGAATGGGCGGCACCTGGAGCTGCTCTCCGCTACTCTCACCACCTGATCCTGATCTACCTGATGAGGACGCTGCCCTACTTAAGCCAGTGGCTGACTTCTCTACTCGCCGGCTGATTGCATTTAAGTTTGTGGTTCGTACTGCTCACAGTCTGTGCTGGCTTCAGTCCTTTCTTTCATTCCTATGAATGATCTTCTGTCTATTTTGTATTTGGGAAGTGTTTTGGACGGTTTGGGTTTTTACCTGTGGACTAATCAGTGTTTCTCCTCTGTTTTGCTCCCAGGTCTCCACGAGCTCCTGCCACTGCCACCACTTTTGTACATATCACCAGTTTGTCTGTCCCCTGTAAATAAACCTTGGTGTAAACACTTTGATCTTGGCCCTATTCTACGAAGCAAGTTCAGCCTAGCGAGATAGCCTTGGAGCTACCTCGCTGAACTGAGCGCGGCAGCCAGCGGTCTCGCTACACGGTTCAACGACGCTGGTTATCAACCTCATAAGTGGATCCAGCTTTGCAATGAGCGCGTGCACGCATATAAGGCGGAGCCCGCCGCATCTGACCAATCGCGAACATGGACCAGTCTGGAGCGTCAGAGCAGGCCGGAGAGCGAAGGACCGCATACTTCACACACGAGGAGCAGGAGGTGATCATGACAAAGTATGAAGAATTTAAACATGTAATAAGCGTTAAAAGCAACACCGTCACCGCTGCAAAAGCACGGAGGGAGTGCTGGCAGAAAATAACTGACAGTCTCAATGCATAAGTATAGCGTGCAAAAATCTTTGGTGCCATTATCATCCTGAAATAGCACTGTTGAACATGCACTTTTACTGTAACATGCACCAGACATGTCTAATTCATTTACAAGATGAATTTATTCATTTTTTCATTCCTATCTTGTTTACATTTTTTTGTGTGATATGTAGCCCACATGAGCCCTACATGAATTCCTGTCACAATTTTAAGACGGGCAATAAAATATTGTCATTGAACAGAAGTTTTTTTTTTTTTTTCAATTCTTTATTCAGCCATTTCAAGTAACAAACAGGCATATTTTGCATTGTACATTCTTCAAAAATCACTGAGCAGCACCACTAACCAATATATAAAACTAAATAATAATAAAAAAGAATAAAATAAAAAAATAATTCGGTAGCACTTTAGATTACAGCCCGCGTCTTACAGTGTAGTTTCCTCAACTGTTGGGGTAACTCTCACACATGTTCCATGACATTTTGCAGTATCTATGGGGTAGTTACGCTCGCGTCTTACAGTGTAAGTCCTGGAGTCTTACAGTGTAGTTTCCCGTACCTTACTGTCGCACGGCAGATGTATTGGTTTTATTTTGTGTTTTTATATTTTGTGTGATTGTTTTAATTGTTTTTAGTTTATTTATAGCATGTTTTTAGTATTTTCTTTAATTACTTCCTGCCGGGACACTCTTAATCTTGATAGACTGCACCTGTAGAGCACTTTATTACCCCAAGAGGCTCCCAATGAGGCTGGAGAACGGAACTGGTCTGTGGCCAATCAGAGTAGAGAGGGGACAATTTAACCTGTGGCACACCTGGAAGTGAGAGAACGCCGGAAGGAGCACAAACGGGGTGGCAGCTATACAGTAAGTAAAGCCAAAAAGTGTGCACTTTATAATCCAGCCCGGTTCCAGATGTTGACCAGTAGGTACAGGTAAAGTAGAGGGTAGTTACACAGTAAGTAAAGCCAACAAGTGAGCACTTTATAATCCAGCCCGGTTCCAGATGTTGACCAGTAGTTACAGGTAAAGTATTGGGTAGTTACACAGTAAGTAAAGCCAACAAGTGTTCACTTTATAATCCAGCCCGGTTCCAGATGTTGACCAGTAGTTACAGGTAAAGTATTGGGTAGTTACACAGTAAGTAAAGCCAACAAGTGTTCACTTTATAATCCAGCCCGGTTCCAGATGTTGACCAGTGGTTACAGGTAAAGTATTGGGTAGTTACACAGTAAGTAAAGCCAACAAGTGTTCACTTTATAATCCAGCCCTGTTCCAGATGTTGACCAGTAGTTACAGTAAAGTAGAGGGTAGTTACACAGTAAGTAAAGCCAACAAGTGTTCACTTTATAAACCAGCCCGGTTCCAGATGTTGACCAGTAGTTACAGTAAAGGAGAGGGTAGTTACACAGTAAGTAAAGCCAACAAGTGAGTACTTTATAATACAGCCCGGTTCCAGATGTTGACCAGTAGTTACAGGTAAAGTATTGGGTAGTTACACAGTAAGTAAAGCCAACAAGTGTTCACTTTATAATACAGCCCGGTTCCAGATGTTCACCAGTAGTTACAGGTAAAGTAGAGGGTAGTTACACAGTAAGTAAAGCCAACAAGTGTTCACTTTATAATCCAGCCTGGTTCCAGATGTTGACCAGTAGTTACAGGTAAAGTAGAGGGTAGTTACACAGTAAGTAAAGCCAAAAAGTGTTCACTTTATAATCCAGCCTGGTTCCAGATGTTGACCAGTAGTTACAGGTAAAGTAGAGGGTAGTTACACAGTAAGTAAAGCCAACAAGTGTTCACTTTATAATACAGCCCGGTTCCAGATGTTGACCAGTAGTTACAGTAAAGTATTGGGTAGTTACACAGTAAGTAAAGCCAACAAGTGTTCACTTTATAATACAGCCCGGTTCCAGATGTTGACCAGTAGTTACAGGTAAAGTAGAGGGTAGTTACACAGTAAGTAAAGCCAACAAGTGTTCACTTTATAATACAGTCCGGTTCCAGATGTTGACCAGTAGTTACAGGTAAAGTAGAGGTTAGTTACACAGTAAGTAAAGCCAACAAGTGTTCACTTTATAATACAGCCCGGTTCCAGATGTTGACCAGTAGTTACAGTAAAGTAGAGGTTAGTTACACAGTAAGTAAAGCCAACAAGTGAGTACTTTATAATACAGCCCGGTTCCAGATGTTGACCAGTAGTTACAGGTAAAGTATTGGGTAGTTACACAGTAAGTAAAGCCAACAAGTGTTCACTTTATAATCCAGCCCGGTTCCAGATGTTGACCAGTAGTTACAGTAAAGTATTGGGTAGTTACACAGTAAGTAAAGCCAACAAGTGAGTACTTTATAATACAGCCTGGTTCCAGATGTTGACCAGTAGTTACAGGTAAAGTATTGGGTAGTTACACAGTAAGTAAAGCCAACAAGTGTTCACTTTATAATACAGCCCGGTTCCAGATGTTGACCAGTAGTTACAGGTAAAGTAGAGGGTAGTTACACAGTAAGTAAAGCCAACAAGTGTTCACTTTATAATCCAGCCTGGTTCCAGATGTTGACCAGTAGTTACAGGTAAAGTAGAGGTTAGTTACACAGTAAGTAAAGCCAACAAGTGTTCACTTTATAATACAGCCCGGTTCCAGATGTTGACCAGTAGTTACAGGTAAAGTATTGGGTAGTTACACAGTAAGTAAAGCCAACAAGTGTTCACTTTATAATCCAGCCCGGTTCCAGATGTTGACCAGTAGTTACAGTAAAGTATTGGGTAGTTACACAGTAAGTAAAGCCAACAAGTGAGTACTTTATAATACAGCCCGGTTCCAGATGTTGACCAGTAGTTACAGGTAAAGTATTGGGTAGTTACACAGTAAGTAAAGCCAACAAGTGTTCACTTTATAATCCAGCCCGGTTCCAGATGTTGACCAGTAGTTACAGGTAAAGTATTGGGTAGTTACACAGTAAGTAAAGCCAACAAGTGTTCACTTTATAATACAGCCCGGTTCCAGATGTTGACCAGTAGTTACAGGTAAAGTAGAGGGTAGTTACACAGTAAGTAAAGCCAACAAGTGTTCACTTTATAATCCAGCCTGGTTCCAGATGTTGACCAGTAGTTACAGGTAAAGTAGAGGTTAGTTACACAGTAAGTAAAGCCAACAAGTGTTCACTTTATAATACAGCCCGGTTCCAGATGTTGACCAGTAGTTACAGGTAAAGTATTGGGTAGTTACACAGTAAGTAAAGCCAACAAGTGTTCACTTTATAATACAGCCCGGTTCCAGATGTTGACCAGTAGTTACAGGTAAAGTATTGGGTAGTTACACAGTAAGTAAAGCCAACAAGTGTTCACTTTATAATCCAGCCCGGTTCCAGATGTTGACCAGTAGTTACAGGTAAAGTATTGGGTAGTTACACAGTAAGTAAAGCCAACAAGTGTTCACTTTATAATACAGCCCGGTTCCAGATGTTGACCAGTAGTTACAGGTAAAGTAGTGGGTAGTTACACAGTAAGTAAAGCCAACAAGTGTTCACTTTATAATCCAGCCTGGTTCCAGATGTTGACCAGTAGTTACAGTAAAGTAGTGGGTAGTTACACAGTAAGTAAAGCCAACAAGTGTTCACTTTATAATCCAGCCTGGTTCCAGATGTTGACCAGTAGTTACAGGTAAAGTATTGGGTAGTTACACAGTAAGTAAAGCCAACAAGTGTTCACTTTATAATACAGCCCGGTTCCAGATGTTGACCAGTAGTTACAGGTAAAGTAGAGGTTAGTTACACAGTAAGTGAAGCCAAAAAGTGTTCACTTTATAATCCAGCCCGGTTCCAGATGTTGACCAGTAGTTACAGTAAAGTAGAGGTTAGTTACACAGTAAGTAAAGCCAACAAGTGTTCACTTTATAATCCAGCCTGGTTCCAGATGTTGACCAGAAGTTACAGTAAAGTAGAGGGTAGTTACACAGTAAGTAAAGCCAACAAGCGTTCACTTTATAATACAGCCCGGTTCCAGATGTTGACCAGTAGTTACAGTAAAGTAGAGGGTAGTTACACAGTAAGTAAAGCCAACAAGTGTTCACTTTATAATACAGCCCGGTTCCAGATGTTGACCAGTAGTTACAGGTAAAGTAGAGGGTAGTTACACAGTAAGTAAAGCCAACAATCGTTCACTTTATAATACAGCCCGGTTCCAGATGTTGACCAGTAGTTACAGGTAAAGTATTGGGTAGTTACACAGTAAGTAAAGCCAACAAGTGTTCACTTTATAATACAGCCCGGTTCCAGATGTTGACCAGTAGTTACAGGTAAAGTATTGGGTAGTTACACAGTAAGTAAAGCCAACAAGTGTTCACTTTATAATACAGCCCGGTTCCAGATGTTGACCAGTAGTTACAGGTAAAGTATTGGGTAGTTACACAGTAAGTAAAGCCAACAAGTGTTCACTTTATAATACAGCCCGGTTCCAGATGTTGACCAGTAGTTACAGGTAAAGTATTGGGTAGTTACACAGTAAGTAAAGCCAACAAGTGTTCACTTTATAATACAGCCCGGTTCCAGATGTTGACCAGTAGTTACAGGTAAAGTATTGGGTAGTTACACAGTAAGTAAAGCCAACAAGTGTTACCTTTATAATACAGCCTGGTTCCAGATGTTGACCAGTAGTTACAGTAAAGTATTGGGTAGTTACACAGTAAGTAAAGCCAACAAGTGAGTACTTTATAATACAGCCTGGTTCCAGATGTTGACCAGTAGTTACAGGTAAAGTATTGGGTAGTTACACAGTAAGTAAAGCCAACAAGTGAGCACTTTATAATACAGCCTGGTTCCAGATGTTGACCAGTAGGTACAGGTAAAGTAGAGGGTAGTTACACAGTAAGTAAAGTCAAAAAGTGTTCACTTTATAATCCAGCCTGGTTCCAGATGTTGACCAGTAGTTACAGGTAAAGTAGAGGGTAGTTACACAGTAAGTAAAGCCAAAAAGTGTTCACTTTATAATCCAGCCCGGTTCCAGATGTTGACCAGTAGCTACAGGTAAAGTATTGGGTAGTTACACAGTAAGTAAAGCCAAAAAGTGTTCACTTTATAATCCAGCCCGGTTCCAGATGTTGACCAGTAGGTACAGGTAAAGTAGAGGGTAGTTACACAGTAAGTAAAGCCAAAAAGTGTTCACTTTATAATCCAGCCCGGTTCCAGATGTTGACCAGTAGTTACAGTAAAGTATTGGGTAGTTACACAGTAAGTAAAGCCAACAAGTGTTCACTTTATAATCCAGCCCGGTTCCAGATGTTGACCAGTAGGTACAGGTAAAGTAGAGGGTAGTTACACAGTAAGTAAAGCCAAAAAGTGTTCACTTTATAATACAGCCTGGTTCCAGATGTTGACCAGTAGTTACAGGTAAAGTAGAGGTTAGTTACACAGTAAGTAAAGCCAACAAGTGAGTACTTTATAATACAGCCCGGTTCCAGATGTTGACCAGTAGTTACAGGTAAAGTATTGGGTAGTTACACAGTAAGTAAAGCCAACAAGTGTTCACTTTATAATCCAGCCCGGTTCCAGATGTTGACCAGTAGTTACAGGTAAAGTAGAGGGTAGTTACACAGTAAGTAAAGCCAACAAGTGTTCACTTTATAATACAGCCCGGTTCCAGATGTTGACCAGTAGTTACAGGTAAAGTATTGGGTAGTTACACAGTAAGTAAAGCCAACAAGTGTTCACTTTATAATACAGCCCGGTTCCAGATGTTGACCAGTAGTTACAGTAAAGTAGAGGTAGTTGCACAGTAAGTAAAGCCAACAAGTGTTCACTTTATAATACAGCCCGGTTCCAGATGTTGACCAGTAGTTACAGGTAAAGTATTGGGTAGTTACACAGTAAGTAAAGCCAACAAGTGTTCACTTTATAATCCAGCCCGGTTCCAGATGTTGACCAGTAGTTACAGGTAAAGTATTGGGTAGTTACACAGTAAGTAAAGCCAACAAGTGTTCACTTTATAATACAGCCTGGTTCCAGATGTTGACCAGTAGTTACAGGTAAAGTAGAGGGTAGTTACACAGTAAGTAAAGCCAACAAGTGTTCACTTTATAATCCAGCCCGGTTCCAGATGTTGACCAGTAGTTACAGGTAAAGTAGAGGTTAGTTACACAGTAAGTAAAGCCAACAAGTGTTCACTTTATAATACAGCCCGGTTCCAGATGTTGACCAGTAGTTACAGGTAAAGTATTGGGTAGTTACACAGTAAGTAAAGCCAACAAGTGTTCACTTTATAATCCAGCCCGGTTCCAGATGTTGACCAGTAGTTACAGGTAAAGTATTGGGTAGTTACACAGTAAGTAAAGCCAACAAGTGTTCACTTTATAATACAGCCCGGTTCCAGATGTTGACCAGTAGTTACAGGTAAAGTATTGGGTAGTTACACAGTAAGTAAAGCCAACAAGTGTTCACTTTACAATACAGCCCGGTTCCAGATGTTGACCAGTAGTTACAGTAAAGTATTGGGTAGTTACACAGTAAGTAAAGCCAACAAGTGTTCACTTTATAATACAGCCTGGTTCCAGATGTTGATCAGTAGTTACAGTAAAGTATTGGGTAGTTACACAGTAAGTAAAGCCAACAAGTGTTCACTTTATAATACAGCCTGGTTCCAGATGTTGACCAGTAGTTACAGGTAAAGTATTGGGTAGTTACACAGTAAGTAAAGCCAACAAGTGTTCACTTTATAATACAGCCCGGTTCCAGATGTTGACCAGTAGTTACAGGTAAAGTAGAGGGTAGTTACACAGTAAGTAAAGCCAACAAGTGTTCACTTTATAATCCAGCCCGGTTCCAGATGTTGACCAGTAGTTACAGTAAAGTAGAGGGTAGTTACACAGTAAGTAAAGCCAACAAGTGTTCACTTTATAATACAGCCTGGTTCCAGATGTTGACCAGTAGTTACAGTAAAGGGTAGTTACACAGTAAGTAAAGCCAACAAGTGTTCACTTTATAATACAACCTGGTTCCAGATGTTGACCAGTAGTTACAGTAAAGTAGAGGGTAGTTACACAGTAAGTAAAGCCAACAAGTGTTCACTTTATAATACAGCCCGGTTCCAGATGTTGACCAGTAGTTACAGGTAAAGTAGAGGGTAGTTACACAGTAAGTAAAGCCAACAAGCGTTCACTTTATAATACAGCCCGGTTCCAGATGTTGACCAGTAGTTACAGGTAAAGTATTGGGTAGTTACACAGTAAGTAAAGCCAACAAGTGTTCACTTTATAATACAGCCCGGTTCCAGATGTTGACCAGTAGTTACAGGTAAAGTAGAGGTAGTTACACAGTAAGTAAAGCCAACAAGTGTTCACTTTATAATACAGCCCGGTTCCAGATGTTGACCAGTAGTTACAGGTAAAGTATTGGGTAGTTACACAGTAAGTAAAGCCAACAAGTGAGTACTTTATAATCCAGCCCGGTTCCAGATGTTGACCAGTAGTTACAGGTAAAGTTTTGGGTAGTTACACAGTAAGTAAAGCCAACAAGTGTTCACTTTATAATCCAGCCCGGTTCCAGATGTTGACCAGTAGTTACAGTAAAGTAGAGGTTAGTTACACAGTAAGTAAAGCCAACAAGTGTTCACTTTATAATCCAGCCTGGTTCCAGATGTTGACCAGTAGTTACAGTAAAGTATTGGGTAGTTACACAGTAAGTAAAGCCAACAAGTGTTCACTTTATAATACAGCCTGGTTCCAGATGTTGACCAGTAGTTACAGGTAAAGTATTGGGTAGTTACACAGTAAGTAAAGCCAACAAGTGTTACCTTTATAATACAGCCTGGTTCCAGATGTTGAGCAGTAGTTACAGGTAAAGTAGAGGTAGTTACACAGTAAGTAAAGCCAACAAGTGTTCACTTTATAATAGCCTGGTTCCAGATGTTGACCAGTAGTTACAGGTAAAGTAGAGGGTAGTTACACAGTAAGTAAAGCCAAAAAGTGTTCACTTTATAATCCAGCCCGGTTCCAGATGTTGACCAGTAGCTACAGGTAAAGTATTGGGTAGTTACACAGTAAGTAAAGCCAAAAAGTGTTCACTTTATAATCCAGCCCGGTTCCAGATGTTGACCAGTAGTTACAGGTAAAGTAGAGGTAGTTACACAGTAAGTAAAGCCAAAAAGTGTTCACTTTATAATCCAGCCCGGTTCCAGATGTTGACCAGTAGTTACAGTAAAGTATTGGGTAGTTACACAGTAAGTAAAGCCAACAAGTGTTCACTTTATAATCCAGCCCGGTTCCAGATGTTGACCAGTAGGTACAGGTAAAGTAGAGGGTAGTTACACAGTAAGTAAAGCCAAAAAGTGTTCACTTTATAATACAGCCTGGTTCCAGATGTTGACCAGTAGTTACAGGTAAAGTAGAGGTTAGTTACACAGTAAGTAAAGCCAACAAGTGAGTACTTTATAATACAGCCCGGTTCCAGATGTTGACCAGTAGTTACAGGTAAAGTATTGGGTAGTTACACAGTAAGTAAAGCCAACAAGTGTTCACTTTATAATCCAGCCCGGTTCCAGATGTTGACCAGTAGTTACAGTAAAGTAGAGGTTAGTTACACAGTAAGTAAAGCCAACAAGTGAGTACTTTATAATACAGCCCGGTTCCAGATGTTGACCAGTAGTTACAGGTAAAGTATTGGGTAGTTACACAGTAAGTAAAGCCAACAAGTGTTCACTTTATAATACAGCCCGGTTCCAGATGTTGACCAGTAGTTACAGTAAAGTATTGGGTAGTTACACAGTAAGTAAAGCCAACAAGTGTTCACTTTATAATACAGCCCGGTTCCAGATGTTGACCAGTAGTTACAGGTAAAGTATTGGGTAGTTACACAGTAAGTAAAGCCAACAAGTGTTCACTTTATAATACAGCCCGGTTCCAGATGTTGACCAGTAGTTACAGGTAAAGTATTGGGTAGTTACACAGTAAGTAAAGCCAACAAGTGTTCACTTTATAATCCAGCCCGGTTCCAGATGTTGACCAGTAGTTACAGGTAAAGTAGAGGGTAGTTACACAGTAAGTAAAGCCAACAAGTGTTCACTTTATAATACAGCCCGGTTCCAGATGTTGACCAGTAGTTACAGGTAAAGTAGAGGTTAGTTACACAGTAAGTAAAGCCAACAAGTGTTCACTTTATAATACAGCCCGGTTCCAGATGTTGACCAGTAGTTACAGGTAAAGTATTGGGTAGTTACACAGTAAGTAAAGCCAACAAGTGTTCACTTTATAATACAGCCCGGTTCCAGATGTTGACCAGTAGTTACAGGTAAAGTATTGGGTAGTTACACAGTAAGTAAAGCCAACAAGTGTTCACTTTATAATACAGCCCGGTTCCAGATGTTGACCAGTAGTTACAGGTAAAGTAGAGGGTAGTTACACAGTAAGTAAAGCCAACAAGTGTTCACTTTATAATCCAGCCCGGTTCCAGATGTTGACCAGTAGTTACAGTAAAGTAGTGGGTAGTTACACAGTAAGTAAAGCCAACAAGTGTTCACTTTATAATACAGCCTGGTTCCAGATGTTGACCAGTAGTTACAGTAAAGTATTGGGTAGTTACACAGTAAGTAAAGCCAACAAGTGTTCACTTTATAATACAGCCTGGTTCCAGATGTTGACCAGTAGTTACAGGTAAAGTATTGAGGTAGTTACACAGTAAGTAAAGCCAACAAGTGTTCACTTTATAATCCAGCCCGGTTCCAGATGTTGACCAGTAGTTACAGGTAAAGTAGAGGGTAGTTACACAGTAAGTAAAGCCAACAAGTGTTCACTTTATAATATAGCCTGGTTCCAGATGTTGACCAGTAGTTACAGTAAAGTAGAGGGTAGTTACACAGTAGGTAAAGCCAACAAGTGTTCACTTTATAATACAACCTGGTTCCAGATGTTGACCAGTAGTTACAGTAAAGTAGAGGGTAGTTACACAGTAAGTAAAGCCAACAAGTGTTCACTTTATAATACAGCCCGGTTCCAGATGTTGACCAGTAGTTACAGGTAAAGTAGAGGGTAGTTACACAGTAAGTAAAGCCAACAAGTGTTCACTTTATAATACAGCCCGGTTCCAGATGTTGACCAGTAGTTACAGGTAAAGTAGAGTGTAGTTACACAGTAAGTAAAGCCAACAAGTGTTCACTTTATAATACAGCCCGGTTCCAGATGTTGACCAGTAGTTACAGGTAAAGTATTGGGTAGTTACACAGTAAGTAAAGCCAACAAGTGTTCACTTTATAATACAGCCCGGTTCCAGATGTTGACCAGTAGTTACAGGTAAAGTAGAGGGTAGTTACACAGTAAGTAAAGCCAACAAGTGTTCACTTTATAATACAGCCCGGTTCCAGATGTTGACCAGTAGTTACAGGTAAAGTATTGGGTAGTTACACAGTAAGTAAAGCCAACAAGTGTTCACTTTATAATCCAGCCCGGTTCCAGATGTTGACCAGTAGTTACAGGTAAAGTATTGGGTAGTTACACAGTAAGTAAAGCCAACAAGTGTTCACTTTATAATACAGCCCGGTTCCAGATGTTGACCAGTAGTTACAGTAAAGTATTGGGTAGTTACACAGTAAGTAAAGCCAACAAGTGTTCACTTTATAATACAGCCTGGTTCCAGATGTTGACCAGTAGTTACAGTAAAGTATTGGGTAGTTACACAGTAAGTAAAGCCAACAAGTGAGTACTTTATAATACAGCCTGGTTCCAGATGTTGACCAGTAGTTACAGGTAAAGTATTGGGTAGTTACACAGTAAGTAAAGCCAACAAGTGTTCACTTTATAATACAGCCCGGTTCCAGATGTTGACCAGTAGGTACAGGTAAAGTAGAGGGTAGTTACACAGTAAGTAAAGCCAAAAAGTGTTCACTTTATAATCCAGCCTGGTTCCAGATGTTGACCAGTAGTTACAGGTAAAGTAGAGGGTAGTTACACAGTAAGTAAAGCCAAAAAGTGTTCACTTTATAATCCAGCCCGGTTCCAGATGTTGACCAGTAGCTACAGGTAAAGTATTGCAGTTACACAGTAAGTAAAGCCAAAAAGTGTGCACTTTATAATACAGCCCGGTTCCAGATGTTGACCAGTAGTTACAGTAAAGTATTGGGTAGTTACACAGTAAGTAAAGCCAACAAGTGTTCACTTTATAATACAGCCCGGTTCCAGATGTTGATCAGTAGTTACAGTAAAGTATTGGGTAGTTACACAGTAAGTAAAGCCAACAAGTGTTCACTTTATAATACAGCCTGGTTCCAGATGTTGACCAGTAGTTACAGTAAAGTATTGGGTAGTTACACAGTAAGTAAAGCCAACAAGTGAGTACTTTATAATACAGCCTGGTTCCAGATGTTGACCAGTAGTTACAGGTAAATGGGGCGGCAGTAGCTCAGTCTGTAAGGGCTTGGGCTGGGGGCCGAAGGGTGGCTGGTTCAAGTCCCAATCGACCATGCTTGGTAAAGCAGAGGTTAGTTGCCAATAGTAAGTAAAGCCAACAAGTGTTCACTTTATAATACAGCCCGGTTCCAGATGTTGACCAGTAGTTACAGGTAAAGTGGCCGTAGTTACACAGACATCTCTCCATTAATGCCGCCATGATCTTTTAAGGTTGTTCTCACTGTGCATAATTCACAGCCTGTGTTCTTACAGTAAAGTAGAGGTACACAGTAAGTAAAAGCCAACAAGTTTCACTTATAATCCAGCTGGTTCCAGATGTTGACCAGAAGTTACAGTAAAGTAGAGGAGTAGTTACACAGTAAGTAAAAACCAACAATTACTTTATAGCTAGCCAGTTCCAGATGTTGACCAGGTGAAATTGGTAGTAGTTACACAGTAAAGTAAAAAAAGCCAACAAGTGTTCACTTTAAAATCCAGCCCGGTTCCAGATGTTGACCAGTAGTTACAGGTAAAGTATTGGGTAGTTACACAGTAAGTAAAGCCAACAAGTGTTCACTTTATAATACAGCCCGGTTCCAGATGTTGACCAGTAGTTACAGGTAAAGTAGTTCACAGTAAGTAAAGCCAACAAGCGTTCACTTTATAATACAGCCCGGTTCCAGATGTTGACCAGTAGTTACAGGTAAAGTATTGGGTAGTTACACAGTAAGTAAAGCCAACAAGTGTTCACTTTATAATCCAGCCCGGTTCCAGATGTTGACCAGTAGTTACAGTAAAGTAGAGGTTAGTTACACAGTAAGTAAAGCCAACAAGTGTTCACTTTATAATACAGCCCGGTTCCAGATGTTGACCAGTAGTTACAGGTAAAGTATTGGGTAGTTACACAGTAAGTAAAGCCAACAAGTGTTCACTTTATAATCCAGCCCGGTTCCAGATGTTGACCAGTAGTTACAGGTAAAGTATTGGGTAGTTACACAGTAAGTAAAGCCAACAAGTGTTCACTTTATAATACAGCCCGGTTCCAGATGTTGACCAGTAGTTACAGGTAAAGTAGAGGGTAGTTACACAGTAAGTAAAGCCAACAAGTGTTCACTTTATAATCCAGCCTGGTTCCAGATGTTGACCAGAAGTTACAGTAAAGTATTGGGTAGTTACACAGTAAGTAAAGCCAACAAGTGTTCACTTTATAATCCAGCCTGGTTCCAGATGTTGACCAGAAGTTACAGTAAAGTATTGGGTAGTTACACAGTAAGTAAAGCCAACAAGCGTTCACTTTATAATACAGCCCGGTTCCAGATGTTGACCAGTAGTTACAGGTAAAGTATTGGGTAGTTACACAGTAAGTAAAGCCAACAAGTGTTCACTTTATAATACAGCCCGGTTCCAGATGTTGACCAGTAGTTACAGGTAAAGTAGAGGGTAGTTACACAGTAAGTAAAGCCAACAAGCGTTCACTTTATAATACAGCCCGGTTCCAGATGTTGACCAGTAGTTACAGGTAAAGTATTGGGTAGTTACACAGTAAGTAAAGCCAAAAAGTGTTCACTTTATAATACAGCCCGGTTCCAGATGTTGACCAGTAGTTACAGTAAAGTAGAGGGTAGTTACACAGTAAGTAAAGCCAACAAGTGTTCACTTTATAATACAGCCCGGTTCCAGATGTTGACCAGTAGTTACAGTAAAGTATTGGGTAGTTACACAGTAAGTAAAGCCAACAAGTGTTCACTTTATAATACAGCCTGGTTCCAGATGTTGACCAGTAGTTACAGTAAAGTAGAGGGTAGTTACACAGTAAGTAAAGCCAACAAGTGTTCACTTTATAATCCAGCCCGGTTCCAGATGTTGACCAGTAGTTACAGGTAAAGTATTGGGTAGTTACACAGTAAGTAAAGCCAACAAGTGTTCACTTTATAATACAGCCGGGTTCCAGATGTTGACCAGTAGTTACAGGTAAAGTAGAGGGTAGTTACACAGTAAGTAAAGCCAAAAAGTGTTCACTTTATAATACAGCCCGGTTCCAGATGTTGACCAGTAGTTACAGTAAAGTAGAGGTTAGTTACACAGTAAGTAAAGCCAACAAGTGAGTACTTTATAATACAGCCCGGTTCCAGATGTTGACCAGTAGTTACAGGTAAAGTATTGGGTAGTTACACAGTAAGTAAAGCCAACAAGTGTTCACTTTATAATACAGCCCGGTTCCAGATGTTGACCAGTAGTTACAGGTAAAGTATTGGGTAGTTACACAGTAAGTAAAGCCAACAAGTGTTCACTTTATAATCCAGCCCGGTTCCAGATGTTGACCAGTAGTTACAGGTAAAGTATTGGGTAGTTACACAGTAAGTAAAGCCAACAAGTGTTCACTTTATAATACAGCCCGGTTCCAGATGTTGACCAGTAGTTACAGGTAAAGTAGAGGGTAGTTACACAGTAAGTAAAGCCAACAAGTGTTCACTTTATAATACAGCCCGGTTCCAGATGTTGACCAGTAGGTACAGGTAAAGTAGAGGGTAGTTACACAGTAAGTAAAGCCAAAAAGTGTTACCTTTATAATACAGCCTGGTTCCAGATGTTGACCAGTAGTTACAGTAAAGTATTGGGTAGTTACACAGTAAGTAAAGCCAACAAGTGTTCACTTTATAATACAGCCCGGTTCCAGATGTTGACCAGTAGTTACAGGTAAAGTATTGGGTAGTTACACAGTAAGTAAAGCCAACAAGTGTTCACTTTATAATACAGCCTGGTTCCAGATGTTGACCAGTAGTTACAGTAAAGTATTGGGTAGTTACACAGTAAGTAAAGCCAACAAGTGTTCACTTTATAATACAGCCTGGTTCCAGATGTTGACCAGTAGTTACAGTAAAGTAGAGGGTAGTTACACAGTAAGTAAAGCCAACAAGTGTTCACTTTATAATCCAGCCCGGTTCCAGATGTTGACCAGTAGTTAAAAGTAGTAGTTACACAGTAAGTAAAGCCAACAAGTGTTCACTTTATAATACAGCCGGTTCCCAGATGTTGACCAGTAGTTACAGGTAAAGTATTGGGTAGTTACACAGTAAGTAAAGCCAACAAGTGTTCACTTTATAATCCAGCCCGGTTCCAGATGTTGACCAGTAGTTACAGGTAAAGTATTGGGTAGTTACACAGTAAGCAAAGCCAACAAGTGTTCACTTTATAATACAGCCCGGTTCCAGATGTTGACCAGTAGTTACAGGTAAAGTAGAGGTTAGTTACACAGTAAGTAAAGCCAACAAGTGAGTACTTTATAATACAGCCCGGTTCCAGATGTTGACCAGTAGTTACAGTAAAGTATTGGGTAGTTACACAGTAAGTAAAGCCAACAAGTGTTCACTTTATAATCCAGCCCGGTTCCAGATGTTGACCAGTAGTTACAGTAAAGTAGAGGTTAGTTACACAGTAAGTAAAGCCAACAAGTGTTCACTTTATAATACAGCCCGGTTCCAGATGTTGACCAGTAGTTACAGGTAAAGTATTGGGTAGTTACACAGTAAGTAAAGCCAACAAGTGTTCACTTTATAATCCAGCCCGGTTCCAGATGTTGACCAGTAGTTACAGGTAAAGTATTGGGTAGTTACACAGTAAGTAAAGCCAACAAGTGTTCACTTTATAATACAGCCCGGTTCCAGATGTTGACCAGTAGTTACAGGTAAAGTAGAGGGTAGTTACACAGTAAGTAAAGCCAACAAGTGTTCACTTTATAATCCAGCCTGGTTCCAGATGTTGACCAGAAGTTACAGTAAAGTATTGGGTAGTTACACAGTAAGTAAAGCCAACAAGTGTTCACTTTATAATCCAGCCTGGTTCCAGATGTTGACCAGAAGTTACAGTAAAGTATTGGGTAGTTACACAGTAAGTAAAGCCAACAAGCGTTCACTTTATAATACAGCCCGGTTCCAGATGTTGACCAGTAGGTACAGTAAAGTATTGGGTAGTTACACAGTAAGTAAAGCCAACAAGTGTTCACTTTATAATACAGCCCGGTTCCAGATGTTGACCAGTAGTTACAGGTAAAGTAGAGGGTAGTTACACAGTAAGTAAAGCCAACAAGCGTTCACTTTATAATACAGCCCGGTTCCAGATGTTGACCAGTAGTTACAGGTAAAGTATTGGGTAGTTACACAGTAAGTAAAGCCAAAAAGTGTTCACTTTATAATACAGCCCGGTTCCAGATGTTGACCAGTAGTTACAGTAAAGTAGAGGGTAGTTACACAGTAAGTAAAGCCAACAAGTGTTCACTTTATAATCCAGCCCGGTTCCAGATGTTGACCAGTAGTTACAGTAAAGTAGTGGGTAGTTACACAGTAAGTAAAGCCAACAAGTGTTCACTTTATAATACAGCCCGGTTCCAGATGTTGACCAGTAGTTACAGTAAAGTAGAGGGTAGTTACACAGTAAGTAAAGCCAACAAGTGTTCACTTTATAATCCAGCCCGGTTCCAGATGTTGACCAGTAGTTACAGTAAAGTAGAGGGTAGTTACACAGTAAGTAAAGCCAACAAGTGTTCACTTTATAATACAGCCTGGTTCCAGATGTTGACCAGTAGTTACAGGTAAAGTATTGGGTAGTTACACAGTAAGTAAAGCCAACAAGTGTTACCTTTATAATACAGCCTGGTTCCAGATGTTGACCAGTAGTTACAGGTAAAGTATTGGGTAGTTACACAGTAAGTAAAGCCAACAAGTGTTCACTTTATAATCCAGCCCGGTTCCAGATGTTGACCAGTAGTTACAGGTAAAGTATTGGGTAGTTACACAGTAAGTAAAGCCAACAAGTGTTCACTTTATAATACAGCCCGGTTCCAGATGTTGACCAGTAGTTACAGGTAAAGTATTGGGTAGTTACACAGTAAGTAAAGCCAACAAGTGTTCACTTTATAATACAGCCTGGTTCCAGATGTTGACCAGTAGTTACAGGTAAAGTATTGGGTAGTTACACTGTAAGTAAAGCCAACAAGTGTTCACTTTATAATACAGCCCGGTTCCAGATGTTGACCAGTAGTTACAGGTAAAGTATTGGGTAGTTACACAGTAAGTAAAGCCAACAAGTGAGTACTTTATAATACAGCCCGGTTCCAGATGTTGACCAGTAGTTACAGGTAAAGTAGAGGGTAGTTACACAGTAAGTAAAGCCAAAAAGTGTTCACTTTATAATACAGCCCGGTTCCAGATGTTGACCAGTAGTTACAGGTAAAGTATTGGGTAGTTACACAGTAAGTAAAGCCAACAAGTGTTCACTTTATAATACAGCCTGGTTCCAGATGTTGACCAGTAGTTACAGGTAAAGTATTGGGTAGTTACACAGTAAGTAAAGCCAACAAGTGTTCACTTTATAATACAGCCTGGTTCCAGATGTTGACCAGTAGTTACAGTAAAGTATTGGGTAGTTACACAGTAAGTAAAGCCAACAAGTGTTCACTTTATAATACAGCCTGGTTCCAGATGTTGACCAGTAGTTACAGTAAAGTATTGGGTAGTTACACAGTAAGTAAAGCCAACAAGTGTTCACTTTATAATACAGCCTGGTTCCAGATGTTGACCAGTAGTTACAGTAAAGTATTGGGTAGTTACACAGTAAGTAAAGCCAACAAGTGTTCACTTTATAATACAGCCTGGTTCCAGATGTTGACCAGTAGGTACAGGTAAAGTAGAGGGTAGTTACACAGTAAGTAAAGCCAAAAAGTGTTCACTTTATAATACAGCCCGGTTCCAGATGTTGACCAGTAGTTACAGGTAAAGTATTGGGTAGTTACACAGTAAGTAAAGCCAACAAGTGTTCACTTTATAATCCAGCCCGGTTCCAGATGTTGACCAGTAGTTACAGGTAAAGTATTGGGTAGTTACACAGTAAGTAAAGCCAACAAGTGTTCACTTTATAATACAGCCCGGTTCCAGATGTTGACCAGTAGGTACAGGTAAAGTAGAGGGTAGTTACACAGTAAGTAAAGCCAAAAAGTGTTCACTTTATAATACAGCCCGG
Organism: Scarus forsteni; assembly: GCA_036419115.1. Lineage (NCBI taxonomy): Eukaryota > Metazoa > Chordata > Actinopteri > Labriformes > Labridae > Scarus > Scarus forsteni. The sequence goes on from JAZDUH010000023.1 coordinate 1,241,254, forward strand.
TTCCAGATGTTGACCAGTAGGTACAGGTAAAGTAGAGGGTAGTTACACAGTAAGTAAAGCCAAAAAGTGTGCACTTTATAATACAGCCCGGTTCCAGATGTTGACCAGTAGTTACAGTAAAGTAGAGGTTAGTTACACAGTAAGTAAAGCCAACAAGTGAGCACTTTATAATCCAGCCCGGTTCCAGATGTTGATCAGTAGTTACAGTAAAGTATTGGGTAGTTACACAGTAAGTAAAGCCAACAAGTGTTCACTTTATAATACAGCCTGGTTCCAGATGTTGACCAGTAGTTACAGTAAAGTATTGGGTAGTTACACAGTAAGTAAAGCCAACAAGTGAGTACTTTATAATACAGCCTGGTTCCAGATGTTGACCAGTAGTTACAGGTAAAGTATTGGGTAGTTACACAGTAAGTAAAGCCAACAAGTGTTCACTTTATAATCCAGCCTGGTTCCAGATGTTGACCAGTAGTTACAGTAAAGTATTGGGTAGTTACACAGTAAGTAAAGCCAACAAGTGTTCACTTTATAATACAGCCCGGTTCCAGATGTTGACCAGTAGTTACAGGTAAAGTATTGGGTAGTTACACAGTAAGTAAAGCCAACAAGTGTTCACTTTATAATACAGCCCGGTTCCAGATGTTGACCAGTAGTTACAGGTAAAGTAGAGGGTAGTTACACAGTAAGTAAAGCCAACAAGCGTTCACTTTATAATACAGCCCGGTTCCAGATGTTGACCAGTAGTTACAGGTAAAGTATTGGGTAGTTACACAGTAAGTAAAGCCAAAAAGCGTTCACTTTATAATACAGCCCGGTTCCAGATGTTGACCAGTAGTTACAGTAAAGTAGAGGGTAGTTACACAGTAAGTAAAGCCAACAAGTGTTCACTTTATAATACAGCCCGGTTCCAGATGTTGACCAGTAGTTACAGTAAAGTATTGGGTAGTTACACAGTAAGTAAAGCCAACAAGTGTTCACTTTATAATACAGCCTGGTTCCAGATGTTGATCAGTAGTTACAGTAAAGTATTGGGTAGTTACACAGTAAGTAAAGCCAACAAGTGTTCACTTTATAATACAGCCTGGTTCCAGATGTTGACCAGTAGTTACAGTAAAGTATTGGGTAGTTACACAGTAAGTAAAGCCAACAAGTGTTACCTTTATAATACAGCCTGGTTCCAGATGTTGACCAGTAGTTACAGTAAAGTATTGGGTAGTTACACAGTAAGTAAAGCCAACAAGTGAGTACTTTATAATACAGCCTGGTTCCAGATGTTGACCAGTAGTTACAGGTAAAGTATTGGGTAGTTACACAGTAAGTAAAGCCAACAAGTGTTCACTTTATAATCCAGCCCGGTTCCAGATGTTGACCAGTAGTTACAGGTAAAGTATTGGGTAGTTACACAGTAAGTAAAGCCAACAAGTGTTCACTTTATAATACAGCCCGGTTCCAGATGTTGACCAGTAGGTACAGGTAAAGTAGAGGGTAGTTACACAGTAAGTAAAGCCAAAAAGTGTTCACTTTATAATACAGCCCGGTTCCAGATGTTGACCAGTAGTTACAGGTAAAGTAGAGGGTAGTTACACAGTAAGTAAAGCCAACAAGTGTTCACTTTATAATACAGCCCGGTTCCAGATGTTGACCAGTAGTTACAGTAAAGTAGAGGGTAGTTACACAGTAAGTAAAGCCAACAAGTGAGCACTTTATAATCCAGCCCGGTTCCAGATGTTGACCAGTAGTTACAGGTAAAGTAGAGGGTAGTTACACAGTAAGTAAAGCCAACAAGTGTTCACTTTATAATCCAGCCCGGTTCCAGATGTTGACCAGTAGTTACAGTAAAGTAGAGGTTAGTTACACAGTAAGTAAAGCCAACAAGTGTTCACTTTATAATACAGCCCGGTTCCAGATGTTGACCAGTAGTTACAGTAAAGTATTGGGTAGTTACACAGTAAGTAAAGCCAACAAGTGTTCACTTTATAATCCAGCCCGGTTCCAGATGTTGACCAGTAGTTACAGGTAAAGTAGAGGGTAGTTACACAGTAAGTAAAGCCAACAAGTGTTCACTTTATAATACAGCCCGGTTCCAGATGTTGACCAGTAGTTACAGGTAAAGTATTGGGTAGTTACACAGTAAGTAAAGCCAACAAGTGTTCACTTTATAATACAGCCCGGTTCCAGATGTTGACCAGTAGTTACAGGTAAAGTATTGGGTAGTTACACAGTAAGTAAAGCCAACAAGTGTTCACTTTATAATCCAGCCCGGTTCCAGATGTTGACCAGTAGTTACAGGTAAAGTATTGGGTAGTTACACAGTAAGTAAAGCCAACAAGTGTTCACTTTATAATACAGCCCGGTTCCAGATGTTGACCAGTAGTTACAGGTAAAGTAGAGGGTAGTTACACAGTAAGTAAAGCCAACAAGTGTTCACTTTATAATCCAGCCCGGTTCCAGATGTTGACCAGTAGTTACAGTAAAGTAGAGGTTAGTTACACAGTAAGTAAAGCCAACAAGTGAGTACTTTACAATACAGCCCGGTTCCAGATGTTGACCAGTAGTTACAGGTAAAGTAGAGGGTAGTTACACAGTAAGTAAAACCAACAAGTGAGCACTTTATAATACAGCCCGGTTCCAGATGTTGACCAGTAGTTACAGTATAGTAGAGGGTAGTTACACAGTAAGTAAAGCCAACAAGTGAGTACTTTATAATACAGCCCGGTTCCAGATGTTGACCAGTAGTTACAGGTAAAGTATTGGGTAGTTACACAGTAAGTAAAGCCAACAAGTGAGTACTTTACAATACAGCCCGGTTCCAGATGTTGACCAGTAGTTACAGGTAAAGTAGAGGGTAGTTACACAGTAAGTAAAACCAACAAGTGAGCACTTTATAATACAGCCCGGTTCCAGATGTTGACCAGTCGTTACAGTAAAGTATTGGGTAGTTACACAGTAAGTAAAGCCAACAAGTGTTACCTTTATAATACAGCCTGGTTCCAGATGTTGACCAGTAGTTACAGTAAAGTATTGGGTAGTTACACAGTAAGTAAAGCCAACAAGTGTTCACTTTATAATACAGCCTGGTTCCAGATGTTGACCAGTAGTTACAGTAAAGTATTGGGTAGTTACACAGTAAGTAAAGCCAACAAGTGTTCACTTTATAATACAGCCCGGTTCCAGATGTTGACCAGTAGGTACAGGTAAAGTAGAGGGTAGTTACACAGTAAGTAAAGCCAAAAAGTGTTCACTTTATAATACAGCCCGGTTCCAGATGTTGACCAGTAGTTACAGGTAAAGTATTGGGTAGTTACACAGTAAGTAAAGCCAACAAGTGTTCACTTTATAATCCAGCCCGGTTCCAGATGTTGACCAGTAGTTACAGGTAAAGTATTGGGTAGTTACACAGTAAGTAAAGCCAACAAGTGTTCACTTTATAATACAGCCCGGTTCCAGATGTTGACCAGCAGGTACAGGTAAAGTAGAGGTAGTTACACAGTAAGTAAAGCCAAGAAGTGTTCACTTTATAATACAGCCCGGTTCCAGATGTTGACCAGTAGTTACAGGTAAAGTAGAGGGTAGTTACACAGTAAGTAAAGCCAACAAGTGTTCACTTTATAATCCAGCCCGGTTCCAGATGTTGACCAGTAGTTACAGTAAAGTAGAGGTTAGTTACACAGTAAGTAAAGCCAACAAGTGTTCACTTTATAATCCAGCCCGGTTCCAGATGTTGACCAGTAGTTACAGTAAAGTATTGGGTAGTTACACAGTAAGTAAAGCCAACAAGTGTTACCTTTATAATACAGCCTGGTTCCAGATGTTGACCAGTAGTTACAGTAAAGTATTGGGTAGTTACACAGTAAGTAAAGCCAACAAGTGAGTACTTTATAATACAGCCTGGTTCCAGATGTTGACAGTAGGTACAGGTAAAGTAGAGGGTAGTTACACAGTAAGTAAAGCCATCACTTTATAATGACCAGCCCGGTTCCAGATGTTGACCAGTAGTTACAGGTAAAGTAGAGGGTAGTTACACAGTAAGTAAAGCCAACAAGTGAGCACTTTATAATCCAGCCCGGATCCAGATGTTGACCAGTACTTACAGGTAAAGTAGAGGGTAGTTACAGTAAGTAAAGCCAACAAGTGTTCACTGTATAATACAGCCCGGTTCCAGATGTTGACCAGTAGTTACAGTAAAGTAGAGGTTAATTACACAGTAAGTGAAGCCAACAAGTGTTCACTTTATAATACAGCCTGGTTCCAGATGTTGACCAGTAGTTACAGTAAAGTAGAGGGTAGTTACACAGTAAGTAAAGCCAACAAGTGTTCACTTTATAATCCAGCCCGGTTCCAGATGTTGACCAGTAGTTACAGTAAAGTAGAGGGTAGTTACACAGTAAGTAAAGCCAACAAGTGTTCACTTTATAATACAGCCCGGTTCCAGATGTTGACCAGTAGTTACAGTAGAGGGTAGTTACACAGTAAGTAAAGCCAACAAGTGTTCACTTTATAATACAGCCTGGTTCCAGATGTTGACCAGTAGTTACAGTAAAGTATTGGGTAGTTACACAGTAAGTAAAGCCAACAAGTGTTACCTTTATAATACAGCCTGGTTCCAGATGTTGACCAGTAGTTACAGTAAAGTATTGGGTAGTTACACAGTAAGTAAAGCCAACAAGTGTTACCTTTATAATACAGCCTGGTTCCAGATGTTGACCAGTAGTTACAGTAAAGTATTGGGTAGTTACACAGTAAGTAAAGCCAACAAGTGAGTACTTTATAATACAGCCTAGTTCCAGATGTTGACCAGTAGTTACAGTAAAGTATTGGGTAGTTACACAGTAAGTAAAGCCAACAAGTGTTACCTTTATAATACAGCCCGGTTCCAGATGTTGACCAGTAGTTACAGTAAAGTATTGGGTAGTTACACAGTAAGTAAAGCCAACAAGTGTTACCTTTATAATACAGCCTGGTTCCAGATGTTGACCAGTAGTTACAGGTAAAGTATTGGGTAGTTACACAGTAAGTAAAGCCAACAAGTGTTCACTTTATAATACAGCCCGGTTCCAGATGTTGACCAGTAGTTACAGGTAAAGTATTGGGTAGTTACACAGTAAGTAAAGCCAACAAGTGTTCACTTTATAATACAGCCTGGTTCCAGATGTTGACCAGTAGTTACAGGTAAAGTATTGGGTAGTTACACAGTAAGTAAAGCCAACAAGTGTTCACTTTATAATACAGCCCGGTTCCAGATGTTGACCAGTAGTTACAGTAAAGTATTGGGTAGTTACACAGTAAGTAAAGCCAACAAGTGTTCACTTTATAATACAGCCCGGTTCCAGATGTTGACCAGTAGTTACAGTAAAGTATTGGGTAGTTACACAGTAAGTAAAGCCAACAAGTGTTCACTTTATAATACAGCCTGGTTCCAGATGTTGACCAGTAGTTACAGTAAAGTATTGGGTAGTTACACAGTAAGTAAAGCCAACAAGTGTTCACTTTATAATACAGCCTGGTTCCAGATGTTGACCAGTAGTTACAGTAAAGTATTGGGTAGTTACACAGTAAGTAAAGCCAACAAGTGTTCACTTTATAATACAGCCTGGTTCCAGATGTTGACCAGTAGTTACAGGTAAAGTATTGGGTAGTTACACAGTAAGTAAAGCCAAAAAGTGTTCACTTTATAATACAGCCCGGTTCCAGATGTTGACCAGTAGTTACAGGTAAAGTATTGGGTAGTTACACAGTAAGTAAAGCCAACAAGTGTTCACTTTATAATCCAGCCCGGTTCCAGATGTTGACCAGTAGTTACAGGTAAAGTATTGGGTAGTTACACAGTAAGTAAAGCCAACAAGTGTTCACTTTATAATCCAGCCCGGTTCCAGATGTTGACCAGTAGTTACAGGTAAAGTAGAGGGTAGTTACACAGTAAGTAAAGCCAACAAGTGTTCACTTTATAATACAGCCCGGTTCCAGATGTTGACCAGTAGTTACAGGTAAAGTAGAGGGTAGTTACACAGTAAGTAAAGCCAACAAGTGTTCACTTTATAATACAGCCCGGTTCCAGATGTTGACCAGTAGTTACAGTAAAGTAGAGGTTAGTTACACAGTAAGTAAAGCCAACAAGTGAGCACTTTATAATACAGCCCGGTTCCAGATGTTGACCAGTAGTTACAGTAAAGTATTGGGTAGTTACACAGTAAGTAAAGCCAACAAGTGTTACCTTTATAATACAGCCTGGTTCCAGATGTTGACCAGTAGTTACAGTAAAGTATTGGGTAGTTACACAGTAAGTAAAGCCAACAAGTGAGTACTTTATAATACAGCCTGGTTCCAGATGTTGACCAGTAGTTATATAAACGGGGGAAGTGCAGTAGCTCAGTCTGTAAGGGCTTGGGCTGGGGGCCGTGACAGTGGCTGGTTCAAGTCCCACCGGACTCATGTTTGAAGTTATTTAGCTGGAGAGGTGCTAGCTGACTCACACTGCCGCCAAGTGCCCTTGTAGTTGGTAAAAGTAGAGGTAGTAGTTACACAGTAAGTAAAAACCAACAAGTGTTCCTTTAATCCAGACCCGGTTCAGATGCAGTAGTTAGCAGTAAAAGTGAGAGGAAGTAGTTACACAGTAAGTAAAGCCAACAAGTTTTACTCTGTGTTCATTTTATAATCAGCCCGGTTCCAGATGTTTGACCAGTAGTTACAGGTAAAGTATTGGGTAACTGATTACACGATAGTAAAGCCACCAACAGCGTGAGCACTTTAATACAGCCGGTTCAGCCTGGTTCCAGATGTGTTGACCAGTAGTTACAGGTAAAGTAGAGGAGTAGTTACACAGTAAGTAAAAGCCAACAAGTGTTCACTTTATAATCCAGACAGTTCCAGATGTTGACCAGTAGTTACAGGTAAAGTATTGGGTAGTTACACAGTAAGTAAAGCCAACAAGTGTTCACTTTATAATACAGCCCGGTTCCAGATGTTGACCAGTAGTTACAGGTAAAGTAGAGGTTAGTTACACAGTAAGTAAAGCCAACAAGTGTTCACTTTATAATACAGCCCGGTTCCAGATGTTGACCAGTAGTTACAGTAAAGTAGAGGTTAGTTACACAGTAAGTAAAGCCAACAAGTGTTCACTTTATAATCCAGCCCGGTTCCAGATGTTGACCAGTAGTTACAGTAAAGTAGAGGGTAGTTACACAGTAAGTAAAGCCAACAAGTGTTCACTTTATAATACAGCCCGGTTCCAGATGTTGACCAGTAGTTACAGGTAAAGTATTGGGTAGTTACACAGTAAGTAAAGCCAACAAGTGTTCACTTTATAATCCAGCCCGGTTCCAGATGTTGACCAGTAGTTACAGGTAAAGTATTGGGTAGTTACACAGTAAGTAAAGCCAACAAGTGTTCACTTTATAATACAGCCCGGTTCCAGATGTTGACCAGTAGTTACAGGTAAAGTAGAGGGTAGTTACACAGTAAGTAAAGCCAACAAGTGTTCACTTTATAATCCAGCCCGGTTCCAGATGTTGACCAGTAGTTACAGTAAAGTAGAGGTTAGTTACACAGTAAGTAAAGCCAACAAGTGTTCACTTTATAATCCAGCCTGGTTCCAGATGTTGACCAGAAGTTACAGTAAAGTATTGGGTAGTTACACAGTAAGTAAAGCCAACAAGCGTTCACTTTATAATACAGCCCGGTTCCAGATGTTGACCAGTAGTTACAGGTAAAGTATTGGGTAGTTACACAGTAAGTAAAGCCAACAAGTGTTCACTTTATAATACAGCCCGGTTCCAGATGTTGACCAGTAGTTACAGGTAAAGTAGAGGGTAGTTACACAGTAAGTAAAGCCAACAAGCGTTCACTTTATAATACAGCCCGGTTCCAGATGTTGACCAGTAGTTACAGGTAAAGTAGAGGTTAGTTACACAGTAAGTAAAGCCAACAAGTGTTCACTTTATAATACAGCCCGGTTCCAGATGTTGACCAGTAGTTACAGTAAAGTAGAGGGTAGTTACACAGTAAGTAAAGCCAACAAGTGTTCACTTTATAATCCAGCCCGGTTCCAGATGTTGACCAGTAGTTACAGTAAAGTAGAGGGTAGTTACACAGTAAGTAAAGCCAACAAGTGTTCACTTTATAATACAGCCTGGTTCCAGATGTTGACCAGTAGTTACAGTAAAGTATTGGGTAGTTACACAGTAAGTAAAGCCAACAAGTGTTCACTTTATAATACAGCCTGGTTCCAGATGTTGACCAGTAGTTACAGTAAAGTATTGGGTAGTTACACAGTAAGTAAAGCCAACAAGTGTTCACTTTATAATACAGCCTGGTTCCAGATGTTGACCAGTAGTTACAGTAAAGTATTGGGTAGTTACACAGTAAGTAAAGCCAACAAGTGTTCACTTTATAATCCAGCCCGGTTCCAGATGTTGACCAGTAGTTACAGTAAAGTAGAGGTTAGTTACACAGTAAGTAAAGCCAACAAGTGTTCACTTTATAATACAGCCCGGTTCCAGATGTTGACCAGTAGTTACAGGTAAAGTATTGGGTAGTTACACAGTAAGTAAAGCCAACAAGTGTTCACTTTATAATACAGCCTGGTTCCAGATGTTGACCAGTAGTTACAGTAAAGTATTGGGTAGTTACACAGTAAGTAAAGCCAACAAGTGAGTACTTTATAATACAGCCTGGTTCCAGATGTTGACCAGTAGTTACAGGTAAAGTATTGGGTAGTTACACAGTAAGTAAAGCCAACAAGTGTTCACTTTATAATCCAGCCCGGTTCCAGATGTTGACCAGTAGTTACAGTAAAGTAGAGGTTAGTTACACAGTAAGTAAAGCCAACAAGTGAGTACTTTATAATACAGCCCGGTTCCAGATGTTGACCAGTAGTTACAGGTAAAGTAGAGGTTAGTTACACAGTAAGTAAAGCCAACAAGTGTTCACTTTATAATACAGCCCGGTTCCAGATGTTGACCAGTAGTTACAGGTAAAGTAGAGGTTAGTTACACAGTAAGTAAAGCCAACAAGTGTTCACTTTATAATACAGCCCGGTTCCAGATGTTGACCAGTAGTTACAGTAAAGTATTGGGTAGTTACACAGTAAGTAAAGCCAACAAGTGTTCACTTTATAATACAGCCCGGTTCCAGATGTTGACCAGTAGTTACAGGTAAAGTATTGGGTAGTTACACAGTAAGTAAAGCCAACAAGTGTTCACTTTATAATCCAGCCTGGTTCCAGATGTTGACCAGTAGTTACAGTAAAGTATTGGGTAGTTACACAGTAAGTAAAGCCAACAAGTGTTCACTTTATAATACAGCCCGGTTCCAGATGTTGACCAGTAGTTACAGTAAAGTAGAGGTTAGTTACACAGTAAGTAAAGCCAAAAAGTGTTCACTTTATAATACAGCCTGGTTCCAGATGTTGACCAGTAGTTACAGTAAAGTATTGGGTAGTTACACAGTAAGTAAAGCCAAAAAGTGTTCACTTTATAATACAGCCTGGTTCCAGATGTTGACCAGTACTTACAGGTAAAGTAGAGGGTAGTTACACAGTAAGTAAAGCCAACAAGTGTTCACTTTATAATACAGCCTGGTTCCAGATGTTGATCAGTAGTTACAGTAAAGTAGAGGGTAGTTACACAGTAAGTAAAGCCAACAAGTGTTCACTTTATAATCCAGCCCGGTTCCAGATGTTGACCAGTAGTTACAGGTAAAGTAGAGGTTAGTTACACAGTAAGTAAAGCCAACAAGTGTTCACTTTATAATCCAGCCCGGTTCCAGATGTTGACCAGTAGTTACAGGTAAAGTATTGGGTAGTTACACAGTAAGTAAAGCCAACAAGTGTTCACTTTATAATACAGCCCGGTTCCAGATGTTGACCAGTAGTTACAGTAAAGTAGTGGGTAGTTACACAGTAAGTAAAGCCAACAAGTGTTCACTTTATAATCCAGCCCGGTTCCAGATGTTGACCAGTAGTTACAGGTAAAGTAGAGGGTAGTTACACAGTAAGTAAAGCCAACAAGCGTTCACTTTATAATACAGCCCGGTTCCAGATGTTGACCAGTAGTTACAGTAAAGTAGAGGTTAGTTACACAGTAAGTAAAGCCAACAAGTGTTCACTTTATAATCCAGCCCGGTTCCAGATGTTGACCAGTAGTTACAGTAAAGTAGAGGGTAGTTACACAGTAAGTAAAGCCAACAAGTGTTCACTTTATAATCCAGCCCGGTTCCAGATGTTGACCAGTAGTTACAGTAAAGTAGAGGTTAGTTACACAGTAAGTAAAGCCAACAAGTGTTCACTTTATAATACAGCCCGGTTCCAGATGTTGACCAGTAGTTACAGTAAAGTAGAGGGTAGTTACACAGTAAGTAAAGCCAACAAGTGTTCACTTTATAATACAGCCCGGTTCCAGATGTTGACCAGTAGTTACAGTAAAGTAGAGGGTAGTTACACAGTAAGTAAAGCCAACAAGTGTTCACTTTATAATACAGCCCGGTTCCAGATGTTGACCAGTAGTTACAGGTAAAGTATTGGGTAGTTACACAGTAAGTAAAGCCAACAAGTGTTCACTTTATAATACAGCCCGGTTCCAGATGTTGACCAGTAGTTACAGTAAAGTAGAGGGTAGTTACACAGTAAGTAAAGCCAACAAGTGTTCACTTTATAATACAGCCCGGTTCCAGATGTTGACCAGTAGTTACAGGTAAAGTAGAGGGTAGTTACACAGTAAGTAAAGCCAACAAGTGTTCACTTTATAATCCAGCCCGGTTCCAGATGTTGACCAGTAGTTACAGTAAAGTAAGGTTAGTTACACAGTAAGTAAAGCCAACAAGTGTTCACTTTATAATACAGCCCGGTTCCAGATGTTGACCAGTAGTTACAGGTAAAGTAGAGGGTAGTTACACAGTAAGTAAAGCCAACAAGTGAGCACTTTATAATACAGCCCGGTTCCAGATGTTGACCAGTAGTTACAGTAAAGTATTGGGTAGTTACACAGTAAGTAAAGCCAACAAGTGAGTACTTTATAATACAGCCCGGTTCCAGATGTTGACCAGTAGTTACAGGTAAAGTATTGGGTAGTTACACAGTAAGTAAAGCCAACAAGTGTTCACTTTATAATCCAGCCCGGTTCCAGATGTTGACCAGTAGTTACAGTAAAGTAGAGGTTAGTTACACAGTAAGTAAAGCCAACAAGTGAGTACTTTATAATACAGCCCGGTTCCAGATGTTGACCAGTAGTTACAGGTAAAGTAGAGGTTAGTTACACAGTAAGTAAAGCCAACAAGTGTTCACTTTATAATACAGCCCGGTTCCAGATGTTGACCAGTAGTTACAGGTAAAGTAGAGGTTAGTTACACAGTAAGTAAAGCCAACAAGTGTTCACTTTATAATACAGCCCGGTTCCAGATGTTGACCAGTAGTTACAGTAAAGTATTGGGTAGTTACACAGTAAGTAAAGCCAACAAGTGTTCACTTTATAATACAGCCCGGTTCCAGATGTTGACCAGTAGTTACAGGTAAAGTAGAGGGTAGTTACACAGTAAGTAAAGCCAACAAGTGTTCACTTTATAATCCAGCCTGGTTCCAGATGTTGACCAGTAGTTACAGTAAAGTATTGGGTAGTTACACAGTAAGTAAAGCCAACAAGTGTTCACTTTATAATACAGCCCGGTTCCAGATGTTGACCAGTAGTTACAGTAAAGTAGAGGTTAGTTACACAGTAAGTAAAGCCAACAAGTGAGTACTTTATAATACAGCCCGGTTCCAGATGTTGACCAGTAGTTACAGTAAAGTATTGGGTAGTTACACAGTAAGTAAAGCCAACAAGTGTTCACTTTATAATACAGCCTGGTTCCAGATGTTGACCAGTAGTTACAGTTAAGTAGAGGGTAGTTACACAGTAAGTAAAGCCAACAAGTGTTCACTTTATAATACAGCCCGGTTCCAGATGTTGACCAGTAGTTACAGGTAAAGTAGAGGGTAGTTACACAGTAAGTAAAGCCAACAAGTGTTCACTTTATAATCCAGCCCGGTTCCAGATGTTGACCAGTAGTTACAGGTAAAGTATTGGGTAGTTACACAGTAAGTAAAGCCAACAAGTGTTCACTTTATAATACAGCCCGGTTCCAGATGTTGACCAGTAGTTACAGTAAAGTAGTGGGTAGTTACACAGTAAGTAAAGCCAACAAGTGTTCACTTTATAATCCAGCCCGGTTCCAGATGTTGACCAGTAGTTACAGGTAAAGTAGAGGGTAGTTACACAGTAAGTAAAGCCAACAAGCGTTCACTTTATAATACAGCCCGGTTCCAGATGTTGACCAGTAGTTACAGTAAAGTAGAGGGTAGTTACACAGTAAGTAAAGCCAACAAGTGTTCATTTTATAATCCAGCCCGGTTCCAGATGTTGACCAGTAGTTACAGGTAAAGTAGAGGGTAGTTACACAGTAAGTAAAGCCAACAAGTGTTCACTTTATAATACAGCCCGGTTCCAGATGTTGACCAGTAGTTACAGTAAAGTAGAGGGTAGTTACACAGTAAGTAAAGCCAACAAGTGTTCACTTTATAATCCAGCCCGGTTCCAGATGTTGACCAGTAGTTACAGTAAAGTAGAGGGTAGTTACACAGTAAGTAAAGCCAACAAGTGTTCACTTTATAATACAGCCCGGTTCCAGATGTTGACCAGTAGTTACAGTAAAGTAGAGGTTACACAGTAAGTAAAGCCAACAAGTGAGTACTTTATAATACAGCCTGGTTCCAGATGTTGACCAGTAGTTACAGTAAAGTATTGGGTAGTTACACAGTAAGTAAAGCCAACAAGTGTTACCTTTATAATACAGCCTGGTTCCAGATGTTGACCAGTAGTTACAGTAAAGTATTGGGTAGTTACACAGTAAGTAAAGCCAACAAGTGTTACCTTTATAATACAGCCTGGTTCCAGATGTTGACCAGTAGTTACAGGTAAAGTATTGGGTAGTTACACAGTAAGTAAAGCCAACAAGTGTTCACTTTATAATCCAGCCCGGTTCCAGATGTTGACCAGTAGTTACAGTAAAGTAGAGGTTAGTTACACAGTAAGTAAAGCCAACAAGTGAGTACTTTATAATACAGCCTGGTTCCAGATGTTGACCAGTAGTTACAGGTAAAGTAGAGGTTAGTTACACAGTAAGTAAAGCCAACAAGTGTTCACTTTATAATACAGCCCGGTTCCAGATGTTGACCAGTAGTTACAGGTAAAGTAGAGGTTAGTTACACAGTAAGTAAAGCCAACAAGTGTTCACTTTATAATCCAGCCCGGTTCCAGATGTTGACCAGTAGTTACAGTAAAGTATTGGGTAGTTACACAGTAAGTAAAGCCAACAAGTGTTCACTTTATAATACAGCCCGGTTCCAGATGTTGACCAGTAGTTACAGGTAAAGTATTGGGTAGTTACACAGTAAGTAAAGCCAACAAGTGTTCACTTTATAATCCAGCCTGGTTCCAGATGTTGACCAGTAGTTACAGGTAAAGTATTGGGTAGTTACACAGTAAGTAAAGCCAACAAGTGTTCACTTTATAATACAGCCCGGTTCCAGATGTTGACCAGTAGTTACAGTAAAGTAGAGGGTAGTTACACAGTAAGTAAAGCCAACAAGTGTTCACTTTATAATACAGCCCGGTTCCAGATGTTGACCAGTAGTTACAGGTAAAGTAGAGGGTAGTTACACAGTAAGTAAAGCCAACAAGTGTTCACTTTATAATACAGCCCGGTTCCAGATGTTGACCAGTAGTTACAGTAAAGTAGAGGGTAGTTACACAGTAAGTAAAGCCAACAAGTGTTCACTTTATAATCCAGCCCGGTTCCAGATGTTGACCAGTAGTTACAGGTAAAGTAGAGGGTAGTTACACAGTAAGTAAAGCCAACAAGTGTTCACTTTATAATCCAGCCCGGTTCCAGATGTTGACCAGTAGTTACAGGTAAAGTAGAGGTTAGTTACACAGTAAGTAAAGCCAACAAGTGTTCACTTTATAATCCAGCCCGGTTCCAGATGTTGACCAGTAGTTACAGGTAAAGTAGTGGGTAGTTACACAGTAAGTAAAGCCAACAAGTGTTCACTTTATAATACAGCCCGGTTCCAGATGTTGACCAGTAGTTACAGGTAAAGTAGAGGGTAGTTACACAGTAAGTAAAGCCAACAAGTTCACTTTATAATACAGCCCGGTTCCAGATGTTGACCAGTAGTTACAGTAAAGTAGCAGGTAGTTACACAGTAAGTAAAGCCAACAAGTGAGCACTTTATAATGCAGCCCGGTTCCAGATGTTGACCAGTAGTTACAGTAAAGTAGAGGGTAGTTACACAGTAAGTAAAGCCAACAAGTGTTCACTTTATAATCCAGCCCGGTTCCAGATGTTGACCAGTAGTTACAGTAAAGTAGCAGGTAGTTACACAGTAAGTAAAGCCAACAAGTGTTCACTTTATAATACAGCCCGGTTCCAGATGTTGACCAGTAGTTACAGTAAAGTAGAGGGTAGTTACACAGTAAGTAAAGCCACCAAGTGTTCACTTTATAATACAGCCCGGTTCCAGATGTTGACCAGTAGTTACAGGTAAAGTGCTGGGTTGTCGCAGTGAAAGTACTGGACAGTTAGACAGTAAGCAAAGACAAGTGTGATCTTAATGGCCAGGTTAATTAAAAGGTGAATTACTATGTGAGGTGTCTGTGTGTTTTAAAAAAAAAAAGATATTTTATACGTCTGCATGTCTTGTCATTATTTTGTGAAACACATATTCATCAATACATTACAGCATTTTAGTTCATCACTGGTCTACATTATCTGTATCCATGCTGATTCTTAACAGGAAGTGGCACATTAAGGTATGCACAGCAAAAGCATATGTCCAGGAAAATTACACAGTCCTGATAAGTTCATGGTAAGACACGGGAAACTACACTGTAAGACTCCAGGACTTACACTGTAAGACGCGAGTGTAACTACCCCATAAATACCGCAAAATGTCATGGTACATGTGTGAGAGTTACCCCAACAGTTGAGGAAACTACACTGTAAGACACGGGCTGTAATCTAAAGTGCTACCAATAATTCATAAACAATTCAATGAAAACATTTACAAGGGGTTCAATTCATACACAAATCAAGAATTTCAGAGTCTTGAGGCACTTTCTTTTTCAATCTTTTTTAAAGATAGAGAAAATAATTTAAGGTCATTCTAAAATGCAGCAAAATTGGGAGTAACTTTGAAGAATCTACATTTGTGGATATAGAATTTCCCTAAAATAAACATATTATATAAAAATTCAACAGTGTTGTCTTTTACAAAGATTCCAAATTTGATTATATGATAATTAAAAACAGGTATTAAGTATTTTGCATTTAGCCATGCATGAATAATTTCCCAAAACATCTTAATAGCATTGCAATCATGAAACAGATGTTCCTGTGTTTTAATTTCTGTATGACAAAATGTACATTCATTCTTATCTATATTAAATCGTCCTCTCAAAAATTCATTACATGGATAGATATCATTAATAGTCTTAAAATGAACTTCTTTCATTTTTGGCAACAATGGAAAGTCTAAATATCTAGTTCTTAGTTTAACCAAATCAAGTTTGGAGAAAGCCTGAAAAGTGATATTTCTTTTAATAGGAAGAGGAAAGAATTCCTTTGTGATAAGACTTCTCAAAATTTTGTTATTACACTTACGGTCTAATAAATCATATTCACCAATAAAAAGATTGTCAAGTACAGGTGTTACAGCAGAATATTTCAGAGTTACTCTGATCAAATTAAACAAGGCTACAGGAACAGCTTTTTATCACTATTGAATACTGTAAGAACAATTTATTTTGAATTTCAGATTGAAATTGGTATGATTTAATATATTTCATTAAATTATATATCTATTAAATGTATTACAGCCCAAACACCTTTTTCCATCCAATTTTTATAGAACAAAGACTTCATTTTATGAAAGATATATCTGTTGTTCCAAATGATGCTTTATGTGGGCTGAAATTATGTTTGTAAAACATTTTCCAATTCCGTAATAACTGTAGATGAAAGTCTGATAACTCCATAGGTAATTTTAAGGGGTCAAAATCACATCACAGGATATTTAAGTCATGGAACAGAAGTGTTGGCATTGAAGATCTTGTTACGGCAATGAAAGTTCTTCATTCCCTTTAACTACCTGTTGCAAGTGTAATGTACTGTGTAGTGACTCTAAATCTGGGTTTCGTTTCAGCACCAATCAAAGTACACAAAAAAGAACTGGGGGGGATTCCTCCCCCAGATTTTACTCCTCATTTCAGTGATTTTTGATCTGATTCCTTCTCTAATTTGACAGTTTATTTCTACCCTGCTCTCTTTCCCTCTCCTGCAGAAGTAGCTGGGATGAATCTTTTATGGAGAAAATTGGATACTATGTTAAAGATAGCCAGGAACATACCTTGAATGAAAAAATATAAAAAATAATAATGTTTTTACTTAAAACATAAGCAAAAGGTGTAAACAGTCTCAGGATAGTTTCATGCTATGTAAGTGAATGGAACACCATTAGGTTGCATACACTAGGGTGTCGGTGGCGCAGTTGGATAGTGCGCTTGGTCAGTGATCGGAAGGTTGCAGGTTCAAGCCCAGCTCCGGGCGACACATGGCGATGTGTCCTTGAGCAAGACACTTAACCCCAAGTTGCTCCCACTGCTGCATCAGTGGCGTGTAAATGGATATGTAAGGAGCATGAATGTGTTAGAGATACTGATGGATAACTAACATAGAAACTCTAAACCATCAGTGAGTGAATGTGAGAGTGAATGGGTGTGAATGGGTAAGTGTGACCTGCGGTGTAAAGCAGCTTTGAGTAGTCAAAAGACTAGAAAAGCGCTATATAAGCTCAAGTCCATTTACTAGGAATTTTCCATATTTGCATATTGTTGCCATATGGCAACAAATCTGTTTTGGCATATTACAAAAAATGTATAACAACAAAATCTAATTAAATGTAAAAAAAAAAAAAAGTTTACTTACCCCAGATAGTAATTAAGATTTTCATTTGGTAAAAATACTCCAAAAATTCTAAATAAAAGACAATCCTGGAGAGCCCCAGGCAATATTGTTTGGATGTCAAATTTCTATTAGCAAAAAGGACTGGCAAACAAGATATCCTGGTCATGCGGCCTCATAAATTATGTTTCCTTCAAACTAAAAGCCCCCTTTTCACACCTAAATGTAAAAACATACATTTTATTTCACAGTTTTTTAGATAAATGAAGATAAAGAAATTGTTGCCATATGGCAACACTATGCAATAGAGGGTTAACAAGCTTTGGGTGGGTGCCCAGGCCTGTTTGGGGCAGTTTTGGTGCCTGTCCTGCCGCCCTCAATGGGTCTGTGCCTGGGAAGGGCATGGGGACTTGCCAGCTCGGTGCACTGGGGGGGTCCTGTGGTCTCCCCGTGGGGTGCGGCATCCTGGGGGTGGCCCACATTGGTCAGGTCGTTGGGTCGGTGGCTCTCCTGCCACGGTGCGCGCCGGGGGTCCCTGTTGGCCCGTCTGGTCTCTGGAGTCTGTCTTGGTTGACGCCTGGGGGTCCTCGGACTTGCTGTCTTGGGGGGGCATCTGGCTCCTTTCCCGCACTCCCACTTTATCTTGGCCGGTCAGAGCTGGGCCCTCATTTGCCTAGCCTCCTAACTTGCACTTCTCTAGTTAACACTGCACTCCTGTACTTTCACCTTTGGGCACACACACAACATTGAGGGTTCTTCGAGTCGGGGGTGGGAGCAATGACCTGGCCCCCCCTGCCTCTCTCGTCCTACAATTTTAATTGCACTACATACACAAACTCTGAGGGGAGGCGGTGTGGGGGGTACGAGTGGCTTCGAGTGGCATGTATTCACTGTGAAGGGATAATGTATCCCTGTCTGGGATCAGGGATACAGAATAGCAGAGGGGGTCAAGGGGTGGTACACCAATTTGGCATTGGTGCAGCGGATGGGGCCCAGCTCTTTATGGTTGAGACTTTGTGCCGAAGATCCCATATCCATCAAGTGGGAGGGTGTCGATGGCCTTTGGATGCGGCTTGGCTCTGGTGCCTTCGGGTGTTGCTTGGGGCAGTGCCCTAGAGGTGGATGGGCCCGATGGGTTCTCATGCCTCTCAGCAGCCTATGGTGGGTCTCCATGGGCCTGTCGCTCGCTAGGGACCTTGGCATGGGGGGTGCCTATGGGCTGCTGCTCTGTCCGGGTGGTCCACTGACCGCCCTTGGTCATTCGGGTGGGTGGTCCCTGGTGCTTCTCTCGGCCCTGGTTCTTCTGGGGGACAGGGCTTAACCCTGACCTCACCTCCGCATGCCCACATACTGCCCCACCTGGCCTCGCTGCGCCTGGACCGCCTTTCCCTGGGGGGGCCTGGTCCTGTATGAATGGGCTCCCGGGGGGCTGGGGGCCCCCTGCCCCCCATGGTGGGTGGGGGGATAGTTGGGTGCGGGGGAAGGGGGTGGTGTGGGCCTGGGTGGGTGGGTGATTGGTAGGGCTGCAGCTAACTATTATTTTCAAAATCGATGAATCGGGCGATTATTTAAACGATTAATCGATTAGTTGGATAGTGACACATTTTTGCAATTCCCTTTACAATTAAGTTTAAAGTTGTGTTAGATATTTTCCAAACAACGACAAAGACAATTAAAAGCATTTTTCCTTCAGTAATAATATTTTATTATAGCTTTTTTCTTTCTTGACTCATTGTGCGAAACTGTAAGTATACTCAACAAAAATATAAACGCAACACTTTTGTTTTTGCTCCCATTTTTCATGAGATGGACTTAAAGATCTAAAATTCATTCCAGATAAACAATATTATCATTTCTTTCAAACATTGTTCACAAATCTGTCTAAATGTGTGATCGTGAGCACTTCTGCTTTGCTGAGATAATCCATCCCACCTCACAGGTGTGCCACATCAAGATGCTGATCTGACATCATGATTAGTGCACAGGTGTACCTTAGACTGTCCACAATAAAAGGCCACTCTGAAATGTGCAGTTTTGTCTCACAGCAAAATGCCACAGATGTCGCAAGCATTGAGGGAGCGTGCAATTGGCATGCTGACAGCAGGAATGTCAACCAGATCTGTTGCTTGTGCATTGAATGTTCATTTCTCCACCATAAGCCGTCTCCAAAGGCGTTTCAGAGAATATGGCAGTACATCCAACTGGCCTCACAACAACATTCCACAGGCCACAATTGACAATCGGATAAACTCTATGCGAAGATGTGTTGCACTGCATGAGGCAAATGGTGGTCACACCAGATACTGGCTGGTTCTGAGTCCCCAGACCCCCAATAAAGCAAAAAAAATGCACATTTCAGGGTGGCCTTTTATTGTGGACAGTCTAAGGCACACCTGTGCACTAATCATGGTGTCCGATGAGCATCTTGATGTGGCACACCTGTGAGGTGGGATGGATTATCTCAGCAAAGCAGAAGTGCTCACTATCACACATTTAGACATATTTGTGAACAATGTTTGAGAGAAATGGTAATATTGTGTATCTGGAATGAATTTAAGATCTTTAAGTCCATCTCATGAAAAATGGGAGCAAAAACAAAAGTGTTGCGTTTATATTTTTGTTGAGTATACATTGATAGTGTAGCAGTTCTTCTGTTTATATGTTCAATGTGGATGTTAATGTTTCCTGAAAATTGATGGTCAGTGAAGGGGCCAGAAAGGCGGGGCGAGCAGGTCAGAGGTCAGAAGGGGAGAGATAGTGTGTGGGTTTGAGCGAGGAGGGAGAGAGCCGCTAGCAGGAGGTCTAGAGATTACTACTCACTGTTTTGTTTGTGAATTAAAATCATAGTTGGCGTGGTCACGGCCCACAGTGACTGTTTAATAAAAGCAGCTATATTTGCAAGCCGCAGTCACCTTTATTTTTACGTCCAACGGACATTACAAAAGACTTGTTTGCCTGTTGTTCGAATAAATGCTCACAAACGGACTTTTTTCTTGAAACAAAGCAGGCAAAGTAGTAGCAGTCTTGTCTATAAAGTATTCAATAAAATAAGGTGCTGCTGAATGTAACAAATAAAAATAATCTTGAGTTTTTTGTGTTAAAAGTACCAACTGTTTGTACCAGGTGCTCCTCTTCAACAGAGGCAGGGTGAAATGATAAGGGCTTTCTGAATTTAGGGCTTCATGACAAGAATTATTTACTGTTTCCCAGAAACAGGGGCTGGGTCAACTTACCCACTGGCTCAGTTTACCCCACTCTCCCCTACTCTGACATTAATTCTAACATTCACTCAGTGAACAGTCCTACCTGCCCACTCTGCGCCTGTGCTGGGCTCATGGCTGCTGGTTGGTGCTGCTGCATCTCTTCTGAGGAGCTACAAGACAAAGTTTCCTCAGTTATGTGGCGTCGTTGCATCACACAGTGCAAGTGTCATTTTATTCAGCATCTTGCTTTACCAGTTTCATCGTCATCCTCTGTCATTTCAGACCGCGAGCTCGTTTTGTTAAAAAAGTGCCTGTTTTGCACATTTTGCTGCATCATTTTCAAGCGTTTTCCTCTTTTTAATTCTTCTCTTTTCCGCGCCTTGCGATTTTAGTCCATCTTGTCGGCAGCCCAGCACAGTACCTGGCTCATCCCACAGACTCCTAAGCTAATTGTTTTTAGCCTGCACGGACGTGTTGTTACGTCAGGATGCCTCTGAAAAAAAAGGCTGCCGAGGGAGACGGCCCACAGGGACAGCGGTAACAGCATGGAGGTAATACTCACTCAGTGCCATGAATAAACAATAAAATAATATTAAAAAATGTATATTAACACCGGCCCTCGCGGCCCAAACGTCAGGCCGGCCAACTGGGAATTGTCCCGGTCCTCCCGATTAGTCACTCCGGGCATGTGCTGTTGTGTGCAGTGACGGTCGCTAGTGCGTATGAGCACCTCTCACAGTAGGTTACGGCGAGAGAGCGGGCTCATTTCCCCCGAACTAACCTACTGTAAGCTACAGTTTCATGCATCAAAACACTCGCGATTAGTTGCCAATGAAAATCGATCAATAAATAAGTTGCCAACTAATTTAATTATCGATTTTAATTGATTCAATCGATTAGTTGTTGCAGCCCAAGTGATTGGTGGGGGTGGTTCGTGCCGGTGGGGGACACCTGCCCTGGACCCCCTGGTAAATGGACTTGGTAAATGGACTTGAGCTTACATAGCGCTTTTCTAGTCTTTGACTACTCAAAGCTGCTTTACACCACAGGTCACACTTACCCATTCACACCCATTCGCACTCACATTCACTCACTGATGGTTCAGAGTTTCTATGTTAGTTATCCATCAGTATCTCTAACACATTCACGCCCTTTCATGCCCATTTACACACCACTGATGCAGCAGTGGGAGCAACTTGGGGTTAAGTGTCTTGCTCAAGGACACATCGCCATGTGTCGCCCAGAGCTGGGCTTCAACCTGCAACCTCCCGGTCACTGACCAAGCGCACTATCCAACTGAGCAACCGACGCCCTGGTGTTACCCTTGGTTCCGTTGGGGGAGCGTGCTGGTGCCCTTTTGGACCCTGGGACTGTTCCTGGGTCCTGTGGATTTGGGGGTCCGGGTGGTGGGTCCCAGGTTCTCTGGGGATGCTCTTGGCCGTGGTCTCCCTGGGCATGGGTAACTACTTGGGTATTCGGTGATCACCCCACTTGCATGCGTGTTCAAATACTCGAGCTCCTGTCGAGACTCATTCTAAAGAAGTGATTTGTTTGTAGAACATGCAGAGCTGGGCATTTTCTCACATTTTCTCACCTCCTGTGAGACATGCTCCCTCCTTTTCTTGTCCCTCTGAGCCCACCCCGGATTATCAAGACCCCACATCTCTGGTGTCCCTGACTTCTTACACTCTGTACCTCCTGTACAGACCTAGATATGTACAGCACCTAGACTGCAATCTTAAATGGATATTTAAGATATTTATGTTTGTCCTCTTCCCCCTTTGTCTTGTCTCATCATTTATGTCACTATTTCCCTTCTTTCACACTGTGGTGTAACACAGCCCCACCCCCTCAGCTCACATTGAGGGTTAAATAAAGGTTGTTTTGATGGTGTAGCCTACAGGGAGGGCTGGTGATGGTCACTGATAGCAGTGAATTTCTTTTTTTTTCTCATAGCTATCACTGCTAGAATAAAAAAAAACAAGGCATTTTTCTTTTAAACGCTATCACCAGACACAGTGTTCAGCTTAAAAGATAATGCAGACATGGGAGAAAAAAAAGAGAAATATGTGCAGTGTTGCATGTTTACCATAAATTGTCACATGACCAGAGCTGTTTACTTCCTGTTTGCGCTAAGAGAATGGCAGCAAGAAAGCTCCCACAGAAAAGGATGGTAAAATATGTTAATATAAAGACTGGACATAGGATTTTGCTACACATCATGTTTAAGGTATCTGGTATTGATATATGCATTTGCAATAACTCAACTTTGTTTAATATGGTCATAGAACTCACAAACATGTCACCAACAACAATAGTGACCGGTGGGATAACCCATTGTATTTACCTGCTAATTCAAATAGGCTGTGTTCTACTAAACTTTCTACTACTACCTAACTTTCTACCTAATGTTACACACATACACACACACACACACACACACACACACACACACACACACACACACACACACACACACACAAACACAGAACAACAATTTCTTCTTTCATTTCCTTTTGACTTATTTATCTTTGTTATTTTGTCTTTATTATTTCCTACCTTCTGTTCTCCTCTGTCTTTGTTGTATACATCATCATTATTAGTCATGAACAGTTATAAAGGACTGACCCCATTATTTTTGAGAGTTTCTCCTTAGTCAGTGAGTTAGGAGAAACTTTAGCCTGAAGATGTTTTTGTGAATATGGGCCCTGGATGTTTTTAATGCTGCTGATGTACATTTTGCATACACACTTCATTTGTTATTTTTTTAGTTCTCTTTGTTAACGTCTATTTCCTTGCTTCCTTTGTACTGGAAAAAACAACTGCAGGAGTCAGATCGCTTGTATGTGTCGCATACTTGGCAACAAAAAAGGATTCCGGTAGTTCAGACAATAAATACCTTATTAAAATAGTAAGAGCTACTGCACTTAAACGTATAACTAAACACTGGCTGTCAGGGGGAGTTAAATGGAGAAAACTGATGGAACAAATTAAAGACATGGAGATTTTAACTTACAAAAGTAGAGGGAATTCAAGAAAAGGTAAAACATTGTGGGTAAACTGTATGGAAAATAGAGAGGCTAACTATGTAAACTAATGATAATCATAAAACAGTAACTTTAATCATGCTTACAGTAAATGTAAATAATACTGGTAAAGAAAATAAGTCAACAACAAAAGGGGGAGCACTTTTCTACTCTTTCCTCTTTTTTTCATTTGTAAATATGTAATTCAATTTTACTTCAATTGGACTTTGTATCAGTGTCACGTCTATCTATCTTATTATGTTTGTGGGTATTTATTGTATCTATTTATGAATAATTTTATTTACTCTATCATGTTAACGGTCTGTTAGTTGCATAGGTTTAACTTTACTGTATAGGTGTCTATGCTAACATAGTCATACTTATGTATTAATTCATTGATTATTATCACTGTTGTTATTCATTTAAATATATATGTACATATATATATATATATATATATATATATATATATATATATATATATATATATATCTTTGTAGTGTTTTCATGTATTATTTTAGTATTTCTCTTGATTTGCTGCATAAACAATATAAAAAAGGATTCTGATTGTGACTGAAGCAACTAAATGGATCTTTTGCACTGTCCTGACTGTTTTGGTTCTTTTGACCTAACTGCTTACTCCTTCATTTCAGTGTGAGAACCTTCTGTAAAATATCATTTATGGCAGTAAGACTGGAGAAGAGCAGAGCATCATCCATCACATGTGGCATCAGTGTGTTTTTGAGTGCTGGACGGAGGCACTCAGCCGTCCTGCTCCGTCCACATGGCTGAAGAGGGACAAAAGCGTCTCTTTGAATGGAGCTAAAAATGTCTGAGAGGCAGAAACATGAAGCAGATATTTTTAGCTGATGGTTTTAAAGAGCCTTTAATATCTGCTGATGCTTTATGTTTCTAATGGTTATTATTACAGGAGCAAAAATAAACCTCAGACAGAAGCAGAGGACGTCAGGACACTCGAGGTCCACGTGGACTCAGCAGACCATGACGGGCTGATGGACCAGTGCAAAATTCAATCAGATCAAATGTTCAAACACTGTCCAGTCAAAGAGAGAGAGGGCAGCAGAGGGTCATGACGGAGGGCTGGGGTCCATCCTGACCTCCACCTTTGACCTTCACATCCTGGAGTCCGACGGGGAACATGAACAGATCTAAATCTAAAAGGATTGACCTGAGACGATTGAAGCCGACACTAATGATGCCAAAGCATGATGAATATATGAGACATGAGGATGAAATAAAGAACATGGCAGCAATCCAGAGCTCACAGAGAGGTGGACGCAGGAAAACCAATTACACTGCAGATATAGAGGGAAGGATTGATGTGTTCTGCCCAGTCAGTGTTACTGCAGCAGCAATTAGATAATAGATCTGGATCAGCAACACACGGCCGGCTCAACACCATTAGAGATTAGAAGGGGGGGGGGGGGGGGGGACAGAGTGAGAGAGAGAGAGAGAGAGAGAGAGAGAGAGAGAGAGAGGGGTCCATGACCAACAGCAGATTCTGAGGAACAGAGACAGAGAAGCAGCTTCTGTAGACGAACTGGCTGAACTGCATGAGCCTGTGAGCAACCAAACCAGACTGAAAACACTGAATCATACATGTGTGTCATACCTGTGTGTCACACCTGAGCGTCATACCTGAGTGTCACACCTGTGTGTCACACCTGTTTGTCATACCTGTGTGTCACACCTGTGTGTCACACCTGAGTGTCATACCTGAGCGTCATACCTGGTGGAGGTGCATGAGCTGCTGTCCTGCCAAATGAAGAACTGCAACCAAAATACAGCATTATCAAAATCAAACTGTAGCACCAAATGGCACAAACTAACTTCACATGACCAGATTTGTGTCGAACCAACTACACACTGTTGGGCAGAATGAAAAGCTCAGCTTTAGGATGCTCTGGCATGATACAAATAAATCAAACTGTAGAAATTCTTCAGATTGTTCACATGCACAGAAATATTTGCAGATACACACATGCTGTTAAAACATATTTTTTTCTATGTTTCACCAAAACAAGTCAGTGCATCATATGCAGATATATTTACACTGGAGTGAACAAAATGTGCTCACAAGAGCAGTCAGCTGAAACAGAACACTGCAGAAAATATGAAGAAAACAAATGAGGCAGCAGTGTTTCAGGATGGCAGACGTGACTTTAGGTGTCAATGTTGTGTCTTCTGCAGAGAAACGTGTTCAGATGTGAATTTCAAAATGTGTGTAAGCAGAAAAAGTGTTTGGAGTTTTGGAGTCTTGACAGGAGGTTTGGTTCTCTGTGTGTCCGTTTTCAGTTTTTCACAGTTCTTAACACACGTTTCTCAAACACTGACGGATTCCTTCAGATTGTACACACAAACCTGAAAACCTCACACACAAAATGCTAAACCTGACACTCCCTTTTCAAGATCACTCTTTGCCATCAAATCTCTGAACTGTTCACAAAATGGAACTCATGTTCTCATTTGGTACACACAGCCACATTCTCCAATGACACACACATACCAGTCAACTGATACACACAGCTCAGCATTTGCTGCACACTACCAAGCATTCACAGCACACTGAAGTGCAAAACTGAAAACCCAATTATAGAAATATCACACACGTATGCAGCAAATCATGTTTTTATTAAAGTGTTTCAGTGCACAGGCATTTCTAAAGAAAATGTATGTAAACAAAAAAAAAGTCAAAAGGTTACACTAGACCACATCAAGTCTTCTGTTCCTATCTGACCGAAGGGCCTCATCCACTTCGCAGAGGATGGTCTCTCTGGCAAGGCACCTCCTCCTCCTTTCTCCTCTTCCTCCTTCTTCTTGTCCTCCTTGTCCAACTCCTCCTCCTCCTCTTCCTCCTCTCACTCTTCCCCCTCTCCTTCTCTGGTTGTCGTTGTCCATTGTTCAGTGCTCACCAAACAAAGCAGAGGCTCAAGGCCCTTTTATGCTGCAGTTCTCCTGATTGAAAATTGCTCACCAGACCTGGGTGTTTAGAGGTTTGCATCATTGTGTGTTGTGGGTTGATGCTTTGAGATTTCAGTTGGGGTGTGTGTGCAACAACTGACCATTGTGTGTACAGCTTTGACAACAAGGTGATGTGTAATTGACATCAGAGTGTAAAGAAGGAAAGTCAGAGTCTAATGCAGATAAGGGAGTGTTTAGATGTGGCAAATTGGGCCAAGCAATTGGTACTTGAAGTGAGGGTTTAGCAAACTGTGCCAAATTCTCTGTTGTTGTGTGTTAAGAACCATGAAAAACTGTAAATAAAGTTGAATGTGTTCATGTTCTCGCTGCTTCAGTATTTCCTTATCACAGTGATTAGAGAGCCCTTCAGATGATAACAGAGCGCCCCTCAGTGGTGTCTCAGTGTAAGTACAGGCTTCCATCTGAGTTAGATGGATAACTAACATAGAAACTCTGAACCATCAGTGAGTGAAGTGCACTAGAAAGTAAACTAATTCAATACTCCTTTGGAGTAAACTGGAACCTCTTTAAGTTTTCTTTGGAAGGCCATTTTAAGTTCACAAAAGTTCACTGTCAAGTATACAACGAGCACACTTATCTTCGTACTACTAGTGTACCAGATACTTAGGTCAGTCCACATTTCAGTTCATTGAAGTACACTTTAAAGAATTGCTTTAAATTTACAGGGAAATTTCAACGGTAAGATCCTGTTATGTTTATATACAGGACAAACCTGTATAATGACGGTTTATAACATTATTTTACTGTATTAATACTGCAGGGGAAGAAAACGGTAAGTTATTGTATTTTTTGCGTTGCATTCTGGGAAAAGAAGGTTTGAGCACATGGAGGAGAGTAGAAGTCATATCACCCAAATTGTTCCCAACTCCATCCTCATGATAAACAGCTGAGTGCCTCTCTGCTTTGTTGATTAGAGTAGTTAAAAACCATCACTTACTGAGTTTGAAGTCATTTGTAAAATTAGTAGTTGCTAGAATTTTATATGAAACTCAAAGTGAGTAAATTCTTTGCCAGCTAACGATACCTTCATATTAACAGTTGCTAAATGGGAAACCTCCCAATTTAGTGTAAGTTACTTTTTCTTGTTATTATCCTTTTTGATGCTAAAGATTGCCCTGACATGCAAAATAGGCCTCCTCTTTCTTTATTCAAAAAGGGAGACACTGATTATACAATCAATATTACAATACAGAGAATCATTTTTGCATTTTTGCTACTGTTTATTTTGTCCTTATCATACTGTTTAACTTCTCTTTAAACTACCACTCTTTAAATTATTTACAATTTGAACTGTCTTAGGAATCTGCCACAGCAGCTGATATGGAGAGAACCCTCTCACTTTGCAACTCCTCGGCTGATATTACGTGGTATGTATGAAATCTTCTCATTCTTTTTATTTTTAGATACCAGTGTTTCTTGTAATTCACCAAGTGTTTTTCCGAGCATTTCATGACTTCAAAACACATTAAAAAACTTTAATTGTGTTAGTCTCAGTATTCGTACCAATTTAGACCCTTAAGAAAATGATGTGTCAGCAGAAGGTATTTTACCTCTTGCATCATCTTGTGTTGTTTCCTCTTTAGTCTTTCGTGATCAACTCACTGCTGTTATGCAGTGTCCTAAATTAAGATCTAAGTCCCTCACTTGTAGCCTTATGCATATTGTATCAGTGATGGCAGCGCTTTTGCTCTCGTCCAACAGCATACGTGTCTTCTATCCTGTTGCCACAATTATAAGAGTGTGTTGACTTAAACAAGAGGTTGACTAAGAGTGTGGTCACTGTGTGTTTTTTTCCTTTTTTTGTCAAGTTTCAGGTGAAACACCAGGGGTCTCATTTATAAAAGTGTACGTGCGCCAAAAACCCAGAAATGGCGTATGCACAAAAAAAATCATATTTATAAAACTGTTGGCACGCACACCTGCACGCAATTTTCCATTTAAAAATCAGAATCCACCTGGAGAAGTGCGCACGTGGAAAAGCTGCAAGTTCCGCCCCTTGCACGCCCATACTTAACCATAAATGGTCAATGCAAAGCACCTCATGAATATTTGGGTATATAAATAAGCCTTTCGATCATGCGCTTTACGTGTGTTAATGGCAACTGAAAGGAAAACCAAAAAAAAAGGAATTTCTCGGAGACGGAGATTGAAGTCCTCATTGATGAGGTGGATGGACGGAAAGGTATTTTATTCAGGTCTCACAGCACAGGAATGTCCAACAAAAGAAAAGGCAGCCAGTGGCTGTCCGTCGCTGCTGCTGTTAATGCAGCAAGTGCAACAGAGAGGACAGTGTCGGAGATCAAAAAGAAGTGGTCGGATCTAAAAGTTGAGGCAAAGAGGAGGATCACTTCCCACCAGCAGAGCGTTTCAGCAACAGGTGGGGGCACAGCCACACCCGACCTGACACCGCTGGAGGCCAAGATAGCTGCAATCATTGGTAATGCAAGTGTGTGTGGCATAGTGTCGGAGAAGGAGGGAGACACAGATTTGGCTGAATTCACAGAGGAAGCAGGTAAAGCAATTGTATATTTTTCATTTTGAGATGCATATCTAATTTTCAAAAGCACCATGAGCTCATGTGGTGTCTTATGTTCTTGCAGAATCAGAAGTCCTTCCCAGGGAGGGGGACCCATGTGAGGGGCCTTCGGGGGCACAGCATGCTCTCCCGGACAGAAGTGCATCCCGTGCACGAGGTGGAAGTGGACGGGTCCTCTCAAACGCAGTTCTGGGGCGTCGGTGGCGCAGTTGGATAGTGCGCTTGGTCAGTGTTCGGGAGGTTGCAGGTTCAAGCCCAGCTCCGGGCGACACGTGGCGATGTGTCCTTGGGCAAGACACTTAACCCCAAGTTGCTCCCACTGCTGCGTCAGTGGCGTGTGAAAGGGTGTGAATGTGTTAGAGATACTGATGGATAACTAACATAGAAACACAGAATCATCAGTCAGTGAATGTGAGTGCAAATGGGTGTGAATGGGTAGGTGTGACCTCCGGTGTAAAGCAGCTTTGAGTAGTCCAAGACCAGAAAAGCGCTATATAAGCTCAAGTCCATTTACCATTTACCATTTACAAAGAGACATGATCAAGCAATTGACAGAGTGTGCAATGAAATTCGGGAAATGGGAAACGTTATGATTAATGTCTTAGAACCAAAAAAAAAAGGAATTTCTCGGAGACGGAGATTGAAGTCCTCATTGATGAGGTGGATGGACGGAAAGGTATTTTATTCGGGTCTCACAGCACAGGAATGTCCAACAAAAGAAAAGGCAGCCAGTGGCTGTCCGTCGCTGCTGCTGTTAATGCTCCCTGCTGGAAGCCCACGTGTCTGGGAGGGGGCTGTGGGTCTGGATCATCATTTTGGGGGAGGGGGGGAGGTCCAGCAGGGAGAGGCATAGCCATCCCCAGAATGCCACACGCCAAGATAATTTTGCACACCTTTTCATGGGTGTTCAATAAATTCCCTCCCGAGGCGTCCAAGCATCGCCACCTGCATTTTAAGTTCAATCGCATTTTAAGCTCCACAATGGAACACGCACAAACATGCACATCATTAAACCGCCTTTCCTCCTCCTTGTGGGTTTGGGAAGGGGGTGAAGAGCCAAGATCTAAGGGGGTAACCACTGTCACCTGCAAGTCAAGTAAATGCAATTCTAGTTTAGTCTTAAATTAGTAGGAGCCAGTTGCCAAAAACCCAAGGGTCGTGAGAACCTGGAATGGCACAGGAATGGCACAGTTTCTTTTTGTGCCTCTCTCCAAACCTGGACCCAGCTCAGCACACAGATCCAAGAGCGCAGCTCTAGGGAATCTGAAACGGCTTATAAGCCAGTCATCATCTTGGGCCAGAAAATCTGTGTGGTCCCTGAAAACCCTTTCCCTCCGTATTCTCCCGTTTTCCAAGTCCTCCAGTAGGGCAAGCGCATCCATCATGCATCATTATGCACGGGTGTCCTTGCAGCTTTTATCTTTCCACTAATGACTTCAAATTTCCCACACCTTGCTAATTTTTGCACACCTTGTCAATAATTGATTGATTGATTGATTGATTGATTGATTGATTGATTGATGAAAATGCAAACAAACGAGGGGGGCAGAATTCAGGTATCCAGTGCTGGGTCGCGGCGAAAAGCGAAAGAGGCAAGTAAACTTTGTGACCCACGAACGGAGGAGTTTGTGAATGAAGTGATGGATAAAATGGACATGTCGGTAGTTTGCTGCAGCGGTGGATCACAAACTTCACAAAAATCAGAGAATGACACCACGTCACTGCTTCATGCATCCATTGTGCCAAAACACCAACCTTCTTCATTACACACAAGTATATCTGCAATGTTTCCATGTTAACGGACCCACACTGACTTCTTTACATACTTTCTGAGAGCATGCATCAGTCAGCAGTCTCCCTACCTCAGGATTATTATTAATCAAAGTTTTGATCGACAAACAAAAAAATGTTAATTGTTGGCCACATTTTTTTCCTGGGAAACTCCGTCTGTTCTATTTATGAGGATATGTAGTCTGAATGATCATGTCAGAGATGCCCTGATTTAATCCCCACACTTAGATTATTTACAGAATAAATATGAGCAGCTGAAGAAGATGTGCTGATGGAGGAGGAGAAGAAACCACCGCCGTGTCTCTGTGTGCTCTGTGCGTCTTGACACAGGCATCTTTATTACAACTAAAACATCTTTATTACTCTTTAAATTTACAGATATTAATGAAAACTGGTGGCTCTGAGGTTTCTGTGTTAGTCTAATTTTTAACTTTACATCAACTAACACATTAGTGTCCGGTCCTGTGAGGTCCGTCCGGATAATGAAGGCGAGACAGCGCTGAAGAAATGTGTATGTGGCCGACTTTAGTTGTTTTTTGTTTTCTTTGTATATTTTCATAATGAAAGTGACTTATAGGAAACGGCCAATTACACATATTATTTATAGCCCAAATAAAACAGTTAGTTTGAATGGTTATGATGACGTGGATCCAGTGGCGGCTGCTGGTCAGTCAAGGAGGGGAAGCTCATTTTTTTCCCGGCCTACATCATAATTTTGTTTATTTATCTAAATGATCCGTGACCCTGTTCTCTTCTTTCTTTACATACTTTAAGGGCCAGTCAATCTTAGCCTACTCCTTCTCCATTTACATATTAATCAAAGTTTTGACAAAAAATGTTAATTGTTGGCCACAATTTTTCCCTGGAAACTAAAACACCTGTTCTATTTATGAGTATATGTAGTCTGAATGATCATGTCAGAGATGCCCTGATTTTATCCCCCACACTTAGATTATTTACAGAATAAATATGAGCAGTTGATGAAGATGTGCTGATGGAGGAGGAGAAGAAACCACCGCCTTTGTCTCTGTGTGTTTCTGTGCTGCCTTGACACAGGCATCTTTTATTACAACTAAAAAACATCTTTTATTACTTTAAATTTACAGATATGAATGAAAACTGTGGCTCTTGAGGTTTTTGTTAGTCTAATTTTTAACTTTACATCCACTAAAAACACTTAGTGT
The DNA here is from genome assembly GCA_036419115.1 of Scarus forsteni. NCBI lineage: Eukaryota > Metazoa > Chordata > Actinopteri > Labriformes > Labridae > Scarus > Scarus forsteni. The sequence continues at coordinate 1,272,983 of JAZDUH010000023.1, forward strand.
CGTCCTGGTGTCTGTCCGGTCCTGTGAGGGCGTGTCCGGATAATGAAGAAAGACAGTGCGCTGAAGATATGTATGCTGTATGTTTTGTTTTCTTGGTATATTTTCATCATGAAAGTGACTTATAGGAAACGGCCAATTACACACATTATTTATAGCCCAAATAAAACAGTTAGTTTGAATGGTTATGATGACGTGGATCTGTCAGTAGTTTGATATTTAGTGAAATAAAATGTTGGCGAGACATCAACATGTATCTGGAGGCTTCAGTTCACCATGCCTCCAAAATGTACGTACGCCTGGTTCAGAGTTTGCTTACCGGTGCGCACATTTTACCGTCAGGTTTGTTTTCATAGATCACAAACTTTGCGTGGGAAAAGGCGTACGCCAGTTTCAGGCCCTGTTTTGTGCATACGCAAGCTTTATAAATCAGACCCCTGGTTGCTTCATTCAGAGCTGGATGATCAGCATCGAGGGGCACATAATATGTGAAGGCAGCCAGCCATCTTTCATTTCGGGGCTAGCTGCTCTCTTTTCCACATTTTACATCTTTAACCTGCAGTATGACGAAGGTGTGGCAGCCACCCTGGAGTTCATCCAAAGGTAAGATGTTTAAATTAGGGCTGGGAATGATGAATTGATGATAAATTATGATGTTTAAGACTATAAACAGTCACATGAAGTTTGATGTGTGCGACCCTGGTATAAATGCCTGTCACTGCTGTCTGTCTGTCTGTCTGTCTGTGTGTCTGTCTGTCTGTGTGTCTTTATTTGATGAAGAACTAAAGACTTTCAGGATTTATTCTTTGGGTGCCGTCCCAAATAAGCTCTTGGGGAAACACTGGAATTTCAAGTACACTGGTTAATAAATTAGCCAGACGTTCAGTAAAACTTATCCATATTTACAGTATAATATTTTTTTAGCACCAACTCTGACAACACTCTCTTGTTTTTCAGGCGGTTCGTAGGGATCAACCCTGAGCGGGGCACAAAGGTGGCAGGCAGCAAAGGGAAGGTGAAAAAAGAGCATCAGTCAGCCCTCCGGTCTCAAGTCTCCTATGAAGGCTCATGGACTTCGAGTGGGACTTTGTGTAGTCAGTGATACACATTAACAGACACGGACACAATAATATGCACATGCACTAGTTGATGTTCTCTTCACTTTCAAGTCAGTTAGAGTTAAAGCGCTATCCAAACTTTTGATGTTAAGAGATGATGTTAATAATTTGACTAATATTATTGTTAAAACATTTCTTAGGTTTTCATAAAACCTGAAAATGCATGTCTTTCAACTCTCTGGAGCCTTTTGAAGGGCAATACATTTTGTCATGCCAGTTTACCTGTTGTTTCTAAGATTAAAGTGAAGTATTTGAAAAAGTTAACCTTTTTGCAGAATGTTTGTGCATGACAGCAGTGATACTTCATACATAACTGTATGTATGTTAAATTTCAATAAAGAGACATGGTTTGAGAAGACACTTTGAAGTTTTATTATCTGTCTTAACACTTTAAGTTGCAGTTTCAAAGGCTATGTTTATTGATCACATTAAAACATGGTGTTTATAACATGACATGCAAGTAATTCATTTATCAAATCACTAGGTTTCGAAAAATAAATATATTTTCTATTTTACTAGAAGGAAATTTAATTAACAGCAAGGTCTTGTATGAGTTGGACCTGGGGTGGGTGTCCTTTGGTGGACTGTTGCTCTCCGGGGACTTTGCCGTGGCTGGCTGCCTGTGGGATGCTGCTCTGTGCGGCTGGCCGGGGGACCTCTCTTGCAGTTGGGCGGCAGTCTTCGGTGCTTATCGCAGCCTCTGCTTTCCCTTTCTGCTTTCAGTTGCAGGTGGGTGTGGCTAGAGGGGTCGGAGAGGATTTGGAACACCTGGGCCCGGTGTTCCTGTTCCCTATAAAGCACGCTGGAGTCATTCAACTGCGGGGAGTGGGCGGCGGGGATTGACGTCACGTCCAGACGCGGACAGCTGATCTGGTTTGGCGGAAAATTTAAATCTCATTCATTGTGTTTTGCGAAATAATCTGCTGGTGTAATTGTTGATTCTGATCGAGTGTTGGGGGGGATTGTTTGTGGGGATATCGACCGATGGCCTGTATAGGTCCGGAACGATATTCTCTCGGCGTGCTTCCCAAGCTCGGTCAGGAGGAGGGTTAGTTTGTGACATTTCACAGATTGATTCTGAGTGAAAGTGTGTGGTGTGAGTGTGTGATCGGTGGGGAAAAGTAGTTTATGACTACTAAAGGGGGTGGAGGGGTTGAGGGAGGTGGGTGGCAGACAGTGGGGAAAGGGAGTCAAAAGAGAGGAGCTTCTAAGGAAAGGCCAGAAATGTCGGAGGCAGGAGCTGAAAATAAAATAAGGAAAACGGGAAATGTGAATCCTGAAGAGATGGTTGTATCGTTTAAAGTCAAAGGCCAGAAACCGGGAGAGGGAGGTTTTAGGGTGTTAAACCCCCTGAGAGTGACTACGGCTTTAGAGAGCCGGATAGGGAAGGGCTTTCAAGCCAAGATTTTGTCCAACGGGATACTCCGAGTTTGCTGCGTAAATCAAAAACAATATGACAGCACAAAAGAAGTTGGAAAATTGTGACGAAAGTGGAGAGAATGGTTCCCAATGAGAAAAAAGGTCCCAAAGGTGTGATTTATGGTGTGTATTCTGGGTTGTCTGAGCAGGAGATCTTGGACAACATTAAAGGAGGAAGTGTGGTCGAAGTCATGCGTTTCAAACGTAAGGAGGGAGATGAAAGGGACTCGCCAGTGCTGCTGACTTTTGCGGGTAGTGTTCTTCCAGAGGTGATGTATTTGGGAAGTATGGCCTACCGAGTGAGAGAGTACATTCGGCCTCCCCTGTGCTGTTTTAATTGTCAGCGGTTTGGACACACAGCCAGCTCCTGCCGGGGCAAACGCAGATGTGCGAAGTGTGGACAAGAGCATGAAATAAAGGAATGCAAGGCAGAGACTTCCAAGTGCTGTAATTGTGGGGGGGGGACCATATGGCAGCATTTCGGGGGTGTGAACATTTTATTCAAGCCAAGCAAATCCAGATCAATCGAGATCAAAATAAAGTCTCTTACATGGAGGCAGTTAAACGCGGTGGTGGAGAGATTGGAGCTCAAAACATTAAGATGAGCGGCACAGTGATGAGGAGTCAGCGGGCCTTCCCAGTCCTGCCAGTAATGTCCCCCGATATGCTGGTTCTGAGCAGGGATGCTTTTCTGGCTTTTATCACAGATGTATTGGTCGGAGCTAAATCGACGACGAGGAGATCTGATATGATTAAGATTGTAGTTGGGGCAGCTGAACGTTTCCTAGGCGTAAGTCAGTTATCTCCAGAAAAGCTTCATGAATACATGACAGAGAAGCAGCACCTTTATAGCTCTCAGATGATGAGGTCTGATAGTATGGAGACGCAGATCGAGAGCAATGATGCTGTGGACTAGCATCCTCATGTTTTACATTCTTCAGTGGAATGCCCGGAGTTTGATTGCTAATGGTCAGGAATTGAAAAGATTTGCTGATGAATTTAAGGTACAACCAGAATTGATATGTGTCCAGGAGACGTGGCTAAAACCATGCCTTGACTTTGTTATTCCAGGCTATGTGTGTCTGAGAAAAGACAGGTCTGATAGATCAGGTGGGGGGTTGTGCAACGTTTGTTAGATCAGGAATTCAGTATAAGAGAGTTATTATGAACACTGATTTAGAGTGTATATGTGTGGAGGTTTGGACAGGTAATAGAGCTATAACAGTTATTAATTTCTATAATCCTTGTAAACAGTTGAGTGTGCATGAACTTGATAAAATAATGGAATGTGTTAAAGGTCCTGTTATCTGGGCAGGGGACTTCAACTCCCACAATCCCCTATGAGGCAGTGATAACAAAGACAGCAATGGAACAATCATAGAAGAGTTTTTGGAAAAATATAGTTTGGCAGTCATTAATGATGGAAGGCCGACTGGGTTTGACATTAGTAGAAATAAGACTAGTCATATTGATCTTTCCATTGCTTCTTCAAACCTGGCTAGAACTGGAGAGTGGGATGTTCTTGACAGATGCACACTAGGTAGTGATCATTTTCCAATTCTCTGCAGGTTTGGTCAAAAACTGAGAATAGAAATAGAAGTTAATGTGCCTAGATATAAATTTTCCTCTGCTAAATGGGATGATTTTCAGAAGGAATCTAGTAACTTAATAGAAGAAATAAATTCTGATGGCTCCATTGATGAGTGGAATAAATCTCTTGGCTCAATGATCCACAAGACCGCTCAAGCCTCTGTTCCTCTCAGTCAGAATTTCAAAATGAACAAGTTGGTTCCATGGTGGAATCAAGAATGTAATGTTGCTGTTAGAAATAGAAATAAAGCATATAGAAAGCTAAGGAAGTATCCAATGCTGTGTTATGCTGTGGAGTACAAGAGGTTAAGAGCGGTGGCAAGGGGAGTCATAAAAAATGCCAAACTACTCAGTTGGCGGGGGTTCTGTGAAACCCTGGGACCAGAGACTCCTGTAAAACACCTGTGGACAGCAGTAAGAAAAACGTCCGAATCTATAAAAAAAGCTCAATCCCAGTTTTACAGAAGGGGGGGATGGAGGCAGTGTCTAATCAAGAAAAGGCTGATATGTTTGTAGATGCTTTTTCAAGCAGTCCACAATTCTAAGAATCAAGGAACTGAATCTAATTAATCAGTGGAAACTGAAAAATAATTTAGAAAATGATAATCCAATAAACTTGTTTTTCAACATGAAGGAATTGAGGGAAGCCATTAGCTCAGGAGCTAATACCACTCCTGGGAGAGATGGGCTGTCATACGAATTGTTTAAACATCTTGATTATTGTGTACTAGAGGAAATATTATCTTTGTTCAACTTTGTGTGGGCAGAGGGGTATCTACCATATGAGTGGAAACATGCTGTCATTATTCCTATTCCTAAACCAGGCAAAGAAGCATCAGATCCAGAGTCTTATCGACCTATAGCTTTAACATCTGTGCTCTGTAAAATCATGGAACGAATGGTTACCAACAGGTTAGTATATTTTTTGGAAAGTAAAGGGCTTCTTGTGAAGTTTCAAAATGGATTCAGAAATGAAAGATCAACAATGGAGTCTGTGGCAGTATTAGATCACGACATCAAAGCAGCTTTCAATAACAAAGAAGTAGTTGTAAGTGTGTTTTTGGATATTGAGAGGGCATATGATTCCTTGTGGAAGGAAGGACTTATTTTTAAGATATTTGATCTGGGAGTGAGAGGACGAATGTATAATTGGATCAAGGATTTTTTAATGCACACAACAATACAAGTGCGGGTGGGTTGTAAAACCTCAAAGATTGTTGAGATAGTGAACGGCACCCCGCAAGGAAGTGTGATTAGTCCTGTTTTATTTAATATAATGATAAACGATATATTTATGAATGTTGGAAGAGGATTTGGGCAGTCTCTATTTGCAGATGATGGCGCTATTACGGATCAGCTTCTAAGTCTGTGCTTGACAAATTAGATGTTCTTCAGGCTAAGGCGTTATGGCTATGTTGTGGTGCTTTTAAAACTTCCCCTGTCTCTGCTCTGCTCCTGGAAATGGGGGAAATGCCCCTGCACTTAAGGCGCATCAAACTGGGGCTGCAATACTGAGCAAAAATTAATGGCTTCCCTCAATCCTCACCATGTAGATGCTTATTGCAGGAGTCCTTTGATGTTGACCCCAGGGTCCGGTACAGACCATTTCTATTTGTCATTTGTCAGTGGGCAAAATCACGGGGAAGAAGAAGTGACAGCATTGCACTACATTTGTGCTGGTCACCTGTGCCACCCTGGTTAATCCAAGAGGTAGATGTCAACCTGACCTTTGTAAAACAAAAATCAAGTGAAGGGATAGGCCCTAAATTAGAACATCTGATAAATGTAGAAGAAAGTTCTTATCTAAAAATATTTACAGATGGCTCTTTGGATCCAGAGAGTGGTATGGCAGGATTTGGGATATTTGTGGACCAACTTGGACATGGATTTAATTATAGAATCTCTAATGAGACCTCTGTGTTTACTGCAGAGCTACTGGCAATCCTTTGGGCCTTGTGGTGGATAGAAGACGCTAAAGTGGCCAGAGCACTGGTTTGTTCAGATTCTGCTGCTGCACTTATGGCTATAAGAGGAGGTAGATCACGGGCTCGTCCAGAAATAATACTGGAAATATTGTCTGTCCTGTTCAGAGTTGTGAAGTATGGCAGTGAAATCAAGTTTTGCTGGGTTCCTGGGCATACAGGGATACAGGGAAATGACAAAGCAGACTTGTTAGCAAAAGCAGCTCTCAAGAAAAGAGACGTAGATGTGAAGATCCCTATGGGGAGAGTTGAGGCAAGAGCAAAAATTAAAGAATGTGTGGAGAATGAATGGCAAAGAGAATGGGAAAAGGAAAACAGGGGAAGACACTATTTCTCTGTTCAACCAAGAGTCAAAAGAATCAGTTACTATCAAGGAAACCGTAAAGATTCAGTAAAGATCTGTAGATTAAGACTGGGACACTGTGGGTTAAATAGTTATTTGCACATAATTGGGAAACATAGTTCAGGACTTTGTGAGTGTGGGAGCCCTGAAACAGTGAAGCATATTTTAATGGAATGTAGCAAATATAGTGTTGAGAGGAGAGAATTATTTAAAACAGCTTCAGATTTGGGATTAAATTCATTCTCTGTTAAATCTCTATTTAGCCTCCATGACAACCACCAGCAGATTATGGCAGCAATTTTACAGTTCCTGCGAAACACAGGATTATACGCGAGAATATGAGACCAGAATGTGACACCTAAGTCGTCCAGCGGATGTAATACGCCTAGCAGTGTCAAAACTGCTGTAAATTCAACAAGAAGAAGAAGAAGAACCGCGGGGAGTTCTGCTGGCAGGCTGCTTCCCCACCATGCTCTGTTTCTTTGATATTTTGGTTCTTTAGGCAACATCCCATTAACATCTCACTCATGCATGCACGCATTACACCACTGACTTACTGATCATCATACAACATACTATTCTTTTTTTTGTAAATAAACATTCAATTACATATATATATATATATATATATATATATATATTCTGGCTTTGAGCCAGCCGTGAGAAAATTGGGGGCTCGTCCAATTGTGTTTAATTTTAGGCGTTTGTTGGATTTGTGCGCCGTTAATAAATTGTGTTGTGTTTAATTGCTCGCAGGTGCCTTGATTTGGGGTTTCCCTCGGAGTCGAACTGCAGTGACGTAAGTTTGGGGATTCCCTGTTTTGATTGGCCTCGCTTGTGCGTCATCAGAAGTTATCGGGGTTGCCCGGATCACCTGCGTACGTTTGTTTTAGTTCAGCGGAGTTGGAGTCGTGGAGTGTTTTTTTTTTTCGGCCGCGTGAAGGTAAGTTTTAACATGCTGGCGTCATATTATTGCCGGAGCTGAAGTTATATTCCCCTGGTAGGTACAGCAGCGCTACCCCTTTGGGTTTCGCTGGGTTTGTTGTTTTATTTAGTGCTGGAGTGAACGTGGTAAGAGGCATGGCCGTAGATGTGGGGAGGTTGCCAGCATTGCTGGTCGCTTTAAGGCTCATTTATGCTCAACGTTAAATACGGATCCGGATACGGACAGAGCTCTCTGTCCGTGCTTGGCGTTCTTTTCGTCCGTATTTCTGCGCGTATCCTTGAAGCTTACGGATACGGACCAGACGGAGCAGTACCACCTGAAACCGTGTGGACAGTGTTGCTACTGTCACTTTGATACTCATCTCTGGAGAGAAACGAAGAAGTATATGGCGGGGCTCTTCAAAGAAAAGTTGTGTGAGCTGGTGCGAAATCACAAACATATATGATGTTACTTGTCCGGGACACCACGACAAAATCAAACTCCAAAACAGCTGGGAGGAGATCGGGAGGGAGCTAAATGTTAGCTCGTTGGATGCAAAGGAGAAGTGGAGGTCGGTGAGAGACAGATTTGTGCCCCCTGGTGGATGCAATGGTCAACATCCATTGCAAAAATAAAAGACGCATGGGAGCATGTGCGCAGTGACGGAACCATCGTTTGAAACGGACGCATACTTTTTCATGCGTATGACGAGCATAAATGAGCCTTTACCAGGCACGGTCACTGGTGCGTAAAACCCGCCGTATGAGGCTCTATGAAGACTAGGGTGGAGATAGTAAGTTTTGGTTAGGCAGTATAGCGGGGACGCTCCTATTTGCCTCTTAATAGCCAGCGTGTTTACTTCTTACTTTCTGCGATTTTGAAATTGTGTATTATGGCTCGAGTGGAGGAGTTTTTTGAAACTCCGTCTTAGGGGTTTTTGGATGGCTGTACTAAAGAACAGTTGTTAAAGATTGCGGACCATTACAATGTGGACAGAAGTGATAAACGGCTTAAAGACATGGTTAAGGCTATTTTAAAAGCTAATCTGTATGAAATCGAGGTGTTGTCCGTTTCTAAGGAGGATAGTGTCCAGGGCAAGGCGGGACTGTCTGTTCCAGTGTCGCAAAGTTTAACAGCAGGTTTGTCATTTGAACAGCTGAAAGAATTATTGTTGCTACAAATACAGCATGATAAATTTAAGCATCGGGCTGATGTTGAAAAGGAGTTGACTCTTGAAAAATTAAAATGTGAGACAGAGAAAGCCAGGATCGATTTGGAGCGTGATAAATTAAATTTAATAAGAGAAGGTAAGCTCGGCATGACTGCTCAGGGTCTCAGTGGAGATCGCTCCGCTGCAGACCGCTCACTCTCTTTTGATCTTCTCGGTAATCTGCGGCTTGTTCCGAGGTTTAATGAGAGTGACCCGGAGACGCTCTTTTCTTTGTTTGAGAGAGTTGCAGACGTCAGGGGCTGGCCTGAAGCTGATCGTACTGTCATGCTGCAATGTGTGTTAACTGGGAATTCCTAAATGGTATTAAAATAATGGAGTTACCTGAAGCTATGTCTAAAGAGCTCGATCAGCCTATTACTGTAGAAGAGATCCCACAAGTAATTAATAAATTAAAAAACAACAAAGTCCTGGTCCAGATGGATATATTAACGAATTCTACAAAACCTTTAAAGAGGTAGTCTCACCTTTATTGTTGAAAGCTTACCATCATGCTTTACATTCTGGATCTATTGCCCCCTCCTGGAAAGAGGCTACAATAGTCGTGATACATAAAGAGGGTAAAGATCCCACCAAATGTGAGTCTTATAGGCCTATATCTCTTCTGAATACTGATTTACGCATACTGACAACTATTTTAGCCAAACATTTAAATAAAGTTATTGCTGAAAATTATACACCCGGATCAGACGAGGTTTATCACTGGGAGGTTTTATGGAGATAATATCCGCCAACTTTTTAACCTACTGTCTCATCCAGCAGTGAAAGCGAGGGAAGCAATGATATTATCTCTTGACGCTCAAAAGGCATTTGACAGGGTGTCCTGGCAATATTTATTTCAGACATTACGTACATTTCAATTTGGTCCTTATTTTACAAAATGGATTCAAACATTGTATTCTAATCCCCAAGCAGCCGTCAGAGTGAATGGATTTCTACCAGAAAGATTCACATTAGAACGTGGTTGCTGTCAAGGGTGCGCATTATCACCCCTACTGTTCGCTCTTAGCATAGAACCATTGGCACAATTTATTAGAGATGATGACAGTATAAAGGGCTTTACAGTAAGTGATGAACAGCATAAGCTTTCATTGTACGCAGACGATGTGCTGCTTTATATTTCAGAACCATCTGTAACAATCCCATATCTGAAAGATTGTATTGCCAAATATGGATATTATTCAGGATATAAAATAAATTTGAATAAAACTATGGCCTTAGACATAAATAATAGAATCCCCAGGACGGTGAAAACAGAAAGCGGGTTTAGATGGCCTAATGCTGGCTTTAAATATTTGGGGATTCTAATTATTTTGTTGTTGGGAAACTTGTTTGAGGCAAATTACAAAAGTCTGATTTCAAACATTAGTAAGGACCTGGACAGGTGGTCAGCTCTCCCCCTCTCACTATTAGGATGAATAGAGTGCGTTCGTATGAATATCCTACCCAGACTACTTTACCATTTTCAGATGTTGCCCATTGATATCCCAAAATCTACATTTGACAAATTAGACAAACTGATCTCAGCATTTGTATGGCAGAGGAGGCGCCCAAGGGTTAGATTAAAAACATTACAACTCTCAAAAACTAGTGGAGGACTTAAACTTCCAAATTTAAGATATTATTTTTGGGCTGCACAGCTTAAACCCTTGATAGTATGGTTGCAAGGCTCCACTCACACACGATGGCTTAAAATTGAACAGAGCCTTTGTCCTCAGCTGTTATATACCCTACCTTTTCTTGATACCTATCCGGCTGCAAGTCAACTTAGTGAGTGGACTAAAGCAACATTAAAAAGCTGGAGGAAAATTAAATTGGTTTTTCGACTTCCTAAACAAAGTCTGCATTGACAGCCATTGGATTCATATAGACTTTACACCATCTCACTTGGATGCTGGATTCCAAAAATGGTCTGAGCGTGGGCTCACCAAGCTGTACCACTTATTTGATCATGGCATTTTAAAGACGTTCGACCAGTTAAGGAATACATATTGCCAAATACTGATTTCTTCAGGTTCTCACAATTAAGAGACTTTCTAACAAAACATGAAGAGTGCATAAGAATTGTGAGACCTAGTCCAATTGAAGAATTCTTAATAGAACTTCAAACTAAGAAGAAGAACAGAAAAGTTATCAGTAAATTTTATGAAATATTGTTAAGTATGAGTCAATATAATACATTACACATGAACGAGAAATGGGAAGCTGAGTTGAAAATTGATTTGGCGCTAGATGTGTGGACAGAAATATGGACTGAAGCCCACCTAGTGACCAACGGCAATGTGGAAGGCATTTTTTCAAGACACCAGTCATAGTCACCAAATTCACACCAACGCATACAAATAATTGCTGGAGGGAGTGCGGGACAGATATTGGGAATCACGTGCATATTTTTTGGTCATGTCCAAAATTACGAATGTTTTGGGGGGAGATTTTTAAGATCTTAAAGGTGGTGTTTGGCTTGGATATAATGGAGGATCCTAAGGTTGCACTATTGGGGGTGATACCTGATGGCATAGTGGGAAGGTCTAGAATATATTTACTTCATATATTGTTAACAGCAGCCACTAAATGCATCACGATCAAATAGTTGAAACCAGACCCCCCAACATACCATACGTGAAAAAGTATGGGAAATATATCGAATGGAAAAGATCACATACTCTTTGAGACTTCAAACAGACATCTTCATCAAAAGATGGAGCTCAGTTATGGCCATAATTTTGCAATAAGATCACCCACACCTTCATATTGTGGAAGATTGCAGAGAGTTTATACCAGAGCACACTACACAACCACCTTCTTGGATCTTCCTGTTTTTTCTTCTCTTTCCCTCCTATCATTCATCTTCAGATTCCTGATTCCCTATTATTATTAAAGTTCTTACTTATTTATCTCTTAATTGTATATATATATTTTCATATATTTCTGTAAATGAATTGAATTTAAGTTAATTAACTTATTTTTGCCTAATTAAATTGAGTAAGTGATTAATGTAATTACCTTTTTATGTATACTCAACATGTCACTAAAGCATCTGGATACAGCTGGAAACTGTAAAAGAAAATGGAAGAGGAAAAAAAAACCCTCAAATGTCAAAATGTATGTTGTATGTGTGTTGCCAGTTGTGCAATAAAAATAAAGTTTAAAAAAAAAACAAAAAACAAAAAAACAGAAGTTGTGGGCGGGGCAGGTGAACTGGAGCCAGGTATGGAGACTGAGTAATCTGCTAAAATGTTCTGCTCCACGGCCGAGTGTGGGGATGGGACCAGAGGTAAAAACTGTCTTTCCAGTGTCCTTTAAAACGTTAAAAAGCAGGTTAAAATCTCCCTTTGTCACCTCAGACTGCCTGTGAGAGGTGTCGTTTGTGCCGACGTGCACCACGATCTTCTTGACAGAGGAGGGGAGGGAGGGGAGTAAATGAAGGAGTTTGTCCAGAATGACGGGAACGGTGGCACCGGGACAACAGTGAGTTATGGCATTAAAAACCTGATGTACCTGGTTATGGAGTCACCGATGATTAACGTGGTGGACGGAAGGAGAGGACGAGGAGATGATGTGCGCGTGCTGCTGCCTCCAGATCTCGGGCGCTCCACCTGTGCTAAAGACAGCTGCTGTTGACGGTGGTGGGCCGGCGCAGGTGGACCAGGTGGAGTGAGGGTGTTGGAGGTCCGGGGGAGCCCCCCCAGGGCCTTGACACGGCTTCCTTTATCAGCCGGTGGCGCAGCATCCCAGTCGAGGCGAGCCGCGCAGCCTCGTCCGTGCTGGCGGTCTGCGGAGCTGATGCAGTGGAGGCGGGAACCCGGTCAGTCGGGGAACAAGGAGCTGGTGCCGAAGCAGGGTCAGCGGCGTGGACAGGGGCCTCGTCCCTCAGGGCAGAGAAGCAGTTAGAGAGGGAGAGCCGTGGTGGTGAAGGAGCTGTCCCAGCTGCAATGGACCTCCGGCCGCGTTGTACCACCTCCAGCCAGGCTGGCTGCGCCTCCGGGTTCCAGAGTGGAGCGGGGAGCGGGGTGCGCTAGGGGCCCCACTTCCATGCCAGCATCGAGATCGTCCGGTGGCCTCAGACCCTGACTGTCCCGACCTGCAGCAGGGGAGGCGGAGTGACAGTCCGCCAACTCCACTATGTGCCGCGGCGCGGATGAGCAGGCCGATCCCCCGGCTGCAGGGCCCTCGGCCGGCCCATTGGGAGAGTGCACAGAGGCCATCCAGGGTAGAGTGGCAGCGGAGGCAGAGACCAGCTGTGGCGCCAGAGCTGGGGGCGACAGGCCGGTGATCCTGGAGGCCTGCATCAGGGAGATGTGTTTGGACTGGGCAGCGGTGATTGTGATAAAGCCCTCCAGCAGCCTGTCCTTCTCCCGGAGCTTCTTTTGAAGACGGGAAAGCGTCTCTTCCAATCGTGAGTTTTTAGTGTCACAGTCCCCACACACAGCCATTTAAACTAAAGTTTTTTAGTTTAAAGTCCCACTTTTCCGGGTTCTGGGAGGGGTTGGCGCTGAAAAAAAACTCGTTAAAAGACCAAAGTTGTGCGAGAACATCTGGCAATCTGAGCGGAATGCTGGCACATGATCTTTGCAAATGATTACTTACAGGTAGTCTACATTTTGCAGACTACATATAGCATGATATCCAAGTGAATAGCTCCAGTTGGTTCATGATTGTTGATTCTCAGCCTAATGGTCGTCCTCTCTAGTGTCAGCCAGTGGTGTAAAAAGTCCTTGAAACCCATACTTGAGTAAAAGTAAAGATATCTTATATAAAATATACTCAACTAAAAGTGAAAGTCACTCATTAAAAAATCACTTAAGTAAAAGTCTTAAAGTAGCTACTATTAAATGTACTTAAGTATTAAAAGTAAAAGTACAAACAAAGAGAACAGGTACAAATAGTTGTTGCTCTCCCAAGCTTTATTAAGTTTAACTCTTCCTCCCTCCCTCAGTTCCCTTCACCTCTTACTCCCTCTCTCCATTCCTCCCTTACGTAAAGTCCACAAACTTGCGGTTCATCTTTAGCAGAAGTTGATTTTCAAAATTGCATGTTCAGTTCAGTTGCTCGCGGCTGAATACAAGTCCTGCAATGCTAAACAGTCGCTCACAGGCTGTAGAGGCGAACAGAGGTGTGTTCGGCTTCCGTGCAGAGAACGCAGCGAACAGTCCATCTGATCCTCTTCAAAACAAAATGTGAAAATAAGTGTAATTTATATTCACATTTTATTATGTAGCGAGTAACTAAGTTGACAATTTAAATGTAATGAAGTAAAAGTATCATTTTTTAATTTTTAATGTAGTGAAGTAAAAGTAAAAGTTGCAAAAAACATATAAACTCAAGTAAAGTATAGATACTCCCAAAACATACTTAAGTACTGTAACTAAGTACTATTACTTCGTTCCTTTACACCACTGGTGTCAGCATCATTTCATTGTTTTCATCTTCACGTGCACAACAGTCTTTTCAATTAACAGAATTAGTCCAGAACATAATTGTTATTGTTTAATGTTGTTTAACTACTGCTTCATTTACTGCACTGCAGGCTGCATATGTTTTCCCTGTTTATGTGTTTATATGACAGTATATTTTACTGTAGACATTTTCTTTGTACTCTGATGTATGGAAGGTACTTTATGTGTGTGAATACAGTTTTTCCAACTTTAACACAGTAAATGACATGCATACAGAGCAAAACATCTTCTTTAGTCTGTAAACTCTAAAAACACATTTTCTGCTTCACACACGTTCTACAATTCAGAACAAACTGATTTCTGTTTTCTGCAGAAGACACAACAATCAGACCTGAAGTCCGTGCCTCACTATTTTTCTTGCCTCTTGTTTTTTTAACTTTATGTTTCCTGCAGTTTTCTGTTTCAGCCGACTGTTGTTGTGAGCATATTTTGTTCACTCCAGTGTAAATATATCTGCTATGTGTATCATGCACTGACTTGTTTGGTGAAAAACAGAAAAAACTAGAAAAGCACTTGGAGAGCGCAGACCTCCACCAGCGCCATAGTCCTCACCCACCTTGTGATTTTCACCATAAATATTTGTCCTACCTTTATTTCATCTAAATATTTAGGTTCCTTTACCATGACAACATACTATTAGCAACTGGATTCATGTTAGTTCAGTAGTTATTCATGAAACCTCTTAACATAACCTCCTTGGCTGAGGAAAATATTTTAACAGCATGTGTGTGAAATATTTCTGTGCATATGAACAATCTGAAGAATTTCTGCTTTCTGAACATTCTTAGTCTGATGCCAGGGCATATTTAAGAGGAGAGTGTTAGACAAGAATCTGGTAGAATGAGTGAAGTTTGTGCCGTTTGGTGCTACAGTTTGATTTTGATAATGTTACTTTTGGTCGCATTTCCTCATTTGGCAGGACATGTGAGGCATTTGTTATTTGTGTGTGTGTGGTGTTGTAGACTGAGTGTGTGGTGTTGTACACTGAGTGTTGTGTGTAGATTGAGTGTGTGGTGTTGTAGACTGAGTGTTGTGTGTAGATTGAGGGTGTGATGTTGTAGACTGAGTGTGTGGTGTTGTAGATTGAGTGTGTGGTGTTGTAGACTGAGTGTTGTGTGTAGATTGAGGGTGTGATGTTGTAGACTGAGTGTGTGGTGTCTTAGACTGAGTGTGTGGTGTTGTAGACTGAGTGTGTGGTGTTGTAGACTGAGTGTTGTGTGTAGTGTTGTAGACTGAGTGTGTGGTGTTGTAGACAGCGTGGTGTTGTAGATTGAGTGTGTGGGGTTGTAGATTGAGGGTGTTGTGTTGTAGACTGAGTTGTGGTGTTGTGGACAGTGTTGTGTGTAGATTGACTGTGTGTGTGGTGTTGTAGACTGAGTGTGTTGTGTGTAGATTGACTGTGTAGTGTTGTAGATTGAGGGTGTTGTGTTGTAGACTGAGTGTGTGGTGTTGTAGATTGAGTGTGTGGTGTTGTAGATTGAGTGTGTGGTGTTGTAGATTGAGTGTGTGGTGTTGTAGACTGAGTGTGTGGTGTTTTGGACTGAGTGTGTGGTGTTGTAGACTGAGTGTGTGGTGTTGTAGACTGAATGTGTTTTGTTGTAGACTGAGTGTGTGGTGTTGTAGACTGAGTGTGTGGTGTTGTAGATTGAGTGTGTGGTGTTGTGGATTGAGTGTGTGGTGTTGTAGACTGAGTGTGTGGTGTTTTGGACTGAGTGTGGTGTTGTAGACTGAGTGTGTGGTGTTGTAGATTGAGTGTGTGGTGTTGTAGATTGAGTGTGTGGTGTTGTAGATTGAGTGTGTGGTGTTGTAGATTGAGTGTGTGGTGTTGTAGATTGAGTTTGTGGTGTTGTAGACTGAGTGTTGTGTGTAGACTGAGTGTGTGGTGTTGTAGACTGAGTGTGTGGTGTTGTACACTGAGTGTTGTGTGTAGATTGAGTGTGTGGTGTTGTAGATTGACTGTGTAGTTTTGCACACTGAGGGTGTGGTGTTGTAGACTGAGTGTGTGGTGTTCTGGATTGAGTGTGTGGTGTTGTAGACTGAGAGTGTGTGTGTTGTATTGGAGTGTGTGGTGTTGTAGACTGAGTGTGTGGTGTGTAGATTGAGTGTGTGGTGTTGTAGATTGAGTGTGTGGTGTTGTAAACTGAGTGTTGTGTGTAGACTGAGTGTGTGGTGTTGTAGACTGAGTGTGTGGTGTTGTAGACTGAGTGTTGTGTGTAGATTGAGTGTGTGGTGATGTAGACTGAGTGTGTGGTGTTGTAGACAGTGTTGTGTGTAGATTGAGTGTGTGGTGTTGTAGATTGAGGGTGTGGTGTTGTTGATTGAGTGTGTGGTGTTGTAGACTGAGTGTGTTGTGTGTAGATTGACTGTGTAGTGTTGTAGATTGAGGGTGTTGTTTTGTAGACTGAGTGTGTGGTGTTGTAGATTGAGTGTGTGGTGTTGTAGATTGAGTGTGTGGTGTTGTAGACTGACAGTGTTGTGTGTAGATTGACTGTGTAGTGTTGTAGATTGAGGGTGTTGTGTTGTAGACTGAATGTGTTTTGTTGTAGACTGAATGTGTTTTGTTGTAGACTGAGTGTGTGGTGTTGTAGACTGAGTGTGTGGTGTTGTAGATTGAGTGTGTGGTGTTGAAGACTGAGTGTGTGATGTTGTGGATTGAGTGTGTGGTGTTGTAGACTGAGTGTGTGGTGTTGTAGACAGTGTTGTGTGTAGATTGACTGTGTGGTGTTGTAGACTGAGTGTTGTGGTGTTGTTGATTGAGTGTGTGCTGTTGTATACTGAGTGTTGTGTGTAGATTGAGTGTGTGGTGTTGTAGACTGACTGTGTAGTGTTGTAGATTGAGGGTGTGGTGTTGTAGACAGAGGGTGTGGTGTTGTAGACTGAATGTGTTTTGTGTGTAGACTGAGTGTGTGGTGTTGTAGACTGTGTGTGTGGTGTTGTGGATTGAGTGTGTGGTGTTGAAGACTGAGTGTGTGATGTTGTGGATTGAGTGTGTGGTGTTGTAGACTGAATGTGTTTTGTTGTAGACCGAGTGTGTGGTGTTGTAGATTGAGTGTGTGGTGTCGTAGACTGAGTGTGTGGTGTCGTAAACTGAATTTGTGGTGTCGTAGATTGAGTGTGTGGTGTTGTAGACTGAGTGTGTGGTGTTGTAGACTGAGTGTTTTGTTGTAGACTGAGTGTGTGGTGTTGTAGACTGTGTGTGTGGTGTTGTGGATTGAGTGTGTGTGTGATGTTGTGAGAGTGTGTGGTGTTGTAGACTGAGTGTGTGGTGTTGTAGAGAGTGTGTGGTGTGTAGATTGAGTGTGTGTTGTAGATTGAGTGTGTGGTGTTGTTGATTGAGTGTGTGGATACTGAGTGTGTAGTGTTGTAGATTGAGGGTGTGGTGTTGTAGACAGAGGGTTTGGTGTTGTAGACTGGAGTGTGTGGTGTTGTAGACTGAATGTGTGTTGTAGACTGAGTGTGTGGTGTTGTAGACTGTGTGTGTGTGTTGTGGATTGAGTGTGTGGTGTTGAAGACTGAGTGTGTGATGTTGTGGTGTTGAGACTGTGTGTGGTGTTGTAGACTGAGTGTGTGGTGTTGTGGATTGAGTGTGTGGTGTGTGTGGTGTTGTAGACTGTGTGTTTTGTTGTAGACTGGTGTGTGGTGTTGTAGACTGAGTGTGTGGTGTTGTAGACTGAGTGTGTGTGTGTTGTAGACTGAGTGTGTGGTGTTGTAGACTGAGTGTGTGTGTTGTAGACTGGAGTGTGTGGTGTTGTAGACTGAGTGTGTGTGTTGTAGACTGAGTGTGTGGTGTTGGTGTGTGTTTGTGTGGTGTGTGAGACTGAGTGGTGTGTGTGTGTGTGTGTGGTGTGTAGTAGTGTTGGTGTGTGAGGGTGTTGTGTTGGGAGTGTAGAGGTGTGAGACAATTGACTGGTGTGTGTTGTGTGTTGTGTGTGGTGTGTGTAGAGGGGATGTTGAGTGGTGTGGTGGCTGTAGTGTGTGGTGTTTTGGTGTTGGTGGTGTGTTGTGTTGAGTGTGTGTGTGTGGGTGTTGGAGCTGAGTGTATGGTGTTGTGGACAGTGTGTGTGTGTAGACTGACTGTGTGGTGTTGTAGACTGAGGTGTGTTGTGTGATGTGTGTACACTGAGTGTGTGTGTGTTGTAGACTGGTGTGTGGTGTTGTAGACTGAGTGTGTGTGTTGTAGACTGAGTGTGTGGTGTTGTAGATTGAGTGTGTGGTGTTGTGGACAGTGTGTGTGTTGTAGATTGAGTGTGTGTGTGTAGATTGAGTGTGTTGTGTTGTAGACTGAGTGTGTGGTGTTGTAGACTGGAGTGTGTGGTGTTGTAGACTGAGTGTGTGGTGTGTAGATTGAGTGTGTGGTGTTGTAGACTGAGTGTGTGGTGTTGTAGACTTGAGTGTGTGGTGTTGTAGATTGAGTGTGTGGTGTTGTGGGACTGAGTGTGTGGTGTTGTAGACTGAGTGGGTGGTGTTGTAGACTGAGTGTGTGTGTTGTAGATTGAGTGTGTGGTGTTGAAGACTGGTGTGTGGTGTTGTGGATTGAGTGTGTGGTGTTGTAGACTGAGGGTGTGGTGTTGTAGACTGAATGTGTTTTGTTGTAGACCGAGTGTGTGGTGTTGTATATTGAGTGTGTGGTGTCGTAGACTGAGTGTGTGGTGTTGTAAACTGAATTTGTGGTGTGGTAGATTGAGTGTGTAGTGTAGTAGACTGAGTGTGGTGTTTGTAGACTGAGTGTGTGTGTGTAGACTGAGTGTGTGGTGTTGTAGACTGACTGTGTTGTGTTGTAGATTGAGTGTGTGGTGTTGTAGACTGAGGGTGTGGTGTTGTAGACTGATGTGTGTTTTGTTGTAGACTGAGTGTGGTGTTGTAGATTAAGTGTGTGGTGTTGTAGATTGAGTGTGTGGTGTTGCAGACTGAGTGTGTGGTGTAGACTGAGTGTGTGGTGTTGTGACTGACAGTTTGTGGTGTGTAGATTGAGTGTGTGGTGTTGTAGACTGAGTGTGTGGTGTTGTAGACTGAGTGTGTGGTGTTGTAGACTGTGTATGTGTTGTTGTAGACTGAGTGTGTGGTGTTGTGGATTGAGGGTGTGTGTGTTGTAGATTGAGGGTGTGTGGTGTTGTAGACTTAGTGTGTGGTGTTGTGGATTGAGGTGTGTGTGTTGGAAGACTGGGTGTGTGGTGTTGTAGAGCCAGTGTGTGGTGTTGTAGATTGAGTGTGTGGTGTTGTAGAGATTGAGTGTGTGGTGTTGTAGACTGAGTGTTGTGGTGTTGTAGACTGAGTGTGTGGTGTTGTAGATTGAGTGTGTGTGGTGTTGTAGACTGAGTGTTGTGTGTAGATTGAGTGTGTGGTGTTGTGATTGACTGTGTAGTTTTGACACTGGGGTGTGTGGTGTTGTAGACTGAGTGTTGTGTTGTAGACTGAGTGTGTGGTGTTGTAGATTGAGTGTGTGGTGTTGAAGACTGAGTGTGTGTGTTGTAGATTGAGTGTGTGGTGTTGTAGACTGAGGGTGTGGTGTTGTAGACTTAATGTGTGGTGTTGTAGACTGAGTGTGTGGTGTTGTAGACTTGAGTGTGTGGTGTTGTAGACTGAATGTGTGTGTTGTAGACCCGAGTGTGTGTGGTGTTGTAGATTGAGTGTGTGGTGTTGTAGACTGAGTGTGTGGTGTTGTAAACTGGATTTGTGGTGTGTAGATTGAGTGTGTGGTGTTGTAGACTGAGTGTGTGGTGTTGTAGACTGAGTGTGTGGTGTTGTAGATTGAGTGTGTGGTGTTGTAGACTGAGTGTGTGGTGTTGTAGACTGAGTGTTGTGTGTAGATTGAGGGTGTGATGTTGTAGACTGAGTGTGTGGTGTCTTAGACTGAGTGTGTGGTGTTGTAGACTGAGTGTGGTGTTGTAGACTGAGTGTTGTGTGTAGTGTTGTAGACTGAGTGTGTGGTGTTGTAGACAGTGTTGTGTGTAGATTGACTACGTGGTGTTGTAGATTGAGTGTGTGGTGTTGAAGACTGAGTGTGTGATGTTGTGGATTGAGTGTGTGGTGTTGTAGAATGAGTGTGTGGTGTTGTGGATTGAGTGTGTGGTGTTGTAGACTGAGTGTGTGGTGTTGTAGACTGAATGTGTTTTGTTGTAGACTGTGTGTGTGGTGTTCTAGACTGAGTGTGTGGTGTTGTAGACTGAGTGTGTGGTGTTGTAGACTGAGTGTTGTGTGTAGACTGAGTGTGTGGTGTTGTAGACTGAGTGTGTGGTGTTGTAGACTGAGTGTGTGGTGTTGTAGACTGAGTGTGTGGTGTTGTAGACTGAGTGTTGTGTGTAGATTGAGTGTGTGGTGTTGTAGACTGAGTGTTGCGTGTAGACTAAGTGTGTGGTGTTGTAGACTGAGTGTTCTGTGTAGATTGAGTGTGTGGTGTTGTAGACTGAGTGCGTGGTGTTGTAGACAGTGTTGTGTGTAGATTGACTCTGTGGTGTTGTGGACTGACTGTGTAGTGTTGTAGATTGAGGGTGTGGTGTTGTAGACTGAGGGTGTGGTGTTGTAGACTGAATGTGTTTTGTTGTAGACTGAGTGTGGTGTTGTAGATTAAGTGTGTGGTGTTGTAGATTAAGTGTGTGGTGTTGCAGACTGAGTGTGTGGTGTCGTAGACTGAGTGTGTGGTGTCGTAGACCGAGTGTGTGGTGTTGTAGACTGAGTGTGTTTTGTTGTAGACCGAGTGTGTGGTGTTGTAGACTGAGTGTTGTGTGTGGTGTTGTAGACTGAGTGTATGGTGTTGTGGACAGTGTTGTGTGTAGATTGACTGTGTGGTGTTGTAGACTGAGTGTGTTGTGTGTAGATTGACTGTGTGGTGTTATACACTGAGTGTGTGGTGTTGTAGACTGAGTGTGTGGTGTCGTAGATTGAGTGTGTGGTGTTGTAGACTGAGTGTGTGGTGTTGTAGATTGAGTGTGTCGTGTTGTAAACTGAGTGTGTGGTGTTGTAGATTGAGTGTTGTGTGTAGATTGAGTGTGTCGTGTTGTAGACTGAGTGTGTGGTGTTGTAGACTGAGTGTGTGGTGTCGTAGACTGAGTGTGTGG
Source organism: Scarus forsteni (assembly GCA_036419115.1). Taxonomy (NCBI): domain Eukaryota; kingdom Metazoa; phylum Chordata; class Actinopteri; order Labriformes; family Labridae; genus Scarus; species Scarus forsteni. The sequence goes on from JAZDUH010000023.1 coordinate 1,294,096, forward strand.
TGTCGTAGATTGAGTGTGTGGTGTCGTAGACTGAGTGTGTGGTGTTGTAGACTGAGTGTGTGGTGTTGTAGATTGAGTGCGTGGTGTTGTAGACTGAGTGTGTGGTGTTGTAGACTGAGTGTGTGGTGTTGTAGACTGAGTGTGTGGTGTTGTAGATTGAGTGTGTGGTGTTGAAGACAGAGCGTGTGGTGTTGTGGATTGAGGGTGTGGTGTTGTAGACTGAGGGTGTGGTGTTGTAGACTGAATGTGTTTTGTTGTAGACCGAGTGTGTGGTGTTGTATATTGAGTGTGTGGTGTGGTAGACTGAGTGTGTGGTGTCGTAAACTGAATTTGTGGTGTCGTAGATTAACTGTGTAGTGTTGTAGACTGAGGGTGTGGTGTTGTAGACTGAGTGTTGTGTGTAGACTGAGTGTGTGGTGTTGTAGACTGAGTGTGTGGTGTTGTAGATTGAGTGTGTGGTCTTGTAGACTGACTGTGTAGTGTTGTAGATTGAGGGTGTGGTGTTGTAGACTGAGTGTGTGGTGTTGTAGACTGAATGTGTTTTGTTGTAAACCGAGTGTGTGGTGTTATAGATTGAGTGTGTGGTGTCGTAGACTGAGTGTGTGGTGTCGTAAACTGAATTTGTGGTGTCGTAGATTGAGTGTGTGGTGTTGTAGACTGAGTGTGTGGTGTTGTAGACTGAGTGTGTGGTGTTGTAGATTGAGTATGTGGTGTTGTAGACTGAGTGTGTGGTGTTGTGGATTGAGGGTGTGGTGTTGTAGACTGAGGGTGTGGTGTTGTAGACTGAGTGTGTGGTGTTGTAGATTGAGTGTGTCGTGTTGAAGACTGAGTGTGTGGTGTTGTAGACCGAGTGTGTGGTGTTGTAGATTGAGTGTGTGATGTTGTAGATTGAGTGTGTGGTGTTGTAGACTGAGTGTTGTGTGTAGACTGAGTGTGTGGTGTTGTAGACTGAGTGTGTGGTGTTGTAGACTGAGTGTTGTGTGTAGATTGAGTGTGTGGTGTTGTAGATTGACTGTGTAGTTTTGCACACTGAGGGTGTGGTGTTGTAGACTGAGTGTTGTGTGTAGACTGAGTGTGTGGTGTTGTAGATTGAGTGTGTGGTCTTGTAGACTGACTGTGTAGTGTTGTAGATTGAGGGTGTGGTGTTGTAGACTGAGGGTGTGGTGTTATAGACTTAATGTGTTTTGTTGTAGACTGAGTGTGTGGTGTTGTACACTGAGTGTGTGGTGTTGTAGACTGAATGTGTTTTGTTGTGAGCCAGGTGTGTGGTGTTGTAGATTGAGTGTGTGGTGTCGTAGACTGGTGTGTGGTGTCGTAAACTGAATTTGTGGTGTCGTGGAGATTGAGTGTGTGGTGTTGTAGACTGAGTGTGTGGTGTTGTAGACTGAGGTGTGTGGTGTTGTAGATTGAGTGTGTGTGTGTTGTAGACTGAGTGTGTGGTGTTGTAGACTGAGTGTTGTGTGTAGATTGAGGGGTGTGATGTTGTGGAGTGTGTGGTGTCTTAGACTGAGTGTGTGGTGTTGTAGATTGAGTGTGTTGTGTTGTAGACTGAGTGTTGTGTGTAGTGTTGTAGACTGAGTGTGTGGTGTTGTAGACAGTGTTGTGTGTAGATTGACTACGTGGTGTTGTAGATTGAGTGTGTGGGGTTGTAGATTGAGGGTGTTGTGTTGTAGACTGAGTTGTGGTGTTGTGGACTGGTGTGTTGTGTGTAGATCTGACTGTGTGGTGTTGTAGACTGAGTGTGTTGTGTGTAGATTGACTGTGTAGTGTTGTGGGTGGGGTGTGTGTGTTGTAGACTGAGTGTGTGGTGTTGTAGATTGAGTGTGTGGTGTTGTAGATTGAGTGTGTGGTGTTGTAGATGAGTGTGTGGTGTTGTAGACTGAGTGTGTGGTGTTTTGGACTGAGTGTGTGTGTGTTGTGGAGCTGAGTGTGTGGTGTTGTAGACGGAATGTGTTTTGTTGTAGACTGAATGTGTGGTGTTGTAGACTGAGTGTGTGGTGTTGTAGATTGAGTGTGTGGTGTTGTGGATTGAGTGTGTGGTGTTGTAGACTGAGTGTGTGGTGTTTTGGACTGAGTGTGTGGTGTTGTAGACTGAGTGTGTGGTGTTGTAGATTGAGTGTGGTGTTGTAGTTGAGTGTGTGGTGTTGTAGATTGAGTGTGTGGTGTTGTAGATTGAGTGTGTGATGTTGTAGATTGAGTTTGTGGTGTTGTAGACTGAGTGTTGAGTGTAGACTGAGTGTGTGGTGTTGTAGACTGAGTGTGTGGTGTTGTACACTGAGTGTTGTGTGTAGATTGAGTGTGTGGTGTGTTGAGTGGAGGTGTGGTGTTGTAGACTGAGTGTGTGGTGTTGTGGATTGAGTGTGTGGTGTTGTGGAGACTGAGTGTGTGGTGTTGTGGATTGAGTGTGTGTGGTGTTGTAGACTGAGTGTGTGGTGTTGTAGATTGAGTGTGGTGTTGTAGATTGAGTGTGTGGTGTTGTAAACTGAGTGTTGTGTAGACTGAGTGTGTGGTGTTGTAGACTGAGTGTGTGGTGTTGTAGACTGAGTGTTGTGTGTAGATTGAGTGTGTGGTGTTGTAGACTGAGCGTGTGGTGTTGTAGACAGTGTTGTGTGTAGATTGACTGTGTGGTGTTGTAGATTGAGGGTGTGGTGTTGTTGATTGAGTGTGTGGTGTTGTAGACTGAGTGTGTGGTGTCGTAGACAGTGTTGTGTGTAGACTGACTGTGTGGTATTGTAGATTGAGGGTGTGGTGTTGTTGATTGAGTGTGTGGTGTTGTAGACTGAGTGTGTGGTGTTGTAGACTGTCAGTGTTGTGTGTAGATTGTCTGTGTAGTGTTGTAGATTGAGGGTGTTGTGTTGTAGACTGAATGTGTGTTGTAGACTGAGTGTGTGTGTTGTAGACTGGGTGTGTGGTGTTGTAGATTGGTGTGTGTGGTGTTGTAGATTGAGTGTGTGGTGTTGAAGACTGAGTGTGTGATGTTGTGGATTGTGTGTGTGGTGTTGTAGACTGAGTGTGTGGTGTTGTAGACAGTGTTGTGTGTAGATTGACTGTGTGGTGTTGTAGACTGAGTGTGGTGGTGTTGTTGATTGAGTGTGTGGTGTTGTATACTGAGTGTTGTGTGTAGATTGAGTGTGTGGTGTTGTAGACTGACTGTGTGGTGTTGTAGATTGAGGGTGTGGTGTTGTGGACAGAGGGGTGTGGTGTTGTAGACTGAATGTGTTTTGTGTGTAGACTGAGTGTGTGGTGTTGTAGACTGTGTGTGTGTGGTGTTGTGGATTGAGTGTGTGGTGTTGAAGACTGAGTGTGTGATGTTGTGGATTGAGTGTGTGGTGTTGTAGACTGAATGTGTTTTGTTGTAGACCGAGTGTGTGGTGTTGTAGATTGAGTGTGTGGTGTCGAGACTGAGTGTGTGGTGTTGTAAAACTGATTTGTGTGGTGTCGTAGATTGAGTGTGTGGTGTTGTAGACTTAGTGTGTGGTGTTGTAGACTGAGTGTTTTGTTGTAGACTGAGTGTGTGGTGTTGTAGACTGTGTGTGTGGTGTTGTGGATTGAGTGTGTGGTGTTGAAGACTGAGTGTGTGATGTTGTGGATTGAGTGTGTGGTGTTGTAGACTGAGTGTGTGGTGTTGTAGACAGTGTTGTGTGTAGATTGAGTGTGTGGTGTTGTAGATTGAGGGTGTGGTGTTGTTGATTGAGTGTGTGGTTTTGTATACTGAGTGTGTAGTGTTGTAGATTGAGGGTGTGGTGTTGTAGACAGAGGGTTTGGTGTTGTAGACAGAGGGTGTGGTGTTGTAGACTGAATGTGTTTTGTTGTAGACTGAGTGTGTGGTGTTGTAGACTGTGTGTGTGGTGTTGTGGATTGAGTGTGTGGTGTTGAAGACTGAGTGTGTGATGTTGTGGATTGAGTGTGTGGTGTTGTGGATTGAGTGTGTGGTGTTGTAGACTGAGTGTGTGGTGTTGTAGACTGAGTGTGTGGTGTTGTAGACTGTGTGTGTGGTGTTCTAGACTGTGCGTGTGGTGTTCTAGACTGAGTGTGTGGTGTTGTAGACTGAGTGTGTGGTGTTGTAGACTGAGTGTGTGGTGTTGTAGACTGAGTGTTGTGTGTAGATTGAGTGTGTGGTGTTGTAGACTGAGTGTTGTGTGTAGACTAAGTGTGTGGTGTTGTAGACTGAGTGTTCTGTGTAGATAGAGTGTGTGGTGTTGTAGACTGAGTGCGTGGTGTTGTAGACAGTGTTGTGTGTAGATTGACTCTGTGGTGTTGTGGACTGACTGTGTAGTGTTGTAGATTGAGGGGTGTGGTGTTGTAGACTGAGGGTGTGGTGTTGTAGACTGAATGTGTTTTGTTGTAGACTGAGTGTGGTGTTGTAGATTAAGTGTGTGGTGTTGTAGATTAAGTGTGTGGTGTTGCAGACTGAGTGTGTGGTGTCGTAGACTGAGTGTGTGGTGTCGTAGACCGAGTGTGTGGTGTTGTAGACTGAGTGTGTTTTGTTGTAGACCGAGTGTGTGGTGTTGTAGACTGAGTGTGGTGTTGTAGACTGAGTGTTGTGTGTGGTGTTGTAGACTGAGTGTATGGTGTTGTGGACAGTGTTGTTTGTCGATTGACTGTTTGGTGTTGTAGACTGAGTGTGTTGTGTGTAGATTGACTGTGTGGTGTTATACACTGAGTGTGTGGTGTCTTAGACTGAGTGTGTGGTGTTGTAGACTGAGTGTGTGGTGTCGTAGATTGAGTGTGTGGTGTTGTAGACTGAGTGCGTGGTGTTGTAGATTGAGTGTGTCGTGTTGTAAACTGAGTGTGTGGTGTTGTAGATTGAGTGTTGTGTGTAGATTGAGTGTGTCGTGTTGTAGACTGAGTGTGTGGTGTTGTAGACTGAGTGTGTGGTGTCGTAGACTGAGTGTGTGGTGTCGTAGATTGAGTGTGTGGTGTCGTAGACTGAGTGTGTGGTGTTGTAGACTGAGTGTGTGGTGTTGTAGATTGAGTGCGTGGTGTTGTAGACTGAGTGTGTGGTGTTGTAGACTGAGTGGGTGGTGTTGTAGACTGAGTGTGTGTGGTGTGAGTTGAGGTGGTGTTGTGTGGTGTTGTGGATTGAGGGTGTGGTGTTGTAGACTGAGGGTGTGGTGTTGTAGACTGAATGTGTTTTGTTGTAGACCGAGTGTGTGGTGTTGTATATTGAGTGTGTGGTGTCGTAGACTGAGTGTGTGGTGTCGTAAAGCTGAATTTGTGGTGTGTGTAGATTGACTGTGTAGTGTGTTGTAGACTGAGGGTGTGGTGTTGTAGACTGAGTGTTGTGTGTAGACTGAGTGTGTGGTGTTGTAGACTGAGTGTGTGGTGTTGTAGATTGAGTGTGTGGCCTTGTAGACTGACTGTGTAGTGTTGTAGATTGAGGGTGTGGTGTTGTAGACTGAGTGTGTGGTGTTGTAGACTGAATGTGTTTTGTTGTAAACCGAGTGTGTGGTGTTATAGATTGAGTGTGTGGTGTGTGGAGACTGAGTGTGTGGTGTCGTGAAAACTGAATTTGTGGTGTCGTAGATTGAGTGTGTGGTGTTGTAGACTGAGTGTGTGGTGTTGTAGACTGAGTGTGTGGTGTTGTAGATTGAGTATGTGGTGTTGTAGACTGAGTGTGTGGTGTTGTGGATTGAGGGTGTGGTGTTGTAGACTGAGGGTGTGGTGTTGTAGTCTGAGTGTGTGGTGTGTAGACTGAGGGTGTGGTGTTGTAGACTGAGTGTGTGGTGTTGTAGATTGAGTGTGTCGTGTTGAAGACTGAGTGTGTGGTGTTGTAGACCGAGTGTGTGGTGTTGTAGATTGAGTGTGTGATGTTGTAGATTGAGTGTGTGGTGTTGTAGACTGAGTGTTGTGTGTAGTCTGAGTGTGTGGTGTTGTAGACTGAGTGTGTGGTGTTGTAGACTGAGTGTTGTGTGTAGATTGAGTGTGTGGTGTTGTAGATTGACTGTGTAGTTTTGCACACTGAGGGTGTGGTGTTGTAGACTGAGTGTTGTGTGTAGACTGAGTGTGTGGTGTTGTAGATTGAGTGTGTGGTCTTGTAGACTGACTGTGTAGTGTTGTAGATTGAGGGTGTGGTGTTGTAGACTGAGGGTGTGGTGTTATAGACTTAATGTGTTTTGTTGTAGACTGAGTGTGTGGTGTTGTAGACTGAGTGTGTGGTGTTGTAGATTGAGTGTGTGGTGTTGTAGATTGAGTGTGAGACTGAGTGTGTGTGGTGTCGTAGACTGAGTGTGTGGTGTTGTAGACTGAGTGTGTGGTGTTGTAGACTGAGTGTGTGGTGTTGTAGATTGAGTGTGTGGTGTTGTAGACTGAGTGTGTGGTGTTGTGGATTGAGGGTGTGGTGTTGTAGACTGAGGGTGTGGTGTTGTAGACTGAGTGTGTGGTGTCGTAGATTGAGTGTGTGGTGTTGTAGACTGAGTGTGTGGTGTTGTAGATTGAGTGTGTCGTGTTGTAGACTGAGTGTGTGGTGTTGTAGATTGAGTGTTGTGTGTAGACTGAGTGTGTGGTGTTGTAGACTGAGTGTGTGGTGTTGTAGACTGAGTGTGTGGTGTTGTAGACTGAGTGTTGTGTGTGTGTTGTAGTGGTGTGTGTGTGTTGTGAGACTGGTGTGTGTGTGTAGTGTTGTGGTGGTGTTGTGTGGTGTTGTGTGGTGTGTTGTGTGGTGTTGTTGGACTACGTGGTTGTGTGTGTGTAGACTGAGTGTGTGTGTAGTGGACAGTGTTGTGTGTGGTGTGGTAGACTGAGTGTGTGGTGTGTTGTAGTGTGTGTGATTGTGTAGACGGTGTGTGTTGTAGATTGATTGTGTTGTGTGTGAGTGGTGTGTTGTAGATTATGTGTGGTGTTAGACTGGTGTGATTGGTGTTGTAGGATGAGTGTGGTGTTGGTGTTGTAGACTGTGTGAGTGGTGTGTGTTGTGGACTGTGTGTGTGTTGTAGACTGAGTGTGTGGTGTTGTAGACTGAGTGTGTGGTGTTGTAGATTGAGTGTGTGGTGTTGTGGATTGAGTGTGTGGTGTTGTAGATTGAGTGTGGTGTTGAAGACAGAGCGTGTGGTGTTGTGGATTGAGGGTGTGGTGTTGTAGACTGAGTGTGTGGTGTTATAGACTTAATGTGTTTTGTTGTAGACTGAGTGTGTGGTGTTGTAGACTGGTGTGGTGTTGTAGATTGAGTGTGTGGTGTTGTAGACTGAGTGTGTGGTGTCGTAGACTGTGTGTGTGTGGTGTTTAGACTGAGTGTGTGGTGTTGTAGACTTAGTGTGTGTTGTAGACTTGAGTGTGTGGTTGTAGACTGAGTGTGTGGTGTTGTAGACTGAGTGTGTGGTGTTGTAGAGAGTGTGTGTGTGGTGTTGTAGACTGAGTGTGTTGTGTTGTAGATTGATGTGTGTGGTGTTGTAGATTGAGTGTGTGTGTTGTAGACTGAGTGTGTGGTGTAGACTGAGTGTGTGGTGTTGTAGACTGAGTGTGTGGTGTTGTAGACTTGAGTGTGTGGTGTTGTAGACAGAGTGTGTGGTGTTGTAGACTGAGTGTGTGGTGTCGTGACTGTGTGTGGTGTGTAGACTGAGTGTGTGGTGTCATAGACTGAGTGTGTGGTGTCGTAGACTGTGTGTGTGGTGTCGGAGACTGAGTGTGTGGTGTCGTAGACTGAGTGTGTGGTGTCGTAGATTGAGTGTGTGGTGTTGTAGACTGAGTGTGTGGTGTTGTAGATTGAGGGTGTGGTGTTGTAGATTGAGTGTGTGGTGTTGTAGACTGAGTGTTGTGTGTAGACTGAGTGTGTGGTGTCGTAGACTAGGTGTGTGGTGTTGTAGATTGAGTGTGTTGTGTTGTAGATTGAATGTGTGTGGGTGTGTGTGTGTGGTGTGTGGTGTTGTAGTGTGTGGTGTTGTAGACTGAGTGTGTGGTGTGTAGACTTGAGTGTGTGTGGTGTTGTAGACTGAGTGTGTGGTGTCGTAGACTGAGTGTGTGGTGTTGTAGACTGAGTGTGTGGTGTTGTAGATTGAGTGTGTGGTGTGTGAGACTGAGTGTGTGGTGTTGTAGACTGAGTGTGTGGTGTCGTAGACTGAGTGTGTGGTGTTGTAGACTGAGTGTGTGGTGTTGTAGACTGAGTGTGTGGTGTCGTAGACTGTGTGTGTGGTGTCGTAGACTGAGTGTGTGGTGTCGTAGACTGAGTGTGTGGTGTCGTAGATTGAGTGTGTGGTGTTGTAGACTGAGTGTGTGGTGTCGTAGACTGAGTGTGTGGTGTTGTACACTGAGTGTGTGGTGTCGTAGATTGAGTGTGTGGTGTTGTAGACTGAGTGTGTGGTGTTGTAGACTGAGTGTGTGGTGTTGTAGACTGAGTGTGTGGTGTTGTAGATTGAGTGTGTGGTGTTGTAGACTGAGTGTGTGGTGTTGTGGATTGAGGGTGTGGTGTTGTAGACTGAGGGTGTGGTGTTGTAGACTGAATGTGTTTTGTTGTAGACTGAGTGTGTGGTGTTGTAGATTGACTGTGTGGTGTCGTAGACTGAGTGTGTGGTGTCGTAGATTGAGTGTGTGGTGTCGCAGATTGAGTGTGTGGTGTCGTAGACTGAGTGTGTGGTGTCGTAGACTGAGTGTGTGGTGTTGTAGATTGAGTGTGTGGTGTCGAGACTGGTGTGTGGTGTAGATTGAGTGTGTGGTGTGTAGACTGAGTGTGTGGTGTCAGAGATTGAGTGTGGTGTTGTAGATTGAGTGTGTTTTGTTGTAGACTGGTGTGTGGTGTCGTAGATTGAGTGTGTGGTGTGTGAGACTGAGTGTGGTGTAGACTGAGTGTGTGTGGTGTTGTAGACTGAGTGTGTGGTGTTGTGGATTGAGGGTGTGGTGTTGTGGACTGAGTGTGTGGTGTTGTAGATTTAGTGTGTGGTGTCGTAGACTGAGTGTGTGGTGTCGTAGACTGAGTGTGGTGTCGTAGACTGCGGTAGTGTGTGGTGTCATAGACTGAGTGTGTGGTGTTGTGGATTGAGGGTGTGTGGTGTTGTAGACTGAGGGTGTGGTGTTGTAGACTGAATGTGTTTTGTTGTAGACTGAGGTGTGGTGTTGTAGACTGAGTGTGTGGTGTTGTAGATTGAGTCTGTAGTGTCGTAGACTGAGTGTCTGGTGTCATAGACTGTGTGTGTGGTGTTGTAGACTGAGTATGTGGTGTCCTAGACTGAGTGTGTGGTGTTGTTGATTGAGTGTGTAGTGTCGTAGACTGAGTGTCTGGTGTTGTATACTGAGTGTGTGGTGTCTTAGACTGTGTGAGTGGTGTTGTGGATTGAGGGTGTGGTGTTGTAGACTGAGTGTGTGGTGTTGTAGACTGAATGTGTTTTGTTGTAGACTGCTAGTGTGGTGTTGTAGATTGAGTGTGTGTGGTGTTGTTGTTTGAGTGTGTGGTGTCGTAGACTGAGTGTCTGGTGTCATAGACTGTGTGTGTGGTGTTGTAGACTGTGTGTGTGGTGTTGTAGACTGAGTGTGTGGTGTCGTAGACTGAGTGTGTGGTGTTGTAGACTGAGTGTGTGGTGTCGTAGACTGAGTGTGTGGTGTTGTAGCCTGAGTGTGTGGTGTTGTAGACTGATTGTGTGGTGTTGTAGACTGCTAGTGTGGTGTTGTAGATTGAGTGTGTGGTGTTGTAGACTGTGTGTGTGGTTATGTAGACTGTGTGTGTGGTGTTGTAGACTGAGTGTGTGGTGTTGTAGACTGAGTGTGTGGTGTTGTAGAGAGTGTGTGGTGTTGGAGAGAGTGTGTGAGGATAAAGGAGAGAGTGTGGTGTAGACTGAGTGTGTGGTGGGAGACTGGTGTGTGTGTGTGGTGTTGAGAGAGAGTGTGTGGTGTTGAGAGAGTGTGTGGTGTTGTAGATGAGTGTGAGGAGATGAGTGTGTGTGTGTGGTGAGAGACTGAGTGTGTGGTGTCGAGACTGAGTGTGTGGTGTGAGACTGGTGTGTGTGGTGTTGTAGACTGAGTGTGTGGTGTTGTAGATTTAGGTGTGTGGTGTTGAGACTGAGTGTGTGGTGTCGTGAGACTGAGTGTGTGGTGTCCTAGACTGAGTGTGTGGTGTTGTAGACTGAGTGTGTGGTGTTGTAGACTGAGGTGTGTGGATTGAGGTGTGGTGTTGTAGACTGAGTGTGTGGTGTTGTAGACTGAGTGTGTGGTGTTGTAGACTGAGTGTGTGGTGTTGTAGACTGAGTGTGTGGTGTTGTGGATTGAGTGTGTGTGTGTTGAGACTGAGTGTGTGGTGTCATAGACTGAGTGTGTGGTGTCGTAGACTGTGTGTGTGGTGTCGGAGACTGTGTGTGTGGTGTCGTAGACTGAGTGTGTGGTGTCGTAGATTGAGTGTGTGGTGTTGTAGACTCAGTGTGTGGTGTCGTAGACTGTGTGTGTGGTGTTGTAGACTGAGTGGTGTTGTGGATTGAGGGTGTGGTGTTGTAGACTGAGTGTGTGGTGTTGTAGATTGAATGTGTGGTGTTGTAGACTGAGTGTGTGGTGTTGAGACTGAGTGTGTGGTGTGAGACTGTGTGTGTGTTGTAGACTGTGTGTGGTGTTGTAGACTGAGTGTGTGGTGTTGTAGATTGAGTGTGTGGTGTCGTAGACTGAGTGTGTGGTGTCGTAGACTGAGTGTGTGGTGTTGTAGCCTGAGTGTGTGGTGTTGTAGACTGAATGTGTTCTGTTGTAGACTGCTAGTGTGGTGTTGTAGATTGAGTGTGTGGTGTTGAGATGGTGTGGTGTGAGACTGTGTGTGTGTGGTGGAGACTGAGTGTGTGGTGTGTAGACTGAGTGTGTGGTGTGAGACTGTGTGTGTGTGTGGAGACTGAGTGTGTGGTGTCGTAGACTGAGTGTGTCGTGTCGTAGACTGAGTGTGTGGTGTCGTAGACTGTGTGTGTGTGGTGTCATAGACTGAGTGTGTGGTGTCGTAGACTGAGTGTGTGGTGTTGTGGATTGAGGGTGTGGTGTTGTAGACTGAGGGTGTGGTGTTGTAGACTGAATGTGTTTTGTTGTAGACTGCTAGTGTGGTGTTGTAGACTGAGTGTGTGGTGTTGTAGATTGAGTGTGTAGTGTCGTAGACTGAGTGTCTGTTGTCATAGACTGTGTGTGTGGTGTTGTAGACTGTGTTTGTGGTGTTGTAGACTGAGTATGTGGTGTCGTAGACTGAGTGTGTGGTGTTGTTGATTGAGTGTGTAGTGTCGTAGACTGAGTGTCTGGTGTCGTAGACTGTGTGTGTGGTGTTGTAGACTGTGTGAGTGGTGTTGTGGATTGAGGGTGTGGTGTTGTAGACTGAGTGTGTGGTGTTGTAGACGGAATGTGTTTTGTTGTAGATTGAGTGTCTAGTGTCGTAGACTGAGTGTCTTGTGTCGTAGACTGTGTGTGTGGTGTTGTAGACTGTGTGTGGTGTTGTAGACTGAGTGTGTGGTGTCGTAGACTGAGTGTGTGGTGTTGTAGACTGAGTGTGTGGTGTTGTAGACTGAGTGTGTGGTGTCGTAGACTGAGGGTGTGGTGTTGTAGACTGAATGTGTTTTGTTGTAGACTGCTAGTGTGGTGTTGTAGATTGAGTGTGTGGTGTTGTAGATTGAGTGTGTGTGGTGTTGTAGATTGAGTGTGTGGTGTTGTAGATTGAGTATGTAGTGTCGTAGACTGTGTGTGTGGTGTCGTAGACTGAGTGTGTGGTGTCGTAGACTGAGTGTGTGGTGTCGTGGACTGTGTGTGTGGTGTCGTAGACTGAGTGTGTGGTGTCGTAGACTGAGTGTGTGGTGTCGTGGACTGTGTGTGTGGTGTCGTAGACCGAGTGTGTGGTGTCGTAGACTGAGTGTTTGGTGTTGTAGATTGTGTGTGTGTGAGGATGGAGGAGAGAGGAGATGAGGATGAAGGAGAGAGGAGGTGAGGATGAGGGAGAGAGTAGGTGAGGATGAAGGAGAGAGGATGGAGGAGAGAGGAGGTGAGGATGGAGGAGAGAAGAGGGGAGGATGAAGGAGAGAGGATGGAGGAGAGGAGATGGAGGATGGAGGAGAGGTGAGGGATGGAAGGAGAGAGGGAGGTGAGGATGAAGGAGAGGAGTTGAGGATCAAGGAGAGAGGATGGAGGAGAGGGGAGGTGAGGATGGAGGAGAGAGGAGGTGAGGATGGAGGAGAGAGGAGATGAGGATGAAGGAGAGAGGAGATGAAGATGAAGAAGAGAGGAGGTGAGGATGAAGGAGAGAGGTGAGAGGATGAGAGGATGGAGGAGAGAGGAGGTGAGGATGAAGGAGAGAGGATGGAGGAGAGAGGAGGTGAGGATTGAGGAGAGAGGAGGTGAGGATGGAGGAGAGAGGAGGTGAGGATGGAGGAGAGAGGAGATGAGGATGAAGGAGAGAGGAGATGAGGATGAAGAAGAGAGGAGGTGAGGATGGAGGAGAGAGGATGTTAGCATGAAGGAGAGAGGAGGCGAGGATGAAGGAGAGAGGATGGAGGAGAGAGGAGGAGGATGAGGAGAGAGAGGAGGTGAGGATGAACTAGAGAGGATGGAGGAGAGAGGAGGTGAGGATGGAGGAGAGAAGAGGGGAGGATGAAGGAGAGAGGATGGAGGAGAGAGGAGGTGAGGATGGAGGAGAGAGGAGGTGAGGATGGAGGAGAGAGGAGGGGAGGATGAAGGAGAGAAGAGGGGAGGATGAAGGAGAGAGGATGGAGGAGAGAGGAGGTGAGGATGAAGGAGAGAGGAGGTGAGGATGAACTAGAGAGGATGGAGGAGAGAGGAGGTGAGGATGGAGGAGAGAAGAGGGGAGGATGAAGGAGAGAGGATGGAGGAGAGAGGAGGTAAGGATGAATGTGTAGTGATTATTTTCTGTATTTCATTGGATACTAATTAAAGAAATTAATATTCATTTCATAACTGGTTTTGTTCTCGTCAATTAAAGTGGCAACATCAGTATATGCAAAAAAGGTAAAATTTTATTCATTAATTGATTTAAATCAGATGAATCAATTAAGTCAAACTTAATCAGTTTAATCAATCTCAAATCTAAAGACAGAACTCTCATGCAGTGATGTCAATCTTCCAAACAGAATACCAACAGACAGAACTTTAAATATATAAGGGTGATTTATTAAAATGAATGTATAAGACAAAATAAAATAAAATAAACACTTAAGAAGGAACAAATGTCAGAGTTATTCTGATCAATGATGCTGTCAATCAGGAAAGAAGATATGAACCCTTAAAGAACATTTAAGTATATGGAGTAGTTATGGAGGATTAATTTAATTAATTAACCTGCTTGATAAAGGTCAAATCAAGGGGGAATTATTGGAGGATTAAACCAAAACACACTCAAGCCCATCTGAAAGAATTCAGAACTGTGTCTTACTTTATGCAGCTTTAACTGGTCTGGAGCTACTGGAGAGCCTGAAGGACTGTTCTGGTTTGGGGTCGTCCCAAAGGGAGGCTCTATCCAGCGCAATGGATCCAGGGAGGTTGTTCCAATGAGAGCAGGTCCCAGGTTTCATTGGAGAGAAGTACCGTCTTAGATTGGACTGGCAGGTTCTGTTTAAGGTGAAGCTGGAGCGTTGATTTCTCGATTGTATAAAAAAAATGATTTGTAACTAATTCCAAAAATTAAGAATTCGTTGACCAGACGAAAACTATTCTGAAATTAATAACGAGAGTCCATTTACTATGAAGCAAATCTTTGAAGTCTTATTGCTTACTGGCTTATAAAGAAAATTGGCAGGCGTGTCACAAACTTAGAACAAAAAGAAAGATGAATTGGGGAGCAAATAGAGGTGAAACAAAGAGTAGGATGAAAGTCAAAGAAGAAAGAGATGAAGAGAATCGAAGAAGAGAGAGAAACATGAATCTCTCGCTGGTTTTACTCCTGATAAGGATCTCAGAGGAGGAGGGCCTTATGTGGTAGCCAAGACTTTATCAACTTATATTTGGCAAAAATATTAGGTTGTATTTTGATTAACATCCAATATAAGCACTCCAACTGGATATGAAATCCTATGTTGATCAATTTGATACCAAATACTATATATATAAAGTAAAAGAAAGAATAAAAGCATTTCAGTCAAACAGCAAAATATATGTGGTTAAACTTAGACATATGAGTTTACATGCCTTTGAGATGGTATGCTACCAAAACTTAAGGTGCAAAAATCCTATCATAAGCGTTCTTCAATAAAACAGTGTGAAATAATGCAGAGTGCTGAGTACAGCTCCCCTGGAGGGGAAGATCTCTCCTCAGTTTCCACTGAGAGGCGCTGTTAGTTTGTCAGAAGCTTTCAAACAATCCAACTTTTTCATAACTTTGGCATTTTTAGAGCTAAAAACATAAAAGTCACATCATTAAAATGTATTTGTCATGACAGGATAAAATATCACATTGTTAGATGTGTCCATTGTTTCATTTAAAGGGACTGTGAGGAGTTTCTAGGTAATTACAAAAGTCTCCCTTTTAGATATATGCCTGATGGAAATACACACTTTAAGATGAGTTTTATAGCATCAAAATAGGTTATCTATAAATGCTATTCCTTAGCTTCACGGTCGGGTCGGACAGGGCTGGACTGGCCTGGATACTCAACTTCAGGAACAAGACAATTAAAACTAGAGCAAATTTATATTATTCAGACACGTCTTAGAGCACCAGGCTGTAAGTAGACATATATAGCCAGCTACAAAACTACGATACTAAGTTTTCCAAAAATTGCTTGTTGTCACACATCAAAAACTACCGCTACATAACTAGAAAGAGATACATTACCTCGTGGCTTTGCATCCTGTAAGTTGTTGAAAAAAGAAGTTATAAAGCAATGCAGAGTTCTGAGGAAGGTCTGAGCTGCATTTTTATTAGCATCACAACAAACACACGCTTTGGCTTGTGGTGCATTCAAGTTGTAGTCTGAGGTAAGAATTTCTGAGTTCCGAGTAGGAAACTAAAACTGGAACGTCCCCTGAAGTCGGAAATTCCTACTGGGAACTCAGTGAAACCTCACCACCCCCGAGTTGACAATGGAAGATGGATGCCCCCAGTGTGAACAGTTATTTAGCTCCTGTAATAATCCATTTATTTGTACTTCTGACTGGGGTGTGTGGCTCTAGATCAGCTGTATACATAGTATTGTTAGACTTATATTTACAAAAATGCTGCCATAGTGATAATCACATTCTTCATACAACAACACAGGGCGTGCTAACAACAGCTAACAATAGCCTGGTAGATCGGCATGTTTATTTCCGACTTCAACTGGAACGCTGATAAGTCGGAGATGATGTCACTCCCAGTTCCGAGGTTACTGGAATGCAGCATTACAACAGTGGCCTCGTGTGCTCATGGGTAGCAGAGTCTAAATGTTGCCGGAAACAGATTCTCCTCACAGTCCTTTTAAAGAGTTTATAAGTTTTGTGGTTTGTCTGTTGGCTGAAAAACATCTAGATAGAGATAAGAAGAGCAGATGAGGTGTCTGAATGAGCCAGGGAGGTCAGAAGTCAACTTAGATGCCACCTAAAAATAATTTAAGACTCTGTGTACATTAGGGTCTCAGCCAATCACTGTTGAGGAAGAAAGTCCAGAGTAGTAAACACATCAGACGCAGAAGTATACTCGTGGTAGTTGGCGGGAATTAAAGATAGACTTGATGGCACCACATGTCTCGAGAGGAGTTACGACCATGGTCCATGAAGACAGAGTCAGGGAGGAGTGAGGCACTTTTAGGACTTTTTCTGTTCATCATTCTACAAAGGAGAGAGGATAGAGGAGAGAAGAGGTGAGGATGGAGGAAAAAAGAGGTGAGGATGAAGGAGAGATGAGGGGAGGATGGAGGAGAGAGGAGGGGAGGATGGAAGAGATAGGAGGTGAGGATGGAGGAGACAGGAGGTAAGGATGGAGGAGACAGGAGGTGAGGATGAAGAAGAGAGGATGGAGGAGAGAAGAGGTTAGGATGGAGGAGAGAGGAGGTGAGGATGAATTGGGGGGAGGGAGGAGAGAGGAGGTGAGGATGAAGGAGAGAAGAAGTGAGGATGGAGGAGAGAGGAGATGAGGATGAATTGGGGGAGGGAGGAGAGAGGAGGTGAGGATGAAGGATACAGGAAGTGAGGATGAAGGAGAAAGGGGGAAGGATGGAGGAGAGAGGAGGTGAGGATGAAGGAGAGAAGAAGTGAGGATGGAGGAGAGAGGAGGTGAGGATGAATTGGGGGGAGGGAGGAGAGAGGAGGTGAGGATGAAGGAGACAGGAGGTGAGGATGAAGGAGAGAGGAGGGAGGAGAGAGAAGGTGAGGATGAAGGATACAGGAAGTGAGGATGAAGGAGAAAAGGGGAAGGATGGAGGAGAGAGGAGGTGAGGATGAAGGAGAGAAGAAGTGAGGATGGAGGAGAGAGGAGGTGAGGATGAAGGAGAGTAGAAGTGAGGATGGAGGAGAGAGGAGGTGAGGATGAATTAGGGGGACTGTGGAGAGAGGAGGTGAGGATGAAGGAGACAGGAGGTGAGGATGAAGGAGAGAGGAGGGAGGAGAGAGGAGGTGAGGATGAAGGATACAGGAAGTGAGGATGAAGGAGAAAAGGGGAAGGAGGGAGGAGAGAGGAGGTGAGATAGAAGGAAAGAGGAGGGGAGGAAGAGGGAGAAAGGGGGAGGGAGGGAGGAGAGAGGGGGGGAGGAGGAAGAAGAGAAGAAGTGAGGATGGAGGAGAGAGGCAGTGAGGATGAATGGGGGGAGGGAGGAGAGAGGAGGTGAGGATGAAGGAGACAGGAGGTGAGGATGAAGGAGAGAGGAGGGAGGAGAGAGGAGGCGAGGATGAAGGATACAGGAAGTGAGGATGAAGGAGAAAGGGGGAAGGGTGGAGGAGAGAGGAGGTGAGGATGAAGGAGAGAAGAAGTGAGGATGGAGGAGAGAGGAGGTGAGGATGAATTAGGGGAGGGAGGAGAGAGGGAGGTGAGGATGAAGGAGGCAGAAGGTGAGGATGAAGGAGAGAGGTGGGAGAAGAAAGTAGGTGAGAATGAAGGAGAGAAGAAGTGAGGATAGAGGAGAGAGGAAATGAGGATGAATTGGGGGAGGGAGGAGAGAGGAGGTGAGGATGAAGGATACAGGAAGTGAGGATGAAGGAGAAAGGGGAAGGATGGAGGAGAGAGGAGGTGAGGATGAAGGAGAGAAGAAGTGAGGATGGAGGAGAGAGGAGGTGAGGATGAATTGGAGGAGGAGGAGAGAGGAGGTGAGGATGAAGGAGACAGGAGGTGAGGATGAAGGAGAGAGGAGGAGGAGAGAGGAGGTGAGGATGAAGGATACAGGAAGTGAGGATGAAGGAGAAAGGGGGAAGGAGGGAGGAGAGAGGAGGTGAGGATGAAGGAGAGAAGAAGTGAGGATGGAGGAGAGAGGAGGTGAGGATGAAGGAGAGAAGAAGTGAGGATGGAGGAGAGAGGAGGTGAGGATGAATTAGGGGGAGGGAGGAGAGAGGAGGGGAGGAAGAAGGAGAGAGGGGGGGAGGAGGAAGGAGAGAGGAGGGAGGAGAGAGGAGGTGAGGATGAAGGATACAGGAAGTGAGGATGAAGGAGAAAAGGGGAAGGATGGAGGAGAGAGGAGGTGAGGATGAAGGATACAGGAAGTGAGGATGAAGGAGAAAGGGGGAAGGATGGAGGAGAGAGGAGGAGAGGATGAAGGAGAGAAGAAGTGAGGATGGAGGAGAGAGGAGGTGAGGATGAATTGGGGGAGGGAGGAGAGAGGAGGTGAGGATGAAGGAGACAGGAGGTGAGGATGAAGGAGAGAGGAGGGAGGAGAGAGGAGGTGAGGATGAAGGATACAGGAAGTGAGGATGAAGGAGAAAAGGGGAAGGATGGAGGAGAGAGGAGGTGAGGATGAAGGAGAGAAGAAGTGAGGATGGAGGAGAGAGGAGGTGAGGATGAATTAGGGGGGAGGGAGGAGAGAGGAGGTGAGGATGAAGGAGACAGGAGGTGAGGATGAAGGAGAGAGGAGGGAGGAGAGAGGAGGTGAGGATGAAGCAGGGGGAGGGAGGAGAGAGGAGGGGAGGATGGAGGAGAGAGGAGGTGAGGATGGAGGAGAGAGGAGGTGAGCGGATTTAATGAATTTATCAGCTGACTTTTTAAAATTTTCATATTGAGCTTTTGAAAATGAATATTTTGAAACATCAAACTTTATTAACACTGAATTATTTTAGAAACAAAAATGCACAGGCTGTTCAAGTCCATTTCTACTCTGACACAGACAGAATCCCACAGAGGCTTTTCAGTCAGGACCTTTTATTAACTTAAAGTGCATGAAAAACATCAGCATGATGAACAACTTGAACATCTCAACAATCCCATCATAAATCTACCTGATCAGTCAGAAAAGAGTCTCTGCCTGTTTGTTACATTCAGAGGCTCAAACCGATAAATACGATCAAACTAAAGACACAATGAAGCAGAGGAGAGGCTACAGCACACACACATACATAAATAAACACAGAAACACATCCAGACTAATAGTCAAACTCACAAGCACCCTTTTTGTTCTGTCCATCACAGCGCCACCATCTGGTCAGTTGGTTCATGTGTTTGAGGGAGGTGCTGCTCTGGAGTTTAAGGAGTCCCAGAAAGTTTTATTGCTCCAGCCCCTTCCAGCTCACTGGGACCAGAGCATTTTCAGGGTCAAAAAGGTACAAATAAAGTCGGGACATTATGTAGTAATGTGCAGTAATGTAGTAATGTAGTAAAGCAGTTATGTATAAGTGCAATAAAGTAGTAATGAAGTAGTAAAATAAAGCAGTAATACAGTAGTCCTGATAATAAGTGGAAACAACGGCGTCCTGTCCCCCGGGGCCTTGGACTCTGATAAAGACAGTTTATAATCCATGAGCAGGAAAAGTGTGTCCAAATTCAGGTCGGTGTCTTTGAGACATATTTATGGTCTTTTTTAAAGTCTTTTTCCACTCAGACGTCCAAGGTCGTCTTGATCTGAGGCCTCTTGATCCTCATCTGTGGAGACAATAAAAAAAGACACATGAATGAGAAGATAATTAATCAATGAAATACTCCACATGTGAACTGAAACCCTCTGTATGTGCTGTCACATGTTAAGATCGCCCCCTGCTGGACAGCATCTCTGCCATGTAACCATCCAGCTCTATAGGTGAAAGAAATCACTTTATCCCAACGCAAACATTAAATAAATATAATACATACAAAGTTATAAAACAAAGGATTGAAAAAAAAGATCTGATCTAGCAAAAAAAGTTTGATCAACAGTAATATTTATTGCTTATGTTATTATGACATTACAAATACATTTATTGTTATAATGGTTTAGAAGGCATAATATTTTCATTTAATGTTATTAATAATAATTCTTACTGTAATTTATTTCAAATGTTTTGATTACAATAATGCTGATAAATAAATAACACAATTCATAATAGAATTATAGTTATCCTACTCTTTTCACTCAATTTAAATATCATTATTTTAAGTTACTATCATTTTGTTTTTATTTTTGTAAGAAGTGTTTATTCATACAGGTATATTTATCATCATTATTGTATGGTGTTATACAAATATAAATATGTTTTTTTGTAAATATTATAATTATTTCAGGCAGCAGCCTAAGCAGGGAGGCCCAGACTTCCCTCTCCTCGGCTACTTCGTCCAGCTCTTCCTGGGGGATCCCGAGGCGTTCCCAGGCCAGCTGAGAGACAGTCTCTCCAGTGTGTCCTGGGTCTTCCCCTGGGATGTGCCCAGAACATCTCACCAGTGAGGCATCCAGGAGGTATCCTGACTACATGCCCGAGCCACCTCCGCTGGCTCCTCTCAACATGGAGGCGCAGCGGCTCGACTCCGAGCCCCTCCTGAATGACTGAACTTCTCACCCTATTTCTAAGAGAGAGCCCAGCCACCATGCGGAGGAAACTCATTTCAGCCGGTAGTACTCGCGATCTTGTTTCTTCGGTCACGACCCACAGCTCGGGACCATAAATGAGGATAGAAGGGAAGATAACCGGTAAATCGAGAGCCTTGCCTTTCGGCTCAGTTGCCTTTTTACCACGACAGACCGGTGCAGAGCCCGCATTACTGCTGATGCCGCACCGATCTGCCTATCGATCTCCCGATCCACCCTTCCTCCGCTCGTGAACAAGACCCCGAGGTACTTGAACTCCTCCACTTCGGGCAGGATCTCTTCCCCGACCCAGAGAGAGCACTCCACCCTCTCCCGGGCGGGGACCATGGACTCAGATTTGGAGGTGCTGATTCTCATCCCAGCCGGCTCACACTTGGCTGGGAATCGATCCAGTGAGAGCTGCAGGTCCGATGAAGCCAACAGGACCACATCATCTGCAAAGAGCAGTGACCTGATCCTGAGGTCACCAAATCAGAACCCCTTAACACCCTGGCTGCGCCTAGAAATTCTGTCCATAAAAGTAATGAACAGAATTGGTGACAAAGGGCAGCCCTGGCCGAGTCCAACCCTCACTGGAAATGACTCAGAAGTACTGCCGGCAATGCGGACCAGACTCTGACACCGGTCATACAGAGAACGGACGGCCCGTATCAGGGGGTCCGCTACCTCATACTCCAGGAGCACCCCCCACAGGACCCCATGAGGGACACTGTCGAAAGCCTTCTCCAAATCCACAAAACACATGTAGACTGGTTGGGCAAACTCCCATGCACCCTCGAGCACCCTATGGAGGATATAGAGCTGGTCCACAGTTCCATTACCAGGACGAAAACCACATTGCTCCTCCTGAATCTGAGGTTCGAAAATCCGCTGGACCCTCCTCTCCAGTACCCCTGAATAGACCTTACCAGGGAGGCTGAGGAGTGCGATCCCGCTGTGGTTGGAGCACACCCTCCGGTCCCCCTTCTTTAAAGGGGGAACAGCCAACCAAGTCTGCCAATTCAATGGCATTGTCCCCGATGTCCACGCGATGATGCAAAGTCTTGTCAACCATGACATCCCAACCACATCCAGGCAGTTGAGGATCTCATCCACCCCAGGAGCCCTGCCACTGAGGAGCTTCTTCACCTCGGCACCCCAGCTGCAGAGACTGAAGAACCCACCACTGAGTCCCCCAGGTCTGCTTCCTCACTGGAAGATGTGTTGGTGGGATTGAGGAGGTCTCCAAAGAAAAGGCCCAATAGGACTCCTTCTTCAGCTTGACAGCATCCCTCACCTCTGGTGTCCAACAGCAGGTTCGAGTGTTTATTAACACTGAATTATTTTATTGAGTGTACGGCCACAGCTCCGATCATCTGCCTCAACAACAGAGGTCCGGAACAAGGCCCACTTGGATGTCCCTTACGTGCTCCCGCCACATGGTCGAACTTCGCCCGGAGGTATGAGTTGAAACTCTTTCTGACGGGAGACTCCCCCAGATGTTTCCAGCAGACCCGAACAATCTCTTGGTCTACCAGGTCTGACCGGCAAGCTATGCTTCAAGGTGAGTCCAACTATATCTAACTGGAAGTGCCTTCCCAACCAGAGAAGGGACGTTCCACGTCCCGAGAGCTAGATGTTGCAGCCGGGGATTCGACTGCCAAGGTCCCCGCCTTCGGGAGATACCCAGTTCACATTTCACCAGACTTTTATGGACCCTCCCATAGGCGGTGAGCCCATTTGAGGACAGATCCATGCCCCTTCTTCGGGCTGTGCCTGGCCTCGCCCCATGGGCGCAGGCCCGTCCACCAGACACTCGCCGCCGAGCCCCACCCCCAGGCCTGGCCTGGTGGCCCACATTTGGACGAGGGAAACCAAATCCTTCGATCTGTCTTTCCATAGTAATCCTTGAGCCACGCTTTGTCTGGCCCCTTCCCCAGGACCTGTTTGCCTTGGGAGACTTTACCAGGAGCATAAAGCCCCCAACAACATAACTCCTGAGGTCATTGGGACACACAAACCCTCCCATCACGATAAGGTGGTGACTCGGGGGTGGGGGGTACATTTCTTATCTTGCCATTTTAACTCTTATTAATTAAATTTTTATTATTATCATGTTAGTAATTAGGATTATTTGTGTTATCACTTTTGATTTGACATCGAAAATGCATAAGTATGGTGACTGGGAAGAGCAAATCACAATGACAACTAACTAAACACAATGGCTGATTACAGGAAATAACTTAAAGGAAAAGTTCAGTTTCTGCAGCTTTTACATTGTTTATAGAATGAAGTAGAACAATCTACTCACCCAGAAGGCTTTCCTGATCCAAACAGTGCTTCAGGAGATATTTAGATCCAAAATCGAGCAGCAGACATCGATATAATGGTAGCTCATAGGGCATAGATCGCTGCTCCTAAAAACTGCATTAATCGTCCAAAAACATGTTTTTCACCAATATTCCATCATGATCCGTTCCGGATGGTCCGCCATTGCAGTCTGTGTCACTCCACACAGCGCTGTGTGGCTGTACTAACCTCTGAACTGACCAGTTTGTTTACGTGCCCTTCGCGCATGCGCAGTACTCTCTGGAGCGCTGTCTCCGCTTCCTCCTTTTAATGAGCTCTTCATCGGTAAACTCTGGCTCGAAACTGTAAGGACACCCATCATATTCAAAGTTTTCCTCCACAACATCTTCATCCGATAGATATTCGTCCATTTTGCACAAAACTGGAAGAAGAAAGTCGATTAGTAGGCCGCCGGTCTTCCCCTGGAACAATGAGCTGCACTGCGCATGCGCGAAGGGCACGTAAACAAACTGGTCAGTTCAGAGGTTAGTACAGCCACACAGCGCTGTGTGGAGTGACACAGACTGCAATGGCGGACCATCCGGAACGGATCATGATGGAATATTGGTGAAAAACATGTTTTTGGACGATTAATGCAGTTTTTAGGAGCAGCGATCTATGCCCTATGAGCTACCATTATGTCGGTGTCTGCTGCTCGAGCTTGGATCTAAATATCTCCGGAAGCACTGTTTGGATCAGGAAAGCCTTCTGGGTGAGTATATTGTTCTACTTCATTCTATAAACAATGTGAAAGCTGCAGCAACCGAACTTTTCCTTTAACACAATAACAGAGCGCTGGAGAGTGCTCCAAAGCCAAAGGAACTAAACACAAAACCTTTAAGCTACCAGAAGAGGAGGTACTTCTGAGCCACATCAGTCATCGCTGTTTGGAGTGTGAGTGAAGAGAGAGACGGAGGCACTGTCCAACCTTTGACCCAGAAGTGATTCAGCCCTCAGCGCCTTCGACTCACGATGTAAATATCACAAACATAATGGTCAAAAACTCTAAGACAGAGAAGTTCTGCTCTCCTGTGACATGAACAGAACTTCTCCAGAACTTCTCCTCTCACAGAGCCGAGGTGAACTTTGAGATGCTGCACAAACTCAGACCTCAGTGGACCGTCCTGTTCATTTAAAGAGCTCATTTGTGATGTTTTGGCCCCTTGTTTGCTCATTGAAGGGATGATTTATCAGAATCTTTTTTAAATCTCTGTGGATCAGATTATCTTAAAGCCTTTCTGCGTCCATCTGAGAGATTCAACCAGCCAGGAGAAGCCCATCCACCAGGATTTATTATTGATAAAGTACAATGTGAAGCCCTCAGGTGTAGGCCGAGGCTGCAGCCCCTCAGATTTGGTCTCTAACAGCA
This sequence comes from Scarus forsteni, assembly GCA_036419115.1. NCBI lineage: Eukaryota > Metazoa > Chordata > Actinopteri > Labriformes > Labridae > Scarus > Scarus forsteni. The sequence goes on from JAZDUH010000023.1 coordinate 1,317,625, forward strand.
GATCAGTATGAAGGAAACATTGTTCTGCTTACAGTCTGATGGTGCTCTGTACCACCTTCACACGACAATCAGTCCCTGACAAACCAAAGAGGCCTTCTGATGGTCTCTTTATTTGGTGTGATGGAGGACGGCCTGCTTCACTCTGCTGATTTCTGATTGGCTCCCTCTGAACACCTGAGGCCTTACACCTACCCCTCAGCTGACCTTTAAGAGAACTCATCAAGCCTGTGTTTATAAGGTCAATGTGAAACAGGCCACTGGCCACTTCATTAGGGACACCTCTCTAGTCCCAGGTGGGCCCCCCTTGTGTGGTCAGGGCTGTCCTGGTTCACAGTGACAGATTCAGTCAGAATGTGTTGATGATTTAATGCTTTTTGGGCGGGCGTTAAGACTTACCGGTTGACTGAGTTTGTGAAGCTCAAAGCTGGCTGTGATGGGGAGAGCGTGCTCGCTGGTCGTCTGAGGTTGTTCTGTGAGGCTGGACGAGTGGACTGGTGGATCGGGGAAGGTTTTCGTGAACCAGGATCCTTTTTTTGGCCAAATGCATCATCCTGGTAGAAATTAGGGTTCTTGTAGGTCTCTGTAAATAAAGATGGTGGAGGTTAATGTTTCAGTCAGGCGAAGGACGAAGGGTCATTTATCACGTCTGTTTTATGTCCTAAACCATCTAAATGATATTCTGGGACGTCTGATAGAAGGTTCTGGAGACACTAAATAAAAATTTGAACAAGAGTCCAGAACTTCTGAGTCCTGATCAAAATGAAAACACAAACAGACCTGATGGGACATTTAGGAACAATCTGAAGGACACTGAAGTATTTAGAGTGATGACCTGAGATGAACCTTGGATCTTTAAAACGATCCTGAGACCAAAGGCCAGTCAGTGTTGGAGAACACCATCATCACAGAGGATGAAGACAGCACCACAGTTCAGGTCCAAGCTCAAGACCAAGGTGTTCCTTTGACATTAAGGGACTCATTTTAGAGGAGTGGCTCCAGAAGGGTCAAAGGTTAATCAGTGTGATTAGAAAAAGGTTCTAGACAAACTGAGAGAAAGTTTGAGGACAAAGCTGTGGAGACATGGTTTCATTCTTCATCAGGACAACGCTCCAGCTCACACTGCACTCTCGGTAAAGCAAGAGGAGTTTGGCTACAGACCTCCACTGTCAGGACCCTTCACTGCAGACCTCCACTGTTAGGCCCCTTCACTGCAGACCTCCACTGTCAGAACCCGAAGTAACGTATTTTACGTCAAGATTTTGGAGAGAAGACAAGTTAAAGTCAAGCGACTCCTCTTCATCATCTTTGAAGCAACAGAAACTTCTTTATTCACTTGATCATTGTATTTTCAACTTTATATTGGTACGTAATGTTATATTAGTCACAAAAGGATGACTGTTGGACCTTTGAGTACTGTAATCGTAGTTAGGGTAACTGTGGCGAGTGCTAACTGGGCTAAGTATATGATAAGACATTGATTTATTATTTAGATACATCTATGGAAATGGTAATATCAGAGGACTTCACTGTCGTTGGCATTTTGATATGTATGAAAACATTTTCATTAATGAAAAATGGTATAAAGCAAAGAACAGTCAGTAATTGTTTGGATTGTAGAAGCATTATGCGATACACTTGTTAAGGTGATTTACCAGAGATTTATTGTTTCACTCAATTTTGCAGTGCAAACTAAACTAACAGATGAATGTTTTGTTGACTTATTAATATACAGCAGTAAAATAATTCATGTTTTAAGTAATGTTTGGAGGGGATCATAACAATAGCTGTTTGTATTTGTTGTCTGTTGATACACCCTTGAAGTGGTCATCCTGTCTTTTATGGTGCGTTCACACCGGACGCTACTTGTACGACCTCGGCGATCACTCTCCGTTCAAAGTCAATGTACAGTTGCCATGGGGCGGGGCTAACCCTCCTGCGATGCGACGGCCGCGTACAAGACGATCACTTCACTTGTCGCGTGATGTCAAAGTTAAAAAAAGTTGATCTATTCAAGCGATGTCGTGTGTGGCTGTGCAGCATCAGCCAATCAGAGGTGTGTATGTGTGACGGTACCCTAGACAAACAGTTATTCATCCGGACTACGGGGCGGATGAGTTCCGTCTAGGCCGAACTAATGTCAGTGAGGACATTACTTCCACCGAGACGGACCGCGGTAAACTCACAGATGATGCTGCTGCATCATCAGCTGCAGTGTTTTGTGTTTGATAAGTGAATGAAAAGGATACAGCTGGAATAATGTCCGCTTATATATCCTATTATATGATATATGATATGATCGCGGTGAAACTTTAGCAGACGTGATGTCACCGAGCGACGGCCGACGACCAAAATGAGGTATTTATGGACCCGTGACGGTTTGGTAGCTGGGTCGCCTTCGGTGTGAATGCAGCATTATATTTTCTTTGTTTGTAGCTTATATGTACTTGTGTTTGGCTGTTGCCCTGTTGAACTGTAAATGTATATTTATTGTTTTTCCCCTTTTTAGTTGATGTCATGAATGTACATCATATTTACAAAAGAGCTTCAGTCCCCAAAACAATCACAGGGCTGATCACCCTCCCTGTTCACCTGATTGAGCACCAGGTGACTTTTCCTTTGTCCTGAGATCAGATCTGAGCTCCGAGGAACACGCTTGGAGTCTGAAGGTTCAAGAAGAACCACAGAGGTTCAGGGACAACTGTGTGAAGAAGACCTGCTGCTCTGCTCTGATCAGCGAGGACCTGAGTGAAGCAGGAGGAGCCTTAACATGTTTATGATCAATGCACCTGGATTACAGTGTCAGGACCATTAATTACAGACCTCATGGTGTGTCTCAGCTCTAGTGTGTCATAGAAGTCTTACCAGAGCTGCCTTTGTTCGATCTGGACCACTCAAAGTCCTCGTTCAGCCAATCGTTGACCATCTTCTTCTTCAAGTCTCTGCTCCTGCAAACACAGCACAGACATGATTAAATGTCCACAGGTGAGGTTTTTCTTCTGTTTAGTCCTTCCGTCCACACATGAACGCTCACAGAAGAAACTGCTGGAGCAGATTCTGGTGAACTGGGTGAAGACCTTCAGAAACGGGTCTCAGTCAGGATCTCCAACTGAGTTTTTGTTCTTGACCAATGTCATGGGGGTCTGGCTTTAGAACAAACCCAAATCTTGAGTTTTAGTCAACAAATTTTTGTTTAAAAATTTAAATTTTCATGCAACATGTGTGCAACTCTTTGCCTCATTAGTGATTTCAGTTCCTAACACCCAAACTGCTGCTTGACACCTGTGGTTATTAACTCCACCCACTGCTTCTTTTGATTGACCCAGCTCTGAGATAACTTTATAAAGGGAATCATTATTATCATTATTGGGGATAAACCATTATAGATTTGATATTTATATTTTGAAAACACATATGGACAAGTCCCGAGTCCTGTTATTACCCCAGAAACGTTCATCCTGCAGCCTTAATAAGCAGAACATGGTGTTTGTGAGTTAACCATCAGGATTGTGTTGATGATTAATGATGTCTGTGTTGGTCTCACCTCTTCTCTGAATATCTGTGCCTCAGCAAGAATGCCATCATGACAACCAGCACCAGCAGAATGGCGAGTGACACGCCCATCCATGCATACAACAGCGTGGTCTGTATGGGTAAACTGGGCTTGTCAGGAGCTGGTTCTGTTGTTAAGTCAGTTGTCAATTCTGTTGTTGGTTCAGTTGTTGGTTCAGTGGTTATTTCAGTTGTTGGTTCAGTGGTTACTTCACTAGTTACTTCAGTTGTTGGTCCAGTTGTTGGTTCAGTTGTTGGCCCAGTTGTTGGTTTAGTTGTTGGTCCATTTGTTGGTCCAGTTTTTAGTTCAGTTGTTTGTTGGGTTGTTGGTTCATTTGTTGCTCCAGTTGTTGGTTCAGCTGTTTGATCAGTTGTTGGTTCTTTTGTTGCCCCGGTTGTTGATCCAGTTGTTGGTTCATTTGTTGCTCCAGTTGTTGATTCAGTTGTTGGTTCATTTGTTGCTACAGTTGATGGTCCAGTTATTGGATCAGTTGTTGGTTCATTTGTTGCTACAGTTGATGGTCCAGTTATTGGATCAGTTGTTGCTCCAGTTGTTGATTCAGTTGTTAGTTCATTTGTTGGATGAGTTGTTGGTTCTATAGTTGCTTCAGTTGTTGATCCAGTTTTTGGTTCAGTTGTTGATCCAGTTGTTGGTTCAGTTGTTGTTCCAGTTGTTGGTTCAGTTGTTGATCCAGTTGTTGAATAAGTTGTTGGTTCATTTGTTGGATGGGTTGTTGGTTCCATAGTTGCTTCAGTTGTTGATCCAGTTTTTGGTTCAGTTGTTGATCCAGTTGTTGGTTCAGTTGTTGTTCCAGTTGTTGGTTCAGTTGTTGATCCAGTTGTTGATTCAGTTGTTGGTTCATTTGTTGGATGAGTTGTTGTTTCCATAGTTGCTTCAGTTGTTGATCCAGTTGTTGGTTCAGTTGTTGGTTCAGTTGTTGATCCAGTTGTTGGTTTAGTTGTTGATCCAGTTGTTGATCCAGTTTTTGGTTCAGTTGTTGCTCCAGTTGTTGATCCAGTTGTTGCTCCAGTTGTTGATCCAGTTGTTGGTTCAGTTTTTGGTCCAGTTGTTGGTCCAGTTGTTGGTTCAGTTGTTAGTTGGGTTGTTGGTTCATTTGTTGCTCCAGTTGTTGGTTCTTTTGTTGCTACAGTTGTTGGTCCAGTTTTTGGTTCAGTTGTTGGTTCAGTTGTTGGTTCAGTGGTTACTCTGGTTGTTGGATCAGTTGTTGGTTCAGTTGTTGGATCAGTTGTTGCTACAGTTGTTGGTCCAGTTTTTGGTTCAGTTGTTGGTTCAGTGGTTACTCTGGTTGTTGGATCAGTTGTTGGTTCTTTTGTTGCTACAGTTGTTGGATCAGTTGTTGGTTCTTTTGTTGCTAGAGTTGTTGGTCCAGTTGTTGGATCAGTTGTTGGATCAGTTGTTGGTTCAGTTGTTGGTTCATTTGTTGCTGCAGTTGTTGGTCCAGTTCTTGGATCAGTTGTTGGTTCTTTTGTTGCTACAGTTGTTGGTTCAGTTGTTGGTCCATTTGTTGCTGCAGTTGTTGGTACAGTTGTTGGTTCAGTTGTTGGTTCATTTGTTGCTGCAGTTGTTGGTCCAGTTGTTGGATCAGTTGTTGGTTCTTTTGTTGCTACAGTTGTTGGTCCAGTTGTTGGATCAGTTGTTGGTTCTTTTGTTGCTACAGTTGTTGGTCCAGTTGTTGGATCAGTTGTTGGATCAGTTGTTGGTTCAGTTGTTGGTTCAGTTGTTGGTCCATTTGTTGCTGCAGTTGTTGGTACAGTTGTTGGTTCAGTTGTTGGTTCTTTTGTTGCTATAGTTGTTGGTCCAGTTGTTGGATCAGTTGTTGGATCAGTTGTTGGTTCAGTTGTTGGTTCAGTTGTTGGTTCATTTGTTGCTGCAGTTGTTGGTCCAGTTCTTGGATCAGTTGTTGGTTCATTTGTTGCTGCAGTTGTTGGTCCAGTTGTTGGATCAGTTGTTGGTTCTTTTGTTGCTACAGTTGTTGGTTCAGTTGTTGGTCCATTTGTTGGTACAGTTGTTGGATCAGTTGTGGGTTCTTTTGTTGCTACAGTTGTTGCTGCAGTTGTTGCTGCAGTTGTTGCTGCAGTTGTTGATCCAGTTGTTGGTTCAGTTGTAGCTCCAGTTGTTGGTTCAGTTGTTGGTCCAGCAGCCACCATCTTTTCTTCCATTTCCTTTGTCCTCTCTGTTGTTGGTATCCCATTATACACTCCTGTTGGTTTTGCAACATCAGAGACAGGACAATAAAAATCCTATCAATTATTTATTTTTTATTTTTTACATACTCATCAGTTCATTCTGTTCTGCCTCCCGCCATGATGACCTAACAGATATGACTTTTATTGTCATCATTTCATGATTCTGGTAAATAAGTATTTTCAAAACTCCACAGATCTCTTTTAGTTATTCTTTTAAAATAAATAACACAAAAAACCAGACACATTATGTTGTAGTCAATAAATTGTGTGTCTTCACGGCACAGAAATGACAAGATTCTGTTGATTTGTCAAGGTTTATATTGAAAAGCTTTTTAATGGTATAAGATCCGTTGCTCTTATAGTTTAGATGCTAAGATTTGTTGACATACCAGGTTCTAGTTCAAATATGATTAAGTGGTAAATTAAGTTTCAAAAGTTTTAAGAGTTTTAAGTCTAGATTTCTAGAAGTCTAGAATTAGATTTCAAAACTAAAGGTTCAGTTGTTGGGTTAATGTAAAGTTATCATTTGTGTTAAGATTTTACAAATCAGACTGAAATGTACAGCTTTCTTTGTAATTGAAGATAAATCATAAAAAACAGGATTAAAGGTAAAAGGCTGAGCTTACTAGTGGGATCAAAATTTTAATTATTCCACTCGAGTTAAATTGCAACAATTAACTTTACATAGTTGTATTTATTTTTAAGGTGAGAAAAAATGTCAAAATGGGTTACACAAATATGGAGTCATCACTGATGAAATGACTTGATTGGAGTTTAAACAGAAAATCAAGTGAAAGGTCAACTGTTTTTAAAAGTCTTGCCTCACTTGTGAGTTAATGACAAACAGAGAGACTCCATTCTTTCGTCTGTGAGTGCGGTAACAATAAAGACGGCCAAAGTTTGCTTACCACTAGTTCCCTTAGCTCACAAACTGGAAGTCAATGGGAAAGGTTAGCCTGCCTCTGCCTTCAGTCATCAGATAAACTCTTCAGCAGTCAACTCTAAACGGTCCTGTGCCTTGTGGACTTGTTTTTTTATGTGTTATGTTATTTTGTCTTCTGTTATCATTATCTTCTTGTACTCGTAAACAGAGACTTTTGGCCCTTTTCCATTAGCCCTACTCTACTCTACTCGACTCTACCTGACTACCCGGCTCTACTCTACTCGTCTTGTGCTGCTGTTCCATTAGCCCCAGTCGCCTGTCCAATGGGGTGCAGTGTCGCTTGTTAACAGCTGAGCGGTTCTGCAGTGATGTCAATTTGAGTGTGACACAACAATCTGTGGCTTTTTGTCACAAACCGAGTAAAAAAGAAAGCAGAAGAAGGCTGCAGGTGGTAAGAAGAAATACCCCTTGAGAAGCACAGGAGAGTTTTGGAAGCTATACAACAGAATGAAGCCGAGGACGAGAGCAATCCAGCTGCAAAGAAAAGACGGATGAGGGTAAGCTAATGGTAGCTACCGCTAGCATGCTAGGTTGTCGCGCTCATGACTCATCGATGACGACATTGTCTGACCAATCAGTAGCCGGCAGTTGGTGACGTCATCTTTTAGTATGGACTCAGCTCGCTTGGAACCAGAGCGGAGTAGGTACTAAAACTAGCTTGTTTTAGGAGGTACCAGGCTAGTGGAAACTGCAAATCGAGTAGAGCCGAGTAGAGTAGGGTCAAGGGGTACTAGTGGAAAAGGGCCCTTTGTGTTGTTGACCTGACTCCGCAGAGGTTTGCGGTAGAGATTGGAAGTTGGCGAAAAAAACCACGAATGAGGAGAACCAGTTCATATTTGTCAGTGAGCTGATTGTTTGTGAACCACAAATACAAACTGCCTGCTAATTTAAGAAAAGATATTAGATTTATCTGACTGACATTTAACTGCAAGTTTTGACTGAAATTTGCAGCAATGACTTTTAACTGGGGACATTGATATAAAATAAAATGTTTACAGTTGTCATGGTAAGGTTAAAGCTGAGATGAGAGATAAAGTCTAAATGCTAAAATCAGAGTTTGAACAGGGATGACTTAAAAAGTATTGATGAGTGTAACTGTTGAGATTAAAGCTGAAAAAGCAAAATTTAAGTCAATGTAGGAGGTTTTGTTTTTAATAGCAAAGTTAGAGCTGAAATGGCAGGATTGAAGATGAACCTTACAGATTCAATGTGAAATGTTTACAGAAAGTTGAATTTGAGTGAATAAATCTGGGGGATTAAAGTTAAAAATGGCCAAATCAAAGTTGAAATTTAAAGCTGCAGTAGTCAAAGACAAACTAAAAAAGAGAGATTAGAGTTGGGGTCAGGTTTAAAATCATGTATAAATTAAGAATATATTGTTCTGATGCATACTGAAGAAGATTAGAAACAAGTTTTTGAATGTGCCCCATCGTGGCTGTACATTGACTGCATGGAGAGTGATTGCCGAGGACGCTGAAGTTGCATTCGGTGAGCAGGCACCTTAATGGGCAAATTTTAAAGTCATTCTCCTGATTTATAAAGCTCTCAATGTTCTTTGGCAAATGTTCCTTATTTTCCCAGGATGTATCCAGACCCCTCAGGTCTTTTTGGACAGGTCTACTCCCCGTTACAGGATCAGGTGTTTTTTTTTTTTACCTTCCTTTAGGTTTTTTTTTTTTGGTACAAAGTGATTGCATGAATTACTCCAATTTTTTATTTCATGAATTATTCCCTTCCCTACACATAATCAGGTCTTGTTTTGTGGTCACATCCATATTTTTCTCTTTCTCAGTTTACTGCTGTTTCTTTAACATCTTTCTCACTCAGTGCACATTTATAGTCCATGAAGAACTGATGTCTGTCCTCTTCTGTGTTTGGGCCTTGCTGTGAGTTTTTACCAATATTTTTTTTTCTTTGATTTTATTTTTTCTGTAAGTCTTGAACAGAAAGCTGGAGCTGCTGAGACTTTGACCATGAACCAAATTAAAGGTGACCACCTGATGAATTTCTGAATCTTACCATACACAGATCTGTCTGCAGGAGAGCAGATGAGAGTGAAGAAAAGCAGCAGTAACGTCGAGGAAAACGCCATCACTCAGTCACTCTCTCTCCAGCAGGCTGAGCGTCTGAAGAAGGAATCCAAAAATAAATCCACACTTTGGTCGAGTGGCTCCTGTGAGCAGCTCTGCAGGCTGAGATCAAGTGAAGGATCCTGCAGGTGAGGAGAGCTTTAAGTAAGGCAGGGTCAGATAAGAGAGCATGCAACACCTTTATTACACACACACCTTTCCAATGGGTGTAACTGATGTGATCTCTGCTGACAATAAAGATGTAATTTACCAGAAACCAAAGTCAGAGTCCAAAAGAGTCAGCAATTTACAAACACAAAGATGAGCCCAGGTGGAGCTGGAGCAGGAAAAAGGCTTCATGGGAGTCTCTCAGACCTCTGACCAGTAGGGATGGGTACCGAATTTGGTACTTTAAGAGGTACTCACCGAATTCTGTAGGTACTATTGAGTACCGATTCACGTAAAATCAAATGGTGCCATGTTTAGGTACCTAAACGCATCCTTGTGACTGTGGGGGAGTGGAAGAAGCAGGCATACTATTGGGTAGAGTAGGTGAATTTCCATACCGGACTTGAACACAGCACAGCAATAGCGTAATGACGTCAGCAGCCGCGGGCTCAGTCAACAAAACTAGTTTGGCTGAGAGAAATTGCTCTAAAGTATGGCTCTACTTTATTAAATGTGATGGAGATTATGCTCGCTGCAATATTTGTGACACCAAGTGTAAGGCCAGGAAATACTTCAAATCTGAGGAAGCACCTGGTGACGCACAAAATTTTCCTTAAAGCTGAAGAGTGCACAATTTTTGATAGCCTCAGATCTACGAGCACAAAGGATTCATTCAGCACTGTTAGCACGCCTGTGTCCAATGGAGACTAGTCGTCTGCAGCCAGAAACACAGGAAAAGAAATGGCTTTAACATTTGGTGATGGCAGCAAATGGGACAAGGAGGATACCTGGTCCAGGTAAATAAGCCTCGTGTTTAAGATGGTATTAGCTTGGCATTTTAATGTGCGTCAGTTATCATTATCAGGTCGGTTCCTCGTACTTTGTAACGTTAATGTAAATGTTTTTTTATTTACAGCTCTGTCAGACCCATTGTTAAACTGCCCTAAAGTTAAAGTGAGGGCTGCAGTTCATTTATGAAGTTGTGGCTCATTTTAGTTTCTGGTTTTCATGTTGAAGACATTTTTGGAACAACTACAATGTTACAATAAAACAGTTGAATGTTGTTTTGATATATATCTGTCAAATTTTATATATGGAAAAATAAATTTACATTGAAAATATTTGAGATCTCAATATTGAACAAATTTCTATTTATTACCCCACAAACACGCATAAAAGTACGAAAATTGGTACTGTTCAGTACCGATACTGATTCTCAGGTACTGGGCATCGGTATGGTATCGGTTCAAATGTGAAAGGTACCCATCCCTACTGACCAGACTCATTCAATAGCCCCAGGAGAAGATTCATCAAAACTACCATTAACAACAACCCAGTTTCTTTTCTGCTCTATCCACTGCATCACACTGTCCCATAATAATTGGTGGTGACATTAATACCATAACTCAAACCCTATAAACAAACGCACATGCCCCTCTGTAGCAAACTTAAACAGTTCATGAGTGATTGTAGTCTTGGTGACAGTTTGCAACATCCTAATGAAAAACAATATTCATTCTGCTCATCAGAGGACAACTTCAGACTCAAGACTTGACTATTTTCCACCAGAAAATAGTCAAGTCACTCAATAATCAAAAACATCTCAGACTCACATACACATCAGTGACCACTCCCCTCTGTCTGTGATATGGAAAACAGACTGTAGTCACAAACACAACACGAGAGGGCACCTGGACACATCCCTCCTACAAGACCCCCAGTTTGACAGCTTGATGACGAGAGGGTGGGCATCCTTCCTGCATGACCCTTCAGAAACATCTCCCTCTCTTTTGTGGGAAACAGGAAAGGCAGTTACATGGTCATATTGTCTCCTGCTCCACAAAGAAAAAAAAGAATCAATTTAATTAAATAATAAACAAGAAAAAATGTGTTATGATTCAAAGTTTGATACCGTTGTATATCATCTAAAACCCAGCAGGGAATCTTACACAATCACCTGAAGAAATAAATGAAATATTTGGCCAATTTTATGCAAATTTGTTCTCATCATACACTAAAACTGTCAGAAGACATCACCTCATTGTCAAATATCATAACACTTCCACTGTTATGATATGTTTGCTCCTTATTTACCATTTTCATATAAGCACCAGCAGCAGCCAGATGACAAAACAATAATATTATTTATTTATGTACTTATTTATTGTTTATTTGACATGGACACACAGTACGTGTTTATAGCACTGTGGTAATATTAAACACCAGTTCATGGCAGGCTTTTAAGGATTAAAATTATACAAAGAGAAAGGAACACAGTCTCCCACAGCCAGGGGCGAACTGGGGTGGAGGGGTGGCCCGGGAAGTCATTAACAGAGAGGCCCACTTCATGCTCGGTGTGCGAAGCAACCAAACGGCGACACAATTTTCCCATACCATGAGGGAAAAAAGACTAATTTAACATTGTTTTGGACCATAATAATATAGCAGGGCTGCCAACTTTTCAAAAAACCTTGGAGTGAGATTTGGTGAAGGCAATCAAAATTTTGCCCACATACACGGCGACATTTAACACAAAATACCTAATTTTGTGCAGGTTTAATCAGACTAGCACTCAGAAGTAACAAAAAGGTGCATGTGCAATCAACTTAGGTTAAAGGTAAAAAATAAAATTAAAACAAATGCTATATTCTGCTGTGTCTGATACGTCAAGCTCTTTAGACCTACATAGTGATAGAAACAATAACTATAATGTCATTGTTCCTCATAAGTCTATGTCCTACCTGTCTACAGGTTTGTGTTCATGCACAACCAGTAGCTCCAAGACCAGAGTTTACTCACCAAAAACACTGGTCTGATCTCCACTACAGCAGCTTTACAAGAATTACAAGCTCAAAACAATATAGACATCTATATGACATTTTTAATGAAAAGCTGAACTAAGTCAAACCACACTTTGATTTTATTTTTTTATCAAAATGTCAACAAGCAGCAACAAAACAAAATCTGAATATATCACATAACTTAACAATACACAAACCTTTACATAATTAACCAATTAAAGCCTGTTGTATCTTATTTGATACATATGTATTTGATACCTTTATCAAATCAATATGACCTACAAATACAAAAGAAACATCTTATTCAGATAAAAGTGTCTTTAAATGGATTATCAGTTTCCAACAACTAATTCTATCAAATGAGATACCAAAAATATACGTGTTATATTTTATATTCTTTTTTTTCTTTTGTCTTTGATTTTAGTTGAAAGTAAGATTAACATTCAGCTCCCAAAAAATAGAATTTTCTGGCTATTATTTGTGCATTCATTTTTTAAGGGGTTAAATTATGTAATGCAATTAAATGCACAATTAGCCTGGATTTAATTTTCCTTTAATAAATGAACAAAGTTTTGGTATCAGTTTGTAGGCTATAAGTCCACATTACTATGAAGTATCTATTAAAAAAACTTTGAAAATATATGTAGTAATTTTAATTGGAGGACAATAAGGAGTGAAAATTCAGAGTCAGAATTTAATGAGAAACTTGATCTGTTCAAGTTAACATCTAATATTTGTGTCATAAATGAGAGGATGAGGATGTCACAGCCAGGCAGAGGGGAGTGGGAGTTGGGGTTAAAATCTTTCAAGAGTTTAAATTTTCAACTAAAATGTTTATAAGACTTGACTTGTATTGTACAGTCAGAAAACATAACCATACAATTGAAAAACCTTTATTTGTGTTTACAGTGGGGATTTTGGGGGAACAACTTTACAGAAGGAGGGGGCACGACCAGTTGTTTAATGTTTGTTTTATTCTAGTGGATAAACTCAGACATACTCTGATGAATGTTTGTCCTTTTAGGCCCCCCACACACTAAAGACATTTTTACCTCATTTATGCACCGTCCACTAATAATGGCCCTGAGACCCACCTATGGGCCTCCAGCCACAGGTCGAGAACCACTGCACTAGTAGATTGTATTTGAAGCTTGATCCTTAAAAGATTGCTCACATAATGAAGAATATGTGATCCAGGGAACCTCAGGATGAATGTATCATTTAGAAAACAGTGAGTGAGTGAAAACAGCAGCTCAGATGGACTGATGAACAATGTTGACTTTTGATTCATCAAAAGGTTGACTCGTCTTTTTTTTAAGTCTCTGTGTTCATTTAAAATGTGTTCATGAGCTATCAAGACACAGTTTGAAATATAAAATCACACATAGTGACTGACGATCTCTCACTGCTGGGATGCGCGTCTCTCTGCGCCCTTTACGCACACCGCACAAAGAGGAGCGCTACAGACACGGAAAGTGAAAGTTAAAGTCATACAACCATCCTATAAGTATGTTTTATAGTGGTTATATGGTATTTCTTGGCGTTTTCTAGTGGGTACAGGGTGCATACCTGCATATCTTGTACATTACACCACACGACCTCTGCGTTCTCTCTGCGCTTTTGTGCCTCTGACTTGAGCGTGAGAAATCGGACTGTGGCGTGAGTGCGTGTGAAACCAACCAAATGCGTGAGTCTCACGGCTAATGCGTGAAAGTTGGCAGCCCTGTTATACATCCATGACTGTCCCCAGTTCGAGCAGCGTGATTGACAGGCGACTCTGCCACAGCCTGATCCAACCCGCCCCCTCTCTCTCATGTTGCGGCCACAGCCCGCTGCCCTTGGCCAGACACTAGAGAAACGGTAAACCAGCGGTGGAGTCCTTTTTTTTTCCTCAGTCTTGGCCGTACCGGCCCACTGAGGCAGCGGCCCACCGGGAAACCTCCCGGTGCTCCCGATGGCCAGTCCGCCCTTGCCCACAGCAGATCATAAAATAAGCCTTACAGTTTTTCTCGATTGTTTACACACAATTTTTGGTGCCTGAGACACAATGACCACAACATATAACCAATGCACCAACTCCAACCAAGTCTGCTAAACTATAAGCACAATTCCTGCTTTACACTCAGACTGCAGATCTACAACACACTTTTTTCAAAACACTACACACAATTCTCTGAGTTTTGGCACAATTTTCATGAAGTAAACTTCTTGTTTTCACAAAGAACACAATGCCACTCAAAACAGTAAAATTAATATTCCTATTATGCACACTGACTCATCACATGGGTAAACAGCTGTCACACAATTTTACAATTAGCAATCAGAGCTTTAGCATAAAAGGGCAACAAGTGAGTTTCTCTGTTTTGGAACAATGGATGCCAACATTGAAATCAGAGGGAGAGCCAGAGGTGTGAGAATGAGAGGAGGAGGACGCGGAGGACGAGGACGAGGACGAGGATGAGGACGAGGACGAGGACGAGGAAGGATGAGGGCCATAATCTCTGATGAGATCAGGGCCACTTTGGTTGACCATGTGGTAAACCATGGTTTAACAATGAGGGAGGCTGGGCAAAGGGTGCAGCCTAATTTGAGCAGATACACAGTAGTATCCATCATCCGGACTTTCCAAAATGAAAATAGGTAAGACATTTAGTTTTACTAGTATTAGGAAATTGTTGTACTGCAATTCAACACAGTACTCAATGAGTACAGTATTACAGTATTGCCAGTGGACTTTTCTGAAGGACTGTAAAAAAGTAAAGTGTTTATTTGAGAAATGTTTTCCTTCTTTTTATCCCTTCACAATATTTACAATATTTCACTCTCTGTATTGCAGAGCTGAAAGACGACCATCAAGTGGAGGTCGGGAGCGTCTACCGTCTCCTGAACAGGAAAATCAAATTGTGAACATGGTCCGAGAGAATAATGCCATTACATTACAAAATCCAAAGAAAAGTACTAGAAAACAATGACATTTTTCCAGACGTTGATAGAATAAGTTTATCCACTCTGGACCGTGTCCTGTGAAGAAATTCTTTGAAGATGAAACAAGTCTACAGAGTTCCATTTGAACGCAATTCAGACAGAGTCAAAGAACTTTGATACAACTATGTGCAAGTAAGTCCTCTACAATCCTGTAACTGATGCATACCCTGAAAACTGTAAATATTATGCATGTTTTAGTATTGGAATCATAGAATAGAATAGAATAGAATATTCTTTATTGATCCCCCTTGGGGGAAATTTTTTTGTCACAGCAGCTCACAAGAAAAGTGCAATAATGCAATAACAATAAAAACAGAATAGAGATAATAGAATATAAAATTAGAAATTCAAAGAAATATAAAGATATATAGAAAAGTAGAAAATATTACTATTTACATATTTATATAGGAGCAAGATATATACAGAGATTAGTACTTGAGAATAACAGCACTTGACAGTGAGAGATTTACAGTGAGTACTGGAATGATGTACAATAAAAAAGGCATGTATTTATTGAATGCTTGATGTTGTTATGGAGACAGTTCAGATGTTTGTGTTATGAAGTCTTATTGCAGTTGGGACAAATGACCTGTGGTAACGTTCAGTCCTGCAGGGTGGGAGTCTGAGCCTGCTGCTGAAGGAGCTGCTCAGCTCCCCCACTGTCTCATGCAGTGGGTGAGAGGGGTTGTCCATAATGGATGCGAGCTTTGCCAGCATCCTCCTCTCACTCACCTCCTCCAGGGAGTCTAAGGAGGAGTCCAGGACAGAACTGGCTCTCCTGACCAGTCTGTTCAGTCTCTTCCTGTCCCTCTCCGTGCTCCCTGCTCCCCAGCAGACCACTGCATAGAAAAGTGCAGAAGCACAGAGTCATAAAAGGTCCTGAGCAGAGTCCTGCACACTCCAAAGGACCTCAGTCTCCTCAGCAGATGGAGATGACTTTGACCCTTCTTGTACAAGACATCTGTGTTATGAGACCAGTCCAGTTTATTATTGAGGTGTACACCCAGGAATCTGTAGGACTGCACCATCTCAACGTCCAGACCCTGGATGTCGACAAAGTCAAGAATGACAGTCCTGTATTCCTGCTCATCCCCTGCAATACGCATCCAACGATGGCGGGGACGGGAATACAGGAAGGTGTGACACCTCCAGCTCAACACCAGTAAAACAAAGGAGATGGTTTTGTATTTCCGCAGGAGGAGGACACCCCACACTGAATGAATGTATTTCACAATAGTGACCACTCCATGTCTATTTCTGATATTATCCTGTATGTTTCAGAGGGTCCTTGAGCTAGAGGTGGCTGCAGTGGAGCACCAGTTTGTCTTTATTGATGAGGTTGGATTCAACCTCACAAAAAGACGTAGAAGGGGAAGGAACATCATCGGCCAGCGTGCCATCATTGAAGTCCCTGGACTGCGTGGAGGGAATATCACCATGTACGCAGCAATTACTCACCATGGTGTCATCCATCACCACGCTACCCTCGGCCCCTACAACACTGCCCATCTGATCACATTCCTGGACACTCTGCACAACACCCTAATTCCACCAGATCAGATAGATGGCCCAGAGCAGCTCAGGTATGTTGTCATTTGGGACAATGTAAGCTTCCACCGGGCTGCTCTGGTTCATAACTGGTTCACTGCCCACCCACGATTTTTTGTTCTTTATCTCCCTCCATACTCGCCTTTCCTCAATCCTATCAAGGAATTTTTTTCGGTAACGCTTCCTTTTACGGTACTAAAATTACCATGTATTTACATGATAATTACTAGGTAAGTACCATGTAATAAGGGGTAGTTACTGTAAAATTACCATGTAATTACAAGGTAACTATATAGGTAATTACCTTGTACTTTTAAAGTAATTACCTAGTCAATTCCAGGCAAATACCAAGTACCTACCTGGTAATAAGTATTAATTACTGGGTAATTATAATGTCATTATATACTAACTATTTTGTTAATTGCCAACTACTTACTAGGTAATTGCCATGCAATTTCTTGAGAAGTACCTGGTAACAGCTAGGTAATAAGAAGTAATTACTCAGTAATTATTAAGTATTTATATGGTAACTATGTGATTAATTATTAGGTACTCACTAAGTAATTATATTATTTCCTTACAACCACATATAATAATTCGTAATTACTGGGTGTTCCTTAAAGTAATTACAAGGTAATTGCATAGTAATTAATAATGTACTTATTTCATGAGTACCAAGTAATTTTCTGACAACTACCAAGTAACTACAAGGTCAATAATAGCAATTACTGAGTAATTACTAAGTAACACATGGTAAAAACCTTATTATTTACGCTGTAAATACTTAGTAAATATATTATTGATTATATTTATTAAACAAACATTATTGATTGTATTTATTTTGTAACTACACAGCAACTACCCTTTAATTGTACATGAACTACAGAGGAAGGCTATGTATTGTATTGGTAAATACACAGCAAGTACTACAAAATTTAGAAAGAAATTATGACACTACCAGTTACTTTCCTATTGGCTATCAGGTGTAATTACCAAGGAATTATAAGTTTCTACTAGATATTTACCATGTAATTACTAGGACATGAAGAGTATTTACTACATATTACTAGGTACTATTAGGTATTAACGCCATGTATTTCCATAGCAGTCAATAGGTTTTTACTACTTACCTGGTAACTTCTTTGTATTTACCCAGTAACTACAACATTTACCTGGTAATTACAGTTGAACTGTACTGTAAAAGGAAGTGGTCTGTTTCCATGTTATTACCTGTTACCTACATGGAAATAAATATATTATTGATTATATTTATTAAACAAAAAAGGAAGTGAGGTCTGTTTCCATGTTATTACCTGGTAATTACTGATTTGTTACCCAGGAACTACAAAAAATACATACATGGAAATTACATAGTTATTAAAGTGTGATTGTACTGTAAAAGGAAGTGAGGTCTGTTTCCATGTTATTATTACCTGGTAATTACTGATTTGTTACCCAGGAACTACAAAATACATACATGGAAATTACATACTTATTAAAGTGTGACAGTACTGTAAAAGGAAGTGAGGTCTGTTTCCATGCTATTACCTGGTAATTACTTATTTGTTACCCAGGAACTACAAAAATACATACATGGAAATTACATAGTTATTAAAGTGTGATTGTACTGTAAAAGGAAGTGAGGTCTGTTTCCATGTTATTACCTGGTAATTACTGATTTGTTACCCAGGAACTACAAAAATACATACATGGAAATTACATAGTTATTAAAGTGTGACAGTACTGTAAAAGGAAGTGAGGTCTGTTTCCATGCTATTACCTGGTAATTACTTATTTGTTACCCAGGAACTACAAAAATACCTACATGGAAATTACATAGTTATTAAAGTGTGATTGTACTGTAAAAGGAAGTGAGGTCTGTTTCCATGCTATTACCTGGTAATTACTGATTTGTTACCCAGGAACTACAAAAATACATACATGGAAATTACATAGTTATTAAAGTGTGACTGTACTGTAAAAGGAAGTGAGGTCTGTTTCCATGTTATTACCTGGTAATTACTGATTTGTTACCCAGGAACTACAAAAATACATACATGGAAATTACATAGTTATTAAAGTGTGACAGTACTGTAAAAGGAAGTGAGGTCTGTTTCCATGCTATTACCTGGTAATTACTTATTTGTTACCCAGGAACTACAAAAATACCTACATGGAAATTACATAGTTATTAAAGTGTGATTGTACTGTAAAAGGAAGTGAGGTCTGTTTCCATGCTATTACCTGGTAATTACTTATTTGTTACCAAGGAACTACAAAAATACCTACATGGAAATTACATAGTTATTAAAGTGTGACAGTACTGTAAAAGGAAGTGAGGTCTGTTTCCATGCTATTACCTGGTAATTACTGATTTGTTACCCAGGAACTACAAAAATACATACATGGAAATTACATAGTTATTAAAGTGTGACAGTACTGTAAAAGGAAGTGAGGTCTGTTTCCATGTTATTACCTGGTAATTACTGATTTGTTACCCAGGAACTACAAAAATACATACATGGAAATTACATAGTTATTAAAGTGTGACTGTACTGTAAAAGGAAGTGAGGTCTGTTTCCATGCTATTACCTGGTAATTACTTATTTGTTACCCAGGAACTACAAAAATACCTACATGGAAATTACATAGTTATTAAAGTGTGACTGTACTGTAAAAGGAAGTGAGGTCTGTTTCCATGCTATTACCTGGTAATTACTGATTTGTTACCCAGGAACTAAAAAAAATACATACATGGAAATTACATAGTTATTAAAGTGTGACTGTACTGTAAAAGGAAGTGAGGTCTGTTTCCATGCTATTACCTGGTAATTAGTCAGTATTTTGCCCTAAACTAGGAAACTATCACATCACGCAAGACACTTGGACCGAACATGCCGCAAAACCAACCAGTGACAATGATACAGTGTCAGAGTACACTGATACAGATACAGAGTCTGAGTCTCCCCCCTGAACAGCACACTGTATCTGTCTGGACATAAGAGTTCCCATCAAAAACCACCATCACCAACCATCAAATTACATGAAGATGAATGCATGATTTTACACTTCCTCACTCAAAACACCTCGCTGTGACACATATACAAAAACAAGTGAGCTGCCAAAGATAAACGTTTTAATCCAATGGATTTCAAATTCTCTTAAAAAAACAATTTCAAAAACAGTGCAAATTTTGGTAACACTTTGTAAGTACACACTATTAAGCATTAATAAATATTCAATTCATCATTTATAAAGCATTTTTCTGACATGAATAATTAGTAATAACACATTTATACACGCAATTATAAATATTTTACTCATCATAAATAAGCATATCAGTAAAGGATTTTACTGAATTCATCATTTACAAAGCATTTTCTTGACATGATTATTTAGTAATAATTCACTTATACACACAATTACAAATGCTTTAACCATCATTAATAAGCTTTAGAAAAACAATAATAATAATTGCAGCTTATCAGCATATTGTGACTGTGTAACATGAACAAGGGTAAACGTGGCCAAATCAAAACTTGCCAACACCAACTGCGCATCACAGAAAATTACAGTACGCAAAATAAATTCAAGTTAACAATTTTGTATCCAAGTACACAAAATAAATCTTTTAGTTATATATATATATATATATATATACAGATAGATAGATAGATAGATAGATAGATAGATAGATAGATAGATAGATAGATAGATAGATAGATAGATAGATAGATAGATATAAAAGATGTTCTACTAGTATCAAAAAAAGTTCAGAAATATTTTGCTGCTATTTGGTGTTATTCTTAACCCTTTCACTGAGTAAAAATTCAAAAATGATAATTTAACCCCTAATATAAATACACTTAATACCCCATAATATTATTATACAAATAAAAAATGTTGTGAAAAATCAAAAGACAATCTTCAAGAGTGTCCAACTTCAACAGTGAACTTTGATTCAACATTCAGCACTGTAGCCTACTTTGTTTTTAGGGGAAGGAGTTTCCTGGAAACCTTGAAGGCTTTAACATTTTCAGCTATGTCTGTGTCCTCCTGAATTGAAGTGGCACACTGTGTGGCGAACACACTGAGTTTCACCTGACTGTTATAGTTTTACAGGAGTTCCTTGTATTTACTGGGAGCAGCAATGAACAGCTCTGTGATTGGAGCGCTGACAACAACAGTGTTCCGGTTCACACCAACACTCTTGAAAGCAGCAGACATGGTCCTTCCTTGAATGAACAGCCGTAGAACTTCTTTAAAACGGGCCACCACCTGAGCAGAATTTTTGGCTGCAATTCAGAGGACAAAGAATTAGGGTTATCCAAAGTAAAAAAAAAAAAAATGGTGGCACTTACACAAATTTCTTGTCACTTTCAATAAAGAGGCAGTACTTTCAAGAAAATAGAGCCCCGAGACCCTTTTCAGCATTGTGATTAAACCCAGGTATTGGCCTTGCCAACAGAACACAGAGGGCATCCAGGATAGAACTGTGTTCTATCAGAACTCTCAAATATTCAGAGCAAGAAACCTAAAAACAAGTTGAATAGGGTAATTGTTTCCTAAATAACTGCTTTATTTTCTGCATAATCGAGATTTTTTGTGAAGCATTAGAAGGTAATTTGAGTTACTATAGCATTTTCTACAGGTAGGGCTACTATGATTCATTGATCCTGAAAACCTACACCTTGCATTTGGAATCATACTGATATCATTGTTAGTTTGGCAGTTATTGAACAAAAACAGTCATTTGCTAATGGTAGTTATCTGGATCACCGCCAAATTATAACAACCTCCTTAGTGAAGGGAAACAATTTAGCTTCTTGGACAGCTCTGTTGCCATTTGGGCATATGAAATGCCAGTTCTTAGATTCATGCAATGCTATGATCTTAAACTATCCACAAAAGGTCTAAAGACAGTAACATCAGTACTTGTAGCTCAAGGAATAAGTTGACAAAACTACAGAAATATTGGAAAACCAACATGTTTTGACAATTGCTGAGTAACATACAGAACAAGCACTTTCAGACGCAGCATTAATAAAATAAGGTGATCGTAGTTTGGGGAAAGATAAGTATGCTTAATGTGGCAGGGTTGCTTTTCATATTCAGGATTATTTCCCGGTAAAAATCATGCATGATCTCATGCTATATGAGATCGAGGTACTGTGGCTGCAGTTAAATTTACCTTGGATCAGGTTGGTTGCTGTAACAGACTGCTTGGTGTTTATCTTGACAAAATATTTATAATATTAGAGCGAGAATGTGAATTAAACAAAGTTATTTTTTGGTGACCTGAATATAGACTGGGGCTCAGCAGACTGCTCTGTAAAACTCAAACTCAGACCTACAGATGCATGTGGGTTATCCCAGATTATTAACTAGATTAAGGTTAACAGCGTGTGGCACTGTGAGTTCTACAAGAGTCCTACATTAGTTCTACATACATGGATCAGATTTTTATTAATGTAGCTGAATTATTCTCCAAAACGGTATCTATAACTGTCGGTTGTAATGATCACATTTTGGTTGCTGCTAAATCAAATAAGAAGAAAAAACTATTTTGAATATGTATTTAGTGAGCAAAGTAATGGAGTGGTTAAAAAACCTCTTTACCTCTCTTAGGTGTCTTTGTTTCCATTTCTTTGACTTCTTGGCCTTTCTCTCTCTCCCCTTCTTCTTTTTCTTCTTCTTCTTGTCTTCTTCTGATGAGGATGTATCAAAGGAGGAGTCAGATGAAGCATCAGAGAATATTCACTTGAGCTATCACAAGGGGAAGATGAAGGCAATCGACTGCCTGGGTGGAACTGTTGCCCCCCTTTTTAAGAGCTGTTAGAATAAACACAAACATCAGTCTAATGTGGCACAAAGAGGCATAAATATATATGTATATAAAGATAGATATATTGATATATAGATACTCAAGTGTCCAGAGATAAACTAACAAAGTAAGACCAAGGTGTACTTAAATGTGTGTTAATACTGTGTGTAGTAAATCTTACCCACTGCCAACTGTTCTTTTAGATCGTCTCTTTCCTTGGTAAGCTCTTCAGCCTTCTGCTTTAGGACTTCTACCCTCAGCTAACACATCTCCAAATCCTGTGGTTGGGGCACAGGGGCAATGGAAAAACCTTTAAAAACAAACAAACAAACAAACAAACATTTTAAAATGTATTCAAAACATTCAGTACCAACAAAGGTTTTCATTCATCTCTGATCTCGGCTAGTCTGTTTTATCTGTAACTGATCCAGTGGATCTCCTGTATTTTGTTAGATCATAATTTGAACATACACAACTTCTTTTTTCCCTTTGTCTAATACTCTTAGACTAAGGGATTTAGCCATATTTACAGATCAACACTTTAATTGTGAAAATAAATCTGGAAATCTCTGTGATAAATTAAAAAGCTTTACTATGCAGCAAATCTGTGAACATAACAGCTTCTTGCATCATTTGGGACGTAAATAACAGAGACATTGGTTTATACTAACATCTAAGGTGTTGATTCAGCAGTTAAAACTGAGATTTAATGTCTGCAGAGAAACCCTTTCACCACTGTGTTTGTGTACCAGCCATTCAATGCAGGTGGAGACAAAACTGTTCTGGCATCACACAGTCAACACACTATCAGGCCTACCTGTATGACTATTTTGGCCCAATTTGATGGCATTAATTAAAGAAAAAATAATACAATAATATTCAGAACTTAATGGCATGTATCTATTTTTGATCACCATACATACATGTAAATACTTATATAGGTCTGCCTGAAGCACTCAGAGCATGTGGTTTATTTTATGTAAAGCCCTTGTTCATTTATATTGCTGTAATTATCATAAGAGTAATTCATAGATATAGATAACTATTTTTGTAATATTTCCTAAAAAAGATTTTGTTTTTATTGAACAAACTGAACCAGAGTATAGTGAGGTGATGCTCTATGGTCTAACACCAGCCAGCATGATTAATGTATGTAAAAGTACTTACCACTGGTGCCATCGACGGCCACAGACTCTCTTATATCCACACCAACAATCTTTTTAGCCCGCGTTCGCACAAATCTTCGTGTTTTGCCAGAGTTCAGCATGATATTGGCGACATTCAAGTTTCTTCCAGGGAAATGTGACGTCTGCTCCCGCCTGCGTTTACCTGCGACGACACGCTGATGACGCAGCAGAAGCATCCTGCCCCACGCTGATGACGTATTCAGAGCGGGATTGTAGTCCTTCAGTGAATCAGAGCGGTTCAGTGATAATGAGCGGATTCACCCGATTAAAACAACTGATTAAGAAAGAAATATCAAAAAGAAATGCCCTGAAGCTAATAAAGTGGCTACAGAGGAGGAGACTGCTTCAAAGAAGAGTTAAATGCAGAATTTGCCATACGGACATGAAACTGAAGAGAAGTACGGACAGTGGAGACAGATATGCAGGTAAGACACAATGATAGATATAGGTAAATTAAACAAATGTGCAGTTATTTGTTGATTTATGTGCATGTTTGGGTCGGATTAATATGAGATGTAATGTTGCAGGATTAAATAATTACATGAAATTTGTTTAATGAGCAATTTAGCAATTTTATCAATGGAGATAAACAGTAATACATATATATATATGTATATATATATATATATATAGATAGATAGATAGATATAGATATAGATATATATATGTATATATATATATATATATATATATATATATATATATATATATATGTATATGTATATATATATATAGATAGATAGATAGATAGATAGATAGATAGATATAGTTATATATATATATATAGCCCTATATATATAGTTATATATAGGCTATATATATATATATGTATACATACAGTATATGAAATTAGAATATTGCATAATTGTAATTAATCCTTAACTTCCTAATGTGAAAAAACAGGTAGAAGACCAAAAACTGTAACTTTAATTCATTAAACAAACGACCATATCAATGAATAGCCATTTCAAAAAGTAGCAACCTGAGAGGAGTAAATTACTTATTACCAAACATTTAGAACAGGTCACATCAATTACCCCTACAAAAAGCAAACTGTTCATGAAGGTCTACAGCTTTACTGTGTAATTTTATAATGATGAAATTGACACATTTAAATAAAAAGTCTAAGCAAATAATCCTTGTGACAAACTACAATCTAATTACACATTTTTTGTGTTGTGCTGATTATATTATCATTTTATGGTAACCTGATAATGCCATCTTGATTATATTTATTGTTTATTATTGCTACCTAAACCTGTGTGCCAGTGTGTGTCCTACTTACAGTCTGTTCCTTTTCTTTTTAAAAGGACTGGTCGCCAAATACCACATAAAGGACAGGAAAAACAAATTTCAGTGAGGCACATGTCCATCTTCAGTCACTCAAACGTCTCTCTCAGTAACGATGCAGTTCATGTACAGGTGGGTAATAATAATAATAACAATAATAATAGTGTAAACATTAAAGCCATTTTCATTTTCAGCACAAAAGAAAAGTTTGTTAATTCAATTGTGAATTTAAATACGTTTCAAGGAGAGTTGAGAAAGTTGTACATAGAATGTGTAAATTTAGGTCTTTTATGTTTGTTTGTTTATGCCTCAGTATGGGAGAGGAAGAATGACCGGTGGGTGGACAAGAAAGAAGTGGGTCTCTGGGATGTTGGGTGTGAGGCATCATCAAGGACGAAAAAAACCCATCCTGCGCCTTGTGAAGAGACGATCTTGAAGACATCTGATGCCTTTAATTGTTCATCATGTGAGGCCTAGATCTTCAGTTATCAGTGACAAGTGGCATGCTTATCTGATGCTCTCTGGACTAGGATACAACCATCACACTGTTAACCACAGGAGGTGGTATGTAGATCCCCAAGCTGGTGCCCACACGAAGCATCTTAAGAGGGCCTGGATATCCTACAAAGAGCAGATCTGGAGGGGAAACCGCACTGACAGTTTGCTCTCTGACCACCTTTCACTGATTGAATGGAATGAGTGGCTCGCAAAGAATCACCCTGATGGTGCTTTTGACAGACTAATTTATAACATTTCCAAAAAGTACATGTAATTTGCAGTCACTGTTACCAATGCAAGAACCTTCTTTTGAAGGTGGTAGTGAGGTAATCCCTGCAGTTTGTTTTTGTAGTGTCTATAAAATAACATTGCCAGGATTATTTCTCTGCTGTTGATTGTTTTGTCCAGCTGAATAATTTTATCAGAGAAAGGGTTTAGAAAAACAGTGACAGTGAAATATCTTTGAACTTTTATATTTGATACTAGAAGAACAAATATAAATATTTGTGTGTGTGTGTGTCTGTATATATGTATAAACACACACACACATCATATATATATATGTGTGTGTATATATATATATATATATATATATATATATATATATATATATATATATATATATAACTTAAAGATTTATTTTGTGTACTTGGATACAAAATTGTTAACTTGAATTTATTTTGCGTACTGTAATTTTCTGTGATGCGCAGTTGGTGTTTGCAAGTTTTGATTTGGCCACGTTTACCCTTGTTCATGTTTTACAGTCACAATATGCTGATAAGCTGCAATTATTATTTTTTTCCAAAGCTTATTATTGATGGGTAAAGTATTTGTAATTGTGTGTACAAATGAATTATTACTAAACAATCATGTCAGAAAAATTTAGATTAGATTAGATTAGATTCAACTTTATTGTCATTGCACATGTCACAAGTGCAGGCAACGAAATGCAGATAGCATCTAACCAAGAAATGCAATAGCAGTATGTTATAAATATATTATAAAAAGTGCAAAGATGAAATTATGTGTTAAATACTATAGATACAGGTATATACAGGTTGTTTCTAGGCTATGACTATGGTACAGGACATTGACTATCATACAGGCTATGATAATATAATTATGAACAGTAATGCTTTATAAATGATGAATTCAGTAAAATCCTTTACTGATATGCTTATTTATGATGAGTAAAATATTTATAATTGCGTGTATAAATGTGTTATTACTAATTATTCATGTCAGAAAAATGCTTTATAAATGATGAATTGAATATTTATTAATGCTTAATAGTGTGTACTTACAAAGTGTTACCAAAATGTGCACTGTTTTTGAAATTGTTTTTTTAAGAGAATTTGAAATCCATTGGAT
This sequence comes from Scarus forsteni, assembly GCA_036419115.1. Classification (NCBI taxonomy): domain Eukaryota; kingdom Metazoa; phylum Chordata; class Actinopteri; order Labriformes; family Labridae; genus Scarus; species Scarus forsteni. The sequence continues at coordinate 1,344,066 of JAZDUH010000023.1, forward strand.
TAAAACGTTTATCTTTGGCAGCTCACTTGTTTTTGTATATGTGTCACAGCGAGGTGTTTTGAGTGAGGAAGTGTAAAAATCATGCATTCATCTTAATGTAATTTGATGGTTGGTAATGGTGGTTTTTGATGGGAACTCTTATGTCCTGACAGATACAGTGTGCTGTTCAGGGGGGAGACTCAGACTCTGTATCTGTATCAGTGTACTCTGACACTGTATCATTGTCACTGGTTGGTTTTGCGGCATGTTCGGTCCAAGTGTCTTGCGTGATGTGATAGTTTCCTAGTTTAGGGCAAAATACTGACTAATTACCAGGTAATAGCATGGAAACAGACCTCACTTCCTTTTACAGTACAGTCACACTTTAATAACTATGTAATTTCCATGTATGTATTTTTGTAGTTCCTGGGTAACAAATAAGTAATTACCAGGTAATAGCATGGAAACAGACCTCACTTCCTTTTACAGTAGTGTCACACTTTAATAACTATGTAATTTCCATGTATGTATTTTTGTAGTTCCTTGGTAACAAATAAGTAATTACCAGGTAATAACATGGAAACAGACCTCACTTCCTTTTACAGTACAGTCACACTTTAATAACTATGTAATTTCCATGTATGTATTTTTGTAGTTCCTGGGTAACAAATAAGTAATTACCAGGTAATAGCATGGAAACAGACCTCACTTCCTTTTACAGTACTGTCACACTTTAATAACTATGTAATTTCCATGTATGTATTTTTGTAGTTCCTGGGTAACAAATAAGTAATTACCAGGTAATAACATGGAAACAGACCTCACTTCCTTTTACAGTACAATCACACTTTAATAACTATGTAATTTCCATGTATGTATTTTTGTAGTTCCTGGGTAACAAATAAGTAATTACCAGGTAATAGCATGGAAACAGACCTCACTTCCTTTTACAGTACAATCACACTTTAATAACTATGTAATTTCCATGTATGTATTTTTGTAGTTCCTGGGTAACAAATCAGTTATTACCAGGTAATAGCATGGAAACAGACCTCACTTCCTTTTACAGTACAATCACACTTTAATAACTATGTAATTTCCATGTATGTATTTTTGTAGTTCCTGGGTAACAAATAAGTAATTACCAGGTAATAGCATGGAAACAGACCTCACTTCCTTTTACAGTACAATCACACTTTAATAACTATGTAATTTCCATGTAGGTATTTTTGTAGTTCCTTGGTAACAAATAAGTAATTACCAGGTAATAACATGGAAACAGACCTCACTTCCTTTTACAGTACAATCACACTTTAATAACTATGTAATTTCCATGTAGGTATTTTTGTAGTTCCTTGGTAACAAATCAGTAATTACCAGGTAATAACATGGAAACAGACCACTTCCTTTTACAGTACAGTTCAACTGTAATTACCAGGTAAATGTTGTAGTTACTGGGTAAATACTAAGAAGTTACCAGGTAAGTAATAAAAACCTATTGACTGCTATGGAAATACAGGTAACGCTTCCTTTTACGGTACTAAAATTACCATGTATTTACATGATAATTACTAGGTAAGTACCATGTAATAAGGGGTAGTTACTGTAAAATTACCATGTAATTACAGGGTAACTATATAGGTAATTACCTTGTACTTTTAAAGTAATTACCTAGTCAATTCCAGGCAAATACCAAGTACCTACCTGGTAATAAGTATTAATTACTGGGTAATTATAATGTCATTATATACTAACTATTTTGTTAATTGCCAAGTACTTACTAGGTAATTGCCATGCAATTTCTTGAGAAGTACCTGGTAACAGCTAGGTAATAAGAAGTAATTACTCAGTAATTATTAAGTATTTATATGGTAACTATGTGATTAATTATTAGGTACTCACTAAGTAATTATATTATTTCCTAACAACCACATATAATAATTCGTAATTACTGGGTGTTCCTTAAAGTAATTACAAGGTAATTGCATAGTAATTAATAATGTACTTATGTCATGAGTACCAAGTAATTTTCTGACAACTACCAAGTAACTACAAGGTCAATAATAGCAATTACTGAGTAATTACTAAGTAACATATGGTAAAAACCTTATTATTTACGCTGTAAATACTTAATACTAAATATATTATTGATTATATTTATTAAACAAACATTATTGATTGTATTTATTTTGTAACTACACAGCAACTACCCTTTAATTGTACATGAACTACAGAGGAAGGCTATGTATTGTATTGGTAAATACACAGTAAGTACTACAAAATTTAGAAAGAAATTATGACACTACCAGTTACTTTCCTATTGTTTATAAGTTTTACTAGATATTTACCATGTAATTACTAGGACATGAAGAGTATTTACTACATATTACATAGTTATTAACTAGGTATTAACTGTATTTCCTTTGCAGTCAATAGGTTTTTATTACTTTCCTGGTCACTTCTTTGTATTTACCCAGGAACTACAACATTTATCTGGTAATTACAGTTGAACTGTACTGTAAAAGGAAGTGAGGTCTGATTCCATGTTATTACCTGGTAATTACTTATTTGTTACCCAGGAACTACAAAAAATACCTACCTGGAAATCACATAGTTATTAAAGTGTGACTGTACTGTAAAAGGAAGTGAGGTCTGTTTCCATGCTATTACCTGGTAATTACTTATTTGTTACCCAGGAACTACAAAAATACATACATGGAAATTACATAGTTATTAAAGTGTGACTGTACTGTAAAAGGAAGTGAGGTCTGTTTCCATGCTATTACCTGGTAATTACTTATTTGTTACCCAGGAACTAAAAAAAATACCTACATGGAAATTACATAGTTATTAAAGTGTGACTGTACTGTAAAAGGAAGTGAGGTCTGTTTCCATGCTATTACCTGGTAATTACTTATTTGTTACCAAGGAACTACAAAAATACATACATGGAAATTACATAGTTATTAAAGTGTGATTGTACTGTAAAAGGAAGTGAGGTCTGTTTCCATGCTATTACCTGGTAATTACTTATTTGTTACCAAGGAACTACAAAAATACATACATGGAAATTACATAGTTATTAAAGTGTGATTGTACTGTAAAAGGAAGTGAGGTCTGTTTCCATGCTATTACCTGGTAATTAGTCAGTATTTTGCCCTAAACTAGGAAACTATCACATCACGCAAGACACTTGGACCGAACATGCCGAAAACCAACCAGTGACTATGATACAGTGTCAGAGTACACTGATACAGATACAGAGTCTAAGTCTCTGAACAGCACACTGTATCTGTCTGGACATAAGAGTTCCCATCAAAACCACCATTACCAACCATCAAATTACATGAAGATGAATGCATGATTTTTACACTTCTCACTCAAAACACCTCGCCAGACACATATACAAAAACAAGTGAGCTGCCAAAGATAAACGCTTTTAATCCAATGGATTTCAAATGCTCTTAAAGAGACAATTTCAAAAACAGTGCAAATTTTGGTAACACTTTGTAAGTACACACTATTAAGCATTAATAAATATTCAATTCATCATTTATAAAGCATTTTTCTGACATGAATAATTAGTAATAACACATTTATACACGCAATTATAAATATTTTACTCATCATAAATAAGCATATCAGTAAAGGATTTTACTGAATTCATCATTTACAAAGCATTACTGTTCATAATTATATTATCATAGCCTGTATGATAGTCAATGTCTTGTACCATAGTCATAGCCTAGAAACAACCTGTATATACCTGTATCTATAGTATTTAACACATAATTTCATCTTTGCACTTTTTATAATATATTTATAACATACTGCTATTGCATTTCTTGGTTAGATGCTATCTGCATTGCCTGCACTTGTGACATGTGCAATGACAATAAAGTTGAATCTAATCTAATCTAATCTAAATTTTTCTGACATGATTATTTAGTAATAATTCATTTGTACACACAATTACAAATACTTTACCCATCAATAATAAGCTTTGGAAAAAATAATAATTGCAGCTTATCAGCATATTGTGACTGTAAAACATGAACAAGGGTAAACGTACAATCAGAACTTGGCAACACCAACTGTGCATCACAGAAAATTACAGTACGCAAAATAAATTCAAGTTAACAATTTTGTATTTAAGTACTCAAAATAAATCTTTAAGTTTTATATATATATATATATATATATATATATATATATATATATATATATATACACATATATATATATTCATTTATATATATTTATATATATATATGATGTGTGTGTGTGTTTATACATATATACAGACACACACACACACAAATATTTATATTTGTTCTTCTAGTATCAAATATAAAAGTTCAAAGATATTTCACTGTCACTGTTTTTCTAAACCCTTTCTCTGATAAAATTATTCAGCTAGACAAAACAATCAACAGCAGAGAAAATAATCCTGGCAATGTAATTTTAAAGACACTACAAAAACAAACTGCAGTGATTACCTCACTACCACCTTCAAAAGAAGGTTCTTGCATTGGTAACAGTGACTGCAAATTACATGTACTTTTTGGAAATGTTATAAATCAGTCTGTCAAAAGCAACATCAGGGTGATTCTTTGCGAGCCACTCATTCCATTCAATCAGTGAAAGGTGGTCAGAGAGCAAACTGTCAGTGCGGTTTCCCCTCCAGATCTGCTCCTTGTAGGATCTTCAGGCCCTCTTAAGATGCTTTGTGTGGGCACCAGCTTGGGGATCTACATACCACCTCCTGTGGTTAACAGTGTGATGGTTGTATCCTAGTCCAGAGAGCACCCGATAAGCATGCCACTTGTCACTGAAAACTGAAGATCTAGGCCTCACATGATGAACAATTAAAGGCATCAGATGTCTTCCAGATCGTCTCTTCACAAGGCGCAGGATGGGTTTTCTTCGTCCTTGATGATGCCTCACACCCAACATCCCAGAGACCCACTTCTTTCTTTTCCACCCACCGGTCATTCTTCCTCTCCCATACTGAGGCATAAACAAACAAACATAAAAGACCTAAATTTACACATTCTATGTACAACTTTCTCAACTCTCCTTGAAACTTATTTAAATTCACAATTGAATTAACAAACTTTTCTTTTGTGCTGAAAATGAAAATGGCTTTAATGTTTACACTATTATTATTGTTATTATTATTATTACCCACCTGTACATGAAGTGCATCGTTACTGAGAGAGACGTTTGAGTGACTGAAGATGGACATGTGCCTCACTGAAATTTGTTTTTCCTGTCCTTTATGTGGTATTTGGCCACCAGTCCTTTTTAAAAAGAAAAGGAACAGACTGTAAGTAGGACACACACTGGCACACAGGTTTAGGTAGCAATAATAAACAATAAATATAATCAAGATGGCATTATCAGGTTACCATAAAATGATAATATAATCAGCACAACACAAAAAATGTGTAATTAGATTGTAGTTTGTCACAAGGATTATTTGCTTAGACTTTTTATTTAAATGTGTCAATTTCATCATTATAAAATTACACAGTAAAGCTGTAGACCTTCATGAACACTTTGCTTTTTGTAGGGGGTAATTGATGTGACCTGTTCTAAATGTTTGGTAATAAGTAATTTACTCCTCTCAGGTTGCTACTTTTTGAAATGGCTATTCATTGATATGGTCGTTTGTTTAATGAATTAAAGATACAGTTTTTGGTCTTCTACCTGTTTTTTCACATTAGGAAGTTAAGGATTAATTACAATTATGCAATATTCTAATTTCATATACTGTATGTATACATATATATATATATATAGCCTATATATAACTATATATATAGGGCTATATATATATCTATATATAACTATATCTATCTATCTATCTATCTATCTATCTATATATATATATATACATATACATATACATATACATATATATATATGTATATATATATATATATATATATATATATATATATGTATGTATTACTGTTTATCTCCATTGATAAAATTGCTAAATTGCTCATTAAACAAATTTCATGTAATTATTTAATCCTGCAACATTACATCTCATATTAATCCGACCCAAACATGCACATAAATCAACAAATAACTGCACATTTGTTTAATTTACCTCTATCTATCATTGTGTCTTACCTGCATATCTGTCTCCACTGTCCGTACTTCTCTTCAGTTTCATGTCCGTATGGCAAATTCTGCATTTAACTCTTCTTTGAAGCAGTCTCCTCCTCTGTAGCCACTTTATTAGCTTCAGGGCATTTCTTTTTGATATTTCTTTCTTAATCAGTTGTTTTAATCGGGTGAATCCGCTCATTATCACTGAACCGCTCTGATTCACTGAAGGACTACAATCCCGCTCTGAATACGTCATCAGCGTGGGGCAGGATGCTTCTGCTGCGTCATCAGCGTGTCGTCGCAGGTAAACGCAGGCGGGAGCAGACGTCACATTTCCCTGGAAGAAACTTGAATGTCGCCAATATCATGCTGAACTCTGGCAAAACACGAAGATTTGTGCGAACGCGGGCTAAAAAGATTGTTGGTGTGGATATAAGAGAGTCTGTGGCCGTCGATGGCACCAGTGGTAAGTACGTTTACATACATTAATCATGCTGGCTGGTGTTAGACCATAGAGCATCACCTCACTATACTCTGGTTCAGTTTGTTCAATAAAAACAAAATCCTTTTTAGGAAATATTACAAAAATATGTATCTATATTTATGAATTACTTTTATGATAATTACAGCAATATAAATGAACAAGGGCTTTACATAAAATAAACCACATGCTCTGAGTGCTTCAGGCAGACCTATATAAGTATTTACATGTATGTATGGTGATCAAAAATAGATACATGCCATTAAGTTCTGAAATATTATTGTATTATTTTTTCTTTAATTAATGCCATCAAATTGGGCTAAAAATAGTCATACAGGTAGGCCTGATAGTGTGTTGACTGTGTGATGCCAGAACAGTTTTGTCTCCACCTGCATTGAATGGCTGGTACACAAACACAGTGGTGAAAGGGTTTCTCTGCAGACATTAAATCTCAGTTTTAACTGCTGAATCAACACCTTAGATGTTAGTATAAACCAATGTCTCTGTTATTTACGTCCCAAATGATGCAAGAAGCTGCTATGTTCACAAATTTGCTGCATAGTAAAGCTTTTTAATTTATCACAGAGATTTCCAGATTTATTTTCACAATTAAAGTGTTGATCTGTAAATATGGCTAAATCCCTTAGTCTAAGAGTATAAGACAAAGGGAAAAAAGAAGTTGTGTATGTTCAAACTATGATGTAACAGAATACAGGAGATCCACTGGATCAGTTACAGATACAACAGACTAGCCGAGATCAGAGATGAATGAAAACCTTTGTTGGTACTGAATGTTTTGAATACATTTTAAAATGTTTTTTTTTGTTTGTTTGTTTGTTTTTAAAGGTGTTTCCATTGCCCCTGTGCCCCAACCACAGGATTTGGAGATGTGTTAGCTGAGGGTAGAAGTCCTAAAGCAGAAGGCTGAAGAGCTTACCAAGGAAAGAGACGATCTAAAAGAACAGTTGGCAGTGGGTAAGATTTACTACACACAGTATTAACACACATTTAAGTACACCTTGGTCTTACTTTGTTAGTTTATCTCTGGACACTTGAGTATCTATATATCAATATATCTATCTTTATATACATATATATTTATGCCTCTTTGTGCCACATTAGCCTAATGTTTGTATTTATTTTAACAGCTCTTAAAAAGGGGGGCAGCAGTTCCACCCAGGCAGTCGACTTGCCTTCATCTTCCCCTTGTGATAGCTCAAGTGAATATTCCTCTGATGCTTCATCTGACTCCTCCTTTGATACATCCTCATCAGAGGAAGACAAGAAGAAGAAGAAAAAGAAGAAGGGGAGAGAGAGAAAGGCCAAGAAGTCAAAGAAATGGAAACAAAGACACCTAAGAGAGGTAAAGAGGTTTTTTTAACCACTCCATTACTTTGCTCACTAAATACATATCAAAATAGTTTTTTCTTCTTATTTGATTTAGCAGCAACCAAAATTGGATCATTACAACCTACAGTTATGGATACCGTTTTGGAGAATAATTCAGCTACATTAATAAAAATCTGATCCATGTATGTAGAACTAATGTAGGACTCTTGTAGAACTCACAGTGCCACACGCTGTTAACCTTAATCTAGTTAATAATCTGGGATAACCCACATGCATCTGCAGGTCTGAGTTTGAGTTTTACAGAGCAGTCTGCTGAGCCCCAGTCTATATTCAGGTCACCAAAAAATAACTTTGTTTAATTCACATTCTCGCTCTAATATTATAAATATTTTGTCAAGATAAACACCAAGCAGTCTGTTACAGCAACCAACCTGATCCAAGGTAAAATTAACTGCAGCCACAGTACCTCGATCTCATATAGCATGAGATCATGCATGATTTTTACCGGGAAATAATCCTGAATATGAAAAGCAACCCTGCCACATTAAGCATACTTATCTTTCCCCAAACTACGATCACCTTATTTTATTAATGCTGCGTCTGAAAGTGCTTGTTCTGTATGTCACTCAGCAATTGTCAAAACATGTTGGTTTTCCAATATTTCTGTAGTTTTGTCAACTTATTCCTTGAGCTACAAGTACTGATGTTACTGTCTTTAGACCGTTTGTGGATAGTTTAAGATAATAGCATTGCATGAATCTAAGAACTGGCATTTCATATGCCCAAATGGCAACAGAGCTGTCCAAGAAGCTAAATTGTTTCCCTTCACTAAGGAGGTTATTATAATTTGGCGGTGATCCAGATAACTACCATTAGCAAATGACTGTTTTTGTTCAATAACTGCCAAACTAACAATGATATCAGTATGATTCCAAATGCAAGGTGTAGGTTTTCAGGATCAATGAATCATATTATCCCTACCTTTAGAAAAATGCTATAGTAACTCAAATTACCTTCTAATGCTTCACAAAAAATCTCGATTATGCTTGAAAATAAAGCAGTTATTTAGGAAACAATTACCCTATTCAACTTGTTTTTAGGTTTCTTGCTCTGAATATTTGAGAGTTCTGATAGAACACAGTTCTATCCTGGATGCCCTCTGTGTTCTGTTGGCAAGGCCAATACCTGGGTTTAATCACAATGCTGAAAAGGGTCTCGGGGCTCTATTTTCTTGAAAGTACTGCCTCTTTATTGAAAGTGACAAGAAATTTGTGTAAGTGCCACCATTTTTTTTTTTTTACTTTGGATAACCCTAATTCTTTGTCCTCTGAATTGCAGCCAAAAATCCTGCTCAGGTGGTGGCCTGTTACAAAAAAGTTCTACGGCTGTTCATTCAAGGAAGGACCATGTCTGCTGCTTTCAAGAGTGTTGGTGTGAACCAGAACACTGTTGTTGTCAGCGCTCCAATCGCAGAGCTGTTCATTGCTGCTCCCAGTAAATACAGGGAACTCCTGTAAAACTATAACAGTCAGGTGAAACTCAGTGTGTTCGCCACACAGTGTGCCACTTCAATTCAGGAGGACACAGACATAGCTGAAAATGTTAAAGCCTTCAAGGTTTCCAGGAAACTCCTTCCCCTAAAAACAAAGTAGGCTACAGTGCTGAATGTTGAATCAAAGTTCATTGTTGAAGTTGGACACTCTTGAAGATTGTCTTTTGATTTTCACAACATTTTTTATTTGTATAATAATATTATGGGGTATTAAGTGTATTTATCTTAGGGGTTAAATTATCATTTTTGAATTTTTACTCAGTGAAAGGGTTAAGAATAACACCAAATAGCAGCGAAATATTTCTGAACTTTTTTTGATACTAGTAGAACATCTTTTATATCTATCTATCTATCTATCTATCTATCTATCTATCTATCTATCTATCTATCTATCTATCTATCTATCTATCTATATATATATATATATATATATATATATATATATATATATATATATATATATATAACTAAAAGATTTATTTTGTGTACTTGGATACAAAATTGTTAACTTGAATTTATTTTGCGTACTGTAATTTTCTGTGATGCACAGTTGGTGTTGGCAAGTTTTGATTTGGCCACCTTTTACCCTTGTTCATGTTACACAGTCACAATATGCTGATAAGCTGCAATTATTATTATTGTTTTTCTAAAGCTTATTAATGATGGTTAAAGCATTTGAAATTGTGTGTATAAGTGAATTATTACTAAATAATCATGTCAAGAAAATGCTTTGTAAATGATGAATTCAGTAAAATCCTTTACTGATATGCTTGTTTATGATGAGTAAAATATTTATAATTGCGTGTATAAATGTGTTATTACTAATTATTCATGTCAGAAAAATGCTTTATAAATGATGAATTGAATATTTATTAATGCTTAATAGTGTGTACTTACAAAGTGTTACCAAAATTTGCACTGTTTTTGAAATTGTTTTTTTAAGAGAATTTGAAATCCATTGGATTAAAACGTTTATCTTTGGCAGCTCACTTGTTTTTGTATATGTGTCACAGCGAGGTGTTTTGAGTGAGGAAGTGTAAAAATCATGCATTCATCTTCATGTAATTTGATGGTTGGTGATGGTGGTTTTTGATGGGAACTCTTATGTCCAGACAGATACAGTGTGCTGTTCAGGGGGGAGACTCAGACTCTGTATCTGTATCAGTGTACTCTGACACTGTATCATTGTCACTGGTTGGTTTTGCGGCATGTTCGGTCCAAGTGTCTTGCGTGATGTGATAGTTTCCTAGTTTAGGGCAAAATACTGACTAATTACCAGGTAATAGCATGGAAACAGACCTCACTTCCTTTTACAGTACAATCACACTTTAATAACTATGTAATTTCCATGAATGTATTTTTTTAGTTCCTGGGTAAGGAACAAGTAATTACCAGGTAATAGCATGGAAACAGACCTCACTTCCTTTTACAGTACAGTCACACTTTAATAACTATGTGATTTCCAGGTAGGTATTTTTGTAGTTCCTTGGTAACAAATAAGTAATTACCAGGTAATAACATGGAAACAGACCTCACTTCCTTTTACAGTACAGTTCAACTGTAATTACCAGGTAAATGTTGTAGTTCCTGGGTAAATACAAAGAAGTTACCAGGTAAGTAATAAAAACCTATTGACTGCTATGGAAATACATGGCGTTAATACCTAGTAGTACCTAGTAATATGTAGTAAATACTCTTCATGTCCTAGTAATTACATGGTAAATTTCTAGTAGAAACTTATAATTTCTTGGTAATTACACCTGATAGCCAATAGGAAAGTAACTGGTAGTGTCATAATTTCTTTCTAAATTTTGTAGTACTTACTGTGTATTTACCAATACAATACATAGCCTTCCTCTGTAGTTCATGTACAATTAAAGGGTAGTTGCTGTGTAGTTACAAAATATAATCAATAATATATTTACTAAGTACTAAGTATTTACAGCGTAAATAATAAGGTTTTTACCATGTGTTACTTAGTAATTACTCAGTAATTGCTATTATTGACCTTGTAGTTACTTGGTAGTTGTCAGAAAATTACTTGGTACTCATGAAATAAGTACATTATTAATTACTATGCAATTACCTTGTAATTACTTTAAGGAACACCCAGTAATTACGAATTATTATATGTGGTTGTTAGGAAATAATATAATTACTTAGTGAGTACCTAATAATTAATCACATAGTTACCATATAAATACTTAATAATTACTGAGTAATTACTTCTTATTACCTAGCTGTTACCAGGTACTTCTCAAGAAATTGCATGGCAATTACCTAGTAAGTACTTGGCAATTAACAAAATAGTTAGTATATAATGACATTATAATTACCCAGTAATTAATACTTATTACCAGGTAGGTACTTGGTATTTGCCTGGAATTGACTAGGTAATTACTTTAAAAGTACAAGGTAATTACCTATATAGTTACCCTGTAATTACATGGTAATTTTACAGTAACTACCCCTTATTACATGGTACTTACCTAGTAATTATCATGTAAATACATGGTAATTTTAGTACCGTAAAAGGAAGCGTTACCGAAATACATGGCGTTAATACCTAATAGTACCTAGTAATATGTAGTAAGTACTCTTCATGTCCTAGTAATTACATGGTAAATATCTAGTAGAAACTTATAATTCCTTGGTAATTACACCTGATAGCCAATAGGAAAGTAACTGGTAGTGTCATAATTTCTTTCTAAATTTTGTAGTACTTACTGTGTATTTACCAATACAATACATAGCCTTCCTCTGTAGTTCATGTACAATTAAAGGGTAGTTGCTGTGTAGTTACAAAATAAATACAATCAATAATGTTTGTTTAATAAATATAATCAATAATATATTTACTAAGTATTTACAGCGTAAATAATAAGGTTTTTACCATGTGTTACTTAGTAATTACTCAGTAATTGCTATTATTGACCTTGTAGTTACCTTGGTAGTTGTCAGAAAATTACTTGGTACTCATGAAATAAGTACATTATTAATTACTATGCAATTACCTTGTAATTACTTTAAGGAACACCCAGTAATTACGAATTATTATATGTGGTTGTAAGGAAATAATATAATTACTTAGTGAGTACCTAATAATTAATCACATAGTTACCATATAAATACTTAATAATTACTGAGTAATTACTTATTACCTGGCTGTTACCAGGTACTTCTCAAGAAATTGCATGGCAATTACCTAGTAAGTAGTTGGCAATTAACAAAATAGTTAGTATATAATGACATTATAATTACCCAGTAATTAATACTTATTACCAGGTAGGTACTTGGTATTTGCCTGGAATTGACTAGGTAATTACTTTAAAAGTACAAGGTAATTACCTATATAGTTACCCTGTAATTACATGGTAATTTTACAGTAACTACCCCTTATTACATGGTACTTACCTAGTAATTATCATGTAAATACATGGTAATTTTAGTACCGTAAAAGGAAGCGTTACCTTTTTTTCTGCATAGAGATGGAAAGTGTATGACAGAAATCCACAAACACACAATCCCCTTCTCCAAGCTATGGAAGATGCATGTGGAGAGATTCCAGCGGATGCTTTCCATGGCTGGATTCGCCATGCCAGGTGATATTTCCCCCGCTGCTTGGCCAGAGAAAACATTGCATGTGATGTAGATGAGGTGCTGTGGCCTGACCCAAACAGAAGACGTGATGCAGCATAGTTTTTTGCTTTGTTATTGATTGTTTATTATCATTATTATTATTATTATTATTATTATTTCTTTAACTGAAGCTGTATACATTTAGATGCAGACCGCTGTATGTGGAACTTTGTGTTGGCTGTGATGAACACTGTACATTGTTTTTCTGTGAAAAATAAAAAAAATGTTTCTGTGTAATTTTGTGTTCTGAGTCAAAACAAACAAACAAAAAAAAAACAATCATAAAATATTTTGCAAGAAGTGTCACACTGAACACAAAAAGGCCCGAGTCATGATGAATATTATGTAATCACAGTGTTTTACACTGAGCACATCAGTGTTCAACTGGTTCATATAAATGTTTGTTCATATAGTGGTTTGTGTGTGTCATTTGGACACAAAACACCATTTTGAGAAGAATAAACACTGTTTTGGATGTAAAGTTTCATTTTGCAGGAGAATTGAGGGGTTTTGAGAAATGTGTGAGTGATTTTTTGATTTGTGTGTAGAGTTCTGAGAATATGAGGCATCCTTTCAGAAAATGTGTGTAAACAATCTAGAAAAACTGTAATACAGATGACAGACTGTTGTATTTAGGAAACCCTTTTACATCCTTGACAGAAACTGTAACACTTATCAAGTTTTCATGATTTCTGATTATTCAATGAACTGGTCCAAATCTACTGTTTTTCCTCTTCAATCAACAACAAGAAGCAGAAAAAAAATCAATGTTAGCTGTCTTTTGGCCCTTTTCCACTAGCACACCTTGGCCCTACTCTACTCAGCTCTACTCGATTAGCAGCGTGTTTCCACTAGCCCGGTACCTCCTAAAACAAGCTAGTTTTAGTACCTACTCCGCTCTGGTTCCAAGCGAGCTGAGTCCATACTAAAAGATGACATCACCAACTGTCGGCTACTGATTGGTCAGACAATGTTGTCATCGATGAGTCATGGGCACGACAACCTAGCATGCTAGCGGTAGCTACCATTAGCTTACCCTCATCCGTCTTTTCTTTGCAGCTGGATTGCTCTCGTCCTCGGCTTCATTCTGTTGTATAGCTTCCAAAACTCTCCGGTGCTTCTCAAGGGGTATTTCTTCTTACCACCTGCAGCCTTCTTCTGCTTTCCTTTTTTACTCGCTTTGTGACAAAAAGACACAGATTGTTGTGTTGTGCTCAAAATGACGTCACCACAGTGCTGCTCAGCTGTTTACAGCCACACTGCACCCCGTTGGGCAGGCAACTGGAGCTAATGGAAAAGCAGCACAAGGCGAGCAGAGGAGAGCTGGGTAGAGTCGAGTAGAGTAGAGTAAGGCTAATGGAAAAGGGCCAAAAGTCTGTTTTCAGTGAACTCAGTCCAACCTTCCCTCACGGGGTTCAAGTCAGTAGATTTTCATCATCTCTTAATACTACTGGAAGAACAAAACACCTAAGATAAAATAACCGTCCTGCAGAAACCTAAACACTGTGGAGGCTTAGATGTCGCTAACTTATTCAGTTATTTCTTAGCCAATCAACTTTAATACTGACAAGAAATGGATCCACTCTAACCAACCACACAACACATGGATAGACATGAAAAAGCACCTTGTGACGGCATTAACATTTCAGATTTCCTTTTCTTAGCCAAACAGTTAAACTACTGATTAGACTCTTGTCTTCTTAGAATACAAATGTTTTACTGTCATCCTGACAGCTGTCAGTTTCTGAAGAAGACAGCAGAGTAATGTCCAAACATGTCAAGGTAACCACACCTTTTGTCTTAATAGAAGAACAGTAAAACATTTGCAAACAGTTTAACGTCACGCATGTTTCAAAGCAGTAACTATATCAACAGCTCTGACAGTCTCTTGGAACAACACAGATTTTTTAATCAGCAGGAAAACAGCTAACTTTTGTTTCATGGACCCAACATGGCATCATCACCTAAAACACATTTTCTCCAACAACACGACTTAAAGCTGTGGTCTACGATTTGAAACCGCAGCCTGCCCCTCCTTCCCTCACCTCTCCCCTCCGTGTTCCAAGATCCCGCCCCCAGCTCGTGACGCCTCATAAAGCCCCCTCGGACAGAGCTACGAGCGACTAGCACAATATATCAGCAGCAAACTCAATCAAAAACAGCTCAGCTCAACTGAAAGTATCAAACACGACAGACATCTCCCTTATAACACACAGCAGTAGCCATTTCAACTGGACCGGCGGCAATGCGGGTCTGGCGCCGCCAGAGCGGAGCCGAGTGTGGGGGAGGATTTATCTTTCTCAGCCTGTCCTCCCCAGCTCAGCTTACAGTGCAAACGATTAGCGGCTAACAGGCTAACCCGCTCCCCTACAACTTATTAGCCCGTACAGGCACAAACTAACCAGAGTTATTCAGCAGACATCTCACACTGTAGTAAACAAAGCCATTACCTGATCAACCAGGGGCGAAACGGCCGATGCTGAAGGTCTGACGGCCGGCTGAGGCTATTCGTTAGCTGTTAGCCCGCTAACAGGCCTCCACCTCCCTCCACCGCGGGCAGAGCTCCGTTGGGCCCGGGAGAGGGAGGCGGATTCAGGTTCGGCGCTAGGCTTTCCCGGCTCCATGATAGGTCAGTAGCTATCGCTGCTAGCTGCTCACCGGAGGTAGAGGGAGGAGGCGGGACCATGGGCAAGATGCTGCGTGCTGCGAGTGAGGGAGACGAGGAGAGGGGAGAGGAGAAGGGTGGTCTGCAGCCAGACTGTCTTGGGAGAGGGAGGCGGATTCCCGGTTCGGCGCTAGGCTTTTCGGCTCCATGTTAGTTCACTAGCTAACGCTGCTAGCTGCTCACCGGAGGTAGAGGGAGGAGGCGGGACCATGGGCAAGATGCTGCGTACTGCGTAGTGAGGGAGACGAGGGAGAGGCGGGAGGAGAAGGGTGGTCTGCAGCCAGACTGTCTTGGGAGAGGGAGGCGGATTCCCGGGTTCGGCGCTAGGCTTTTCCGGCTCCATGATAGTTCAGTAGCTAACGCTGCTAGCTGCTCACCGGAGGTAGAGGGGAGGGGGCGGGACCATGGGCAAGATGCTGCGTACTGCGTAGTGAGGGAGACGAGGATTGGATGGACTCATGGACTAACTCACGGACCAATTAATAGTTGCAGGTTCTTAGGCTTGATTGGTCAGCTAGTATGCAGCTTTTCAGCGGATATACTGAATGGATTTTTTTCATTCTTTTTGGTCTTTATACTGTGTAGATAGGACCATAGGACCATAACAGCCTTATAAACGGTGTTATTAATATGTACAAAGCTTCCAAATCGTAGACCATAGCTTTAACAGAAGTTCAGCACTGGGAGGAATCATTTCCTTGAAAACTTACAGTTAAAATCTGCCTTAAAAACAAAGCTAAACAAAACTTGAATTAGTCTTGATCTACCAGCTCCAATCTTTGATGTAATTAAACCAGCTCCACAAAGAAAATATTACCCTGAATCTATAAAATAATGTGCTGTTGAAATGAAATGATATCATAACTGTGAGTAAAATGGGGACATGATCTAGCTATCAATCCCAGTGATGAACTCTGGAACTAAATTTGTAAGAACATCTTTTTATTAAGTAACAATAACAATATTAAGCTGATACAATTGAAATCCATTCACAGAGTTTACCTCACAGGGTGATTGAGCTTCCAATACCATTCACCTAAGGATTGCATTAGGCTTCCACGACGCTATAGTGAGAGCAGCGAATCTCCACAACAGTTTTGAACATTCAGAACAATCGTGACCCTTCCCCGTTCCCTGGCATTGACTATACAATGCTGATCCAGATTAAGTATGCACCACGACTGAAGCAGGATTATGACACCAAGTGATCACCACAACCATTCAGACATGAGGACCCTCCTGAAAACCAGATGTAGCACCTCAAGAGGCTAACCTCTAATAAATCAGATGACAGGTCTATGGTTCATGGATCTGTCTCTAACTTTAGTTCTTACTTTAGTCCACTTGTCTCCTCTTACCTCCCTTCCTTCACCCTCACACCAACACAGCATGGTGTGGATTTGCTGTTCATCATGAGACTGGGATCCACATTCAAGATTTCCTGCTGCTTAACAGAAGGTTTTTTCTTGAGCCATGATGGAGGGATCCATGATTGGCTATATGGATTCATGTTGGTGTTGGATGGATATATTTGTATATATTTGTATATGTGTATTTTATATATGTATCTATGCATATATGTGTATCCATAAAATGAAGAGCTTTATGCTCTGTTGTAAAGTGTCTTGAGACTTGTTATGAATTGGTGCTATCCAAATAAAGATTTGTTGATCACATCTGCATCAGCAAATAGTTTGCTCACAGGGGCCATATTCATAGATCTCACCAAGGCTTTTGACATGGTGGACCACTACCTACTCTGGGACAAACTTCATGCTATTGGCCTCTCACAACACTCTGTTTTTGGTCCAACTCTTACCCTCACCACAGATATCAGAGTGTCAGTCTTCAGGGAATGGATTCTGAATTCAGACTAATTGAAAAAGGGGTACCTCAAGGCTCATCATTAGGCCCTTTAATTGTTCTCAATTTACAACGACCTTCCTCAAATTTGTTCAAACACTTAAATTCAACTTTATGAAGACGATACTGTTATTTATACTTCCAAAATGAATGTCAGGCAAGTGCAGTCAGCATTACAGTCTCACTTTGATAAAGTACAAGGTTTGGTTTGCTACCAACAAATTAGAACTCAACAAGACAAAGTCATATAATATGTTGTTTGGCACCTAATATAAAGCTATAATCTAAGGGATGGCATATTAGATATCTTGATGGAACTTTTCTTTATGAAGTAGAAAAGTTCAAGTATTTGGATGTTTGGTTGGATAATTATCTTCCTTTCAAAGACCATATTTACTCAGTAACAAAGAAAATTAATTGTAGCCTGGGTATTTCATACTGATCTATCAACTGTATTACCACACAGGTAAAAAAAGAAAATTGTCACCCAATTTATCCTCCCAGTACTTGATTATGCTGATATTGTGTA
The DNA here is from genome assembly GCA_036419115.1 of Scarus forsteni. Classification (NCBI taxonomy): domain Eukaryota; kingdom Metazoa; phylum Chordata; class Actinopteri; order Labriformes; family Labridae; genus Scarus; species Scarus forsteni. The sequence continues at coordinate 1,362,247 of JAZDUH010000023.1, forward strand.
CCAAAACAGCTCAGAAGTCAATCTTCACTCCAACAGTCTCTGTAGATTTATTTTAAGATGTCCATTCAGACCTCATCACTGTTTTAACCGGCGTCATACAACTCATCCTTTTTGTCTGTTCCAATAATTTATAGAAAAATCGTCACTCTGCTTTTCAATTCAAAGCCCCATCAGACTGGAACAATTTGCCCAACGATGTTTTGTCTTTTATGTTTTGTTTTGTCTGTGTATCAGTGTAAAGGCCCCCCTGGAAAATGAGATGATTCCCCTCAAGGAGTTACGCCCTGATAAATTAAATCTCTCTTTGGCTGTGGACCTGTTCCTGATGCTCTTCAGATGTTTAACTTCTGTAGGTGGTACTGATCTTCTCTACATATGCACTTTCTTAGATGTGGGTGTTAACCTTTTTTTTTTAATGGGACCTTCTCTGGATGTGGACCTGGACCTTTCCTGGATAGTGCAGACCCTCTCAAAACCACAAAAACCTGACCAGATGTCAGTGCAGCTTCTGCATGTCTGCTGTAACCTTTGACCCCTCGATGAGGGACACTCACCAGATCAAAACAAGAGTCCGTGAAACCAGAGTCAAATTCCTTGTATTCCTGGAAATACTTGGCGAATAAAGCTGATTCTGATTCTGATTATTTATATGTTTCTTTATGTTTCTCTATCCTGGTTTGACCCAAATCTTCACCTTTCAGGGATCAGATCCATGATGAAGCACATTTATCTTTATGAACTTTATCTTGGCTGATGTTTCCTCAGACCATTTCCATGACATAGTAATGACGTTCTTTCTGAAGTGAGGGGTTAAATTAACCTTAATGATCTGGGCAGATCAGATAGAAGACTCTCATGAAGGTCTAAATCTGAGTTTATGGCCCTGCGGTGTGAACTGATCATGCCCAGAGAAGGGAGTGGTCAGGATTTATTGTCTGATAAGATGGAAGTTTTTTAATGACTCCAGGACAACAAACTTGACCTCAGTGCAGCTTCTGCATGTCTACTTTAACTTTTGACCCCTCGATGAGGGACACTCACCAGATCAAAACAAGAGTCCGTGAATTGGGGATCTTCATCCAGACCTGATACTGATCAAACTCAGAGCAGGGACAGGAGACTTTGGTTCCCAAAGGGCCTCATCAATCCTGTCCTCATGGCCACAGGGCCACCTGCTGAGATTTGTGGGATCATCTAAATGTAATGATTTCTGTTACTCAAGACTGAACAAAAGGACAAATATGTCTGTGAAATGAATTCACCACTCCAACATTTATGTATTTAAACTCAAGTGCACGTGGTAATACTTCCTTTAATGAGCTCAACAGAATTTAATCCTGTTTCAGATTCCTTTTAAAACAAATGACAGAATTTTACTGTTTTTTAATCTATTCTACTTACATTCTATATTTACTTTAAAATGTATCTAATTTTTGCATAAAGGGTGTTTTATTGAAAAATGTAGACCCATTAAATCTCTATTATAACCAGTCCTTCCACTTTTGATGTCCTCCAGACTGATTTGTCTTGCATTCTTCTGTAATGTCCTTTTTGAAATCTAAGGTTTTTCTAACGCCTCACATTTGCTCCACACAAACAAACTCTGGTCCACTCTTTGAGAGTTTGAATGATTTGGGCTGGGGTGAAAAATCCCATCAATTCTGGTGTGGACCAAAGAATCCAGCCAATAAATGGAGGTCACAGTTCGCTTCCAGGTGGATCAGTTCTGTTCTGGGGGATGTAAAGACATCTGAACCAAACAAGAAACAAAAAGTCAAGCCCACCAAGAAAAAAAAATTGGGCATTGCAGCTGTTGTGACAACAACAGTTAGCATCCTAATGTATCATTCACTGACAATATCAGACAGGGAGTGGCTACAAATAGCATCATCAACCTCAGGTTCTCTTCACAGGCCAAAATCTACAAGTCCATCAGGGAATACTGCCCCTAATCAGTCTGGTAAATATGTCATTTTTATTTGAGCAGCCTAAGCACAATATTATTGTTTTTTCTTACTTAAAATACCTAAAGCTGCTTTGAGCTAATACATGTGATTACTCAAACATGGCCATGTATTTCTGGGTTTCTACTTGATCAACAAAAGGTTATAGACCACATTAGGGTGCAGACAGTCTTAAGGTGAGATTTGTGTATTATTCCAATGGTCCCCCAACTCTCAGCCCATTATGTTCTGGACTCTGTATTGTTTATGTTGTCTGCAGTTATGTACACACGTGGACAAAATTGTTGGTACCCTTCTGTTGAAGAAAGAAAACTAACAGTGGTCACTGGAATAATTTCAAACTGACAAAAGTAATAATAAATAAAAATTTACTCAAAATTAAACAATGAAAATCAGACATTGCTTTTGAATTGTGGTTCAACAGAATTATTTTAAAAAATAATCTAATGAAACTAAAATGATAGTTCCCTAGAAAAGAATAAAATGATGTGACCATAGGGACATAATAAACTAAGGTGTGTCCTGTAATTATCATCACAGGTGTCTTCAAGCTTGTAAGCAGTCAGTCTGCCTATTTAAAGGCTGAAAAGTGGTCACTGTGCTGTTTGGTATCATGGTGTGTACCACACTGAACATGGACCACAGAAAGCTAAGGAGAGAGCTGTCTCAGGAGACTAGAAATAAAATTATAGACAAGCATGTTAAAGGTAAAGGCTATAAGACCATCTCCAAGCAGCTTGATGTTCCTGTGACTACAGCTGCACAGATTATTCAGAAGTTTAAGGTCCACAGGACTGTAGCCAACCTCCCTGGACGTGGCTGCAGGAGGAAAACTGATGACAAACTGAAGAGACGGAGAATACGAATGGAAACCAAAGAGCCCAGAACAACTTCAAAGAGATTAGAGGAGAACTCCAAGGTCAAGATACATCAGAGTCAGATCACATCATCTGTCACTGTTTGAGCCAAAGTGGACTGAATGGAGGACATCACTGTTGAAAGAAAATCATAAAAAAGAGAGACTTGAATTTTCCAAAATGCATATTGACAAGCCACAAAGTCACATCAGCTCTATGGTCACAGACACAAAAAGGAAGCATACAAAGAAAAGAACACTGTGCCTTAGGGATGGGAATTGAAAACCAACCAAAATCAATCCAGTTGAGGTTCATGAACAGCTCCATCAAAGAATCGATATCATTAATCTTTTGCTTATCAATTCCTTCCACTGACAGGGCTCAGAAGCGTCAGAATTGTTGCTTAACTTTCATTGCAACTACTACACAACCTTAAGTGAGTGGAAACACCAGCAACTTGGAGAAGCAGTTATCTATGCTGTGACATGTGTCTGACATTGTTGCTGCTGAAAATCAGACCAACATTTTCCCACATGGAAAATCTGCAGGAATCGATAAGGGAATCGTTAAAGAATTGGATTGATTAGAAGGATCATTAACAGCATGGGTATTGATAAAATCTTATAAATTCCCATCCCTACTGTACCTACTGTGGAGGAGGCTCAGTTATGGTCTGGGGCTGCTTTGCTGCATCTTGCACAGGGTGTCTTGAATCTGTGCAGGTACAATGAAATCTCAAGATTATCAAGACATTCTGAAGTGAAATGTGCTGCCCAGTGTCAGAAAGCTTGGTCTCAGTCACAGGTCATGGGTCCTCCAACAGGATAATGAGCCAATCACACAGCTAAAAACACCCAAGAACGGATCAGAACAAAACACTGGACTATTCTGAAGTGGCCTTCTATGATCCCTGATCTAAATCCTGTTGAACATTTGTGGAAGGAGCTGAAACATGCAGTCTGGAGAAGACAGCCTTCAAACCTCAGACAGCTGGAGCAGTTTGCTCATGAGGAGTGGACCAACATACCTGTGGACAGGTGCAGAAGTCTCACTGAGAGCTACAGAAATCACCTGATTATAGTGACTGACTCAGAAGGCTGTGCAACAACACATTAAGTTAAGGGTACCATCATTTTTGTCCCGGCCAGTTTCATTAGTTTGTTTTTTTTAGATAATTCTCTCGGACTCAAAAGCAAAGTCTGATTTTCATTAGATGATTTTCAGTAAATTTTTATTTATTATTACTTTTGTCAGTTTCAGCTTATTTCAGTGACCATGTGGGTTTTTCCCTCTTTAATGGAAGGATACCAACAATTTTGTCCACGTCTGTATGTTGCTTGTCTTTAGAAATGCTCTGTGGGTTTTATTTTTGTGATTGCTGTTTGTTATTTATGTTGACACCAACCTGCTCATGGACCTGGGATGGAAATTAGCCTGTTGGCTATTATCCCATGCATTCAAATGTAAATGTTCATGAATGCTTAATTTCCATTTTTAAACAATAAGATAAATCTCAGAGGATGCAGACAGTCTGTAGTTGTAGAAGATTTTAGGATATAGACTGTCTTCGGTAGAAAAGTGGGTGGGGGGGAGGTAGGTGTCTGGAGGATTTTTTATTGATCAGAGTGAACAGGGTTTTTGTGTTTCTTTGACTAGACTGGAGTAGTAGTTGGATTTAATGTGAGCTATGGAGTCCTTGTAAAGAGGCCAATGGTTCTTGCACCTTGTCTTGTGAATGGTGAGACCAGTTTTTTTTGTAGAGTCACTCAAGTTGTCAACCTTTTACTTTCATGGCTCTGAGTTCAGGGGTACACTGGGGCAGTGGTGAGGAGACTGACCGTGTTTTGAATGGGATGAAGGAGTTGAAGGTGTCATTTAAGCTGTTGTTGCAGAATGTGAACAGATCATCAGGATTGGAATCAAAACCTTCACCGTATCTTCAGGGATCAGACCCGTGATTGTGCAGACCTATCCTCATGAACTTTATCTTGACCCTGTTTCTCTGAGCATTTCCATGATGTGGTGATGACGTTCTTTCTTAAGAGTTAGATTAAAAATAACTTAATGACCTGGGCAGGTCAGGTAGAGCACCCTCATAAAGGTCTGAGTTTATGACCCTGGGGTGTGAACTAAGCTCGCCCAGAGAAGGGAGTGGTCAGGATTTTGATTGCATAAACACTTAAAAGTATTACACAATTATCAAAACCCAAGGAGCAAGAAATGACCAGATTAGCGCCACTATCAGCACAATGTCAGCTTCACACTTTTGCAAACCAATGTACACAGGGATTTGCAAAATACTGAACACACTTGTCTACATTAGACACAGATGCATATCATAATGTCACTTCTGTTAGGATATGGTGTTGTAGTTGGACCCAGAGCAGAGGCAGATGATCAGAAAGGTGGTTAACTCAGGATTTATTAAACAGCAAAGTTCAAAGATGTGATTTCGCAAAAGTGACTATATACAAAGTGGTGGTGGCAGGAGCTCGTGGAGACCTGGAAGACAGAGAGAAACAATGGTAAGTGTTTAGGCAGCGAGCAAAAGCACAAATCACCATCCATACAAAAATGAATGAGCTCCGAGTGTCAGAGACAGGGCATAAGGCCAACACTATAGACTGTGGGCTAGACAAACCACAAATGAAGTGCAATCAGCCGGCGCACAGCAGCAGAAGCTCCCAGCTTAAGTAGGCGGCGTCATCAAGGTGGATGAGGAACAGGTGAGGGATCCGAGTCAGGTCAGCTCCACAGCCACGCCCAGCCACAGCAACAAGAGAGAGGAGAAAACCCGAGAGGGGAGGGGGAGAGGAGCAGAGCAAACTGGAGCAGAGGGTGAAATCCTCACAGTGCCCCCCCCCCCTCAAGACGTCTCCAGACGTCTGACCGGGCTTGTCTGGGTGCTCCTCGTAGAACTGCCGGAGGAGATTGCTGTCCAGGATCAGGCCGTGGGGAATCCAGGACCTCTCCTCCGGTCCATAACCCTTCCAATCGACGAGAAACTGGAATCCACGACCCCGCGGTCTGACATTCAGGATCTTGGAGACTGTATAGGCGGGATGGTCATCGATGAGCTGGGGGGTTGGAGGGGGCTCGGCCGGAGGGCAGAGCTCGCTGGTGGAAACTGGCCTCAGCAGAGAGACATGGAAGGTGGGATGCACCTTGAGGAAAGCCGGTAACCTAAGCCTCACAGCAGACTCATTAATAACTTTCTCCACAGGGAATGGACCAATGAAACGTGGAGTGAGCTTACTTGCCTCCATTTGTAAGGGCAGGGCCCGGGAAGAAAGCCAAACCACCTGACCAGGGCGATAGGTAGGAGCAGGGAGACGGTGAAGATCCGCACTTCGTTTCGTCTTCTCCGCCGAGTTAGTTGATGCCAGTCGAGCCCTCCTCCACACTTCCTTGATCTGCCGCAAGTGGGCGCTAACGGAGGGGACAGCGACCTCTCTCTCCTGCTCAGAGAAAAGGGGGGGTTGATAACCGACGCACACTTGGAAGGAAGACATACCCGTGGACGAGCAGGAGAGGGCGTTGTGGGCGTACTCCACCCAAGGCAGATGATCACCCCAAGACACAGAGTGGTGAGCTGCTACACAGCGCAAGGCACTCTCCAAATCCTGGTTGGCCCGCTCAGTCTGGCTGTTAGTCTGGGGATGAAAACAGAGGAAAGGCTGGCTGCTGCGCCCAGAGCTTGGCAAAAATCCCTCCATACCCTCGAGGATAACTGAGGACCACGATCTGAAACAATGTCCAGGGGAATGCCGTGCAGTTTGAAAACGTGTAAAATTAATAAATTAGCAGTCTCCAGTGTGGTAGGCAGCATGGGAAGGGGGATGTAATGCACCATTTTTGAAAAGCGATCCACCACCGTAAGAATGACTGTGTTACCTTGGGATGGGGGAAGACCAGTGAGAAAGTCAACCGCTATGTGGGACCATGGGTGACTAGGTACCGGTAGAGGGCGCAGCAGACCAGCAGGTGACCAGCAGTCTGTGTCCGACTTTCCCTGGGCACAGACTGAGCAGGCAGCCACTAACTCTCGGGTATCTCTGGCCATATGAGACCACCAGAATCCCTGCTGGAGAAAAAACAGGGTTCTGTTAGCGCCAGGGTGACAGGAGACTTTAGAGGCATGTCCCCACTGTAGAACCTTCGATCTGGCCTAGACAGGGATAAACAGCCTGTTGGGAGGACCAGTTCCGGGGTCAGGATGGTGTCTCTGAGCCGCCCTTAACCACTTGTTCGATTTCCCATTGCGGCGCTCCTAGGAAGCAGGAAGAAGGCACAATGGGGGCTGGATCCTGTGATTCCGTAGCAGGAGAGTACACCCAGGAGAGGGCATCAGGCTTAATGTTTTTGGAACCAGGTCTATAAGAAATAGAGAAGTTAAAGCAACTGAGGAAGAGTGACCATCTAGCCTGACGAGGGTTAAGCCTTTTAGCTGTCCGGAGATAAGCCAGGTTCTTGTGGTCAGTCCAAATGATGAAGGGCTTCTCTGATCCCTCCAACCAGTGTCTCCACTCTTGAAGAGCCCCTTCCACCACCAGAAGTTCTCGATTACCCACGTCATAATTACGTTCCGCGGGTGACAGGGGATGAGAAAAAAAAGCACAGGGGTGCAGCTTCTTGGTAGTAGGGTCCTGTTGAGATAAGATAGCTCCAATTCCTGATTCCGAGGCATCCACCTCAGCCACAAACTGGAGATCAGAGTTAGGGTGAAGCAAAACAGGGGCAGAAGTGAACAGGTCCTTTAGATCCTTAAACGCCTTCTTAGCCTCCTCTGACCAGAAAAAAGGGATTCTTAGGGGAAGTGAGCTGAATCAGTGGCCTAGCAACTTTGCTATAGTTATGGATAAATCTACAGTAAAAGTTAGCAAACCCTAAGAAGCCCTGCAACTCCTTGTGAGAAGTAGGGGTGGGCCAACTGGTTACCGCTTGGATCTTATTAGGATCGGTGTGTAACTGACCTGCCTCAATGATGTAACCTAAGAAGCTGACAGTAGAAGAATGAAATTCACACTTCTCAGGCTTAACAAAAAGGCAATTCTCCAAGAGGCGCTGGAGAACGAGGCGGAGGTGTTGTTTGTGTTCATCCATGTCTTTAGAAAAGATGAGGATACCATCCAGATAGATGAACACAAACTTGTTTAGAACATCCCTAAAAATGTCATTCATAAACAACTGAAAGACCGCCAGGGCGTTAACCATAACCAGATACTAAATGGCCCATGGGAGTGTTAAAAGCGGTCTTCCACTTGCCCCCTCCCTAATGCGGATGAGATGGTAGGCGTTGCGCAAGTCAAGTTTGGTGAAAACTTTAGCATGGCAAAAGGGCTCGAACGAGGGGTCAATGAGAGGAATGGGAGATTTATCTTTAACAGTTATGTCATTCAGGCCATGAAAATCAATGCATGGGGCGAAGAGAGCAATCCTTCTTCCCCACGAAGAAGAATCCCACCTTAATGGGAGAAGAGGAAGGCCGAATTAGCCCAGAGGCTAAAGACTCTGAAATGTAGTCCTGCATGGCCTTCTTCTCAGGACAAGAAAGGTTGTAAAGCCGACTAGAGGGTAAGGGGGCGCCAGGGGGCAAGTTTATGACAAAGTCATAAGGAAGGTGAGGAGGAAGAGTCTTCGCTAAGTCCTTCCTAGAAACTTGTGCTAGATCGTGATAGCAGGAAGGAACTGAAGTAAGGTCCGGAAGTGACAGTGTTAAGGTGGGTGAAGATCTAACAGCGGCTGCAGGTTGGAGACAAAAAGGGTGAGAACTCCAGTTAACAATGGAAGAGGTGGCCCAGTTAATATGAGGACTATGGAGTTTGAACCAAGGCAGACCGAGAATAACCGGGGAGCTCAGGGAGGAAATGACGAAGAATTTGATTTTCTCTGAATGATTACCTGATAACAAAAGTGTAAGGGGAATTGTCTCTGAGGTAACAGATGTAATAACCCGCCCATCTAACACCAAAACTTGTTTAGCCTGAGAACCATATATACATTTGTAAATGATTATTTAACCATTTATAGCTAAAGTTTTATTATTAAAAACACTGCATCACCATTGTTTTTACCTGATTTATTCATCATTGACTACAGTTATTTTTATTTGTAGGAAAACATTTTGTATGTATTCTTTGACTACATGTATTGTATTTATCATTAATTAAAAATGATTTGTGGGGTGCTGGTTTGGCGGAGTGGTTAGCAACCAGGCACCCCATGTACTTGCTTCTGCTGGTCCAGGTTCGAATCCCGCCTGTGACCAGTTTGCAGAGTGTCTTCCCCTACTCTCTCACCCCCTTTCACAAGCCTATCCACTGTCTCTCTCCTATCCTATCAATAAAGGCACAAAATGCCCAAAAAATATACTTAAAAAAAAAAAAAAAAAAAAAAAGATTTGTAATTAGTATAAATCACATGTTAAGTCTTTGTTTCAGCTTAAGCATTAGTGAAAAAAATCATTGTTTATTAAACCATTTCTATATATTAAAAACTTAATAGTGCCTAAGTTGTAAATGCACTACTTTAAGATTGATAAGTGATCTGTAGATCATTTGTTCAATGTGAATAACCTTATTCGTCATTTTTTAGTGAAATACTTTAGATGTGTTGACAGAAACCCACTGTATTACCATTTGATAATTTATGTTTTCCAAATGATTTGTTTCACAATCATAAAGTATCTTTAAATACTGTAATTTAGATATTATTATGTCTCCTTATCTAATGTGAAAACTATTTACTACTTACAAATGTTTGGTAAAAAAAAGGGTTTGCATGTATTAAAACACGTGCAAACTTGATAGCGCACGCAAATCTGTCAGATGAGCAGAAAAGCACGGGCAGTCCATTTAGAGTTTTTCCTCATGAATATGCAGAACACATGCAGATCATCAGGATGCACAAAATACTGGGATTCAAATGTCATCATCTAGCACCCGCAATGTGATTTGTAAAACCAGCAAGTGATTGCACACACCGCGCAGCATTTTTGCACCTGACTTTAGTATGTTTGAAAAACAGGTGCAAAAAAAGGCACAGTGTCAAGAACGGTAGGCTGTGATCATGGTGGCAAACAGGGGTCACATTAACAGAATATTTTCCATCACTGACTGAATTTGATGAAAAACAGAAAGACTTGGAGGCTGTCTGTCATTATGAAGGACTGTAAATAGAGGGATGATCCAGTTAGACATGAAGACGCACGCGTAAACTAAACCCTCTCTGCTTTGCGCTCTACATCACGGAGGAGGTCATTTAATCTATGTAAAAACAAAACAGAAAGAAAACATTCATAGCCATAATCACCATAGCCATAATCACTCCATTTGTCACTCAGAGCTGATTGCATCACGCTCTTTACGCACTGACAGAGTTAAGAGGCTGTCAGTGTGTGGAGGGTGTGACGCAGTCAGTGTGTAAAAGGCAACAGTTACCCAGGCTCAGTTTTGTAGCACAAGTGTGTTGATTTTGTTCAGCCTGCTCCTGCCTTCTCTGAATCTGATGAGGTGGATGAAGCTTATCACCCATCCATCCTCATCCTTGCAGTTTTTTGTTAACTCCTTCTGTGGTTCTGATTCTCTTGTGTGGGGGATAAAAATGAGCATGCTACGAGCACCACTGCGCACCATTTTTCTGCGCCCACCCCTTGTCTTTCGATTAAGATTGGCACTTGCTGTCGTTTACCGGTGCACGGCTTTGCGCTCATATTTGGCAGTGATTTAGTGGGTAAAAGGTTTTTCCAACACCTGAAGTTATCAATAATCCTGTTGTGGATTGTTCTGCCCTGCTGCTGTCAGTGGTCTCTCTGTATTCCCAGCTTTTGCTGTTACTACATGTTATATGTGCATGTAATGTCATGATGTTCTGGATTTATCTGACTCATTCATGTGTGTTGACAGTTCTGCGAGGACTGAAAAGTGTGTTGAAAAACTTGACAAAGGTGTAACTGAAAACTTGCTACACTTTGATGCTTTTCTGTCTTTGTTGTTGATAGGGCTGAGTTTGTCCTTGCACAGCAGACTGACCCATCTCTGAAAACCTGCTTCTCATCTGCTGCCAGTGCAAGCACTAAAAGCCCACTTGTGCACCGCACTGATAACTGTATTAATGCGTAAATACTCTCCCCTATCTGGTGACGTAGGTTGGAATTCAGTTTACCAGGAAGTTGTGCCTCAAAAATTCTGTTCTGAAGTTCTCAGCCTTGCACATGACATTTTCCCTGGTCATCCAGGTATTAAGAAGACTTGCAAACGCATCCTACGTTATTTCCTTTGGCCAGGTTTGAAGACTGATGCATCCAAGTTTTGCAGGTCTTGTCACTTTTGCTAGCTGAGCGGCAAACCAAATCAGGTTATTCCCCCTGCTCCTCTGTGGCCAATCCCAGCCCTCGGTGAGCCATTTGAGCACATAATCCTAGATTGTGTAGGTCCACTCCCAAAGACAAAGTCCGGTCATCCGTTCCTCCTAACTTTGATGTGTACAGCAACTCGGTACCCTGAGGCAATACCGCTGCGCATACTTAAAACCAAAGTGGTCATTAAAGTCATAGTAAACTTATTTTCCAAATTCGTTATGACAAAATCCATCCAAACAGATCAAGGTACCAACTTTACATCCAGTTTCCATGTTCACAGACTTCTGTTCTCTTTCATGACATTGATGCCGCCAATTATTCCCCCAGTAAACAGCATGCTTACTTCGTAAACCCCACTGAGTTGCACTGTTTCAACAGGTGGTAACATACCTGCTAGAGCACGGGTTGACAGTCCCTAGCTGCAGCTCGTGGAGCTCTTCACAGTTCTTAACACACATTTCTCAAAACACTAACAGATTCCTTCAGATTGTACACACAAACCTGAAAACCTCACACACAAAATGCTAAACCCGACACTCCCTTTTCAAGATGACTCTTTGCCATCAAATCTCTGAACTGTTCAGAAAATGGAACTCATGTTCTCATTTGGTACACACAGCCACATTCTCCAATGACACACACAGACCAGTCAACTGATACACACAGCTCAGCATTTGCTGCACACTACCAAGCATTCACAGCACACTGAAGTGCAAAACTGAAAACCCAATTATAGAAATGCAACACACAATGTGAATGGCAATGATTCATGAGAATTACCCATTTCTCCTTTTGGAAAATGTCTGTGTAGGCCCACTTCTTCAAACATAAAATATTACACAAGTGTGCAGCAAATCATTGTTTTATTTACAGAGTTTCAGTGCACAGGCATTTCTAAAGAAAATGTCCGTAAACAAAAAAAAAAAATTCAAAATGTCCTCTCACTCTTCCCCCTCTCCTTCTCTGGTTGTCGTTGTCCATTGTTCAGTGCTCACCAAACAAAGCAGAGGCTCAATGCCCTTTTATGCTGCAGTTCTCCTGATTGAAAATTGCTCACCAGACCTGGGTGTTTAGAGATTTGCATCATTGTGTGTTGTGGGTTGATGCTTTGCAGATTTCAGTTGGGGTGTGTGTGCAACAACTGACCATTGTGTGTTTAGCTTTGACAACAAGGTGATGTGTGATTGCCATCAGAGTGTAAAGAAGGAAAGTCAGAGTCTAATGCAGGTAAGGGAGTGTTTAGATGTGGCAAATTGGGCCGAGCAATTGGTACTTGAAGTGAGGGTTTAGCAAAATGCGCCAAATTCTCCGTTGTTGTGTGTTAAGAACCGTGAAAAACTATAATACCTCTGCCATTTTTCAGCGGCATAAGGTCCTTTCTGGTGTTTCTGACTGTGAGGTTTATTTGGATGACAGAATTGCATACTCAAAAATGTGGCATGAGTATGTGAACACCCTTTATGTTATATTTGAAAGGCTGCAGAAGGCATCCCTCACCCTCATTCTGGCCAAATGTGACTTTGGTAAGGCCACTGTTACCTATTTAGGTAAGGAGGTAGGCCAGGGTCAGGTGCGCGCTCTCTTGGCAAAAATTCAGGCCATCCTCGATTACCCTGTGCCGCAGACTTGGCGCCAGCTTCGCCTTTTCCTCGGAATGGCAGGCTGTTACCGATGCTGTTGTAAAAACTTTGCAGACGTTGTTGCCTCTCTTACCAGTTTCAGAAGTGTCCCTCAACCATTTGTTTGGTCTTCAGAATGCCAGAGGTCCTTCGAGGCTGCTAAATCCATCCTCTGCAGTACACCTGTGCTCTCCGCTCCCACGAGCACTGGAGGTCGACGCCAGCACTCGTGGTGCTGATGCAGTGTTACTGTAGGAGGATGGAAATGGTATTGATCACCCGGTTGCATCCTTCTCCAGAAAGTTTGACAAGCACCAACTCCAGTACAGCACCACTGAACAAGAAGCACTATCGCTGTGACTCTCCTTGCAACACTTTGAAGTGTATGTAGTGTCTACTTCGCTTCCTGTTCTGGTCTTTACGGACCACAATCCTCTCATGTTTCTTGCTCAGATGGGAAGAACAAATCGTAGATTGATGCGATGGTCACTGCGGGTGCAAGATTTTAATATAGAAATGAGACACAAAAAGGGAAAAGATAATGTGTTGGCAGATGTGTCGCGCCTACATCTCCCTCCCTAAACTGCAAACATTGAGGGGGTAATGTTTGTCCTTTAGGGATGGGGGGTTACAGCTGCATCCGTATTTGGTTGTTTTGGTGTTTTGTGCATATATTTTCTGTGTGAGTGAGTGCTCTGTTTCTGCGTGGATCTTTGTTTTTTGTCCCATGTGTTTGTGAGGGAGTGTGTGGTCTTGTGTCAGTGGATCTCTGCTTCTCAGATGATGGTGCTGCGGGATTGGTCGGTAAGGTTGGGGGCTGGCGGTGAGGACGAGGTGCTGATTGGCCTCGACATCTTTAAATATGGCAGCAAGTGACTGACGGGCAGACCACCTGACAGCAGCACACCTTTCTGTTTCTTCCCTGCCTCCAACCATAGATAACTTTGGGAAGCTCATTTGTTAGTGTATGCATGTTCTTTGTTTAATTAGTGAATCTTAGTTTCTTCGTTCCAAAGTGCGGTGTGTTTTTTTTCCCTGAAGCAATTTTATTTCTGAGAGCTTATCGTCTCCTTAGTCTGAAATTCAGACTTTTGTTCAAGCCTGTTGAAAGTGAGCTGTTTATTTCAAACTTTTGTTAATAAATCCTGTCAAACCTGTTGATGGTCTCATATTTCATTTGTGGACTTTGAAGAAAACAAGATAATTATTTTAAACCTTTTTGGTATGCACTCTCCCCCTTGATAACAAGGCAGTTGTAGCCAATGCTGTAAGACCTAATTTTATAGACCACAATGTAATCTGTTCCTGTGTCATGAATGGAGTACAAAGTTAAGTGACAGTTACATTTAAACACAGGAGCAGGCTAATCCATTCATCATGCCTCACCTGCATTCCTGGTTGGTCATCATCAAAAAGCAGAGCCTTTGGTGGTATATCCTCTCCTGGTATGTCCTCCCCATCCTCCTTACAATAATGTACTCCATCTTTTTAGATCAAGTTAAGATTAACGACTAAAACAAAGAAATATGGGCAATCAGGTAAATCCTTAAGATACCGAGCGACTTACATTTATTTAGCCAGTGTCTCTTTCTTTTTTTCCTCTTCCTTTCCTTTTGAACTTCACTAGATGAGAGAAGCTGGATATGTAGCTACTCTGTATCAGATGATGAGGCTGTTTGTTGTTGGCTGTGAGATGTGCATCACACTCCAGCTGCCATCAGGTTAAGTTTCCATGATGACAAATAGAATTAATTCGACATCAGACGTGATGGGACAATTACTACAGATCCAAATGTATGTACTTGATTCAGACGGTTATATCAAATAGTGGTTGATGTGACTGTTTATTGCATTGAAATGTGCCTGACACTCTGTAGACCTGCCTCTGAGGGTTTGGTTGTGTGTGCACTGTGCGCCTGTCGCCAAATCACTGCTGGGGTGTACTTCACCTGCACCGGGAATAGACCAGGTTGTAGCTGGTGAGTTTTCAGCGCACCTTCTGTGCAGTTTTTTGGCAGAAATTGTCACTGCACCAACCTGAATCTGTTGGCACCTCTCCCTGATCACACCCATCTCAGCGCAGCAGGCCAACCAAATTTTCAAATTGGCTGCGCACAAATTGCGGTGCAACGGATGAAATTAGCACTGCGCCAGGCTCCACCACCAAGCGCTGCAGCAGGAACCAACTTTTATTACTTTGTTTTACCCAATTGTAAAACATAACTTTCAAACTAAGCTAATACTTGACAATTTTTCACAAAACCACACACTCAAACTTCAAAATGCCTCATATTTCCTGCCAAATGAAGAACTGCAACCAAAACTACTTACAGCATTATCAAAATCAAACTGTAGCACCAAATGGCACAAACTAACTTCACATGACCAGATTTGTGTCGAACCAACTACACACTGTTCGGCAGAATGAAAAGCTCAGCTTTAGGATGCTTTGGCATGATACAAATAAATCAAACTGTAGAAATTCTTCAGATTGTTCACATGCACAGAAATATTTGCAGATACACACATGCTGTTAAAACATAGTTTTTTCTATGTTTCACCAAAACAAGTCAGTGCATCATATGCAGATATATTCACACTGGAGTGAACAAAATGTGCTCACAAGAACAGTCAGCTGAAACAGAACACTGCAGAAAATATCAAGAAAACAAATGAGGCAGCTTTGTTTCAGGATGGCAGACGTAACTTTAGGTGTCAATGTTGTGTCTTCTGCAGAGAACCGTGTTCAGTTGTGAATTTCAAAATGTGTGTAAGCAGAAAAAGTGTTTGGAGTTTTGGAGTCTTAACAGGAGGTTTGGTTCTCTGTGTGTCTGTTTAAATAAAGTCGAATGTGTTCATGTTCTCGCTGCTTCAGTATTTCCTCATCACAGTGATTAGAGAGCCCTTCAGATGATAACACAGCGCCTCTCAGTGGTGTCTCAGTGTAAGTACAGGCTTATTTTGGCATGTGCAGACCTGAAGGTGTTCAGTCTGTTCTGGACCTTCTGCCTGGTGATGAAGAATACTCCAGGAGGATGAGGAGGACATCAGAGACCCACAGAGCTATAACAAGCTCATAGCATCAGTTCATCCCTCAGCAAAGAGCAAAATACTTCATTTTATTAAGTATACTTGAGTATTAGTCCAGCATGCTGCCACAGACCATGTACCTTTGGGGTGTCGGTGGCACAGTGGGATAGTGTGCTTGGTCAGTGATCAGGAAGGTTTGATGTTTTGTCACTATAGTGAAAAAATATCTGAACATTCCCGATCAGCCAAAGGGAGCCAGTGACCATTTATATGAGAGAGGAGTTTAGTTTGACACATGAGAGAAGTGTCTGTGGACACATTTGAGATCTGAAGGTGAACCATGGTGTGGTGCTGAACTGTAAGACTGATTAACAAATCTTAGAGAGGAGATCAGAGGAGGTGAGGATGGAGGAGACAGGAGGTGAGGATGGAGGAGAGAGGAGAGAGGAGTTTAGTTTGACACATGAGAGAAGTGTCTGTGGACACATTTGAGATCTGAAGGTGAACCATGGTGTGGTGCTGAACTGTAAGACTGATTAACAAATCTTAGAGAGGAGGTGAGAGGAGGTGAGGATGGAGGAGAGAGGAGGTGAGGATGAAGGAGAGAGGAGGTGAGGATGGAGGAGAGAGGAGGTGAGGATGAAGGAGAGAGGAGGTGAGGATGGAGGAGACAGGAGGTGAAGATGAAGGAGAGAGGAGGTGAAGATGAAGGAGAGAGGAGAGAGGAGAGAGGAGAGGTGAGGATGGAGGAGAGAAGAGAGAGGAGGTGAGGATGAAGGAGAGAGGAGAGAGGAGGTGAGGATGGAGGAGAGAGGAGGTGAGGATGAAGGAGAGAGGAGACAGGAGGTGAGGATGGAGGAGAGAGAAGAGAGGAGGTGATGATGGAGGAGAGAAGAGGTGAAGATGAAGGAGAGAGGAGGGAGGAGGTAAGGATGGAGGAGAGAGGAGAGAGGAGGTGAGGAGAGAGAGGAGAGAGGAGAGAGGAGCTGAGGATGAAGGAGAGAGAGGAGGTGAGGATGAAGAAGAGAGGAGAGAGGAGGTGAGGATGGAGGAGAGAGGAGAGAGGAGGTGAGGATGAAGGAGAGAGGTGTTGAGGAGAGAGGAGACAGGAGAGAGGAGGTGAGGATGAAGGAGACAGGAGGGAGGACGTGAGGAGAGAGGAGAGAGGAGAGAGGAGGGGAGAATGAAGGAGAGAGGAGGTGAGGAGAGAGGAGGAGAGCAGAGAGGAGGTGAGGATGAAGGAGACAGGAGAGAGGAGGTGAGGAGAGAGGAGAGAGGAGGTGAGGATGAAGGAGAGAGGAGAGAGGAGGTGAGGATGGAGGAGAGAAGAGAGAGGAGGTGAGGATGAAGGAGAGAGGAGAGAGGAGATGAGGAGAGAGGAGAGAGGAGGTGAGGATGAAGGAGAGAGGTGGTTAGGGAGAGAGGAGAAAGGAGGTAAGGATGAAGGAGAGAGGAGGTGAGGATGGAGGAGAGAGGAAAGAGGAGCTGAGGATGAAGGAGAGAGGAGGTGAGAATGGAGGAGACAGGAGGTGAGAATGAAGAAGAGAGGAGAGAGGAGGTGAGGATGGAGGAGAAAGGAGGTGAGGATGAAGAAGAGAAGAGAGAGGAGGTGAGGATGAAGGAGAGAGGAGAGAGGAGTTTAGTTTGACACATGAGAGAAGTGTCTGTGGACACATTTGAGATCTGAAGGTGAACCATGGTGTGGTGCTGAACTGTAAGACTGATTAACAAATCTTAGAGAGGAGATCAGAGGAGGTGAGGATGGAGGAGACAGGAGGTGAGGATGGAGGAGAGAGGAGAGGAGGTGAGGATGGAGGAGAGAGGAAGTGAGGATGAAGGAGAGAGGAGGTGAGGATGGAGGAGACAGGAGGTGAAGATGAAGGAGAGAGGAGGTGAAGATGAAGGAGATAGGAGAGAGGAGAGAGGAGTTGAGGTTGGAGGAGAGAAGAAAGAGGAGGTGAGGATGAAGGAGAGAGGGAGAGAGGAGGTGAGGATGGAGGAGAGAGGAGGTGAGGATGAAGGAGAGAGGAGGTGAGGATGGAGGAGACAGGATGTGAAGATGAAGGAGAGAGGAGGTGAAGATGAAGGAGAGAGGAGAGAGGAGGTGAGGATGGAGGAGAGAAGAGAGAGGAGGAGAGGAAGAAGGAGAGAGGAGAGAGGGGGTGAGGAGGGAGGAGAGAGGAGGTGAGGATGGAGGAGAGAGGAGAGAGGAGGTAAGGATGGAGGAGAGAGGAGGTGAGGATAGGAGGTGAGGATGGAGGAGACAGGAGGTGAAGATGAAGGAGAGAGGAGATGAAGATGAAGGAGAGAGGAGAGAGGAGAGGAGGTGAGGATGGAGGAGAGAAGAGAGAGGAGGTGAGGATGAAGGAGAGAGGAGAGAGGAGGTGAGGATGGAGGAGAGAGGAGGTGAGGATGAAGGAGAGGAGACAGGAGGTGAGGATGGAGGAGAGAGAAGAGAGGAGGTGAGGATGGAGGAGAGAAGAGGTGAAGATGAAGGAGAGAGGAGGGAGGAGGTAAGGATGGAGGAGAGAGGAGAGAGGAGGTGAGGAGAGAGGAGGAGAGCAGAGAGGAGCTGAGGATGAAGGAGAGAGGAGGTGAGGATGAAGAAGAGAGGAGAGAGGAGGTGAGGATGGAGGAGAGAGGAGAGAGGAGGTGAGGATGAAGGAGAGAGGTGTTGAGGAGAGAGGAGAGAGGAGAGAGGAGGTGAGGATGAAGGAGACAGGAGAGAGGGAGGTGAGGAGAGAGGAGAGAGGAGAGAGGAGGTGAGGATGAAGGAGAGAGGGAGGTGAGGAGAGAGGAGGAGAGCAGAGAGGAGGTGAGGATGAAGGAGACAGGAGAGAGGGAGGTGAGGAGAGGAGAGAGGAGAGAGGGAGGATGAAGGAGAGAGGAGAGAGGAGGTGAGGATGGAGGAGAGAAGAGAGAGGAGGTGAGGATGAAGGAGAGAGGAGAGAGGAGATGAGGAGAGAGGAGAGAGGAGGTGAGGATGAAGGAGAGAGGTGGTTAGGAGTGAGGAGAAAGGAGGTAAGGATGAAGGAGAGAGGTTTGAGGAGGTGAGGATGAAGGAGAGAGGAGGTGAGGATGGAGGAGAGAGGAAAGAGGAGCTGAGGATGAAGGAGAGAGGTGAGAATGGAGGAGACAGGAGGTGAGGATGAAGAAGAGAGGAGAGAGGAGGTGAGGATGGAGGAGAAAGGAGGTGAGGATGAAGAAGAGAAGAGAGAGGAGGTGAGGATGAAGGAGAGAGGAGAGAGGAGTTTAGTTTGACACATGAGAGAAGTGTCTGTGGACACATTTGAGATCTGAAGGTGAACCATGGTGTGGTGCTGAACTGTAAGACTGATTAACAAATCTTAGAGAGGAGATCAGAGGAGGTGAGGATGGAGGAGACAGGAGGTGAGGATGGAGGAGAGAGGAGAGAGGAGGTGAGGATGGAGGAGAGAGGAAGTGAGGATGAAGGAGAGAGGAGGTGAGGATGGAGGAGACAGGAGATGAGGATGAAGGAGAGAGGAGGTGAAGATGAAGGAGAGAGGAGAGAGGAGAGAGGAGGTGAGGATGGAGGAGAGAAGAGAGAGGAGGTGAGGGATGAAGGAGAGAGGAGAGAGGGAGGTGAGGATGGAGGAGAGAGGAGGTGAGGATGAAGGAGAGAGGAGACAGGGAGGTGAGGATGGAGGAGAGAGAAGAGAGGAGGTGAGGATGGAGGAGAGAAGAGGTGAAGATGAAGGAGAGAGGAGGGAGGAGGTAAGGATGGAGGAGAGAGGGAGAGAGGAGGTGAGGAGAGAGGAGAGGAGCTGAGGATGAAGGAGAGAGGAGGTGAGGATGAAGAAGAGAGGAGAGAGGAGGTGAGGATGGAGGAGAGAGGAGAGGAGAGAGGTGAGGATGAAGGAGAGAGGTGTTGAGGAGAGAGGAGAGAGGAGAGAGGAGGTGAGGATGAAGGAGACAGGAGAGAGGGGAGGTGAGGAGAGAGGAGAGAGGAGAGAGGAGGTGAGGATGAAGGAGAGAGGAGGTGAGGAGAGAGGAGGAGAGCAGAGAGGAGGTGAGGATGAAGGAGACAGGAGAGAGGAGAGAGGAGAGAGGAGAGAGGAGAGAGGAGGTGAGGATGAAGGAGAGAGGAGAGAGGAGGTGAGGATGGAGGAGAGAGGTGGTTAGGAGAGAGGAGAAAGGAGGTAAGGATGAAGGAGAGAGGTTTGAGGAGGTGAGGATGAAGGAGAGAGGAGGTGAGGATGGAGGAGAGAGGAAAGAGGAGCTGAGGATGAAGGAGAGAGGAGGTGAGGATGGAGGAGACAGGAGGTGAGGATGAAGAAGAGAGGAGAGAGGAGGTGAGGATGGAGGAGAAAGGAGGTGAGGATGAAGAAGAGAAGAGAGAGGAGGTGAGGATGAAGGAGAGAGGAGGTGAGGATGGAGGAGAGAGGAGGTGAGGATGAAGGAGAGAGGAGGTGAGGAGAGAGGAGAGAGGAGGTGAGGATGGAGGAGAGAAGAGAGAGGAGGTGAGGGTGGAAGAGAGGGGGTGAGGATGGAGGAGAGAAGAGAGAGGAGGTGAGGATGAAGGAGAGAGAGGAGAGGAGTTTAGTTTGACACATGAGAGAAGTGTCTGTGGACACATTTGAGATCTGAAGGTGAACCATGGTGTGGTGCTGAACTGTAAGACTGATTAACAAATCTTAGAGAGGAGATCAGAGGAGGTGAGGATGGAGGAGACAGGAGGTGAGGATGGAGGAGAGAGAGGAGAGAGAGGTGAGGATGGAGGAGAGAGGAAGTGAGGATGAAGGAGAGAGGAGGTGAGGAGGAGGAGACAGGAGGTGAGGATGAAGAAGAGAAGAGAGAGGAGGTGAGGATGAAGGAGAGAGGCGAGAGGCGTTTAGTTTGACACATGAGAGAAGTGTCTGTGGACACATTTGAGATCTGAAGGTGAACCATGGTGTGGTGCTGAACTGTAAGACTGATTAACAAATCTTAGAGAGGAGAGCAGAGGAGGTGAGGAGGGAGGAGACAGGAGGTGAGGATGGAGGAGACAGGAGGTGAAGATGAAGGAGAGAGGAGGTGAAGATGAAGGAGAGAGGAGAGAGGAGGTGAGGATGGAGGAGAGAAGAGAGAGGAGGTGAGGCTGAAGGAGAGAGGAGAGAGCAGGTGAGGAGGAAGGAGAGAAGAGAGAGGAGGTGAGGATGGAAGAGAGAGGGGGTGAGGATGGAGGAGAGAAGAGAGAGGAGGTGAGGATGAAGGAGAGAGGAGAGAGGAGTTTAGTTTGACACATGAGAGAAGTGTGTGTGGACACATTTGAGATCTGAAGGTGAACCATGGTGTGGTGCTGAACTGTAAGACTGATTAACAAATCTTAGAGAGGAGATCAGAGGAGGTGAGGATGGAGGAGACAGGAGGTGAGGATGGAGGAGAGAGGAGAGAGGAGTTTAGTTTGACACATGAGAGAAGTGTCTGTGGACACATTTGAGATCTGAAGGTGAACCATGGTGTGGTGCTGAACTGAAAGACTGATTAACAAATCTTAGAGAGGAGGTGAGAAGAGGTGAGAATGGAGGAGAGAGGAGGTGAGGATGAAGGAGAGAGGAGGTGAGGATGGAGGAGAGAGGAAGTGAGGATGAAGGAGAGAGGAGGTGAGGATGGAGAAGAGAGGAGGTGAAGATGAAGGAGAGAGGAGGGAGGAGGAAAGGGTGGAGGAGAGGGGAGAGAGGAGGTGAGGAGAGAGGAGGAGAGCAGAGAGGAGCTGAGGATGAAGGAGAGAGGAGGTGAGGATGAAGAAGAGAGGAGAGAGAGGATGGAGGAGAGAGGAGAGAGGAGGTGAGGATGAAGGAGAGAGGTGTTGAGGGAGAGAGGAGAGAGGAGAGAGGAGGTGAGGATGAAGGAGACAGGAGAAGAGGAGGGGAGGAGACCAGAGGAGAGAGGAGAGAGGAGGTGAGGATGAAGGAGAGAGGAGGTGAGGAGAGAGGAGGAGAGCAGAGAGGAGGTGAGGATGAAGGAGACAGGAGAGAGGAGGTGAGGAGAGAGGAGGAGAGCAGAGAGGAGGTGAGGATGAAGGAGAGAGGAGAGAGGAGGTGAGGATGGAGGAGAGAGAGAGAGGAGGTGAGGATGAAGGAGAGAGGAGAGAGGAGATGAGGAGAGAGAGGAGAGAGGAGGTGAGGATGAAGGAGAGAGGTGGTTAGGAGAGATGAGAAAGGAGGTAAGGATGAAGGAGAGAGGTTTGAGGAGGTGAGGATGAAGGAGAGAGCAGGTGAGGATGGAGGAGAGAGGAAAGAGGAGCTGAGGATGAAGGAGAGAGGAGGTGAGGATGGAGGAGACAGGAGGTGAGGATGAAGAAGAGAGGAGAGAGGAGGTGAGGATGGAGGAGAAAGGAGGTGAGGATGAAGAAGAGAAGAGAGAGTAGGAGAAGATGAAGGATAGAGGACGTTAGAATGGAGGAGAGAGGAGAGAGGAGCTGAGGATGAAGGAGAGAGGTGGTGAGGATCAAGAAGTGAGGAGGTGAGGATGGAGGAGAGAGGAGAGAGGATGAAGGAGAGAGGAGACAGGAGGTGAGGATGAAGGAGACAGGAGAGAGGAGACAGGAGACAGGAGGTGAGGATGAAGGAGAGAGGAGGTGAGGATGAAGGAGAGAGGAGATGAGGTTGAGGAGAGAGGAGGTGACGGTGGATGAGAGAGGAGATGAGGTTGAGGATGGAGGAGGTGAGGATGGAGGAGAGAGGAGGTGAGGATGAAGGAGAGAGGAGGTGAAGATGGAGGAGAGAGGAGGGGAGGATGAAGGAGAGAGGAGGTGAGGATGGAGGAGAGAAGAGATTAGGATGGAGGAGAGAGGAGGTGAGGATGGAGGAGAGAAGAGATTAGGATGGAGGAGACAGGAGGTGAGGATGAAGAAGAGAAGAGAGAGGAGGTGAGGATGGAGGAGAAAGGAGGTGAGCGGATTTAATGAATTTATCAGCTGACTTTTTAAAATTTTCATATTGAGCTTTTGAAACATCAAACTTTATTAACACTGAATTATTTTAGAAACAAAAATGCACAGGCTGTTCAAGTCCATTTCCACTCTGACACAGACAGAATCCCACAGAGGCTTTTCAGTCAGGACCTTTTATTAACTTAAAGTACATGAAAAACATCAGCATGATGAACAACTTGAACATCTCAACAATCCCATCATAAATCTACCTGATCAGTCAGAAAAGAGTCTCTGCCTGTTTTTTTACATTCAGAGGCTCAAACCGATAAATACGATCAAACTAAAGACACAATGAAGCAGAGGAGAGGCTACAGCACACACACATACATAAATAAACACAGAAACACATCCAGACTAATAGTCAAACTCACAAGCACCCTTTTTGTTCTGTCCATCACAGCGCCACCATCTGGTCAGTTGGTTCATGTGTTTGAGGGAGGTGCTGCTCTGGAGTTTAAGGAGTCCCAAAAAGTTTTATTGCTCCAGCCCCTTCCAGCTCACTGGGACCTGAGCATTTTCAGGGTCAATAAGGTACGAATAAAGCCGGGAAATAAAGTAGTAATGTAGCAGTAAAATAATGCAGTAGTAAAATAATAATGTAACGTAGTAATGTGCAGTTATGTAGTAACGTAGTAGTAAAATAAAGTAGTTACGTGCAGTAAGGTAGTAATGCAGTACTCATGATAATAAGTGGAAACAATGACGTCCTGTCCCACGGGGCCTTGGACTCTGATAAAGACAGTTGATAATCCATGAGCAGGAAAAGTGTGTCCAAATTCAGGTCGGTGTCTTTGAGACATATTTATGGTCTTTTTTAAAGTCTTTTTCCACTCAGACGTCCAAGGTCGTCTTGATCTGAGGCCTCTTGATCCTCATCTGTGGAGACAATAAAAAAAGACACATGAATGAGAAGATAGTTAATCAATGAAATACTCCACATGTGAACTGAAACCCATTATCCCAACGCAAACATTAAATAAATATAATACATACAAAGTTATAAAACAAATGATTGAAAAAAAGATCTAATTAAAGATAATTATTAAAGATAATTATTGCTTATATTTTCACGACATTAGAAATTTAAATACATTTATTATTATAATGGTGCATTATGAGTCTTATCAAAATAATAGTAATAAATAAAAGTAGAAATGATCATAATATGATTATAGTAAACCTTCTTGCTTTTTCTGATTTGTTTTTCTCATTTTTCTTCATTTTTTTCTCTTTATTTTTTTCAAGTTTTTATTATGATTTTATTTTTATTGTTATAATGAGTGTTTCTTTATACAGGTATATTTCTCATCATTATTGTATAATTTTATAAAATACGTTTTGTTGGTAAATACTATAACTATTATATTTTGTTGTGGTGGTACTACATTTTAATCTTGTTTCCATTTAAACATTATTAATTTAACTTTTTTATTAAGTAATTCATATTATTTGTGTGATTTTTTGTTGATTTAATAGTGGATGTGCAGATGTATGGTGACCGGGAAGAGCAAATCACAACGACAATAACTAAACACAATGGCTGATTACAGGAAATAACCAAACACAACAGCAGAGAACTAAACCCAAAGACAAAGGAACTAAACACAAAACCTTTAAGCTACCAGAAGAGGAGGTACTTGTGAGCCACATCAGTCATCACTGTTTGGAGTGTGTGTGAGGAGAGAGACGGAGGCACAGTCCAACCTTTGACCCAGAAGTGATTCAGCCCTCAGCGCCTTCGACTCAGGATGGAAATATCACAAACATAATGGCCCAAAACTCTAAGACAGAGAAGTTCTGCTCTCCTGTGACAGGAACAGAACTTCTCCTCTCTGAGGGAACCACAGAGCCGAGGTGAACTTTGAGATGCTGCACAAACTCAGACCTCAGTGGACCGTCCTGTTCATTTAAAGAGCTCATTTGTGACGTTTTGGCCTCTTGTTTGCTCATCGGAGGGATGATTTATCAGAATCTTATTGAAATCCCTGTGGATCAGATTATCTTAAAGCCTTTCTGTGTCCCAGGTGGGCCCCCCTTGTGTGGTCAGGGCTGTCCTGGTTCACAGTGACAGATTCAGTCAGAATGTGTTGATGATTTAATGCTTTTTGGGCGGGCGTTAAGACTTACCGGCTGGTTGGCTGAGTTTGTGAAGCTCAAAGCTGGCTGTGATGGGGAGAGCGTGCTCGTTGGTCGTCTGAAGTTGTTCTGTGAGGCTGGACGAGTGGTCTGGTGGAACGGGTAAGGTCTTCGTGAACCAGGATCCTCTCTTTGGATGGATGCATCATCCTGGTTTCTGTAGGTCTCTGTAAATAAAGACGGTGGAGGTTAATGTTTCAGTCAGGCGAAGGACGAAGGATCATTTATCACGTCTGTTCTCTCCTAAACCAGCTAAATGATATTCTGGGACGTCTGATAGAAGGTTCTGGAGACACTAAATAAAATTCTGAACAAGAGTCCAGAACTTCTGAGTCCTGATCAAAATGAAAACACAAACAGACCTGATGGGACATTTAGGAACAATCTGAAGGACACTGAGGTATTTAGAGTGATGACCTGAGATGAACCTTGGATCTTTAAAACGATCCTGAGACCAAAGGCCAGTCAGTGTTGGAGAACACCATCATCACAGAGGATGAAGACAGCAAATTATGCTTGGTGTGTCTCAGCTCGAGAGTGTCGTAGAAGTCTTACCAGAGCTGTTTTTCTTTGATCTGGACCACTTAAAGTCCTCGTTCAGCCAATCGTTGACCATCTGCTCCTCCGAGTATCTGCTCCTGCAAACACAGCACAGACATGATCAAATGTCCACAGGTGAGGTTTTTCTTCTGTTTAGTCCTTCTGTCCACACATGAACGCTCACAGAGGACAGAGCTGGAGCAGATTCTGGTGAACTGGGTGAAGACCTTCAGAAACAGGTCTCAGTCAGGATCTCCAACTGAGTTTTTGTTCTTGACCAATGTCATGGGGGTCTGGTTTTAGAACAAACCCAAATCTTTAGTTTTAGTCAACAAATTTTTGTTTAAAAATTTAAATTTTCATGCAACATGTGTGCAACTCTTTGCCTCATTAGTGATTTCAGTTCCCATCACCCAAACTGCTGCTTGACACCTGTGGTTATTAACTCCACCCCACTGCTTCTTTTGATTGACCACGTGCAGCTCTGAGATAACTTTATAAAGGGAATCATTATTATCATTATTGTGGATAAACCATTATAGATTTGATATTTATATTTTGAAAACACATATGGACAAGTCCCGAGTCCTGTTATTACCCCAGAAACGTTCATCCTGCAGCCTTAATAAGCAGAACATGGTGTTTGTGAGTTAACCATCAGGATTGTGTTGATGATTAATGATGTCTGTGTTGGTCTCACCTCTTCTCTGAATATCTGCGCCTCAGCAAGAATGCCATCATGACAACCAGCACCAGCAGAATGGCGATAGTCACGCCCATCAATACAAACAACAGCGTGGTCTGTATGGGGAAACTGGACTTGTCAGGAGCTGGTTCTGTTGTTGGAACAGATTCTGGTTCTGTATTTGGGTTGGGTTCAGTCCCTGTTGTTGGCTCGGGTAATGTACCAGTAGTTGGAACATTTACTGATTCTGTTGTTGGCTCAGAAACTGGTGCAGTTGATGGTTCACTGGTTGGTTGTGTTGTCAGTGAAGTTGTTGGCATTGTTGATGGACCAGTTGATTCTTCTGTTGTGGGCGTGACTTCAGTTGTTGGTCCTGTTGTGACTTCAGGAGTTGTTTCAGTTGTTTGTTCAGTTGTTGGTTTAGTTGTTAGTCCTGTTGTTGGATCAGTTGTGGGTTCAGTTGTCGTTTCAGTTGTTGGTTCAGTTGTCAGTTCAGTTATGGGTTCAGTTGTCGTTTCAGTTGTTGGTTCAGTTGTCAGTTCAGTTATGGGTTCAGTTGTTGGATCAGTTGTTGGTTCTGTTGTTGGTTCAGTTGTTGGTTCAGTTGTGGGTTCAGTTGTGGGTTCAGTTGTTGGTTCTGTTGTTGGTTCAGTTGTGGGTTTAGTTGTTGGTTCAGTTGTTGGTTCAGTTGTGGCCCCAGTTGTTGGTTCAGTTGTCAGTTCATTTGTTTGTTCAGTTGTTGATTCAGTTGTGGGTTCAGTTGTGGCCTCAGTTGTTGGATCAGTTGTTGGTTCAGTTGTTGGTGCATTTGTTGCTTCTGTTGTTGCTTCAGTTGTGGGTTCAGTTGTTGGTTCAGTTGTGGCCTCAGTTGTTGGATAAGTTGCGGGTTCTGTTGTTGGTTCAGTTGTCAGTTCAGTTGTGGAATCAGTTGTTGGAGCAGTTGTTGGTTCAGTTGTTGGTTCAGTTGTGGGTTCAGTTGTTGCTTCTGGTATTGCTTCAGTTGTGGGTTCAGTTGCTGGTTCAGTTATTGGTTCAGTTGTTGGTTCAGTTGTGGCTTCAGTTGTTGGTTCAGTTGTTGGTTCAGTTGTGGGTTCAGTTGTTGCTTCTGGTATTGCTTCAGTTGTGGGTTCAGTTGTTGGTTCAGTTGTGGCTTCAGTTGTTGGTTCAGTTGTTGGTTCATTTGTTGCTTCTGTTGTTGCTTCAGTTGTGGGTTCAGTTGTTGGTTCAGTTGTTGGTTCAGTTGTGGCCTCAGTTGTTGGATCAGTTCTTGGTTCAGTTGCAGGTTGTGGTGTCAGTTCAGTTGTCAGTTCAGTTGTGGCCTCAGTTGTTGGATCAGCTGTTGGTTCAGTTGTGGCCTCAGCTGTTGGTTCAGTTGTCAGTACAGTTGTTGGTTCAGTTGTGGCTTCAGTTGTTGGTTCAGTTGTCAGTTCTGTTGTCAGTTCAGTTGTTGGTTCAGTTGTTGGTTCAGTTGTTGCTTCAGTTGTTGATTCAGTTGTGGCTTCAGTTGTTGCTTCAGTTGTGGGTTCAGTTGTTTGTTCATTTGTTGGTTCAGTTGTGGCCTCAGTTGTTGGTTCAGTTGTCAGATCAGTTGTGGGTTCAGTTGGTGTTTCAGACGTTGCTTCAGTTATGGGTTCAGCTGTTGGTTCAGTTGTGGCTTCAGTTGTTGGTTCAGTTGTCAGTTCTGTTGTCAGTTCAGTTGTGGTCTCAGTTGCTGGTTCAGTTGTTGGTTGAGTTGTTGGTTCAGTTGTGGCCTCAGTTGTTGGTTCAGTTGTGGCCTCAGTTGTTGGTTCAGTTGTCAGTTCAGTTGTGGGTTCAGTTGTGGGTTCAGTTGGTGTTTCAGGTGTGGCTTCAGTTGTGGGTTCAGTTGTAGCTTCAGTTTTGGGTTCAGTTGTTGGTTCAGTTGTCAGTTCTGTTGTCAGTTCAGTTGTGGTCTCAGTTGCTGGTTCAGTTGTTGGTTCAGTTGTTGGTTCAGTTGTTTGTTCAGTTGTTGGTTCAGTTGTTGCTTCAGTTGTTGGTTCAGTTGTGGCTTCAGTTGTTGCTTCAGTTGTGGGTTCAGTTGTTTGTTCAGTTGTGGGTTCAGTTGTTGGTTCAGTTGTTGGTTCAGTTGTGGCCTCAGTTGTTGGTTCAGTTGTCCGATCAGTTGTGGGTTCAGTTGGTGTTTCAGTTGTTGCTTCAGTTATGGGTTCAGCTGTTGGTTCAGTTGTGGCTTCAGTTGTCAGTTCAGTTGTGGGTTCAGTTGCTGGTTCAGTTGTTGCTTCAGTTGAGGGTTGAGTTGTTTGTTCTGTTGTCGGTTCTGATGTTGGTTCAGTTGTTGGTTCAGTTGTTGGTTCAGTTGTTTGTTCAGTTGTTGGTTCAGCTGTGGCCTCAGTTGTTGGTTCAGTTGTCAGTTCAGTTGTGGGTTCAGTTGTGGGCTCAGTTGTTGGTTCAGCTGGTGGTTCAGTTGTTGCTTTGGTTGTGGGTTCAGTTGTTGTTTCAGTTGTTGGTTCAGTTGTGGGCTCAGTTGTAGGTTCAGTTGTTGGTTCAGTTGTTGTTTCAGTTGTTGGTTCAGTTTTTGGTTCAGTTGTAGGTTCAGTTGTCAGTTCAGTTGTGGGTTCAGTTGCTGGTTCAGTTGTTGCTTCAGTTGTGGGTTCAATTGTTGGTTCTGTTGTTGGTTCAGTTGTTGATTCAGTTGTAGGTTC
This sequence comes from Scarus forsteni, assembly GCA_036419115.1. Classification (NCBI taxonomy): domain Eukaryota; kingdom Metazoa; phylum Chordata; class Actinopteri; order Labriformes; family Labridae; genus Scarus; species Scarus forsteni. The sequence goes on from JAZDUH010000023.1 coordinate 1,391,052, forward strand.
AGTTGTCAGTTCAGTTGTGGGTTCACTTGTTGGTTCAGTTGTTGCTTCAGTTGTGGGTTCAATTGTTGGTTCTGTTGTTGGTTCAGTTGTGGGTTCAGTTGTTGATTCAGTTGTGGCCTCAGTTGTTGGTTCAATTGTCAGTTCAGTTGTGGGTTCAGTTGGTGTTTCAGTTGTTGCTTCAGTTGTTGGTTCAGTTGTTGCTTCAGTTGTTGCTTCAGTTGTTGGTTCAGTTGTCAGTTCAGTTGTCAGTTCAGTTGTGGTCTCAGTTGCTGGTTCAGTTGTTGGTTCAGTTGTTGGTTCAGTTGTTGGTTCAGTTGTGGCCTCAGTTGTTGGTTCAGTTGTCAGTTCAGTTGTGGTTTCAGTTGTTGGTTCAGTTGTTGGTTCAGTTGTTTGTTCAGTTGTTGGTTCAGTTGTGGCTTCAGTTGTGGCCTCAGTTGTGGGTTCAGTTGTCTTTTCAGTTGTTACTTCAGTTGTTGCTTCAGTTGTGGGTTCAGTTGGTGTTTCAGTTGTTGCTTCAGTTGTTGCTTCAGTTGTTGGTTCAATTGTCAGTTCAGTTGTCAGTTCAGTTGTGGTCTCAGTTGCTGGTTCAGTTGTTGGTTCAGTTGTTGGTTCAGTTGTTGCTTCAGTTGTGGCTTCAGTTGTTGGTTCAGTTGTCAGTTCTGTTGTCAGTTCAGTTGTTGGTTCAGTTGTTGGTTCAGTTGTGGGTTCAGTTGTTGGTTCAGTTGTGGCCTCAGTTGTTGGTTCAGTTGTTGGTTCAGTTGTGGTCTCAGTTGCTGGTTCAGTTGTTGGTTCAGTTGTGGGTTCAGTTGGTATTTCAGTTGTTGCTTCAGTTGTTGCTTCAGTTGTGGGTTCAGTTGTTTGTTCAGTTGTGGGTTCAGTTGTTGGTTCAGTTGTTGGTTCAGTTGTTGCTTCAGTTGTTGATTCAGTTGTGGGTTCATTTGTTGCTTCAGTTGTGGGTTCAGTTGGTGTTTCAGTTGTGGGTTCAGTCTTAGGTTCAGTTTTTGGTTCAGTTGTTGGTTCAGTTGTTTGTTCAGTTGTTGCTTCAGTTGTGGGTTCAGTTGTTGGTTCTGTTGTGGGTTCAGTTGTTTGTTCAGTTGTCGGTTCTGTTGTTGGTTCAGTTGTTGGTTCAGTTGTTGGTTCAGTTGTTTGTTCAGTTGTCAGTTCAGTTGTTTGTTCAGTTGTGGGTTCAGTTGTGGTTTCAGTTGTTGGTTCAGCTGTGGCCTCAGTTGTTGGTTCAGTTGTCAGTTCAGTTGTGGGTTCAGTTGTGGGCTCAGTTGTGGGCTCAGTTGTTGGTTCAGTTGGTGGTTCAGTTGTGGGCTCAGTTGTTGGTTCAGTTGTTGGTTCAGTTGTGGGCTCAGTTGTAGGTTCAGTTGTTGGTTCAGTTGTTGTTTCAGTTGTTGGTTCAGTTTTTGGTTCAGTTGTAGGTTCAGTTGTCAGTTCAGTTGTGGGTTCAGTTGTTGGTTCAGTTGTTGCTTCAGTTGTGGGTTCAATTGTTGAATCTGTTGTTGGTTCAGTTGTTGGTTCAGTTGTTGATTCAGTTGTGGCTTCAGTTGTGGCCTCAGTTGTTGGTTCAGTTGTCAGTTCAGTTGTGGGTTCAGTTGGTGTTTCAGTTGTTGCTTCAGTTGTGGGTTCAGTTGTTTGTTCAGTTCTGGGTTCAGTTGTTGGTTCAGTTGTAGGTTCAGTTGTTGCTTCAGTTGTTGATTCAGTTGTGGCTTCAGTTGTTGCTTCAGTTGTGGGTTCAGTTGTGGGTTCAGCTGTTGGTTCAGTTGTTGGTTCAGTTGTTGGTTCAGTTGTTGGTTCAGTTGTGGGTTCAGTTGTTGGTTCAGTTGTGGATTCAGTTGTTTGTTCAGTTGTCGGTTGTGTTGTTGGTTCAGCTGTCAGTTCAGTTGTGGGTTCAGTTGTGGGCTCAGTTGTTGGTTCAGTTGGTGGTTCAGTTGTGGGCTCAGTTGTTGGTTCAGTTGTGGGCTCAGTTGTAGGTTCAGTTGTTGGTTCAGTTGTTGTTTCAGTGTTTGGTTCAGTTTTTGGTTCAGTTGTAGGTTCAGTTGTCAGTTCAGTTGTGGGTTCAGTTGTTGGTTCAGTTGTTTCTTCAGTTGTGGGTTCAATTGTTGGATCTGTTGTTGGTTCAGTTGTGGGTTCAGTTGTTGATTCAGTTGTGGGTTCAGTTGTGGCCTCAGTTGTTGGTTCAGTTGTCAGTTCAGTTGTGGGTTCAGTTGGTGTTTCAGTTGTTGCTTCAGTTGTGGGTTCAGTTGTTGGTTCAGTTGTTGCTTCAGTTGTTGCTTCAGTTGTTGGTTCAGTTGTCAGTTCTGTTGTCAGTTCAGTTGTGGTCTCAGTTGCTGGTTCAGTTTTTGGTTCAGTTGTGGCCTCAGTTGTTGGTTCAGTTGTCAGTTCAGTTGTGCGTTCAGTTGTTGGTTCGGTTGTTGGTTCAGTTGTTGTTTCAGTTGTTTGTTCAGTTGTTGGTTCAGTTGTTGGTTCAGCTGTGGCCTCAGTTGTTGGTTCAGTTGTCAGTTCAGTTGTGGGTTCAGTTGGTGTTTCAGTTGTTGCTTCAGTTATGGGTTCAGTTGTTGGATCAGTTGTTGCTTCAGTTGTTGCTTCAGTTGTCAGTTCTGTTGTCAGTTCAGTTGTGGTCTCAGTTGCTGGTTCAGTTATGGGTTCAGTTGTTGCTTCAGTTGCGGCTTCAGTTGTTGGTTCAGTTGTGGGTTCAGTTGTTGGTTCAGTTGTCAGTTCAGTTGTGGGTTCAGTTGTTGGTTCAGTTGTTGGTTCAGTTGTTTGTTCAGTTGTCGCATCAGTTGTTGATTCAGTTGTCAGTTCAGTTGTGGGTTCAGTTGTTGGTTCAGTTATTGCTTCAGTTGTGGGTTCAGTTGTTTGTTCAGTTGTCTGTTCTGTTGTTGGTTCAGTTGTTGGTTCAGTTGTTGTTTCAGTTGTTTGTTCAGTTGTTGGTTCAGTTGTTGGTTCAGTTGTTGGTTCAGCTGTGGCCGCAGTTGTTGGTTCAGTTGTCAGTTCAGTTGTGGGTTCAGTTGTGGGCTCAGTTGTTGGTTCAGTTGGTGGATCAGTTGTTGGTTCAGTTGTGGGTTCAGTTGTTGCTTCAGTTGTAGGTTCAGTTGTTGGTTCAGTTGTTGTTTCAGTTGTTGGTTCAGTTTTTGGTTCAGTTGTAGGTTCAGTTGTTGCTTCAGTTGTGGGTTCAATTGTTGGATCTGTTGTTGGTTCAGTTGTTGGTTCAGTTGTTGTTTCAGTTGTTTGTTCAGTTGTTGGTTCAGTTGTTGGTTCAGTTGTTGGTTCAGCTGTGGCCGCAGTTGTTGGTTCAGTTGTCAGTTCAGTTGTGGGTTCAGTTGTGGGCTCAGTTGTTGGTTCAGTTGGTGGATCAGTTGTTGCTTCAGTTGTGGGTTCAGTTGTTGCTTCAGTTGTAGGTTCAGTTGTTGGTTCAGTTGTTGTTTCAGTTGTTGGTTCAGTTTTTGGTTCAGTTGTAGGTTCAGTTGTTGCTTCAGTTGTGGGTTCAATTGTTGGTTCTGTTGTTGGTTCAGTTGTGGGTTCAGTTGTTGATTCAGTTGTGGCTTCAGTTGTTGCCTCAGTTGTTGGTTCAGTTGTCAGTTCAGTTGTGGGTTCAGTTGTAGGTTCAGTTGTTGCTTCAGTTGTGGGTTCAATTGTTGGTTCAGTTGTTGCTTCAGTTGTGGGTTCAGTTGTTGGTTCAGTTGTGGCCTCAGTTGTTGGTTCAGTTGTCAGTTCAGATTTTGGTTCAGTTGGTGTTTCAGTTGTTGCTTCAGTTGTGGGTTCAGTTGGTGGTTCAGTTGTTGGTTCAGTTGTTTGTTCAGTTGTTGCTTCAGTTGTTGGTTCAGTTGTCAATTCTGTTTTCAGTTCAGTTGTGGTCTCAGTTGCTGGTTCAGTTGTTGCTTCAGTTGTTGGTTCAGTTGTGGCCTCAGTTGTTGGTTCAGTTGTTAGTTCAGTTGTTGGTTCAGTTGTTTGTTCAGTTGTTGCATCAGTTGTTGGTTCAGTTGTCAGTTCAGTTGTGGGTTCAGTTGTTGGTTCAGTTGTTGGTTCAGTTGTGGGTTCAGTTGTTGGTTCAGTTGTTGGTTCAGTTGTCGGTTGAGGTGTTGGTTCTGTTGTTGGTTCAGTTGTTGGTTCAGTTGTTGGTTCAGTTGTTTGTTCAGTTGTTGGTTCAGTTGTTTGTTCAGTTGTTGGTTCAGTTGTGGCTTCAGTTGTTGGTTCAGTTGTTTGTTCAGTTGTTGGTTCAGTTGTTGGCTCAGTTGTTGGCTCAGTTGTGCGCTCAGTTGTTGGTTCAGTTGGTTCAGTTGTTGGTTCAGTTGTGGGTTCAGTTGTAGGTTCAGTTGTCAGTTCAGTTGTTGGTTCAGTAGTTGGTTCAGTTGTTGCTTCAGTTGTGGGTTCAGTTGTTGGTTCAGTTGTCTGTTCAGTTGTTGCTTTAGTTGTGGGTTCAGTTGTTGGTTCAGTTGTGGGTTCAGTTGTTGATTCAGTTGTGGCTTCAGTTGTTGGTTCAGTTGTCTGTTCAGTTGTTTGTTCAGTTGTGGGTTCAGTTGTGGGCTCAGTTGTTGGTTCAGTTGGTGGTTCAGTTGTTGCTTCAGTTGTGGGTTCAGTTGTTGTTTCAGTTGTTGGTTCAGTTGGTTCAGTTGTTGGTTCAGTTGTGGGTTCAGTTTTAGGTTCAGTTGTTGGTTCAGTTGTTGGTTCAGTTGTGGGTTCAGTTGTTGGTTCAGTTGTTGGTTCAGTTGGTTCAGTTTTTGGTTCAGTTGTGGGTTCAGTTGTTGGTTCAGTTGTTGGTTCAGTTGTTGCTTCAGTTGTTTGTTCTGTTGTTGGTTCAGTTGTAGGTTCAGTTGGTGATTCAGCTGTGGCTTCAGTTGTTGGTTCAGTTGTCAGTTCAGTTGTTTGTTCAGTTGTGGGTTCAGTTCTTGATTGAGTTGTTGGTTCAGTTGTGGGTTCAGTTGTTGGTTCAGTTGTCAGTTCAGTTGTGGGTTCAGTTGGTGTTTCAGTTGTTGCTTCAGTTGTGGGTTCAGTTGTTGGTTCAGTTGTTGCTTCAGTTGTGGGTTCAGTTGTTGGTTCAGTTGTTGCTTCAGTTGTTGCTTCAGCTGTGGCCTCAGGTGTTGGTTCAGTTGTCAGTTCAGTTGTGGGTTCAGTTGTTGGTTCAGTTGTCAGTTCAGTTGTGGCCTCAGTTGGTGTTTCAGTTGTTGCTTCAGTTGTGGGTTCAGTTGTTGGTTCAGTTGTTGCTTCAGTTGTGGGTTCAGTTGTTGCTTCAGTTGTTGGTTCAGTTGTTGCTTCAGCTGTGGCCTCAGGTGTTGGTTCAGTTGTGGGTTCAGTTGTTGGTTCAGCTGTGGCCTCAGTTGTTGGTTCAGTTGTCAATTCAGTTGTGGGTTCAGTTGTTGGTTTAGTTGTTGGTTCTGTTGTTGGTTCAGTTGTTGGTTCAGTTGTGGGTTCAGTTGTTGGTTCAGTTGTTGCTTCAGTTGTGGGTTCAGTTGTTGGTTCAGTTGGTTCAGTTGTCGGTTCAGTTGTTGGTTCTGTTGTAGGTTCAGTTGTTGGTTCAGTTGTAGGTTCAGTTGTTGGTTCAGTTGTTGGTTCTGTTGTTGGTTCAGTTTTGGGCTCAGTTGTTGGTTCAGTTGTTGGTTCTGTTGTTGGTTCAGTTGTGGGCTCAGTTGTTGGTTGAGTTGTGGGTTCAGTTAGTGGTCCTGTTGTTTGTTCAGTTGTTGCATCAGTTGTTGCTTCTGTTGTCAGTTCAGTTGTGGATTCAGTTGTGGCCTCAGTTGTTGGTTCAGTTGGTGGTTCAGTTGTTGCTTCAGTTGTGGGTTCAGTTGTTGTTTCAGTTGTTGGTTCAGTTGTGGGCTCAGTTGTGGGTTCAGTTGGTGATTCAGTTGTGGCTTCAGTTGTTGGTTCAGTTGTCAGTTCAGTTGTTTGTTCAGTTGTGGGTTCAGTTCTTGGTTCAGTTGTTGGTTCAGTTGTGGGTTCAGTTGTTGGTTCAGTTGTCAGTTCAGTTGTCGGTTCAGTTGGTGTTTCAGTTGTTGCTTCAGTTGTGGGTTCAGTTGTTGGTTCAGTTGTTGCTTCAGTTGTGGGTTCAGTTGTTTGTTCAGTTGTTGGTTCAGTTGTTGCTTCAGCTGTGGCCTCAGATGTTGGTCCAGTTGTTGGTTCAGTTGTTGATTCAGCTGTTGCTTCAGTTGTGGGTTCAGTTGTCAGTTCAGTTGTGGGTTCAGTTGTTGGTTTAGTTGTTGGTTCTGTTGTTGGTTCAGTTGTTGCTTCAGTTGTGGGTTCAGTTGTTGGTTCTGTTGTTGGTTCAGTTGTTGCTTCAGTTGTGGGTTCAGTTGTTGGTTCAGTTGTTTGTTCAGTTGTCGGTTCAGTTAATGGTTCTGTTGTTGGTTCAGTTGTTGGTTCAGTTGTAGGTTCAGTTGTTGGTTCTGTTGTTGGTTCAGTTGTGGGCTCAGTTGTTGGTTGAGTTGTGGGTTCAGTTGTGGGTTCAGTTGTTTTTTCAGTTGTTGGTTCAGTTGTGGGCTCAGTTGTGGGTTCAGTTGTTGCTTCAGTTGTGGGTTCAGTTGTTGGTTCAGTTGTTGGTTCAGTTGTAGGTCCAGTTGTCAGTTCAGTTGTAGGTTCAGTTGTTGGTTCAGTTGCTAGTTCAGTTGTGGGTTCAGTTGTTGGTTCTGTTGTTGGTTCAGTTGTGGGTTTAGTTGTTGATTCAGTTGTGACTTCAGTTGTTGGTTCAGTTGTCAGTTCAGTTGTTTGTTCAGTTGTAGGTTCAGTTGTTGGTTCAGTTGCTAGTTCAGTTGTTGCTTCAGTTGTTGGTTCAGTTGTTGCTTCAGTTGTGGGTTCAGTTGTTGGTTCAGTTGTCAGTTCTGTTGTGGTCTCAGTTGCTAGTTCAGTTGTTGGTTCAGTTGTTGGTTCAGTTGTCAGTTCAGTTGTTTGTTCAGTTGTTGGTTCAGTTGTTGCTTCAGTTGTGTGTTCAGTTGTTGGTTCAGTTGTTGCTTCAGTTGTGGGTTCAGTTGTTGGTTTTGTTGTTGGTTCAGTTGTTGCTTCAGTTGTGGGTTCAGTTGTGGGTTCTGTTGTTGGTTCAGTTGTTGGTTCAGTTGTGGGTTCAGTTGTTGGTTCAGTTGTTGGTGCTGTTGTTGGTTCAGTTGTGGGCTCAGTTGTTGGTTGAGTTGTGGGTTCAGTTGGTGGTTCTGTTGTTTGTTCAGTTGTTGCTTCAGCTGTTGGTTCAGTTGTCAGTTCAGTTGTTGGTTCAGTTGTCAGTTCAGTTGTTTGTTCAGTTGTTGGTTCAGTTGTTGCTTCAGTTGTGGGTTCTGTTGTTGGTTCAGTTGTTGGTTCAGTTGTTGCTTCAGTTTTGGGCTCAGTTGTTGGTTTTGTTGTTGGTTCAGTTAATGCTTCAGTTGTGGGTTCAGTTGTGGGTTCTGTTGTTGGTTCAGTTGTTGGTTCAGTTGTGGGTTCAGTTGTTGGTTCAGTTGTTGGTGCTTTTGTTGGTTCAGTTGTGGGCTCAGTTGTTGGTTGAGTTGTGGGTTCAGTTGGTGGTTCAGTTGTTGGTTCAGTTGTGGCCTCAGTTGTTGGTTCAGTTGTTGGTTCAGTTGTTGGTTCAGTTGTTGGTTCTGTTGTTGGTTCAGTTGTTGCATCAGTTGTTGGTTCAGTTGTTGGTTCAGTTGATGTTTCTGTTGTTGGTTCAGTTGTGGGTTCAGTTGTTGGTTCAGTTGTTGGTGCTTTTGTTGGTTCTGTTGTTGCATCAGTTGTTGGTTCAGTTGTTGGTTCAGTTGATGTTTCTGTTGTTGGTTCAGTTGTTGGTTTAGTTGTGGCCTCAGTTGTTGGTTCAGTTGTTGGTTCAGTTGGTGGTTCAGTTGTAGGTTCTGTTGTTGGTTCAGTTGTTGGTTCAGTTGTGGGCTCAGTTGTTGGTTCAGTTGTTGGTTCAGTTGTTGGTTCAGTTGTTGGTTCAGTTGTCAGTTCAGTTGTTGGTTCAGTTGATGTTTCTGTTGTTATTTCTGTTGTTGGTTGAGTTGTTGGTTCAGTTGTAGGTTCTGTTGTTGGTTCAGTTGTTGTTTCAGTTGTTGCTTTAGTTGTGGGCTCAGTTGTGGCCTCAGTTGTTGGATCAGTTGTTGGTTGAGTTGTTGGTTGAGTTGTTGGTTCAGTTGTGAGTTCAGTTGTGGGTTCAGTTGTTTGTTCAGTTGTTGGTTCAGTTGTTGGTTCAGTTGTTGGTTCAGTTGTTGTAAGTATGGTAGGTGATTGACCTGGAACAGGTTTGAATTTTAATATCATCATCACAGTTTTTGTTTTATAAATGTTTTACAGCTCAACCAGTCCCTTTTAATCTTTTTTTTTATGACAGACCAGACAATAATCTTTATCTTAAATTGAACAGTGTGTCATCACTGCAACATTGATCATTTTTTTTCATTATGGAAACATTTTACTTCAAAGTTTTGTTCAGCTGGGATATCTGGTGCACCTATTGTTTAAATGATAAGATTCTTTGAAATGCCAGTTCGTAATTAAAATTGGATAAAGTTTTACTTATGAGTTTTCAGTCAATCTTATTTTGTATTTCAAATCTGAGATTACTGTTTGGTTAATGTAATAATATCATGATAAAATTTAATTTTTCAAATTGTTTCATTCACTCTTAAATTTACAGCTCTAATTTCTATTTCAAGATAAATCCTTAAAAACAGGATTAAATTGAGTTTACTTGTGAATTCAGGGTAGAATCAAATCCTTTTTACATCAGATTCAGGAGTGAGGACCACACCATCAACAGGATAAGTTTGACATTTATTTATCATGTGCAGTGTAAAACAAGCAACATCGTAGGTTTGATAACAGTTTGGGGAATCTTCTTGGGCACTCCGCTGTATCTTCCGGGCATGACCAACCCCAAAAGAGCTCCCAGTTACAAAATGTACTGAGATGACGAGAGAGTGACTGAATTGGGATAGACAAGGTTGTAACAAGCTTGTTGTATCGAGCTAGATTTACGTATTCTTAGTTGGTATTATAAGAGACTTGAGTGGGAGAATAGCCTGATGTAGCATAAAGTTAACCGAGTGGAGATTTTAACAGAGTTCTAGAGGCTGGATGACTGCTGGATGAGCAGAATCGATGGGTAAGAAGGTGGATTGTAGTTTATAAATGTATATATATAGGCATGACAAGTTGATGGACACACAGATCTTAACCATAAGTAAAAGCAAGCTTGATGTATAAAAGACCATGTTGACTTCAATGAATTTCTATGGTAGGAATGTTTATTAACAATAATGTGAGTTATGGAAACAACATGAATGACTGAAAGGGGGTAAAATGACGATGGAACTCTGTTAGCTGACTGGCAGAATGACAGTAAATTCTTTGTACACAATCAAAACTGATTGATTGATTTCGGATAAATGTTTATAATGCAGCAAGAAACAAGACATTTTTCAACAAAGAAAAATGTTTTTGAAAGCTGGCGAATTTGATTTAGTTTTCTAAACCAAGGTGCTGATTATTTTTAGAACCCCAAAAAACTGTGACAAGACAGCATTAGTTTTACAAAGGAAAGACCTATGCATGTGTTTGTCATTCATGGGGAAGGTGATGCTGATCTGATCGAGAAGGAGCAAGAGAAGGACTTCGGCTGGACTTGAATTGACGTTGAAATAAAGCGAAGAGGAGCTGGGTCAGAGAAAGCACCTCAGTAACTGAAGTGAAGTAATTTGGTTCTGTTATCGTAATGGTTGAATACTTTGGATGGATGAAATAAATAGTTTCAAATAATTCAAAAAAGAGACTGGAAAACTGGGATAGGTCAGATATTCTGGTCTCGTGGTTCTCTTCTAGATGAGCGTTGTGTTGAGTTTATCTGATGGCAGAGCTATGTAGCTTTATATTATTACCCGTGGGAGGTTTTAATTCTGGTCTCTAGAGTTCCCTTTTTTTTAATATGCAACTTAGGTAAACTATTGTAGCAAAACTGAGGCACTGACATCCCGGTGCCAGGTGCCCATATTAGTTTTGCCCTGTATGGCTGATGACTGTGACTGGCAAAGGCTCTGACATCTCGGTGCCAGGATATGATACGAAAGTAAAACGAATGAAGCAGTACAATTAGACATGCCCTTTGATCGCCGGTGACAGCTTCCTTGTGCCTGGAGTCACCACTGGATGGCCCTCAATGATTGTTCATTGTATTGAGCACGGGCACTACAATGCCAAATATGTGATATGAAGTGAAACCAATGAAGCAACACAATATATGGATATGCCGTTGATGCCCGACAATAACACCCTGGTGCCTGGAGCCCTTACTGGGTGGCCCATGATGATTGTTGATTTTAGTCGGCACAGGCACTGACATCTCTGTGCCAGGATATGATACGAAAGTGGAACGTATGAAGCGGTATGAGAATACTACGTGAAGCAATGTGATTTATTTTAACGAATATATGCCGAGGTGAGATACAATACAATATGGTACATGATATCTTACGTCATGTGATATGTTCAAGTACGGCACAGATGGATATGACGAGAAGTGAATTATTATGGTATAATATGACACAATATGATTTGATAGAATGATGTGACATGATGGAGTGAAATACATTGGTACAATAGACAAGGTTTGATGTGATTGGGTAAAATATACGTTATGATATGGAGCCATATGCTGTGAAACAATGTGATAAGATATGATACAATTTGGGAGAAGACATATGATATCATTTGATATGAGACATAATGAAATGTTATACGGATCAATGTGATACAAGGTAATATCGTGAGAGATATGATATGGTTAAATGAGGTTTGAGATGTATTATACTTAGCTGCATAAGATACGAAACAATGTTATATATGATTCAGTGAGCTATGAAATGACAGTACATGGAGTGACATTGTATGAAGCTTTATGATTAAGCATTATATAGCTATGGGATAATGGATGATATGATGAAACCATGTGGAAGATATGATACAATTTTAAAAGAAAAATATGATTTGAACAATATAATGCAATTGATGAGTAACAATACAATGTGACATGGAGCAGTATAGTCTGATTCAATGTAATTTAGTGTTATACAGAACAATGTGATACAATGAAACGATGTTAGATGTATGATTGATAAGATGTGTTGCCATTTTAAGAGAGATAAGATGCAATCATTTAATAGGCCACGATACGATAGGATTTAGAACAATAAGATTTGATTCAATATGATTTAGTGTTACACAGAACTTTATAATACAATGAAACATGGTAAAATGCTGATTGAAAGGTAGTGATATCAGTTATGAGGAAAATATTTGATAAAGCCTGTTATTACTTTGATTTTGATGTTCTATTCTAGATTTACTGATTTAAAAATAAAGTAGTGATAACCTTGACTTAGATGTTCACTCATGATCACACTCTGACTGTTAATTTCTACTCTCTATTGTCCTCCGATTAAAATCACCACTTTTTACTTTAACTTTTACTGAGAGAAAATTAAATCTAGGTTGCACTTAATAATTTAATCATGTAAAGATTTGAGCATTTTTAAGTTTGGTGACATGTCCAGATGCCGTTTTGTTGCTGCCTGTTGATAGTTTGGTAAACCTTTATGAAGAATGATTTGAAGTAGTCTGTTTATTCCTTAAAGTATTTCTTTGAGTTGTAGATTTTTATTGAGTTTTCAGTTCTTCTAAAGCTGATGTAGTGGAGATCAGACCAGTGAGCAAAGAAATTCTGTTGGTCACGTTTGGTGTAATTAACAAATAACAGCCAATACCACTCTGGGAACTCTGACTGAGCACCAACAAACATGTAGACAGGTAGAGTATGCACTTATGGATCAGACGGATTAAAAACACCTTTCAGTGTACTAGAATGCAGGAAATTGCATCATTTGGTTAAAAGTGTTCAGGGAGTGGACCCATACACCCCGACCCCATGACACATACACGGACCCAACCACCTTCGGTTTCCCTGAGTCCGATGGTTCACCATCTTAGTCTCATTTTGATGTTTAGGGCTTTCCCTCGTCTGTTCACAGAGACCAGAACTTTAGACATCCCTAAATTTAAATCTTTGATTTAAATGTTTTCATAGTCATGACAGCTGTGTGTTATTGTTTTATTTAAGTATTAGATTTAAAATCCTTCTCCAGGTTTTTTAAAGTGCTAATTAGTCTAATGGGTTAATTTCAAAGTCCTTTTCATGGCTTAAAATGCCCTTAGTGTAAAGGATACATATTAAAGTTATTCTAGCAATTCAAAGTCAGAAATATAGATTTTAAATCATTTTGGTTTAAAATGCACCTAACAGTCTAATGAATTAATTTTAAAGTCTTTCTGGCTTAAAAAGCACTTAATGTTCTCTGGCTGATGTTCCTTTTTTGGATCCAGACCCCTCAGGTCTTTTTTGGACAGATCTACTCCCTGTTACAGGATCGGAGTTTTCTATTGATTTTTTTGGCATGAAGTGATTTCATGAATAACCCCCTTTTTTAAATGAGATGAAATCTCCCTTCCCTACATATAATCAGGTCTAAATTCAAACAATTACAAACCTTATATTTTTCTAACATACATATTTTTCTCTTTTTCAGTCTTTCTGCTGTTTTAATGTTTTTCTCTGTCAGTGCACATTTATAGTCTGATAGTGTGATTTTCAGGCCCTGGACTCTTTCATGCAGTTATCTTTAGATTTCCCATGTATATTTATAGATGTTATATATCCATATCTTTGTTATCAGGTATCAAGCCTAAACCAAGTTATCCACACACACACACACACACACACACACACACACACACACACACACACACACACACACACACACACATATCTGTGTACATATATACATATATGTATATATATATATATATATATATATATATATATATATATATATATATATATATATATATATATATATATAGATGACACAGCGAGTCAGCATCCACTTGCATCCATGTCTCTGTACCGACCAGGTCATAAACTGCCATGATAATATAATATCCTTATGTAATGATCCTTCATTCATTAAACATGTCACATGAAACGATAGTCCATGAAGAACTGATGTCTGTCCTCTTCTGTGTTTGGACCTTGCTGTGAGTTTTTACCAATTTTTTTTTTTTTATTTTTTTTTTTTTTTTTTAGTCAAGAACATAAAAGGAGAGATGCTGACTTTGACCATGAACCAAATTAAGGTGACCACCTGATGAATTTCTGAATCTTACCATACACAGATCTGTCAGCAGGAGAGCAGATGAGAGTGAAGAAAAGCATCAGAAACGTCGAGGAAAACGCCATCACTCAGCCACCAGCAGGCTGAAGAGCGTCTGAAGAAGGAACCCAAAAACAAATCCACACTTTGGTCGAGTAGCTCCTGTGAGCAGCTCTGCAGGCTGAGATCAAGTGAAGGATCCTGCAGGTGAGGAGAGCTTTAAGTAAGGCAGGGGCAGATAAGAGAGCATGCAACACCTTTATGACACACACACCTTTCATAAGGGTGTGAACTGATGTGATCTCTTCTGGACAATAAAGATGTAATTTGGTAAAACCCAAAGTCAGAGTCCAAAGGAGTCATCAGTGTACAAACACAAAGATGAGTCCAGGTGGAGCCGATAGAGGTGAGGTTATAGAACAGATGAGATGCAACAGGCTACGTACCACAATCTTTTAAAACAGCAGTAATTAAACCCCTCCTTAAAAAACCTAACCTCGATTCAGGAACATTAGCTAAATACAGGCCTATTTCTAACCTTCCATTTGCCTCAAAGATCCTGGAGAAAGTAGTAGCTGATCAGCTAGGTGACTTCCTTCAAGACAATAGCCTGCTTGAGGACTTTCAGTCAGGATTTAGAGCTCATCACAGCACAGAGACTTCTCTAGTTAAAGTAACCAATGATCTACTCTCAGCTTCAGATGTAGGACTTCTCTCTGTTCTTGTTTTGTTAGATCTTAGTGCTGCTTTCGACACCATTGACCATGATGTTCTTATACAGAGATTAGAGATGTTACTTGGGATTACAGGGACTGCCTTAAATTGGTTTAAGTCCTACTTATCTAATAGAAATCAGTTTGTACATGTGAACAACAAATCCTCTGTGTACACTAAAGTAAGTTACGGGGTTCCTCAAGGTTCGGTGCTAGGTCCAATTCTCTTCTCTATATACATGCTTCCCCTTGGTGATATCATGAGGAAATACTCTGTTAATTTTCACTGCTACACTGATGATACACAGCTTTATGTATCACTGAAGCCAGGTGAGACAAACCAGTTAGACAAACTAGATGCCTGTTTAAAGGACATCAGAACCTGGATGGCCAGAAACTTTCTTCTTCTTAACTCAGACAAGACAGAGATTATTGTGCTGGGCCCTCGACACCTTAGAGAATCCTTTTCTAGTGATTTAACTGCCATAGATGGCATTAGCCTGGCACCAAGCACAACTGTTAGAAATCTAGGAGTGCTATTTGATCAGGATTTATCCTTTAACTCTCACATAAAGCAAATTTCAAAAACAGCCTTTTTTCATCTTCGTAGCATCGCTAAAATCAGGCCTATCCTGTCCCAGAGCGATGCTGAAAAGCTAGTCCATGCTTTTGTTACCTCTAGACTGGACTATTGTAATTCTCTGCTTTCAGGCTGTCCCAGCAAGTCACTTAAAACGCTTCAGCTGGTCCAAAATGCTGCAGCACGTGTACTGACTAGAACTAGGAGATAAAGCTTTCAGTTAGGGACCAGCTTATAGTTTAAAAAATTAGTTCATAAATTACACTCATAGTTACGTTACAATAGGCCAAGACTGCCAGGGGGGATCTGGCACATTGGGCTCTATCTCTCTCTCTCTCTCTCTCTCTCTCTCTCTCTCTCTCTCTCTCTCTCTCTCTCTCTCTCTCTCTCTCCTGTACTGCTGGCTTTGCCCTTTTGTTTGCTCCTGTACTCTCTGGCTCTTGTCTTGTAGGTGGCCTGGGATCCTTGGTGGAGACTGCCTGCTGCTGTGGAGTCACGAAGCCTTAAAACTACAATTATAGACATGACACATAGTTGGCCATTTTATTAGGAACACTCCATTCCCATTAGCATCATGTTCATGTAGATAGTACCATGATCACTACATCTCCAGTATGTATCTTTTATTACCACATAGGCATGGGGTCCCTCTTGTAAATGGGATATCACATCTCAAGAGGCCTTGAACGCATTTATTCTTAACGGAGACAAATATGGTCGGGATGCACTTGTGGTCTGGACATCCATGAGTTCATCACTACCATAAATTTCTTATTTTCAGTAAGAATATCATTTATTATACTTCTATAAAATGATCACCACAACCATTCAGACATGAGGACCCTCCTGAAAACCAGATGTAGCATCTCAAGAGGCTAACCTCTAATAAATCAGACGACAGGTCTATGGTTCATGGATCTGTCTCTAACTTTAGTTCTTACTTTAGTCCACTTGTCTCCTCTTACCTCCCTTCCTTCACCCTCACACCAACACAGCATGGTGTGGATTTGCTGTTCATCATGAGACTGGGATCCACATTCAAGATTTCCTGCTGCTTAACAGAAGGTTTTTTCTTGAGCCATGATGGAGGGATTCATGATTGGCTATATGGATTCATGTTGGTGTTGGATGTATATATTTGTATATATATGTATATGTGTATTTTATATGTATATATGTATCTATGCATATATGTGTATCAATAAAATGAAGAGCTTTATGCTCTATTGTAAAGTGTCTTGAGATAACACTTGTTATGAATTGGCGCTATACAAATAAAGATTGATTGATTGATTGATGCAGGTGTACTCAGCAGGGAGCCTCAGGAACAGTAACAGGCCCTTTGGGGTCTCAGGTCACAAGAGGAGACATGTTGAGGAGGGGGACATGAAAGATGGAGCTTGAGTCTGACAGAAGAAGGGTTGATGGTCTTGTCATGAAGACAGGGTGACTCTGTCTGATGGGGAGATCCAGAGAGGAGAGCCAGACCCAACAGGGCCAAGCTAAAAGTCTGAACCCAACTCTCACGAGACCCTGTGGGTGATCCAACATGGCAGCGACCATGAATAAAATAAACCCTTTCTGCTGTGAGGTATTACATTTCATGATTTTCTTTTCCTTTTTTTCTTTATGGACTGTTACTGTTTATAATTTGTGACTGATACAAATTCAGTAAGCAGAAAGTTAAACATCTTCACTTCTGACCAGACTCATTCAACAGCCCCAGATCATCTCAGTCAACTCCACCAAAGTCTTCATGCTGCCAAGCCGTGAGAATAATTCTGATGTCTCCTGACTCAACACTCACTGGATCAGAGGCCAGAGTTTCACTGATCGAAGCTCTCCATGATGAACATCGCCTCTGTAAACAAAAACTTCCAGGAGTCCATCCTCAGTATCCAGGCATGCAGCATGAGGGATGAGGTCAAAACGACGGACGGGAAAAACCGATACAGGAATTCATCACCACACAGCTCAGACAATCAGCGTGTCCTCCATCTCTAAGGACAGAAAACAGACTACAAACACCCACAGTCCATAATCGCCAAATCTGAACATTTCAGATGCAGAGAGCTCGTGCAGCACCAAGGAAAACAGCTAAAGGGACAGACTTTGGACTCAATGGTCCGTGCCCTTGTGAAATACTGGATGGACAAAAAATCTTCCACCCATTAGCATGCTCTTTCTGGCTGAACAGTCATGGCTGTCGACAAACTACTTTAATTACACCGGGACAAAGAGGCAAGCCCTTGACTCTTCTAGCTCCACCATGGCTATAACATTTAAAGAAAGAAACACTAATAACTACTCTTTCTCTATCAGTAGTGGTTTGTCCATAGGTGGCGCAGGGGTGCCGCCCACTCCTAAATCTGACAGCTGAAGTCTACTTAAACACAACATAATTAGTTATTAAATTATAAAAAATAACTGATAAAAACATGCATTTTTACCACACAGTAATAGTCTGTCAGCAGCACCTGGCCCCATTCAATAAAAGGGGGTTAACGTAGTAACTATGTTGTAAATACATAGTTTACGTACAGAGGGGCGCCAGTCTAAGTGAGTGTCTACATAAGTCCTCAAACTTTGCCCAGCACATGTCCTGAGGCTGCATCAGACCAGCTCGGGAATGATGGGGGGATTTTCCCCTGGCAAAGACAGAGCAGGCGGCCAAGTACTAGGTATTTCATATTATGTCTCGAGAAACTTTGTTGGGGGAACTATAGGGTTCTGTCTGTGTAGGGGTCACAAGTGAGATTGGATCCACAGCCCTGTTGAAGAACTTGGAACTGGACATAATCAGACAAAAAGGTGATTAGGGGGTCCGGTTCTGGGGTCTGGATGGTCCTTTGGATCCTTTAGAAGCTGCTGATGATGCAGGAAGGAGGAAATGGGATCAGATTCTCCAGTCTGGAGAATGAGAGTACAGGCAGGACAGGGCATCAGGTTTGGTGTTATGAGAACCAGGCTGGTGGGGAAGGGAGAAGCTGAGCTGGCTGAGGAACAGGGGCCATCTTGCTTGCCTAGGGTTCAGGTGTTTAGCTGAGTGGAGCTAAGAGATTCTTGTGGTCCATCCAAATGACAAAAGGGACCTGAGCACCCTCCAACCAGTGCCTCCACTCTTGAAAAGTTGAAGTTCCTCTCAGCAGGTGACAGCCGGCGAGGAAAGAAGGTGCAGGGATGTAACTTATGGAAGAGGTGGAAAGAGTACTGAAATTTTCAACTCAAGTAAAAGTGCCACTACTCGGGAGAAAATATACTCATGTACAAGTACAAGTACTGGTTTAAAAATGTACTTGGTTAAGGACTCTCTTTGGCTTTGGACCTAATCAGAATCAGAATCAGAATCGTCTTTTATTTGCCAAGTACGTTCAGAACATACAAGGAACTTGTTTTCGGCAGGTGGTATTGCTTTACAGGAAAGAAGAAATAAATAACAATAAAAAATATCTAAAAATATCAAACTCTGTATACTTAAATATTGGAGAAAAAGAAGAATATGTGCAAATAAGAAGAATACTATACAATATACTATACAATATACTATGTACTATACACAATATAATATACAATATACAATATCTTGTACAATATATATCCAGAACAATTGTGCATACAGTAGTGCAGACAGGTCAGTTATTTAACAGAGATATGGCAGTGGGGAAGAAGCTGTTTTTGAGTCTCGAGGTTTTTGTGCGCAGGGCTCTGTAGCGCCTGCCAGAGGGGAGGAGGGAGAACAGGTTATGTCCAGGGTGAGTGGGGTCTCTGATGATGTTCCCTGCCCTCTTGCTGGTTCTGGAGGAATACAGTTCCTGTATGGAGGGCAGGGAGGCTCCAGTGATTTTCTCCGCAGTCCTAACTGTGCGCTGCAGTCTCTGTCTGTCCTGCTGTGTGGCTGCTCCAAACCACACGGTGATGGAGGTGCACAGGACCGACTCAATGACAGCGGTGTAGAACTGGATGAGCAGCTCCTGTGGCAGGCCATGTCTCTTCAGCTGACGAAGGAAGAACATCCTCTGCTGGGCCTTTTTCAGGATGCAGTGGATGTTCGTCTCCCACCTCAGGTCCTGCGAGATGGTGGTTCCCAGGAACTTGAAGGACTCGACAGTTGAAACAGGGCTGTTGCTGATGGTGAGGGGGGACAGTGGTGAGGGCTGTCTCCTGAAGTCCACTGTCATCTCCACAGTTTTGAGCGTGTTCAGTTCCAGGTTGTTCCCGCTGCACCAGAGCACCAGTCGCTCCACCTCCTGCCTGTATGCAGACTCGTCCCCGTCCTGGATCAGGCCGATGACTGTGGTGTCGTCTGCAAACTTCAGGAGTTTGACAGCTGGGTGCTTGGAGGTGCAGTCGTTAGTGTAAAGGGAGAAGAGCAGTGGGGACAAGACACACCCCTGGGGGGCGCCAGTGCTGACAGTCCGGGTTGTAGAGGCGATGTCTCCCAGCCTCACCTGCTGTCTACTATCTGTCAGGAAGCTGGTTATCCACCGACGGATGGACGGAGACACGTTGAGATGGGAGAGTTTGGAGGAGAGGATGTCCGGGATGATGGTGTTGAATGCTGAGCTGAAGTCTACAAACAGGATCCTTGCGTAGTTCCCAGGGCTGTCAAGATGCTGCAGGATGTAGTGCAGCCCCAAATTGACAGCATCGTCCACCGACCTGTTTGCCTGGTAGGCAAACTGCAGGGGGTCCAGCAGGGGTCCTGTTATAGTCCTCAGGTGGCTCAGCACAAGTCTTCAAAGGACTTCATGACCACAGACGTTAAAGCCACCGGCCTGTAGTCGTTCAGTCCTGTGATGGACGGTTTCTTGGGGACTGGGATGATGGTGGAGCACTTAAAGATAGATGGAACTTCGCACAGCTCCAGGGAGCGGTTGAAGATCCTGGTGAAGACTGGAGCGAGCTGGTCAGCGCAGGCTTTAAGACAGGAGGGGGACACTCCATCTGGGCCTGGTGCTTTCCTGACCTTCTGTCTCTGGAACAGCCGGCTGAGCTCCTCTTCACACACTCTGAGGGGGGCAGGGGGGGTTGGTTGGAGTGCAGGTGGAGGTGTGGCAGGGGTTGTTGTGGACTGGGTGAGAGGTGGGCTTGGAGGGGTAGGAGGTGTGAAGCTGTCCCTCTCAAACCTACAGTAGAAGTCGTTGAGGTTGTTGGCCAGGTCTTTGTTTCCTGCAGCTTGGGGGAAGGGTCTCTTGTAGTTGGTGATGTCTCGCAGGCCCCTCCACACTGAAGCAGAGTCGTTCGCTGAAAACTGGTTCTTCAGCTTTTCAGAGTAGCTCCTCTTAGCTGCTCTAATCTCCTTGTTCAGTGTGTTTCTGGTCTGCTTATACAGGACCCTGTCCCCACTCCTGTAAGCCTCCTCCTTTTCCTGACGGAGCTGGCGCAGTCTGGTGTTGAACCATGGCTTATTGTTTGGGAAAGTCCTAAAAGTTTTTGTTGGTACACACAAGTCCTCACAAAAGCTGATGTAGGCTGCCACAGTGTCTGTCAGGTCATCCAAGTTGTCGTTTGCAGCTTCAAAGACACTCCAGTCTGTGCAGTCAAAGCAGGCCTGTAGGTCCTGCTTTGCCCCCCTGGTCCATTTCTTCACAGTCTTCACTACAGGCTTTTCAGCTCTTAACTTTTGCCTGTAAGTGGGGATGAGGTGGACCAGGCAGTGATCAGAGTGTCCCAAAGCTGCCCGGGGAACAGAGTGGTATGCTCCTTTAATCACAGTGTAGCAGTGGTCCAGTGTGTTGCTGCCTCTGGTGGGGCAACTAATATGCTGTTTATATTTTGGTAGTTCATGGTGTAATCTCGCTCTGTTAAAGTCCCCCACGACAATAAAGAGAGAGTCCGGGTGTTTTGCTTCGAAGCCGTTTAGCTGTCCAGCGAGAGTGTGATGGCCACAGCCTCACATCGGTAATATTCACCCTCACCTCACCAGTTGCTCACCTTAATGTTCACCCCACATCAGCTGCTCACCTCATAAGTTTGACATATATTTTGCAGTAAAAAGAACACATCTACACATTATTTTTCTTACACTGTTTAGATTTAGTGCGCACAGTTTATTCACTGTAAGATTTAAATCAATTTTTCTGTTAATTCTGGTCTCCCTTTCTTTGAGTTACCTGGATGTTGGGGGAGGGGAGCTTCCTGGTCCAGAGGCAAAAGGCGTGGCCAAGGGCTGGAGCAACATTTATGCTGGAGCAAACTCATTGGGAAGGACCAAGTCTGCTGACATCATGGGGGGGATTTGGGTTTAGTTACTTTGATTTGTGTTTAGTTTAATGTGGCAGCCATTTTGTTTACCCCCTTTGTTTCCTATGGTTTGGCCAAACCCCTATATAAGTGCTCCCTTTGTCTCATTTTGGCAGGTCTGTTTGTTAAAGCTATGGTCTACGATTTGGAAGCTTTGTACATATTAATAACACCGTTTATAAGGCTGTTATGGTCCTATGGTCCTATCTACACAGTATAAAGACCAAAAAGAATGAAAAAAATCCATTCAGTATATCCGCTGAAAAGCTGCATACTAGCTGACCAATCAAGCCTAAGAACCTGCAACTATTAATTGGTCCGTGAGTTAGTCCATGAGTCCATCCAATCCTCGTCTCCCTCACTACGCAGTACGCAGCATCTTGCCCATGGTCCCGCCTCCCTCTACCTCCGGTGAGCAGTTAGCAGCGTTAGCTACTGATCTACCATGGAGCCGGAAAAGCCTAGCGCCGAACCCGGGAACACGCCTCCCTCTCCCAAGACAGTCTGGCTGCAGACCACGCTTCTCCTCTCCTCTCCCTCGTCTCCCTCACTACGCAGGCACGCAGCATCTTGCCCATGGTCCCGCCTCCTCCCTCTACCTCCGGTGAGCAGCTAGCAGCGTTAGCTACTGAACTATCATGGAGCCGAAAAGCCTAGCGCCGAACCCGAATCCGCCTCCCTCTCCCAAGACAGTCTGGCTGCAGACCACCCTTCTCCTCTCCCCTCTCCCTCGTCTCCCTCACTCGCAGTCGCAGCATCTTGCCCATGGTCCCGCCTCCTCCCTCTACCTCCGTGAGCAGCTAGCAGCGTTAGCTACTGAACTATCATGGAGCCGGAAAGCCTAGCGCCGAACCTGAATCCGCCTCCCTCTGCTGGGCCCAACGGAGCTCTGCCCGCTGGTGGAGGGAGGGTGGAGGCCTGTTAGCGGCTAACAGCTAACGAATAGCCTCAGCCGCCGTCAGACCTTCAGCATCGGCCGCTTTCGCCCTGGTTGATCAGGTAATGGCTTTGTTTACTACAGTGGGAGATGTCTGCTGAATAACTCTGGTTAGTTTGTGCCTGTACGGGCTAATAAGTTGTAGGGGAGCGGGTTAGCCTGTTAGCCGCTAATCGTTTGCACTGTAAGCTGAGCTGGGGAGGACAGGCTGAGAAAGATAAATCCTCCTCCACACTCGGCTCCGCTCTGGCGGCGCCAGACTCGCATTGCCGGCGGTCCAGTTGGAATGGCTACTGCTGTGTGTTATAAGGGAGATGTCTGTCGTGTTTGATACTTTCAGTTGAGCTGAGCTGTTTTTGATTGAGTTTGCTGCTGATATATTGTGCTAGTCGCTCGTAGCTCTGTCCGAGGGGGCTTTATGAGGCGTCACGAGCTGGGGGCGGGATCTTGGAACACGGAGGGGAGAGGTGAGGGAAGGGGGGCAGGCTGCGGTTTCAAATCGTAGACCACAGCTTTAAGTTGACACTCACTGTTTGTTTAGTTTATTTAGTGTTATATTAAGTTGACCTCTTTTATAGGCCTAATTCCTAATACTGTTGGTTTGTAATTTTGAACAACTTTCTTTGGGTAAAATAAAAACCCCACTTTTCTTTAAATTAATCCTGTGTTGTGAGCCTTTACTGCTTGGTCCCTGACAGAGAGTCTGCAGCGCTTCACTCACGTTGGCTTGGGAGGGGATGTAAACTCCAGCCAGGATAAAGGAGGAAAACTCCCGCGGAGAGTAAAACGGCTTACAGTCTATGAAAAGTGACTCCAGATTTGGGCAGCAGTGTGTAGACAGAACCGTGGCAGATGTGCACCAACCTTCGTTAATATAGAAACATATTCCACCGCCCTTTGATTTCCCCGAGAGCTCTGTGACGCGGTCCGCGCGGAGGAGGGAGAAGCCCGGCAGATGTACTCCAGTGTCAGGTACGGCTCCACTGAGCCACGTCTCGGTAAAACATAGGACAGCAGAGCGTGAAAAGTCCTTATTAGATCCCCTGAGGAGAAGCAGCTCGTCCATCTTATTCGGTAGAGAGCAGAGGTTTGCCAGGTGGATGGATGGGAGCGGTGCTCGATGACCTCTCTGTCGGAGCTTGACGAGTGCGCTGGCCCGTTTCCCTCTCCTGCGTCTCCTCCACGTCCCGTACAGAGCTGCTGCCCCTCCGACCAAAAGTTCTAAAAAGTACTCTGGGTTTGAGTGAAATACGGGAAAAGTATCCGGAGATGATTCCCTGATTGTTAGCAGGGCATCTCTGCTGAAAGTGATAGGATCACAGAGTCCAAACATAGGGAAAATAGACAAAAACACGCAGATTCCTAGAGAGCAATGTGCCGAGGCTGCCATCAGCGGCGCCATCTTGATCAATCATACTGAAAGATGTGTTTTTCAGATGTTAAACTTTTGTAGGTGGTGCGGAGCTTCTCTACATATGTACTTTTTCAATGTGGGATGTTAATCTTTTTGAATAGGAACTTCTCTGGATGTGGACCTGGACCCTATTTGGATAGCGTGGACCCTCTCAAAACCACAAAAAACTGACCAAATTTCTTATTTAGAAGCTTCTTTATGTTTCTCTATCCTGGTTTGACCCAAATCTTCACCCTTCAGGGATCAGATCCATGACAGTGCAGATTTATCTTTATGAACTTTATCTTGGCTAATGTTTCCTCAGATCATTTCCATGACGTAGAGATGACGTTCTTTCTTAAGTGAGGGGTTAAATTTACCTTAATGGCCTGGGCAGGTCAGATGGAGCACCCTCATGAAGGTTTAAGTATGATTTTATGATACTTGGGTGTGAACTGATCATGCCCAGAGAAGGGAGTGGTCAGGATTTATTGTCTGATAAGATGGAAGTTTATAACGACACCAGGACAACAAACTTGACCTCAGTGCAGCTCCTGTTTGGCATGTCTGCTGTAACCTGTTTGTGGGGCACTCACCAGGGCTGTGATCAAAACAAGAGTCCGTGAATTGGGGATCTTCATCCAGACCTGAATCTGATCAAACTCAGAGCAGGGACAGGAGACTTTGGTTCCCAAAGGGCCTCATCAATCCTGTCCTCATGGCCACAGGGCCACCTGCTGAGATTTGTGGGATCATCTAAATGTAATGATTTCTGTTACTCAAGACTGAACAAAAGGACAATATTTCTGTGAAATGAATTCATCACACCAACATTTATGTATTTAAAGGCCCATTATGTAGGAATTACATTTATTCTGCTCTCTAGTTCCCTCTGTGGTCGTTGAGTGTAACTGCACTGTCGTTATACCGAGCGCCGCACAACAACATGCATCTGTTGACACACAGATAAAGGAGAAGCCGACCAGCAAGACTTTGAGAGGAACATATAAAGAATGTTGACTGATAAGGTACAGTTAGAGCATGTTTCTTTCCTAATATATCATTTTTCAAGCATTAGCAGTCAGTAGTTAGCTCAGCGTTTGCATGTGTATACTGTAACTTTGACCGTAGCTTTTAGGCTGGAGCTAATGGCTGATGTATAATGGCTACCCAGGAGGGACTCGTTTGTTACCCGTTAATAGAGAAAACTTTACGTGTTACAAACTTTGTAAACTAAGCTGAGGCCCTCTGAGACATGACTGCAGTAGGATGACTCTATGCTCTCTGCAAAGCTTCTCAGTGTGAGACAAAGAAAACGCTGATAATGACGGAGCAGAGTGATGACACAGCCGAGCTAGACCATCATCTACAGTATATGAAACACGTAAAGAATAAACTCCATCAGCTGTGAAAAACTTTAACACGTACGAGTTAGACAGTGGGTATTAGGCAAAATGTTATGCTGTAATGTTACGTCTGTTCATTTGTGTAATTTTCTGCTTCCATGTGTATGTTAGACACAGGACTGAGCCTCCACTTCAGAGAAGAAGAATCAGAGATGATGAGGTCTGGAGGAGCAGCAAAGAGATCCAGCTGACCAGAGGAGACCTTCTTATGTGTTTTATGTTATGATGTGCAAAACTCACTGATATAATACTGTGTAACTCATTTTTTTAACATTATTAAAGTATATTTAACATAAACTGCAGACCTACTCATTTCAATAACAAAAAACTTAATTGGTTAACAAAACCAGTTCAAATCTTGGGAGCAAGTTGGTTCAGGACGTCGAATATGGAGTTATTAGGAAATATGATAACTCCACTGAAATGCAAATAGAAAACTTGACACTGGAGTATTCAGTGCTAGTTGTTAATTTGAGCACAGATAAATAGTTCAATTTAGTACAAATATTCTGGATATTTACTCACATGATGTAAAGCCAAATTCTCTGGGTTATGTCATGGTGTTTGCTGTAGTGTTAAATAAAACTACCTACCATTATACAATTAGAACAAATATAGAAAAAATAGGAGGTAATAAAACTGAGTGTAAGGCTAAAATAATACAACAGAGATAAAGATCGAAATTGGAAAGTATAAAAATGCCTGAAAGGCAAGAGAAAAATCACTAGGACACTGAATATCATCTTATAGAAGCATGTAGAAATGTTTTTATTCAGAGTAAATATGCAGGATATCAGACATGATTGAAGAATATTCTCATGTGTCAATACTTCAGTGTTTGCTAACTTCCAAAATAAAACTGCTGCAAATCCCCCCTTATTTACTGTATTATACAGAGAAAGAGCTGAAGTGGAAATGAAAAAACTGGCAGCAGGTTTCTGGATCATTGAAGGCTCGGTCCATTTTGAATCCTCATCAGAATAACGGCTTTCTGAAGGTCTTGATGTAACTGTGTTCTTCTGTGTCTTTAAAATCCTATAAACTCCAGCTCTGGGACATTTTTGATTGTAGTTCTGTTGATACCTTGAAAGATGAAAGAAATTTATTTTACAGTTTTTTATTTCACATCTGTTTAGTTTGTTGTTGTGACGATCTGTCTCATTGAAGGGCAGTTAATGAAGCAAATTCTAATATACAGCAGAGGAGAAACGATGGCCATATTAACCCAAGAAAAACAGCTCTGAGTGATTCCTTCAGTAAAATTCTGCACATAAAATGTAGTCAAATACCAAGTATTTTGAGTACATTTCGTGGTGTATGAAGATTAGATGGACTGTAATGAGTAAACCTGTTTGTTATTTCACCATGAAAGAATAAAATTATTATGAATTCACCCAAAAACAGTCATGCACATTGTTACTGTAAATATGGCAGGTATAGAAGAGAGATCAGAAATAATGTACAGTATTTATTACACTATTTGATTTATAGGTTTACAGAAGCACACTGCATTGTACCTAATTATCATTTAATACAGACTACAATCTTCACACAGTTCTTTTTTTAACTATTTGGATAGATCAAGCACACAAAGGTTCATTAATGACAGTAAATGGTGAAACTATAATCAGAAACTTTGAGCCCTGCAGACATTTGAGAAAACATACCTCCTGTTTTCTGACTCCTGTGGTGGTGTTAGTGTCTCCTGTCTGAAGCTGATGCTGATCACCTGAGCTGATACCTGAAATAAATACTGAAGTCAGTGAACTGGACAGAATATATAATCGTCATCTCATGCACCTGGACAATAAGTCTTCTATGTTATCATCTCCAATATTACAGAATAATAGGACATGAGCTAACTTCAGATCATCTGATTGACAGCCTCTGAAGTGTTCAACACTCAACATCACTGCTGTACTTATCAATAATTCAATAATTAAATCTGATAATAATATAATCAGATTCTGAATCTAATCGATTATAACTCATAACAATAGCATGTGAGGCTAACACACATGCTAACAGTAACGGTGTATTTCTTTCTTATTTCTTTGATCGACAGTAAAGTGACAGAATAAAACCCCAGCAGCTCAAATCAAGTAACAAACTTTAAAGACTTCTTTACTCACCCTCACAGCAGCAGAAGAGCTCACAGTCTGACTTCAGCCTGTTGATTCACGAAGTTCAAAACATCGCTAAAAGCCCGTCCAATCTTCTCTCTGGTCCGGCTTTTTACTTGTTTTTTCCTCCTCTTTCTTCCCCAATCCTCATCCATCACGGTCCTCTTTCGTATCATAGCCTTAGCTTTCATAAAAACTGAACACACACATCTGTGATCCGCTGTTTATATCAGCCATAAGCTGAACTCAGGTTGGTGCCATAAAGCAGTTCGTTGCTCGACCGCGGCTCGCGGTTAAGAGTTACAGAGTGCCAAAGGAGATCTGCCGCTGCACAGAGAGAGAGGGAGGGCCTATTTGCATTATTGACTGACTCTCCACTGTTAGACGGACTTGAAAACAGTTAAGATAAGGTGTAAAAGTTACATAGTGTTACTTTAAAGTCAAGCATGTGGTAATACTTCCTTTAATGAGCTCAACAGAATTTAATCCTGTTTCAGATTCCTTTTAAAACAAAAGACAGAATTTGACTGTTTTTTAATCTATTCTACTTACATTCTATATTTACTTAACAAATGTATCTAATTTTGCATAAAGGGTGTTTCATTGAAAAATTTAGACCCATTAAATCTCAATTATAACCAGTCCTTCCACTTTTGATGTCCTCCAGACTGATTTGTCTTGCATTCTTCTGTAATGTCCTTTTTGAAATCTAAGGTTATTCTAACGCCTCACATTTGCTCCACACAAACAAACTCTGGTCCACTCTTTGAGAGTTTGAATGATTTAGGCTGGGGTGAAAAATCCCATCAATTCTGGTGTGGACCAAAGAATCCAGCCAATAAATGGAGGTCACAGTTCGTTTCCAGGTGGATCAGTTCTGTTCGTGGGGGTTGTAAAGACATCTGAACCAGACAAGAAACAAAAGATCAAGCTGACCAAAAAAACAAGTAGGGCATTACAGCTGTTGTGACAACAACAGTTAGCATGCTAACGTATCATTCACTGACAATATCAGACAGGGAGTGGCTACAAATAGCATCATTAACCTTTTATTGATCAGAGTGAACAGAGTTTTTGTGTTTCCTTGACTAGATTGGAGTAGTAGTTGGATTTAGTGTGAGCTATGGAGTCCTTGTAAAGAGGCCAATGGTTCTTGCACCTTGTCTTGTGAATGGTGAGACCAGTTTTTTTTGTAGAGTCACTCAAGTTGTCGACCTTGAACTTTCATGACTCTGAGTTCAGGGGTACACTGGGGCAGTGGTGAGGAGACTGACCGTGTTTTGAATGGGATGAGGGAGTTGAAGGTGTCATTTAAGCTGTTGTTGCAGAATGTGAACAGATCATCAGGATTGGAATCAAAACCTTCACCGTATCTTCAGGGATCAGACCTGTGATGGTGCAGACCTATCCTCATGAACTTTATCTTGACCCCTGTTCCTCTGAGCATTTCCATGATGTGGTGATGACGTTCTTTCTTAAGAGTTAGATTAAAAATAACTTAATGACCTGGGCAGGTCAGGTAGAGCACCCTCGTGAAGGTCTGACTTTATGACCCTGTGGTGTGAACTAAGCTCACCCAGAGAAGGGAGTGGTCAGGATTTTGATACCATAAACACTTAAAAGTATTACACAATTATCAAAACCCAAGGAGCAAGAAACGACCAGATTAGCACCACTATCAGCACAATGTCAGCTTCACACTGTTTGCAAACCAGTGTACACAGGGATTTGCAAAATACTAAACACACTTGTCTACATTAGACACCGATACAAATCATGATGCCACTTCCTTGCAAATTCCAAAGCACTGACTTTCAAATGACGCATTAGTTGATCATGTGGTGAACAAGGACTGATACTGAGGGATATGGGGAGAGATTCAGGCAAGTCTTAGCAGATAACCAGAGGCATCCGTGATCCGGACATATCGACAAGAAAACGGGTATATGAAAACTTTTAACAAAATTAATCAGCAACTCAATATGTACCATATCAGCACTGTTGATAGTGGTTCCTGTGACACTTTACAACAGGTTATATTCTTACCACATAGGATTCAGGGATGAAAGAGACAGGGAGGAAGGGGCCTATTTTCACACCAAGACAGAATAATCATAAACATGGTCCTGAGCAACTATGCATTAAGGCTCAGAGAACTTCAGATCAACATTACTGGTGACAGTGCCACTTTTACTAATGTTCATTGGGTCTTTCTATCAACACACTGAAAAAAATGAGCTTCAAATGAGACAGCGGTATCGAGGGTCTTTTGAGCAGAATTTGGTTTGAGTATGTAGTGTGTATTTTTCACTTTAGCACTGAGATGCTGCACACTGCACACGTAACCTAAATTTACTTTGTATTAGAGCTGATCTACACAATCTTGTCTTTCACTGATGTGACGGCCCTCCCACTAGGGCCTGCTGTATTGTGTTTGTCTTCCTTTCCTGGTTCTGTTGGTCTCTCTCTCATTCTCTCCAGGCACTCTGAACAGCAGCATGGTTTTGTTTAGTTGGCTTCGGTCTTCTTTGTTATTTAGTCTTACACTAGGATAATATGCTACACACACATACTTCACTCACCCGACAGCAGACACATTGATCCACTGACGCACACACCTCATCTTTGTTAGAGTTATTTATGTTCTTGCTTATACTTTAAATACATCTTTGTTTAAGTTAAGCTGATCATGTGCTCCCCTTTATTTTTGTTGTGACCTGTGAGCCGGGTCGTGACACTAAGTTTTACAGAGTTTTACAGATGGATGCGGATGAAATCCCACAAGCTCATCTACAATGATGAGGCAGGGTTTAACCCTGAGAGGCAGAAATATCATTGGCCACAGGGCTATGATCAATGTCCCAGGGCAGCGTGGGGGTAAGATCTCCCTTTGTGCTGCCATTATGAGCCCTGACAACACACCTCACATTCTGACATTTCTGGAACAATTGCACAACATCGCCGGGTGGATGGGTGGTGGGTGTGGGTGTGTGCTGTCTACGGGGGGCTGCCACCCTGGTTGCCCTGGTGTTTTCCTTGGTGCCCTTGGTGGGTCGGGTTGGTGCCCCCTTGGGTCCTGGGGCTGTATCTGGATCCTGTGGCTTTGGGGGCCATGTGGTGGGTCTCGGGTGCCCTGGTGGCTCAGGGGGAGCCCTTGGCCGTGGTCTCCTTGGGTATGGGCGGCTACTTGGGTATTCGGTGACCACCTGACACGCATGTGTGTATAGACACTCAAGCTCCTGTTGAGACTAACTGTAAAGAAACGATTGGTCCCGTCAGAACATGCTGAGTTGGGCACTCCTACACATCTTCTCACGTCCCATGACGCGTGCTCCTCCATATCTCACCCCTATGGGTGCACCCTCTTTTATCAAGATCCCACATCTCTGGTTTCTTACAGCCTTTACTTCCTGTATGGACTTAGACCAGCACAGCACTTGGGCTACTATCTTAAACTAACTACAATGCCTGTTTGTCCTTCTCCCAGTTGTCCTGTCTTGTCCTGTCTGTCACTGTTTCCCCTTCTTTCACACTGTGGTGTGGCAGTGAAAAAAATGCATTGGTCTTTCCAACGCTGCCACCAGACACAGTGCCCAGCTGTAAAGATAATGCAGACAAGGGGGAAAAAAAACAAAAAAACATGGAGGTGGAAAGTTCATGATCCACAGCCCCAGACAGAGGTGCCCCTCATTCAGGCCATGGAGGAGGCCTGTGACCAAATTGATGCCGCAGTCATTTAAGGATGGATTTAACACTCAGTTCAGTTCTTACCTTGTTTTACCAATGAAGATACCAACTGTGATGTTTATGAAATTATCTGGCCTGATCCTTAAGAAGAGAAAATTCCTAATATTTTCACAAGAGGATTTTCTTTTCTTTTTACCTGATTTTTTCCCCAAATGTTTCTATTGTAATTTTTTTTCTGTATGTGCAATTTCATTCGTTAGTGTTATGGTAGGCTATGTACACTGCAAGATCATGGACATGTTTTTTTGAAATATTAACCATTTTGGGTCGATAGAGAAAAATGAATAATATTTTCACCAGTCTGTAGCATTGGGCCTGTGTTGTATTTTGAGATTTTCTATATTCCATATTTGTACTTTATCTGTGTACTTCACATACAGTCAGCGCCGTCGCATAGGGGGTAAAGGTGGTGACGATTATAAGGGCCCACAGCCCTCTAGGGCCCACACACAGCCCCCAGTAGCTTCTATGACAAAATTATTATACATACACTGAAATAATATATATTCATACGAATGAATCCGAATTAAAACAAAGCCACAAGGCATGCAATTTTCTAATTTTAATTATTTCAATAACCGCCTTTGCTCCTTCTTAAAAAATGGTTTGGTCCACACCAAGATGCGTTCTTCCTCAGCGAAAGTAAGTGAGCACGAGCGAACTCCAGCAGGGTTAGGATGGCCCCCAAAAAACACAAGTCTGGACACCAAAAAAGAATTGAAAAAGGAGGCCAGGAGTAGAAGCAGCAGAGCAGGGGCCCAGGACATCAACAGCTTTTTTTCTAAGAATGGTGAGAGTAAAACTACCAAAGGCGGATGAAACACTGCCTACCTGCCTTCTTTCATTTAATGTCTGCAACATTAGCTTACCTTTGAAGGGGCGCAGGCTGGAGCCCGCCTTAGCTGTCATCTGGCCGCGCTACACTCTGGACAAGTCGTCAGTTCATTAAAAAAAAATCGCCAGTTCCTAATTACTACTAATTCGTCACTATTAATTCAGAGGCTACTGCAGTAATTGTGTTTCACCCATATTGTCGGACAGTGCTCCAGTATGCGCCCACTCAGAGGCTGCATTGAATTGTATTATGATGCATTCAGGTTCTGCTCAGTAATTATGAGCATCTGACGAAGGTCAGTAACGTTACAATGATGTGTTCAATGTGTTGTAAATGTTTTATTAGTGGGACATTTGAGTACTCTCAATACAAAAAAATGAATGTTCAAAGTTTTGTTGTTGTTGTTTGTTTTTATAGCAACATAAAACAAAAGACAGCATAATAGCTGACAGCAACAAAGAAAAAAGACTATTTAGAATTTTGGACAGTTAACACTGACTTTTGAATTGTTTAAAAATATTTTTTCTCTGGGAAAGTGAAGCTGTCCACTTAGTGCTATGTTACTAAGAAGCCCATTTAGATTTTTTCCATGAATAGGTTATTTCCACGTCAGGTTTTCCATGAAACATAATATTTAATGTTTATTTAATGTAATATACACAATGGAACAATAAACCTTTATGCTCTGCTGCTCCAGAATCAGCGGCTACCTATTTGTTGAGTGGTTCAATGAAAGTTTATTTGCAATCAGAGGTGTAATAGCATGTTATAAATCAGTTAAATGAGAAAAAGACAACCAATAACACATAGTTTACATAATAATACTCTGGCTTGTTAAGTCGCTACTTGTAAAAAAGGAAACAAATTGGGTGTTATTACACCAGGCACCGTCAAGAACACTGAAAAACAGGAAAATCGAAGGTTGTAATGAATGGGGTAGAGGGGCCCACACCAATATTCTTTCAGGGGGCCCAGAATTCCTAGCAACAGCCCTGCATACAGTTACCTTGTCTCTACTTCAATCCCACCCATTGTCTCTGCCAACTGATAACTGACAAGCGGTAGAGACACACCTGCTGGTGCAGGGGTAATGCACGGGAATTGGCTCCCTGCCCTGGCCTTCAAGACGATGTGGGGGAGCCAATGAAGATAGCAAATTGTCTGGGCTCAGGCCGACTCTGTAATTTATGTCTGCCTTAAATCTCTTCGGTTCTCTGGTGGCGTTTTCCAAATGTCCAAAGAAGTTGCCAATTCAGCCGAGCTGTCAGCGTCTCCAAGGTGGCATTCATCTTGCAACGTTCAAGAATCATGTCCTGCTTGCAGTTAAGCTCACAGGGTGCTTTAGTCTGAGTGTTGACCGCTCTGCACATTCTTTCAGTCATGCCTTTTTTTCTGTCTCCCCATTTTCTCCTTACCTTTCCTCCACCCCCTCCTTTCTTTGAACCTGTGATGCTTTCCGTCACGTTAAGGTAAAGTGGATAGAAAAGGACTTAGGGAGGAGTTTTCTTGACTTTTCAAATGCAGCCTTGGCCTCAGTGCAGTTTCTGCTTGGCATGTCTTTTGGTAACCTATGATCCCTCAATTATTGCTCAAAGTTAGTTGTGCAATTCTGGGTTTCTACTTGATCAACAAAAGACAGGATGGTAGGGACAAGACTGCAGTTACAGCCCCCACTAGTGGTGGGTGGCTGCATCACACAACATTTGACTGACAG
The DNA here is from genome assembly GCA_036419115.1 of Scarus forsteni. Taxonomy (NCBI): domain Eukaryota; kingdom Metazoa; phylum Chordata; class Actinopteri; order Labriformes; family Labridae; genus Scarus; species Scarus forsteni. The sequence continues at coordinate 1,423,900 of JAZDUH010000023.1, forward strand.
TGGTCTGTCTGCCTGAGTGAAGTTTGGCAGAAAACTTAGCCAAAAGAAAAACTGTATTACAACTTCATCCCTGAACCAAATGGTGTTCGTTGAATTTTAGTTGTGAGATTGACCTAAATTTCCTCTCACACCCAACAGGTTTGTGCAGAGCAAACTTTTGTGTAAAGTTAAATGATTTTGTGTCAGAGTGGAAGCCTCAGAACTCTGGTGTGGACCAAAGAACCAAACTTTGCCCAACCAGAAACAGAGTCCCAGTTCACCTCCAAGTGAACCAGAGTTCGTTTTGTTGTGGGTGTGAAAGCCGTTGAGCCAAACAAGGGAAGTGAAATGAAAAACTCAATTGTGGCTTGAATTTGGCCAAATATCACAGTGATCACGGTAATGTATTTGCTGACAATACTGGCTGCATAATGAATGCAAACATGTTATTTTTATTGGACTTTAAATATAGCTTTGTTTATTTGTGTGATGAAGTCTAAGGTGGCCAATTTGCACTCCTTTTTATCCATTTGTTACCAACTGTCTTTTCAAAAACACAATAACACTTTAGAATTTTTAAGCAGGGTATCAGATGTATTATGTTGATTAAAAAAAATTAAAAATCATGTTTGCATGTGTTCATGCCAAACCTTTTTTCTGGCATTTATTTGAAAATTCATAAAATATTCATAGATAATTTTTAGATGTTTTGTCCCCCAATCTAAAGTTAACCCTGTTCATCATTGACAGAGATCTAATAATGTTTGCTTTGTAGACTTTTCATCACATTATAAATATTGTAGATGACTTTGGCATCCATCCCTCTCTGTGACCAACAGAAATAGAATAAGGAGTACAGAGTGAAATAGTGTAAAACATTTGGTAACACTTTATTTGAAGGGGTATAAATAAGACTGACATTATGCTGTCATAATCGTTACATGACACTTGTTCTTAATATGAATAAGGCTTCATGAAGGTTGTCATTATAAAATAACCTTCAGTTTTGTTATTATGACCACTTTAAATTAATATGTGACAACAGACTTGATCATCAAACATAAAGACAAAAGTTAGTTTAGTCTCTTAATCTTGAATTAATGGTTTGACTTTACATCAACTTCCATTAGACAGCTATAGTGGACCATTGTAAAATGACATATGTCCTTGACCTGAGGAAAAGTGAAACATTTCAACGCAGTTATTAAGATTTCATTAACAGTCATGACACAGTCAGAGGAAATCACATTAACACCTTTAAATAGCAACAGTAAAGTCTAGAAATATTTCTTTTCCTTTATTATTTTCAATTAAAAAACACATAGAATGATAACTTCCACAGCTGGTCCTTAGCATATTTTCAAAAATGTGTCTAATTTCACACTTCATTTTCAATAATCTGAGTATGAGTACCAGTCTCTGGGTCAACAAAGTTCTTTTTATGGCAGACAGAATAATGGCCATATCTGGATTGGGAATGATGACCCTTGCCAGTGAGAATGGTTGCTCTGGGTCTGGTTTGTCTTTGGATGTGGCTGATAGGGGTTTGCCTTGTTCGGTCCTTGACGAGTCTCAGAATGGGTCTTCCGGAATTGCCATCAACTTCCAGCATCCCAAAACCCCTCTTATCTGACGATCACAGAACCAAGTGTTTGACCTTGACGGTACTAAGAAAAGGAAAGAACATTTACAGATATTTTTATTTTATTTTATGTATTCTCTAATTCTGAAAACTGTTACCTGAGCATGAACTCAAGCCATGTCACCAAAGGAGTGTTAGACCAGGCAAAGAGTGATCCTCTGCATACAGATGGAGGGGAAGCTTTATGATGCTTACATACTCTGAGGAAAAAGAAGACAAGGTGCTGAGAAACAATCACATATACATCTTAAGTGGCTGAACTAAATTAATATTCAGCAGAAACAAATGTGATGAGGACAGTACATTTATGATCTGGGTGTCTATGGGTTTGTCACTGTCATTAAATCTTCCTGGATGGATGCACTTCTGGATGGATGTATGTGATACACTTTAGGTGGATGCACAGTCCTGCTCAGTGTTATTGGCACCCCTTCATTATTTTCATTACTTTAACATATCTTCAGAAATAAATTGAAATATAGCACATTTATGTCATCAGGATCTTTTAATTGAAGGTCCAAAATACTTAAAAGAAAACAAAACATTTTTACAAGTTACATGTTGTAATTTCAAAGAGGGAACCGAAAAAAGCATGTGCAGCAACAATGGTACCCCTCTTCAGTATTTTGTTGCACACCCTTTGGCACTGATGACAGCCTCCAAATGTTTCTTGTAGCCATCTATAAGCTTCTTGCACTTCTCAGCTGGTATGTTCTCCCACTCTTCCTGTGCGAATAGTTCAAGCTCTTGAACATTTGCAGGTTTCTTTTCCTCAATGGCAGATTTCAGTTCATACCAAGGATTTTCAATCGGATTGAGATCAGGACTCATTGCTGGCCATTTTAAAACAGGCCATTTTTTCCTTTTCAACCATTCCTGCGTGCTTTTGGATGTGTGCTTTGGGTCTTTGTCTTGCTGGAGGGCCCACGATCTTCAACTCAAACCAAGTGTTCTTACACTGGGTAGGACATTTTGCTCTAAAATTTCTTTATAGTTCAATTATTTAATGATTCCTGTGATACGGTCAAGACCTCCAGTACCCGATACAGCAAAGCAGCCCCAAAGCATTATGGAACCTCCACCATGCTTAATTGTTGGCAGGGTGTTCTTTTCCTTGTAGACTTTCAAGAGGTGGTAATTAAAAAAACTGCCTATTCTAAATATGACTGCATGATCATAGTAGCTTATGATGTATAATTTACAAACCTTAATATGTGAACATTTGTTTGTTTGTCTGAGTGTGATAAAGTGATAGAGAGCAAAGTTAGAGAGGTCTGTGAAGAAACTGTACTGTCATATGGTGTACTTAAACTTCATGGGTGCCAATAATGATGAGTAGGACTGTATATGACACAATTCTAGATGGATTTATATGATACATTTCTGGATTGATGTAGATGTTTATTTGTGTATACAGATAATTATGGTTTAAACCCCAAAAGAGTTATTGGAAGAAGACAGCTCAAGGCCAGGTGCCAGGTGCCAGTCATCAGCTAATCAGGCCACACATGACTAAAACACATGAATAGTCATTTGCCCTCTCTACAGTGTTACCTAACTATTTCACAGTGTCATTGTCCCAGCTGCATTGTTTTGCCTAAATTTGACTTCATTTAACCCATATTTGTTCTCCTGTGCGTCTATATATACCAGGTATTTCACAAGGAAAACTGACAATCAGGTGCCAGGGGATGGGCAACAACTAATGAGGCTACACATGACAAAAGCACATGAAAAAATCTTGTGCCATCTGAACTGTGTTACCTTACTATTTTACCCTGTCATTGTCCCGCTGCAGGCTATTGCCAGCTGGATTGTGATGAAATATTCCCAGCAGCTGTCGAAGTACGATTTCTGTGGAAATTGTCTGGTGTTATCTGGGGCTCGGGCTTTGCAATAAACCACTCTCCCCCATTGCAAAGCTATGGGACAGAGTGGGCTTTTATCTGGGCTTTGAAAGGGCACATGAAGCACAAATATGTGTATGTATGTGTGTGTGTATTGATGAAGTTAAAGTGACCTGATCTTCATACAGAATCTCCACCAATAAACACATCGTTTGTGTTTGTATTTTGGAGTGCGTGCAAAGTGGGCATGTATGTGTGAGTGTGTCTGTGTTTATGAAGGACATGTATTCTCTGGTGAGTTTATTTGGGGCTCTGGCTTTGCGACAAGCCAATCTCAACCATGGAAAAGCTATGGGAGAGAGTGGCTAGTGGCTAGAAAACCACCACAAATTATATATCAAAATGAGTGGCTTGGTCCCGATCGGTGTGCTATGACTTTTATAAGAATTTCGCGTAAATATGGCTGAGTTATTTGTGAAGACTCCCATTGAAAATGAAGGGGGGAGACTCCCTGTCACAGTCTCAGTCTCTGCCTCAGACTGCCACATTCCTGCAGCAGTCTAATCAGCCGAGCTCAACTCACCTGTGCTCTCTGCCTCAGCCTGCCACATTCCTGCAGCAGTCTAATCAGCTGAGCTCAACTCACCTGTGCTCTCTGCCTCAGCCTGCCACATTCCTGCAGCAGTCTAATCAGCTGAGCTCTCCACACCTGTGCTCTCTGCCTCAGCCTGCCACATTCCTGCAGCAGTCTAATCAGCTCAGCTTATCACACCTGTGCTTCTGCTCACACCTGGACCTCGTCTGCTGCTATCAGGCCATCTACAAAAACCCCAGCTCCACACACAGTCAGTGTCAGACTGTCTTCGCACTCATGCTGAGCACTCCAGACCTGTCTCTCGGACCGATCACCCGTTGCCGACAAGTTTCGTCCCAGTTTCTGCCTCAGACGCCTGACCCTCGGCTTGACTTCAAGGTATCAACGAGCTTCTGTCCTCGACTCACCCATCTGCCCGAGTCCCCGGCTATCGATCCTGCTTCTGTCTCTGACGTCGAGTTCTGCCTGTCCTAATCTGCGGTGATCTGTCTGGTAACTGATCCCTGCCTGTCTTCGACACTGAGTTTCCGCCTTAGTTCTGCTTTGTGCTGGTCTGCCTGGTAACTGATCCCTGCCTGTCTTTTATGCTGAGATTCCGCCTGAGTCCTGATTCATGATGGCCTGCCTGGTAACTGATCCCTGCCTGTCTTCGACGCTGAGGTTCCGCCTGAGTCCTGCTTTGTGCTGGTCTGCCTGGTAACTGATCCCTGCCTGTCTACGACGCTGAGATTCCGCCTGAGTCCTGATTCGTGCTGGTCTGCCTGGAAACTGATCCTTCTGCCTGTCTTCAACATTGAGATTCGCCTGTGTCCTGATCTGTGTGAGCCTGCCTGGTATCTGATCCTCTGTCTGTCCTCGATGCTGAGTTTCCGCCTGAGTCCCACTCCGTGCTAGTCTGCCTGGTAACTGATCCCCCGCCTGTCTTCGTCAACGTGAGTTTGCCTGAATCACTTCTCCGAGTGTTCCTGAACGCCTCTGCTAGTCTGTGGTGAGTCAACCCTCTACCTCTAGCGCTCGTCTTGAGATCCTGTTGTCGTGGGTTCGACCCCCGCTCAAGCTGCAACTCCTCGCATGCAAAGACTGTTTGAGCCTTTGTCCCAGAAGTCTCCTGTGTGGCTCAACTGGGAGAACACTCACCCTTCATCTCAAAGTGTCCGGGTTTAAACTCCGCTCTGAACGGTGCCGTAAATAATCTGCCAATAAAGACTGTTCATTGTTTGTCACCTACTACTTGCTTCTGGGTCCTAACTACAAACGTTACAGTACAGTCTGACCAGAAGATGGACCCAGCAAGTAGCATTCCCTTTCCAAAGGACAGATTGGAGAGGGTTGAAGGGGTGCTGGCCAATCATGAAGGACTGATTGTTACATCTGCCAGCCACCTTCAAAAAGTTTTGGATAGTTTAACTCGGATAGTCATTGAATTAGCCTCCCAGCTACAAGCTCGTTCAGCCTCTCAGCCCCGCAGTGGCCCGACTCCAGCCTCTCAGCCCCGCAGTGGCCCGGCTCCAGCCTCTCAGCCCAAGGTTAGTCCAAGCCCTTCGGCTGAGGTCCTACGGACCCCAAGCCCTTCATCCTAGGCCCTGTGGACCCCTGTTCTTTGTCCGAGGTCCTGCAGATCCCAAGTACCTCGTCCGAGGTCCTGCGTACCCCCTGTTCATCGTCTGGGATCCTGAAGACCCCCTGTTCCTCGTCTGAGGCCCTGCATACCCCCTGTTCCTCATCCAAGTCCCTGCTGACCCCTTGTTCCTCGTGCAAGGCCCTGCGGATCCCAAGCCCTTCGTCTGAGGCCCTGCAGACCGCCTGTTCCTCGTCCGAGGCCCTGCAGATCCCAAGTACTTCGTCCGAGGTCCTGCGTACCCCCTGTTCATCGTCTGGGATCCTGAAGACCCCCTGTTCCTCGTCTGAGGCCCTGCGGACCCCCTGTTCCTCGTCTGAGGTCCTGTGGACCCCCTGTTCCACGTCCGAGGCCCTGTGGACCCCAAGCTCTTCGTCCGAGGCTCTTCGGACCCCAAGCTCTTCGTCCGAGGTCCTGTGGACCTCCTGTTTCTCGTCCAAGGCCCTGCAGACCCCCTGTTCCTCATCCAAGCTCTGCGAACCCCCTGTTCCTCATCCGAGGCTCTGCGGACCCTAAGCTCTTCGTCCGAGGCTCTGCAGACCCCCTGTTCTTCATCCGAGGACCTGCAGACCGCCTGTTCCTTATCTGAGGCCCTGCAGAACCCCTGTTCCTTGTCCGAGGCCCTCTGGACCCCAAGCTCTTTGTCCGAGGCTTTTGGGACTGCCTGCTCTTTGTCCGAGGCCCTGCGGATCCCCTGTTCTAGTCCGAGGCTCTGCGGACCGCCAGTTCCTTATCTGAGGCCCTGCAGAACCCCTGTTCATCGTCTGAGGCCCTGCAGACCACCTGCTCTTTGTCTGCCGCCCTGCAGACCGCATGCTCTTCGTCTGAGGCCCTGCAGACCGCCTGCTCTTCGTCTGCCGCCCTGCAGACCGCCTGCTCTTCGTCTGCCCTGTCTGAGACCCAGCAGACTCCCTGCTCCCTGCCTGAAACCCAGCAGACTCCCTGCTCCATCGACTGAGGCCCCACAGACTCTGTGCTCCTCGGCTGAGGCCCCGCAGAATCCGTGCTCCTCGCCTGAGGCCCCGCAGACTCCGTGCTCCTCGCCTGAGGCCCCACAGACTCCGTGCTCCTCGACTGAGGCCCTGCGGACCCCTGTACCTCATCCAAGTCCCTGCTGACCCCTTGTTCCTCGTCAAAGGCCCTGTGGATCCCAAGCCCTTCGTCTGAGGTCCTGCGGACCCCCTGTTCCAGGTCCGAGGCCCTGTGGACCCCAAGCTCTTTGTCTGAGGCACTTTGGACCCTAAGCTCTTCGTCCGAGGTCCTAAGGACCCCCTGTTCCTCATCCGAGTCTCTGCTGACCCCCGAGGGGTCCGAGGCCCTGTGGACCCCAAGCTCTTCGTCCGAGGCTCTGCGGACCCCAAGCTCTTCGTCCGAGGCCCTGCGGACCCCCTGTTCTTCATCAGAGGACCTGCAGACTGCCTGTTCCTTATCTGAGTCCCTGCAGACCGCCTGCTCATCGTCTGAGGCCCTGCAGACTGCCTGCTCTTCATCTGTGGCCCTGCAGACTGCCTGATTTTCGTCTGAGGCCCTGCAGACCGCCTGCTCTTCGTCTGCGGCCCTGCAGACTGCCTGCTCTTCGCCCGCGGCCCTGCAGACCACCTGCTCTTCGTCCGTGGCCCTGCAGACCGCCTGCTCTTCGTCCGCAGCCCCGCAGACTCTGTGTTCCTCGTCTGAGGCCCCACAGACCACCAGCCTCCAGTGCTCCACATCCATGGACCTGTGCTTCCCTGAACTCTGTGCTGCCCCAAGAAGGCCTCTGGGTTGCTCCCCTGAGCTCTGCGCTGCCCCAGGAAGGCCTCTGGGTCGCCTCCCTGAGCTCTGCGCTGCCCCTGGAAGACCTCTGGGTCGCCCCCCTGAACTCTGTGCTCCTCCAGGTCGTCCACCTGAACTTGACTCCTCCCTTGACCTCCTTCCAGAGGTTGCCTTATCACCTGATAACCCCAACTCTGAAGAGTACTGAGGTACCCTCCCCACCCATCCTGCCCCTGTCGATGTTGTTGGGACGTCAGGAGCCGTCCCTTGAGGGGGGGCTCTGTCACAGTCTCAGTCTCTGCCTCAGACTGCCACATTCCTGCAGCAGTCCAATCAGCTGAGCTCAACTCACCTGTGCTCTCTACCTCAGCCTGCCACATTCCTGCAGCAGTCTAATCAGCTGAGCTCACCTCACCTGTGCTCTCTGCCTCAGCCTGCCACATTCCTGCAGCAGTCTAATCAGCTCAGCTTATCACACCTGTGCTCCTGCTCACACCTGGACCTCGTCTGCTGCTATCAGGCCACCTACAAAAACCCCAGCTCCACACACAGTCAGTGTCAGACTGTCTTCGCACTCATGCTGAGCACTCACGACCTGTCTCTCGGACTGATCACCCGTTGCCGACAAGTTTCGTCCCAGTTTCTGCCTCAGATGCCTGACCCTCGGCTTGACTTCAAGGTATCGACAAGCTTCTGTCCTCAAATCCGTGTTCCTCGCCTGAGGCCCCGCAGACTCCGTGTCCCTCGCCTGAGGCCCCGCAGACTCCGTGTCCCTTGCCTACTCCATGCTCCTCACCTGAGGCCCCGCAGACTCCGTGTTCCTTGCCTGAGGCCCCGCAGACTCCGTGTTCCTCGCCTGACAAAAATGATGGTACCCCTACAAAGGATTGAAATGGTGTGACCATAGGGACATGTTAAACTAAGGTGTGCCCTGTAATTATCATCACAGGTGTCTTCAAGCTTGTAATCAGTCAGTCTGCCTATTTAAAGGCTGAAAAGTGGTCACTGTACTGTTTGGTATCATGATGTGTACCACACTGAACATGGACCACAGAAAGCTAAGCTAAGGTCTACAGGACTGTAGCCAACCTCCCTGGACGTGGCTGCAGGAGGAAAACTGATGACAAACTGAAGAGACGGAGAATACGAATGGAAACCAAAGAGCCCAGAACAACTTCAAAGAGATTAGAGGAGGACTCCAAGGTCAAGGTACATCAGAGTCAGATCACACCATCCATCACTGTTTGAGCCAAAGTGGACTTAAAGAAGGACATCACTGTTGAAAGCAAATAATAAAAAAATGAGACTAGAATTTGCCAAAATGTACATTGACAAGCCACAAAGCTTTTGGGAGAATGTCCTTTGGACAGATGAGACAAAACTGGAGCTTTTTGGTAAGTCACATCAAATTCATGTTCACAGACACAAAAATGAAGAATACAAAGAAAAGAGCACTGTACCTACTATGAAACATGGAGGAGGCTAAGTTATGTTCTGGGGCTGCTTCGCTGCATCTGACACAGGGTGTCTTGAATCTGTGCAGGTACAATGAAATCTGAAGACAATCAAGACATTCTGAAGTGAAATGTGCTGCCCAGTGTCAGAAAGCTTGGTCTCAGTCACAGGTCATGGGTCCTCCAACAGGATAATGAGCCAAAACACACAGCTAAAAACACCCAAGAATGGATCAGAACAAAACACTGGACTATTCTGAAGTGGCCTTCTATGATCCCTGATCTAAATCCTGTTGAACATTTGTGTAAGGAGCTGAAACATGCAGTCTGGAGAAGACAGCCTTCAAACCTGAGACAGTTGGAGCAGTTCGCTCATGAAGAGTGGGCCAACATACCTGTGGACAGGTGCAGAAGTCTCACTGAGAGCTACAGAAATCACCTGATTAGAGTGATTGACTCAAAAGGTTGTGCAACAACACATTAAGTTAAGGGTACCATCATTTTTGTCCAGGCCAGTTTCATTAGTTTGTTTTTTAAAATAATTCTCTTGGACTACAATTCAAAAGCAGAATCGGATTTTCATTAGTTAATTTTCAGTATATTTTTATTTGTTATTACTTTTGTCAGTTACAGCTTATTTCAGTGACCATGTGGGTGTTTCTCTCTTTAATGGAAGGATACCAACAATTTTGTCCACGTGTGTATGTGTATTGATGAAGAAAAAGGGACCTAATCTTCACACAGAATCTCCACAAATTAACACATAGTGAGTGTTTATGTGTTTAATTGCACCCGAAGTTTGCATGTCTGTGTGTGTGTGTGTGTGTGTGTGTCTGTGTGTAATAATGGAATTGAAGGGACCTAAACTTCAAAAAGAATCCACACCCATAAACACATAGGGCTCTAATTTCGTGGCGCAGCGCAGGGGGACGCAAGCCTGGCGCACCCCGCGCAGTGTTAATTTCGTCCGGCGCACCGCCTTGCACAGCCAGTTTGACAATTTGGTAGACCGTCTGCGCAGAGATGGGTGTGACGGCGCACCAAGGGGAGGTGATGGCGCACCAGGGGGAGGTGTCGGCAGATTCGAGTGGTGCAGTGACAATTTCGTGCCAAAAAACTGTGCGGAAGGTGCGCTGAAAGCTCGCCAGCTCCAAGCTCGCACCCTCCACAGCTGTCATTTGGTGACAAGCGCACATGTGTGCACGCCTTAGAGGCAGGTTTCCAGAGTGTCAGGCACATTTTGATGCAATTAACAATCACATCAATAACTATTTAATGTAACCGTCTGAACCAGCAGATTCATTTGTATCTATATTAACTGTCCCGTCACATCTGATGTCGGATTAAAGCCGTTTGTCATCATGGAAACTTAACCTGACGGCAGCTGGAAGTTTGATGCACATCTTACAAGTCAACAATAAACAGCCTTTACATCTGATTCTGAGTATATATCTGGCTTCTCTCATTTCATTAAATTCAAAAGAAAAGAGGGAGAAAAAGGAGAGAAAATAAATGTTACTCTGGATGTACCTGTGATTTCACATATTCCTCTATTTTAGTCTTTATTTTTAACGTGATCTAAAAAGATGGAGTACATCATTGCAAGGAGGATGAGGAGGAGACACCTGGAGAGTATACAGTATATCACTAAAGGCTCTGCTATTTGGCGATGACAAACCAGGAGGACTGTCTCTTATTTTTTTACTCCTATAATGACAAAGGAACAGATTACATCTGTCCCGGGGGCTGGCCCACAGGGAGACGCGCCCCGCTGTCCATTCTCCTGCTGAAGGGACAGCGGCTCTAAACATCTCCGCTGCTGGGTCTTTCCAGCACACTGTTTCCGCGGTGGCGGGGATAATTCAGACCAATCAGACGCTGCGCCTCAGTGCATTTAAAGGCGAGGAGAGGCGCTCATTTGATTGGGGAAGACAGCACTCGGCTGTGTTAATCCCACTCACGTCCATTCTCCTCCTACTCTGACATTTGTGCGGAAAGGCAGAGACGTGGGCATGGACGCGCTCCTCTTCGCCCCTCTGCGCCCCTCTGCGCCTTGAGTGCGCCTCTCTTGGCACTGCAGGAAACTTGCAACGTACGCAGGTCACACCCTGTCCGCGCGGCGAAGGCCGGCGCAGGCCGGTGCGCCTGCGCTTGCGCCTGGTCTACGAAATTAGAGCCTTGTAGTGTGTGCTTGTTATTTGTGCGAAACACACATGTATGTGCTTGTGTGTGTGTGTTTATAAAAGACATGGGAGCTTAGTTTAAACAGGACCACCACGCTGAAGGTGCTTGGTCACATTAGTCTGTAAGGGAGGGAAAGCACCACCAGGTAGATCAAGTATACAGCTCAAGGTCAGGTACCAGGTTATTGGCAACAGCTAATTAGGCCATACAAGACCAAAACACATGCAAAAATTCTCCTGACATCTCTGCTGTGTTGGTCAACCATATCAGCATGTCGTTGCCCAGCTGCTGGCTAAATTGTGGTGACAAATATCCAGTAGCTGCCCGGGCCCCAGTGCGATTTCCACAGAAATTGTCTAGTTTGGGGCTCGGGCTTTGCAACGAACCAGTGTCCCCATAACAATGCTATAGAGGGAGTGACCTGTGGCACATCCCCAAATAAATTGCGATAACGGCTAAACCAGTGGTTCCCAAAGTGGGCCGTGCGCCCCCCTGGGGGGGCGCGGCGCCATTGCAGGGGGGGCGCGACGAGGCTAAATAAAAACAATGTTTTTTGTGTTGCACTGCTAGCAAACCATGGCAAACAACAGCGGAGCTCCGGGGAAACGTAAGGGCGACAATGACAGTACTAAGGCAAAGTCAAGAAAATATGATGACTCATATCTCGCCCTCGGCTTCACCTGTACAACGGTGGGTAACGAAGAGCGGCCACAGTGTGTGCTGTGCCTGAAAGTGCTAGCTTCGGACAGCATGAAGCCAAACAAGCTAAAGCGCCACTTAGAGACATTGCATCCTGCACACACACACAAGCCTGTGGAGTTCTTCAAGAAGAAACTTCTCAGCTGTCGAGCACAACAGAGCACGTTTACAAACGCTGCTGTTTCTACATCAAATGCACAACTTGCCTCTTATAAAGTAGCCTACAGAGTTGCAAAATGTAAAAAACCACACACCATCGCTGAGGAATTGATATTGCCTGCAGCTATTGATATGGTTTCCACGATGATTGATGAAACAACTGCTAACAAACTGAAGACTATCCCTCTATCAAACAATACAATTGCAAGGCGCATTTATGACATGTCAAAAGATATTGAGGAGCAGCTAAGTGACAAGTTACGAGACAACCGATTTGCTCTGCAGGTGGATGAAGCCACTGATAGTAACAAGGATTGTTTATTAATAACATACGTGAGATTCATCGATGCTGAGGAGTTGAAGGAGGATTTGCTTTTCTGTAAACCTGTAAAAAACAGGGCTACTGCGGATGAGTTGTTTAACATCATTGATACTTACTTGAAAGAAGCGGATTTAAAATGGGAGGACTGTGTGGGAATCTGCACAGACGGGGCTCAGGCGATGGCTGGGAGACGGGGAGGGCTGCAGGCGCTCATCAGGCGCGTCTCCCCGGACGTGCAGTGGACGCACTGCATCATACACCAGGCGCTCGCTTCCAAACAGCTGAGTCCTGAACTGAATGATGTTCTGACTGACGCTATTGCCACAGTAAACTTTATCAAAACACGACCTGTCAAAGCCAGGATTTTCTCTGCATTGTGTGAGGAGATGGGCTCAGACCACACAGCATTATTGTTCCACAGCGAGTCCCGGTGGCTTTCACCTGGGAAGGTTTTATCCAGGGTGTTTGAATTGCGGGATGAGATCAGAATCTTCTTGGAGGAGGAGGGTAATGAGCTTGCCCACAAGTTTAAAGATAACAACTTTCTAATGAAGCTTGCCTACCTGAGCGATATGTTTCAAAAACTCAACGAACTTAATCTGCAGATGCAGGGTACTAAGACACACCTCCCACAGCTGGCAGACAAAATCACATCATTCACAAGAAAGCTAGGGATGTGGGAGCAGCGAGTTACAGGGGGTAATATAGACTCATTTGAAAGCTTAAAGGCATTCATTGAGATGAACAAGCTGCAGAACACAGTGATCCCATGCATGAAAAATCACATCTCTGCCCTTCAAACTCACTTCCAAAAATATTTTCCAGTGCATAATTCTGCAAAATATGACTGGATCAGAGACCCATTCAGTGCAACTCAAGCTGATGACTTTAGTACAGCAGAGGAGGAGCAGTTCATTGATGTCACCTCAGATTCAAGGATGCGACTGGAGTTCAAGTCAAAGACATTGTCTGCATTTTGGATTGCAGTGGAGAAGGAGTACCCACTGCTGGGCAGGAGAGCCTTGACTACACTCCTCCCTTTTGCCACATCCTACCTGTGTGAGATAGGTTTTTCTGCAGTTGCCTCCATCAAGACAAAGTACAGATCAAGACTGGAAATGAACTTAGAGTGGCAGTCTCACAACTGCACCCAAGACTGGGGAAGATCTGTGGCACAAAACAAGCCCACTGTAGCCACTGACTTATTGAAAGGCTGGAAGAAAACATATAAAAGATGTTTCATAATCTTTTATTCACAGGAAAATGTTCATACTCAGACATTAATAACTTTAAAAATGTGTTAAAAGCTGTGGCTATTGTTATTTCTACAAAAGTTCGAAGTTTCATTGAGGTTCATAAACAATAGCAGTTTGTGACTGGCAGTGTGCTTGTTTTACATTTACATATTTATGTATATGGTCAGGGTTAGGGGGGCCTGAGGTAATTTTTATTGGCCAAAGGGGGGCCCTACAGAAAAAGTTTGGGAACCACTGGGCTACATCGATTCGGAATAATTTTCTTTTGAAAAGTAGGTCATGGACTCTTGGACCTCATATAAACAAATTGTGAAGCCCTAACTCATTTTGAAATTACATGCCAGCTGTTTCTGCCAAAGTCCATCAATCTGTCCCATAGACGTCCATTCAAACCTGACATGAAGCCCCCATGCCGGACAGGCTGTTTACAAATCACGATAACTCTGTCATTTCTTACACTGTCTTCATAAAAATTACATATTCAGGATCCCAAGACTTGCCCAACGCTCACGGTGTGCTTAAAATTCAAGTAGCTTTTACGGTTTGTGAAATATAAGTCAATGATTTGACACCATTGAAGAAGCAAGAAAAAGCATTACAAAAGTCAGTGAAATTAAAACACTTGTGTGACTGATTGAAATCTCTCTCTCACTTTGAAGTTTTATACATATTATCTGGTATTTGCTCTCTGTGGTCTGTGTGTGTGAGCGTGTGTACTTATGACATTAAGGGCACCTCGACTTTACACAGTATCAGTATTTGGGGACACATAGTATAAATAGGGACACTTACCATAAATGTATAGTATGTGTCCCTAAATGAAGCTGTGCGCAAAGCACACATGTTTGTGTGTGTGTGTGTGTGTGTGTGTGTGTGTGTGTGTGTGTGTGTGTGTGTGTGTGTGTGTGTGAATTAAAGACTCGGAAGCCTCAACAGCACACCCACATATAAAGTGTTAGTGGACATTAGGATCTGTGGTCTGTTTGTGTGAGTGTGTGCTTGTACTTCTGACATTACGGGGCACCTCAACTTTACACAGTATCAGTATTTGGGGACACATACTAGAAATGGGAACACATACTATAAATGTAGTGTGTCCCTATTGATGCCAAATTGGGTAAATGGCCTCAGGGGACAAAATGTTAAATTTCTATTATAGATGAGCCTGACTGGTGAAAAACATGGCCACCACACAATGAAATTGTGTTTTAAGAATACTTAAGAATACTTTTTATTCAAGTGAATATGAGGTCTGTCCTCGAGTACAAACACGTGCTGTCAGATTATACACTGATTGTATCTGTTGAGGAGGGCGAGCTTGTTGAACAGGTGATGGAGGAAGAATAACATTCCAACAGGATTTTGATGACTGCACGCTCAGGTGCCAATTCCGACATTGCTGTCAAGTTACACAGTGCATTTCCAAAGTCTGGATCCTCAAACTGGAGTCAGAAATCTCCTTGAAACTCAAATATTTCTTTAATCACATCAATAAGTTTGTCTACAGATTCAGAAACTTGAGAAAGCTGCAGTCGGCGGGCTTCTTTGGGAGAGACAACCACATGGAGAAACAAAGTCTGAAAGGGGAAAGAAGGGAAACATGGTTAGAAAACTTTTAAAACTTATTGATAAACCTGGACATAAACATTTCTTAACCCTTGTGGGTAATCAGGGACATTTTGTCCTTGTAGGTAATTTCTACTCAACTTTTGCCCATAACTCTGGCTCTATTACTCAGTATGAAATGATTTTCTGTAGGAAGGTGTTTTTCATGGAAAGTCTTAAAATTCAAAGTTTGATTTTTGTCGGTAGGTCAAAGGTTACCGGGGGCCAAATTAATACCCTTTGAAGTAATCATTGGACATAAATATCCTCTTCCAAAGCAGCTGTAAAAACATAACAGCTTAATATTTTTTTTGTATTTTTTTTGCTCAAATCTTTCAGTCAACTTCAGTTCTAATAAAAAATATGAAATATTTGATAATTTTTTTGTATTTTAACCCTTTAAACACCAACTTCATTACATGATGTATGAATTATTTTGAAAAAAATACACAAAAAATGAGTAATTATCAATATAATAAATGTTGGAGGACTGTGGATGATTTTCAAACATCGGTTCTAAATATACATTGGAAAAAAAATTATTTTGATTTTTTGTTTTGGCAGTGTCTGATTTGTAACTTACGATTATGACGGCACATTAGAGACATTTAAGGAGATAAGAAGAAAAACATTTAAAAAAACTTGGAAATTTCGAGTTTATTAAGTCAGTAAAGTAATTATTGACATCACATATGCAATCACACAGCACAATGTATAAAAGAATAATTTATATTAAATCAAAGCCATTTTTCCTAAAGTAAGAGTGGTCCTTTAGGTAGAGGGGATTATCATTCGTGTTTTATCATTTTGTTTGATTTCAGAACTTTAATGGTGTTTGCTTTATTTTCAATCAAAAAGATCCTGTGAAATATTTTAACTTACAATTCCTAAAAAAATACACACACACACACACACATATGTATATATATATATATATATATATATATATATATATATATATATATATATATATATATATATATATATATATATATATATACATATATATATATACATAAATATATATATGTATATATATATATATGTATCTATTATTTTAACGTCATGTGACTGGCAGCAGTGTGGGTGACAGGGACTGATCCCACTTTCAAAGAGAATATATCAGAGTATTTTAGTTACAGTGCAGACCCCACCTTAAGAAGTATGGGGGCACTACAGTGCAGGACAGGTCATTTTGAAGGTCCAGTCCCAGAGCAGTGATGAAAACGTCCTTGATGCAGTCAGTCGTTGGTCACAGACACACAGACCTTCTGCTTTTCAGCCTGGGCGTAAAAACTTACCGGCTGGTTGTCTGAGTTTTGCTGTGGTCCGGCAGGGCCAGCGGTCTACAGGTATCTGGGCCCATTGGCTGGCATGGCGTTTCTGTAGTGTGGCTGTGATGGGGGGAACGGGTGCGCTGCTCCTCTGAAGTCGTTCTGGTAGGTCGGGGGAAGTCGACTGAGACGAGGATCCTCGGTTTGGATGAAGGTATTATCGTGGTAGAAATGAGGGTTTCTGTAGGCCTCTGAAAATGAACAATAGTGGAGGTTAATGGTTCAGTGGAATAACCAAGGATCATCCATCATGTTCTTAATGTGATCTAAACCAGCTGAGGGGTCTTCTGGGATGTCTGATAGAAAGTTCTGGAAACACTGAGCTTAGCACCATAACCAGAAGTCCTTACAAATATTCTTCTGTAAATCAAACTTTAATCATAAATAACTTTTCAGACAAAACTGTAACACAAAGTTTCTGTGCACTCAGAAACACAAGCAAACAGTCAGGAGACACAAAGTAAAATACAAAACCCCACCCATCCTCCAAACCCACATTAAACTCACAAAAGGATCCACACACACAACCACACAAAGGTTTTACCAGAGCTGTGTCCAGACCGCTCAAAGTACTCGTTCACCTGCTTCTTCCTGTCTTTGCTCCTGCAAACACAGCACAGACTTCAGCATGTCTCACTGGTGTGTCCACAGTCATATTCACCAAAGCCCTCATGGACAGAACATGGTGTTTGTGAGTTAGCCATAAGCCCCATGTTGAAGATCCATGATGTCTGTGGGGCCTCACCTCTTCTTTGACAGTTTGGCTTTCAGCGAGCACAAACACACCGACAGGACTATCACCACCAACAGGACAACGCCACCCGCCACACCCAGCCCGATAAAGAAAGGTATTCTCTGTATGGGGTCACTGCAGTCGTCGCCCAGATACCAGGTGGTGGAGGGGTTCAGACAGCTGTGACAGAGACAGATGATTACCAACATGAGTAACCTGCTGCTGTGGACCTTCATAGCTTCAGGTCCTACAGTTGCTGATATTGGACCTCTTTAGGCCCATGTGATCATCGTCACTGTGTTATAGTCAGTTAATTCACACAGTATGTCGTGTAAATATCCCTCATATGTGACCAACATGAATGATCTGCTGCTGTGGACCTGTACAGCTAAGACTGCTACAGTCATTAACACTTTCCCCACAGAGAGTTTTTAACAGGTCAGCCAGCACCAGCCTTTCTGATCAGATCCACTGATCTGTGAAGGACCAATGTAATTAACACAGAAGACGTCAACAGAAAGAACAGAACCTCAGCTTTGAAACACAAAACTATACGATTCTATCTTGATTTCTTCTTGAGTTTTAAACATTTATTTATGTGTCACTTTCATGAAGAAACATTTTCAACAAAAAAGAGAATTTTTTTTTTCAAAGACATTGATTTCAAAGATTGAACTGATTTTCCTTTTACAGTTTTGACTTTATTTCATGTAAAAATAGGTACAATAAATAAAAAAATAATAAAATAGCATTGACATGAACAATAATAAATATCAGTTAAAGAAATCCAAACATTCTCCAAAATGTAAGGGTCTATCAAAAACTTTACACCAAAAAAACATCTCATGAAGCATCATATTTCTGACAATCTTTACATACATTTAAATATATCAATTAAAGGAAAAGTTCGGTTCCTACAGCTTTCACATTGTTTATAGAATGAAGTAGAACAATATACTCACCCAGAAGGCTTTCCTGATCCAAACAGTGCTTCAGGAGATATTTAGATCCAAAATCGAGCAGCGGACATCCGTATAATGGTAGCACACAGGACATACAGCGCCGCTCCTAAAACTGCATTAATCGTCCAAAAACTGTTTTTTTTCCCCCCAATATTACATCATGGTCCGCTCACGCTACTCCTCCATTACAGTCTGTGTCGCTCCAGACATGTTTTTGTGACTGTGCTGACCTCTGAACTGAAGAAGAAGGTTTGCCTCCGCACATGTGCAGTACGGCTCATTGTTTCAGGGGCGACCGCCGGCTACTCAACAACTTTCTTCTTCCAGTTTTGTGCAAAATGGACGAATATCTATGGGATGAAGATGTTGTGGATGAGAACTTGAATATGATGGGTGTCCTTACAGTTTGGAGCCAGAGTTTACAGATGAGGAGCTCATCAAAAGGAGGACGTGGAGGCAGCGCTCCAGAGAGTACTGCGCAGGCGAGGAGGCATACATTCTTCTTCTTCAGTTCAGAGGTCAGCACAGTCACAAAAACATGTCTGGAGCGACACAGACTGTAATGGAGGAGTAGTGTGAGCGGACCATGATGAAATATTGGTCAAACTAATGAGTTTTTGGATGATTAATGCAGTTTTAGGAGTGGCGCTATACATGCCCCGTGTGCTACCATTATACGGATGTCCGCTGCTCGATTTTGGATCTAAATATCTCCTGAAGCACTGTTTGGATCAGGAAAGCCTTCTGGGTGAGTATATTGTTCTACTTCATTCTATAAACAATGTGAAAGCTGTAGAAACAGAACTTATCCTTTAAGTACACCAATACATCTTTTTTACCATTTTTATCTTGCTTCTTTCAGATATTTAGATAGATGCTTTTAGTAGAACGCCTATATCTGAACATTACATATCTATGTGTAATAAAATATTGAGATGACTTAAAAAAAAAAAAATCCAACAGGATTAAGGCTAACTTCACTCATGTAAACTTTCTGTTTCTGGAATACCTTGCAGCACTTTTTTTCCAATTTGTCACAAACTTTAACCTGGATGCAACAATGATGTGATTATTGTACAGAACCTGACAAACTGTTACCATGGTGCACTGAAAACCAGAGCAAACCTCAGCCTTTGCAGTGATATGGTGTCTCCCTCTTCAAGTTTTTGTGCCAAATCCTGCATCTTCTGGTTGGGTGCTGTTTTTTGTTTGTTGGTAGGATGGGACCCAGTGGACAGGCTGCAAAAACGACACCCACCATCCTCTTAAAGTCAGTGTTACTGGTGCTCTTGGGGTTTTCTTCGCTTGACCTCTGCCTGCTTCAGTTTCCTGACCATCAGTCTGTCTCTCAGGCTCTTGGCTGATCCATGACTGCACTACACTTTGGATGAATGGCAGAAGAGTGCTGCATTTGCCGTGTGGGTTTTTAGCTTCGTAAATGACAAAAGCATTGAACAAACTGATCTGAAATAAGCAGGTTACACATTTCTTTGTCCACTTGCAACAATTCCTGCCAAAGGGGTAGAACACAGTGTTTTGGTTTAATCTATCGACTCCATTCATCACATTGATGAATTCAACAACACAAGCTGGTTTTGCTTCACATTGTTTTTGTGTGGCCTCTTTGCTAAACTTGTTCTTCTCCGTGACATTCTATTATTTTTGTGATAATAATACTTGGAGGTCCCTCTCTCCAAAGGTCTACATTTCCAACATCTCGGAGCACTGATGGTTTGCCTCAGTTCTTTCTGAGTGTGCCACAGATGTTGGTTTTCAGATCGAGAAGTTGGTACATCGGGCATCAGAGTTGTTTTAGTTGTTGATGAACAGTCTGTAGCCGTGAGCTGCTAAGCAGTCAAGAAGAGAGACGACTGTCTCCAGTGGAGAACTTTCTCCACAGTAGGGTTTTAAATAAAACAGTACCCTGTCTCTGAATCACAGAGAATGAAGGACTTTATTCCAGATTTTGTTGACTTTTGTTTGATTGTACACTTAGAAAGGCAGGCGCCCCCGCCACAGAGACATTCCCTCAGTGCTGATGTTTGTGTTCATACAGTTCCCTAAATGTAGACACTAGATAATCCAGAACACTTTGTAGAACTTTTCATCACAGTTGGCTGGCCTTGTTTCATTTTCAGTGAAGTAAAGAAATTTCCAACTTATTTCAAATCTGTTATGTGACATGACCTTACTGAAGTACGGGGCAGCCATCATTTCACCTGTTGACCAGTACATTTCAAACTCAGTTTTACCAATTATCCCAGTGAGAAAAAAGAGCTCCGACTCAAAAGAGCATTATAAACATATTTATAAATGCACTTATGAATTTATCCATTCATTTATTTATTTGTTCATTTATCTTTTATCTGAAAGTGTTTTATGCATGGATAAAAAAATGCATTAATTTTCCTCACCATACATATTTATACATCTATGCATTTATGTCTCTAAATATTTATGTATTTATGCACGTCTCTATCATAATATGTTTGTGTATGCATATACTATTACTGACTTTGTATCCAGGTATCTATATATTTATGTATTTATGCATGTCTGTATTTATCTTAGTATGTAATTGAATGAATAAGTGTACTTGTTGATATATTTTTGCTGATGTGTGTATATATGTATGAAAAGATGTATTTAATTATTCATTTATGTATGTATGCATGTATTTATTTATTTATTCATTCATTCATTTATCTGTAGCTAAAGGAAACAGTGTCTCCCCTCTTTAACCTCTGGCATTTGGGACAGGATGGTAACATCTGATCCTTGAATCTCTGCAATCAGGGTCCAGAGTGTCATCATCTGAGCTCCACCGTCCTCAGGATGAAGACTCGGTGCTCTTCGTCTGGTCCCATCTCTCGTCTGTCTTCCCCTGGCACGTCCACAACATATGTCTCTGTTATCGTCCTCCTGTCTGATTGTTACAGTGGGTTTCTCTTCTATCAACGCCTCTGTGTCACTGCAGCTTTGTACATCACCTGTGGGTCCGTCCCACTCACCATCACCTCCATGTTCACTGTCCTCCTCACTGTCACAAACAAAATCTTCTGACACAACATCATGGAGCGAGTTGTCTGAGTCTGTGTCCATGAGCAGCTGTTTAACCTCTGATGTGGTGAATGTTTAAGTGGAGAAGGCATGTTCCGTTCCAACAATGATCACTCTGTGTATTTTTAAAAAGTTTGTTATCTATGACAACTGCTTCCTCTTCCTTCATTTTAGGACTGAGAAGTGCCGTATTTATACTTCAGGTCTGGACCAGCGCCCTCTTTGTTACGCCCACAAAACACAGAATGATGGAAAATCTTGTCAGTGGAGGGAAAAGAGTTAATATTTGGCCCTTGATTTATTCCATTTCATTACTGTGACAGTTCACAATAATAACAGAATGATCCGTCTATTAAATATGGGGTAGTTTCTGTTAATTTCACACATTTAAATTGTAACCATCAGCCTGCTGCTGTGGACGTCCCTCACTCCAGACTGCTTTAACTAACATCAGAAACATCAGTTGTAGTTTGACAGTAAGTGAGGCTGTCATAAACCGTCATCAGTCCTCCTATATAGATGTAAATGTTCAGACTAGAACTTCTTTCTGTCCATGGCTGTTAAAGATTATAACGCCTTAATAACTTCCTTCACAACCATGAAGAGGATGACACTTTGACCTCTGTGCCATGATCCTTTGAGCTTTTATTACTTTTTTGTTAAATTGTGTCGCTCTAATTTAACAGAAAGGTTTATTATTTTGGACTATGAAGGGTTAATAAAGGATTATTTCAGACTTACTTGCAGGTCGGCATGTTGGCAACATAGACTACACACACTCCCCCGCTGGAGCAGTACTTGAAATTTGAATGTTTCGGATCGCAGGCTGTCACACAGATCACCTTGTTGTTATCATCACGTTTTGTCTCAAAGAAATCTTCTGGATATCCATCTATGATGCATGCAGCTGGAGGAGGATGGAGAGAGGAGAATGAGCAGACTATTCAGTATAAAAGCATATTAAAAAAACAGAGACTATACATCTTCAACAAGACCTGCTGATTTCATGCTGCTGATTCATTTTTTTAACTTCTGACATTTGTTGTCTGAGGGTCAAGCTGGCAGCTTTAAGGCAGAACAGGCTAAAGCACATTATTCTGAGTCTTCTCAGGGACGGTGGACTAATATTTTTGGTGAGCTAAAGCGATGTCATCAACCAAAAACAGAAAAAATCTCCTTTTTAAGTGAATAAGAAGGGTCTCCAAACATGCCCAGAAACAGCCATGTACCAGAGGGTCTCAGCAGAGGCCTGAGGCTCTTGGTTTACATCCTACATTTTCTAAACTATGATAACACGAGCAGGGCACTCTCTGTGAAGGTCTGTGCACGTGGACCATTTTGTCTGGACTTCACAGATTTAGACACTTAAACTGGAGATTATTCACACAGCAGGGATCAGAGTCTCTGTGGAGGCCCCAGAGGAGGCTCAGCTCTTCTCAGGTAAAACAGGAGGGGCTCCCAGGAGAAAAGGCTGGGACCCAGTGGTCTATGGGACTACCTTAAGGGCCGGTCACTCAAGCTTTACCAAAGGCATCAGCACTCTGCTGCACCTGTCTCCTCACCTGTTTCCATCTTTATATGTTTCTGCTCTGGCTAAATGAGACGTCCACAATCGCTGCAGCTCTGTGTCTTCAGCAGAGAAGTAAAACCCTCATGCACGCCCTACAGGCACAGCAACATGATGCTGCACAGAGGCAGATAAAACACCTGACAGGTGTGCTTGTTACGTGGGAAACAGCAGTTTAACTGGACACACATCCCCGTGTGATGATCACATGAACCAGAGCGTGACATCAATCACTCTCATACCAACCAACCCAGTCAGAGATTCACTCTGCATCACCCTGCTCCATATAAGGAAGTCCCATTGACCACCATTCTTCATGTCACAGAGAAACCAAAACTCAGCCTAGACTTTGACAGGGACGATCAGAAAACTGTCCACGATGTCTCAGAGATGGGTGATGATAGATAGTCAGGAGGTTTGTGTCTGTTTCAGAGCTCAGAGGAGCCTTTCTCATTCATTTAAATGGAAACCTGTTCACAGTTTTTGGTTTATGGTCTCATGATGGTGATGCTTTTCTCCACCAACAATAATAGCAGACTGTTCCTGACAACACATGATGATTGTGATGATGTGAGTGCTCCAGTATTCTTCTCTCAAAGCTGGAGGCAGAGTTCTTGGACAAAAAGTGGCAGCAGAGTTTTATGAATAAGAGAAGCAGAGACTTTAACAGATACTCTGAACTGCAGAGTCACAATCAAATAAAAGAACAAATACACCTGACTGCATGTCCAGAACTCTCTGAAAGAGGATTTGAATCTCAGTTTGTTCTCCTGGTTAAATATGAAGAGTGACTGAACAACACATCCACACAAAGCTCAAATCTAATGTCTTTAAAAAGACTGAAAGGACTCTGGACAAGCTGATACTGACCTGTGACATCAATTTTTGTCTCTGTCACATTTGGTTTTGTTTCTGTGCGGTTGAAATCTGGACAACCTGGACCTGAGGAGGAACAACATGAGAATCAGATAATGGAGATATGGTCCATGATGAGCAGGAACATCAGTGCTAACTTTGCTCCTCTAAATCTGAATGCATTTGGATCAGTGCTGCAGCTGACCAAACTAAACCACCTGGAAGTGGCTGAAATGTCCCTGTTGTTGTGATCTGACTCCAAAAGGAGGATCTACTGTCTGGATTCTCCCTGGACAGTAAGAGCCTTTTAAAGTCCAGCATGTCGAGTGAGTGAATCCAGAGTCACCTCTCAGTTTGTTTTCTCAGCCTCACAGGAAGTTCTTCTGTTTCATTCTCATGTTGGTGTGTGCATGTACGATGCTTTAAACCTGTCTCTCTTACCAGTTACAGTAACAGAGCAGTTGTTAAATTCCTCGATAGCTTCTTCGATGGCCTCTGTTAAGTTTACATATATCTCCTCAGAGGTGACATCATTAGGAACCTCCAGGATGACGTCATGTTCCACGTTGATGCTGGAAAGAGAGCACGTCATTCATGTTAGTGTCAGTGAGAAAGGTGATCCTCTTTCAGACTGCATGGATCTTGACTTTAGTAAACTGATCAGAAACTGCTGCAGATGAACACCCCTGACGTGAACTTAGACCAGACTAAACACTCATTAACCTTTTTAAAAACACCCTGAGCCCAGCAGAACCACGTGATGAAGGTTTAGGGGGGCGGACCACCCATCATGGGGGCAGTTGGGATATGTAGTTTATTTGGAGCAGCTCGATTTTCTCCTTAAATTAAACAAATGCAGCACGTGCACGGCCCTGAAGCTCCTGACAAAGCAGGCTGCAGATTAGAGAGCTGTGGAGATCCATCAGATGTCCTGATGACCTTCTGATGCCAAAGTCCACAGCCATGATCCAGTCCAGTCAGTCTTTGTGTCAGAAGGTTTTTACTCACCTAAACTCTACAGGTGGGGTGGTTGGCTCCGCCCTCCTGAACCTCACCTGGAAAGAGAAGAAGCAGATTCAGTTTGATTCTTTTCTTCATCTGATTCACTGGCTTCAGTCATCAAACCTTTGGAGGCACCACCAGATCATTTTGTCATGTGATCCAAAAGAAATCACCTGACAACATGAGTCCAGTCTGAAGTTAACCAAAAACACAGCCTGTGTGATGAACAATCATAGGCCACTTCATTAGGTACACCCTGCTCGTCCCAGGTTGGACCCCTTTCCCCCTCAGGGCTCCCTCAGTTCTTCAGCTGCTGAAACATCTGAGGTGTTGGTCCATGTCTCCATGACAGCATCACACAGAGAATCTCCTGCTCCACCACATCCCAAAGCTGCTCTACTGGGCTGAGATCTGGTGACTGTGGAGCCTCTGCAGTGAATAAACCAGTGTGATGATCTGAGCTCTGAGACATGGAGCTGCTGAAGTCTCCATCAGAAGATGGTCCACTGTGGTCATAAAGGGATGGACATGGTCAGCAACAATCCTCAGGTAGGCTGTGGGGTTTGAACCATGCTCAGGTGGGACTGAGGGACCACCAGCAGCAGCCTGAACCGCTGATCCAAGGCAGGATGGATCCATGTGTATGATGTTCACACCAAACTCTGACACCCAGCCCCCTTTAGTCCACCTGTGTAGTTCAGGACTCAAGCAGGTTGACTTGACCATGCCTACATGCCTATGCACTGAGCTGCACCCATGTGATTGGTGTTTTCTATGACCCAGCAACTAGTGGATGTTTGTGGTACTGCACTTAAATTTTGACCAAGAGGGTCTGTATTTGTGTGATAACAGAGGGCCAGTTATTTGATGATATCTTAATATGTTTCAGTAAAATTACATCTTTATTTTTCACAAACTGTTCAGGAGCCAGTATTTACTGAAGTAAGTTAAAGTTAAAGAATGTTTTGAGATGACTTTTCAGATGTTAAAGGACAGGGATTCCTTCACTTCAGCCCTCCCCCTCATTAACATCAGACTTTTCCCCTCCTGGGGCGACGAGACTGATTCAATTTAAAGATAGATAGAAATTAAAAGGACAGTACTATTTATCAATTCTTTATAAATAAATGACTTAATCTGCCCCAATTATAAACAAGTGCAAATTAGTTTTTAAAATAATGTTAATTTCTTTAATTATTATCCATTAATATCAAGCTATTGTGATGTCATACAGCCAAGGTGGTGTTGGCCAAAGATAACAAGCATGAGCATGTCAAATATTATGTTCAGTGGTTTATATCAGAAAAATAAAGAAATATTCAAAGGACAGAAACAGTGAAATCTACATTTTACCTTTTGCACCTCGATGGTAGAGGGTTTCTTCAATGGCTCTCCTCGACTGTAAAGAAACAACAGAGAGGACGTCAGCATGTTCTCAGAGCAGGTAGAGGATGTGAAGATCACACCACGCCATGCTGCGGTGCCATCTTTGCAGGCACACCTTTGGTTTGTTCCTCAGCTTTCTGTTACCTTTTCAGAGTTTTTGATGGTGTTTGTTTATCTGTTTATTTGTTTGTTTGTCTATTCAAAAAGTTCTCAACAGATTTGATGAATTTTTAAGTGAATGTTGTTCATGTTGTGAGGAAGAAGTGGTTTTGGTTGTGATCTGAATACAGATGCAGATCCTGGAATATTTCAAAGGATGTGTTCACAGAGTGAGACGGGACAGTTTCACTTTTTAATAATAACTTATGAAGAACATCAGAATTGCCTCATCAGAGGTCTGTCCCTCTGGGCTCCTCTCGTTTTACTCTGTACTTTGGTAGTTTCTCTTCAGAACAGGCAGGACGGTGTGTCAGACTGCTGTGACGTCCAGCACAACAACAGTGGGCGACATGGAGGTGACAGTGCAGCTCAGGGCAGGGCACTTTTTGTGAACAAGGGAACCACGTTCATTTTGTCTTTACTCCCAGAGCACCAAGTTCTTGTAATTTGTCATGACAGTCTTAACCTAAAAACTACAAACGACTGTAGACATAGACACATAGCTTCTATAGAAGCGTCCTTTTTGTGGAGTATGACAACATGGAGATGGATTTTTAAAACATTCACCAACATAGATGAAACAAATGGGTAACAGCTCAGCTGAGAGGACCCATATGGAAAAGACATTGTAGGATTTTAGAAAATAACTGTATCACATATATGACACTTGTAAATAATTTGCATGACAAGTAAAGAAAATACAAGATCCACACAAAAGTTTTGTAAAATGAAAAATATACAATTTGCATACTTACAAGTATTATATATGACAGCTATTTCACATACAGTATTTTTAGTAGATACCTGCT
Organism: Scarus forsteni; assembly: GCA_036419115.1. NCBI lineage: Eukaryota > Metazoa > Chordata > Actinopteri > Labriformes > Labridae > Scarus > Scarus forsteni. The sequence goes on from JAZDUH010000023.1 coordinate 1,450,879, forward strand.
CTATCCTAAATAAAATACAAGATCCATACAAAAGTTTTGTAAAATGAAAAATATACAATTTGCATACTTACAAGTACTATAAATGACAGCTATTTCACATACAACACATACAATATTCTTAGTAGATACCTGCTCTATCCTACATATATTATTTGGAATTAAAAGTTTTACAAGAAACATAAAAACATAGGAGGTCCTATGTAAAATGGCACATAGATGAGATCTCTGATTCTTGATCATTTCAAAGGCCTGTGTGCATGGTGTTGTTAAGGTACATACATAGTCAAAACCTGGTGTGTGTGTGGGTGTGTGTGTGTGTGTGTGTGTGTGTGTGTGTGTGTGTGTGTTTATAAAAACATATTTACGCACACATATATGTCAATGACAAATTTAAGGGGTCAAAAATGTATTTTTAAAAAGTTCTTTGAAAATGGATATAATGCAGATTTTTGAGACAAGGACAAAGCGTTTTAATGGATTTCAGTTGTTAACTAACATTTTTCATGTTTCATGTCAAATTACTTTTTTGAAGTGTTTTAACTAAGTGTTTTTAAATATCAGGTGGTGCAACCAATAATATGTAAGTATATGTATATTTTTGTTAGTTTTTTTCTATGTGACATTTTGGGCAAGTATTCCTTAAGTGTCTGTGGTGACTCATACATTATTAATTTGTGGGTGCGTTTTTTTTTTATCTACAATAATTCAAGCATGTTACACTCTAGAGTCCAGATATTGAGCATTTTTGTCATTTGATTTTATATTTCAAGACAAAAAAATTAAATCAAAAACTTGCAAATAAATGAATTCAATAAAATAGCTATTTTCATCCCACTTATCTCCTTTTGTTCACTTTAGATTGTTATTTGATGGTTTAAATTACTATTTTACCTGGTCACACCAACTGACGAGGAACAGTTTTGCCACCTGACCGCATTAGAAATGACAGAAAACCTAGTGTAGAAGATGGGTCTGGTCTACAACTACAGGAAATGTTTGGATGAGGTTATTGCTGCCAAAGGAATTTTATTAAACCCAAAGGTTCACATACTTTTTCCACCCTGCACTGTGACTGTTTCCATATTGTGTTGAATAAAAACATGAAATCAGATTATTTTTTGTGCAATATTAGTTTAAGCAGACTGTGTTTGTCTAGTGATGTGACTTAGATGAAGATCAGAACATATTTTATGACCGATTTAAGCAGATATCCAAGTAATCCCAGAGAGCTCACATACTTTTTCATGCAACTGTATTAATTAAAGATAAATCAATGATGAAAAAAAAATACCTTTGTAGATGATTAGTTAATTCAATATTTACTAAGGATGGAAATTGAACACCAATTCCAGTTGAAAACTGAGTTAACAGCTCCATCAAATAATTAATATCAAGAGTCTTTTTGTTAATCAATTCCCTTATTAATTCTTCCCACTGGCAGGGTTCAGAAACATCAGAATTGTGGCTTAATCTTTTACAAAAGGCGCCTACTGACAACTTTAAGTGAGCGGAAATACCAGCAACTTGCAGAAGAAGTTATCTATGCTGTGACATGTGTTTGACATTGTTGACACTGAAAATCTACAGGCCAACATTTGCACACAGGAAAAATCTGCAGAAATCAATGAGGGAATCATTGAAGAATTCATCGATTAGCAGGAACCTTAAAAGCATTGATATAAATAAAGTTTCTCAATACAAAATGATAATTATGACAAAAGCTTTAAATAATGACATTTTTAACTAAAAATTAGAAGAATAAAAATAGAAATGTAACTAAAAATGACTCTAGCACCACTATTTACCTCTTAAAGTGACATTCCCTGCAGTTGTGCCACTGACTCACTGGTTGCGTCGCCTGACATTACAAATTATTTTTAGTTTAAAAAGGCATCTGCCAAGGCAACTGTATAAGCATTAACCTTTGTCATTAAGTATGTGTCATTTTAGATGAAATTTGTTATTTTAAGTTATGATTGATATTTCAATAGTATTACATTGGTTGTACCACCTGGCATGAAAATTGTATCAGCCTACTGATGAACTAAAAATATGAATTTTTATCAGTATTTGAGAGAGATCTACAAAACTTTTCACCTGGTCTCAGGTGACAGTTGGGGTCCTCTAGATGATGCAATATCCTTTTTACTGTTATCTCGTTTTCACTTCAAAATAAAAGTCTAATGTTACAGTTGCACCATCCTGATATTTAGCAAACTGCAAATTGTGTGACAAAAGTTTCTGAGCTACCTCAACAGATTAAAAACAGTTTTATTTGCAAGAAGTATTTTATTTGAAATGTTTCAGAAATGAAATAATGCAACAGCATACATTTCTTTTTTAATTTAGCATCACAGACATGCTAATTTTATAGTTTAATCAGTGTGTTCATTTGCTTGGACGGTGGTACCACCTGATTTTTTTTGGTGTTTGAGGTGCCCAAAAAAAAAAAAAAAAAAAATTGTATGAATGTGCTAGAGATATATTCACATGAAATAGATTTTGTACTTTAAAGTAATACATAGGATGAATGTCATTGTCACACATACATGTATATATATATATATATATGTATATATATATAGATATATATATATATATATATATATGTATGTATATATATATATATATAAATATTTGTATTTATGTTTATTTACATGTATATGTATATGTATATAGATATAGATAGATAGATAGATAGATAGATAGATAGATAGATAGATAGATAGATATGTATAGATCTATATATGTCTCTACTGTCAGGGTTATTTCATTGACACAACACAGTATTGGCCAATACTGAATTTAGAGGACTGGAGGACTGGCACACCATCACAGTTAAAGTTGTCAAAGCGGTATAATTATTTTAGACGAATAGAATATTTTAGATTTTGAGAACAGCAAATGTTCAGGCAGCACGGTGGCGCACGGTAGAGCACGTGCCTCACAACAAGAAGGTTCCAGGTTCGATTCCAGGCTGGGAGGGCCTTTCTGGGTTCAGGGTGAACCCCACCTCTCGAATGTATATAGCTGGTATAGGCCCCCCAGAATAGGCTGCAACCCCAAAACGGATAGCAGGGTATACAGAAAATGATGAAAAATATTCTTAAAGAAAACAATGGAAAATTTCATATAAATTAATTACAATTATTATACAAAAAATACATATGTAATGGATATAATTTTAATACTGTGACATAGTAAAAATATGTAGGTAATTACTAAATAACATATATGGACTATATAAGGAAAGCATATCTTTCAATTAAGTTTTTTATATGTAACATATATAAAGTTTAATGTAACATGTACAATTTTTATAAGTATGTTGTATGAAAACGATGCAAAAGTGGCCACTTTCATGAGTAAATCATGAGAAAATCAAATAAGTCTTACACATATAAAATATAAATATTTAACATGCTGACATATAATAATTTTATAAGGTTTTTGTATTTCTTTTCCGTATGGGGAACCTCAGCCTCACCTAGCTTGATGCTGCTGATCTTTGACTCTGCTAATACCACACAGAGCAAAAGTATCTGCCATTTCACCACGTGCAGCTGCAGCTGGTCTCAGTTTTCTGACACCATGTCTGGAGGACAGGACACAGCTGTCCCCAAAAGGAGGACAGCAGGAGCTAAAGGCAGGCTGTCCCACAGCTCTGACTGAGGGTAAGTGGGGGTCAGGTTTTGCTGGCGTTTACAGGAATGTTGGATCAAACCTCGGCCATTTTAAGGATACATAAAATCTGTACGATCGAACATCAGCGGTGCTGAACGATCATGTTTCTGCTTGGCCAGACTTAACTGGACACAAAAGTTGACCAAACATCAGCACATGACTGCGGCCTAAAATACAAACCTGGTTGAAACTGTTCCTTTGTTTTTACTGCAGCAGCTGTCACATTTTCTTGATGCATTTTCTTTGGTTGATTAATATATTATCTCTTCTTCTTACTGGATGGAGGGCCACATTGTGGGACCAAGAGGGATGTGTGTGGCCCCCAGGTCCTGAGTTGCTCACCTCTGTTGTAGCTGGTTCTTAGCCAGTGTCTTTATGTCACAGTAAGGAGACGAGTTTGATTCAAACAGAGACCAAAATACAAAATACAATACCAGACACTTTAGTTCCTGCTCAGCTCAATTACAACCAAAGCGAAATACCAAAAATAAAACCTAGAACCAGGTATGATCCATGATGGAAAGCAGTGGCGGCTGCTGGTCAGTCAAGGAGGGGAAGCTCTTTTTTTTTTTCCTGGCACATCATAAATTTGTTTTTTGTGTAAATGATCTGTGACCCTTTTGTACCAACTAGGTGTCTTTTCCAAGGATTTTATTCCCCATAACCCACTTTTTTCCTCACCTTTTGCACTAAATCAATCTTAGGAGTTGATATGCCCTGCTGTTTAACTCTAATTTTCTCTTCGTAAGGAAGACTATCAAATGGCTTCGCCAAAATCCTGTCGACAACATTCATACTATCTGCCATGATGTGCAGCTTGCTAGCAGCTGGAGCTGCTACGTGAAACTACTGTTTGACCGACTGAGTGTGAGTGAAAGGGGTGGAGGCTCTGTAGTTGCAGCTGCTCGTTTGAGAAAAGAACAAGTGACAGCAGAGAATCTTCAAACACAACGCTAGTCGTTTTTAGGGAAAGATAAAGTCACTGGAGATCGATAAAGCCTCCGGATCAGTCCAGAACAACTGAATGTAAAACTTAGAAGATGCTGCAGTAAAGGGTTATACTTCAAGATCGCTGATTGGCTCATTTCACTGTCAATCAAAAAGGGATTCGGCCTCAGACAGATCATCCAATCATCATGCAGAAGCCGAGCGTCCAGGCTAGCCCACTGCCTCATAGACCCCCAGAGACGCTGAGCGTCTGATGGGCAGGACAAAGCCCAGCGTTTATCCAATGACCGTCCAGTTTCCACAGTGGAACAACCCACTCTAAGTTTTCCTGTTGAAGTCTGAAGACGCTCAGCGTCCGACTCCAACTGTAGCGCTGAGACGCTGCGGGGATGAATGAGAAGGAAGTAGGTCCAGTTACCTGTGATAAGTAGCTGATTCTGAACAAAAGATGAAGGTATTCTAGCTCATATTTAGTCAATGAAATGTACACACAGCAGGACATATCAACACTTTTTTGGGGACATTTTAGGGGAAGCTGAGATTCCCTTGCAGTCTTAGAGCAATCGCCACTGATGGAAAGTTTGAGGGGAGTTGGAGTGAATTGTGACGACACCATGTGGTGATGCACCGGTAACTGGTTTGATCGCTCACTCATGATCATGAGAAGAAAACTTCTTTTTCATACATATCTGCACAAAATAAAGACCAACAACCTTGAGAGGTTTTTCTTGACTGATGAAGTCAGTTCTAGGGAAGTTTTGCTTTAGCTCTTCAAAGTTGTTTCAGTTCATGCTTCAATCAGAGAAGATTTTGTGACAGATTTGTTCAAAATCATCAGTGATTCAGCAGTGAATATGACACAGGATGATCTTGACCCACGGTCTTTAATATTATATCAACCGACCCTTTGATAGAAAGGAAAAGGGAGCACTTTGACAGAAATCAATCATTGTTAAAATGTTCTCAAATGTTACACTGACAGGCAGAGGATGACCACTCATCCTTGGCCTCTGACCTGCAGCATCTATAAACTTTATCCTGACGGACATTTGTGCAGTTTGGAGTCCTCAAAGTCCTTTGGAGGTGTCAGCGTCACAAAAGTCATGCCCTGTAAGGACAGACTGACCAACAACACAGAACCTCAAACAGATCAGACAGGTAGATCGACCTGCTCTACATGTGCACATCTACAAAGATGGCTACCCCAGCATAAAAAGTGACATGACATATCCCTACATGATCTGCAGGTGATCCTTCTAAAATCCTCTCAGGGACCTTACCTGATTTTAGTGACGATCACTTCTTTGAGGTTTGTTATCTTCCTAACTTCTCGGTAATATTTCTCCATCTGAAACAAATGACATGTTAATGTCTCCATAATGATCTGCAGGTAGCTGAAACACTCTGAGGTGATGGCTGCCTCATCTTGGAAAAACAGTAGAAATAATATTGGTCCAAGGAAATGTTCAATCCAAGCGTTCTTACCTGGGCTATAAAGTCTTCAACAAAGTCTTTGTGTTCTTCAGAGTCTTCATCCTCAAGCTTCTCATCAAAAACCTCTTCGACCTCCATGCTAACCTCCACTGTTCTATCTTGGCTCTCTGTAAAACAACCACATAGTTAAATAAACATGAAATAATAAAGAAAACATCTACAACTTCCATATGCAAGTGGTGAGCACTTCCCCAGCAATCACATCATTTACCTGGCACAAAGTCTGGTTTGAAGATTTCACACAGTTTTCCAGAGAAACCAGTAAGACATGTGCAGACCTGCGAAACACTATTATATGTCCCACCATTCTGACAGGCTAACTGCCTCTGAGTGGTTAATGGTGATACTGTGGTGGTTGTGGTTGTGGTTGTTTTTTCCGTGGGAGTTGGTTCAGTTGTGGGTTCAGTTGTTGGTTCAGTTGTGACTTCAGTTGTTGGCTCAGTTGTGGGTTCAGTAGTTTGTTCAGTTGTGGGTTCAGTTGTGGGTTCAGTTGTTGATTCAGTTGTTGGCTCAGTTGTGGGTTCAGTTGTTGGCTCAGTTGTTGATTCAGTAGCTGCTTTAGCGACCATCTCTTCTTCCATTGTCATTGTTCTCTCTCTTGTTGGTGTCCCATTGTAGACTCTTGTTGGTCTTGCTGCATCAGAGACAGGACAATTAAAATCTTTTTTTTTATTTATTTATGTATTCAGAGGTTCGTTCGTTCTGTCCTGGTTCCTGCTATGATGATCTGTAGCAGATTTGACTTCTATTGTCATCATTTCATGTTTTTGTTGGATAAATGTTTTCACAGCTCCACTAGTCCCTTTTAGTTTTTTTTTAAGACAATACAACAAAATATTCATGTCGATAAAATATTGTGTCTGAACTGAAAAAAAAAAATTAACAGATTGTGTCAACATGGCAATTTTTGGACGATGGTGTTAAATCTGGTGCTCTTATAGTTTGAATTGTGAGATTAGTTGACATGCCAGGTCATGTTAAATTAGACTAAAGATGAAATTTTGAGTTTTGAATCAAACTGGGATTACATTTCAAAACTGACATTACAGTTTTTGGGTTAATATAAATCTTCATTAAAGCTAAAATGGTTTGATTCAAACTGAAATGTACAGTTTTAAACCATAGGTGGAGATAAATAAACACATTATTATGTTTGGGATTGGTAAATATATCTTTTGGGATTATTTTGGGATTACAGTTAAAATGATGTGACTTGAACCGAAGCAGCGAGATTCAAGATAATGTGGTGTGATTTACCTTTATGGTAAGAAATAATGTCAACATAGGTTACATAAATATGGCCTTGTGACTGATAAAATTATTTGATTGGAGTTGAAACGTAAAAATTAAAGCCATAGGCCAACTTTTAAAAATCTTTTTTTGTCTAGCCTCACTCCTGAGTCCATGACAAGCAGATAGAGTCCATTCTTCATACAGTATCAAGAAAAGACAGCCAAGTTCCCCAACACTAGCTAGCTTAGCTCAAACACTGGGAGTCAGTGGGGCGAGTTAGCCTGCCTCTGCCTGCAGTCATCAGAGAAATCTTCAGAAACTCTAAATGGTGCTGTGTGCCTGTTGTGTTTTTCATGTGTTATCATATTCTGTCTTCTTCTACCATGATCTTCTTGTACTCGTAAACAGACGCTTTGTGTTGTTGACCTGACTCTGTGGAGGTTTGTGGTAGAGATTAGAAGTTGGCGAACGACTCGATGAGAACTAATTCATGGTTGTCAGTGAGGTGATTGTTTGTGAACCACAAATACAAACTGCCTGCAAAATTTAAGAGCGGCTGGATGACAGAAAACAAAATCCAATTGTTGAGATTAAAGCTGCAGTGGTAATAGAGCATCTAAAAATAGTGAAATCCACAACAAAATTAGTTAAAAAATATTTTCTGATTAATGCTGTACAGGATTAGAAACAACATTTAGAGGAGTAACAGTTACTCTAAGTATTATATCCTCTGACTTTTAAAACTAAAATGTCAGATTTCTGACTGTTTTTAATGTTTTTCTGTGGCCCTACCTGTCTCTGTACATACATGTTAATTTAAGAAGTTAATGTTTTGTGTTTTTCATAATTTTATTTACTGTCATTTTTTTTTTTTTTAAACAACAAAAAAGGAAAAGGACACAAATCTAAAAAACACTCTTTATGTAAACCAACAAAAAGAAGATCAAAACTCAAAATCATTACCAACACAGAAAAAAAAACATCCAAAAATAAAACTAAACTGAAACAAAGTAACAAAGTGAAGCAAAGTCTAACAGAAAGAAATCAACCAAATAACTGACACTAGATCACACTGTGAACACTGGAGAACACTAAAGAACACGAGCACATGGTGGAACAGGGAAGACACATGACCAACACTGAAGACAGAGAACATTAAATACACAGGTGAGACAGACACACAGGTGAGACAGAAACACAGGTGAGACAGACACAGGTGAGACAGACACACGGGTGAGACAGACACACAGGTGAGACAGACACACAGAGGAGACAGACACACAGAGGAGACAGACACACAGAGGAGACAGACACACAGGTGAGACAGACACACAGAGGAGACAGACACACAGGTGAGACAGACACACAGGTGAAACAGACACACAGGTGAGACAGACACACAGGTGAAACAGACACACACGGGTGAGACCGACACACGGGTGGGACAGACACACGGGTGAGACAGACACACAGGTGAGACAGACACACAGGTGAAACAGACACACAGGTGAAACAGACACACGGGTGAGACAGACACACAGGTGAGACACACACAGGTGACACAGACACACAGGTGAGACAATCACACAGAGGAGACAGACACACAGAGGAGACAGACACACAGGTGAAACAGACACACAGAGGACACAGACACACAGGTGAAACAGACACACAGGTGAGACAGACACATGGGTGAGACCGACACACGGGTGGGACAGACACACGGGTGAGACAGACACACAGGTGAAACAGACACACAGGTGAGACAGACACACGGGTGAAACAGACACACGGGTGGGACAGACACACAGGTGAGACAGACACAGGTGAGACAGACACACAGGTGAGACAGACACACAGGTGAGAAACACACAGGTGACACAGACACACAGGTGAAACAGACACACGGGTGGGACAGACACACAGGTGAGACAGACACAGGTGAGACAGACACACAGGTGAGACAGACACACAGGTGAGAAACACACAGGTGACACAGACACACAGGTGAAACAGACACACGGGTGAGACAGATACACAGGTCAGACGGACACACAGAGGAGACAGACACACAGGTGAGACGGACACACGGGTGAGACCGACACACAGGTGAGATAGACACACAGAGGAGACAGACACACAGGTGAGACAGACACACAGAGGAGACAGACACACGGGTGAGACCGACACACAGGTGAGACAGACACACAGGTGAGACAGACACACAGGTGAAACAGACACACAGGTGAGACAGACACACAGGTGACACAGACACACGGGTAAGACAGATACACAGGTGAGACAGACACACAGAGGAGACAGACACACGGGTGAGACCGACACACGGGTGAGACAGACACACAGAGGAGACAGACACACAGGTGAGACAGACACACAGGTGAGACGGACACACGGGTGAGACAGATACACAGGTGAGACAGACACACAGAGGAGACAGACACACAGGTGAGACAGACACACGGGTGAGACCGACACACAGGTGAGACGGACACACAGAGGAGACAGACACACAGGTGAGACGGACACACGGGTGAGACAGACACACAGGTGAGACAGACACACAGAGGAGACAGACACACGGGTGAGACCGACACACAGGTGAGACAGACACACAGGTGAAACAGACACACAGGTGAGACAGACACACAGGTGAAACAGACACACAGGTGAAACAGACACACGGGTGAGACCGACACACAGGTGAGACAGACACACAGGTGAGAAACACACAGGTGACACAGACACGCAGGTGAAACAGACACACGGGTGAGACCGACACACAGGTGAGACAGACACACAGGTGAGACAGACACACGGGTGAGACAGACACGGACACACAGGTGAGACAGACACACGGGTGAGACAGATACACAGGTGAGACAGACACACAGAGGAGACAGACACACAGGTGAGACAGACACACAAGTGAGACCGACACACAGGTGAGACAGACACACAGAGGAGACAGACACACAGGTGAGACGGACACACGGGTGAGACAGACACACGGGTGAGACAGATACACAGGTGAGACAGACACACAGAGGAGACAGACACACAGGTGAGACAGACACACAGAGGAGACAGACACACAGGTGAGACGGACACACGGGTGAGACAGACACACAGGTGAGACAGACACACAGAGGAGACAGACACACGGGTGAGACCGACACACAGGTGAAACAGACACACAGGTGAAACAGACACACAGGTGAGACAGACACACAGGTGAAACAGACACACAGCTGAAACAGACACACGGGTGAGACCAACACACAGGTGAGACAGACACACAGGTGAGAAACACACAGGTGACACAGACACACAGGTGAAACAGACACACGGGTGAGACCGACACACAGGTGAGACAGACACACAGGTGAGAAACACACAGGTGACACAGACACACAGGTGAAACAGACACACGGTTGAGACCGACACACAGGTGAGACAGACACACAGGTGAGACAGACACACGGGTGAGACAGACACACAGGTGAGACACACACAGGTGACACAGACACACAGGTGAGACAGACACACAGAGGAGACAGACACACGGGTGAGACCGACACACAGGTGAGACGGACACACAGAGGAGACAGACACACAGGTGAGACGGACACACGGGTGAGACAGACACACAGGTGAGACAGACACACAGAGGAGACAGACACACGGGTGAGACCGACACACAGGTGAGACAGACACACAGGTGAAACAGACACACAGGTGAGACAGACACACAGGTGAAACAGACACACAGGTGAAACAGACACACGGGTGAGACCGACACACAGGTGAGACAGACACACAGGTGAGAAACACACAGGTGACACAGACACGCAGGTGAAACAGACACACGGGCGAGACGGACACACAGAGGAGACAGACACACAGGTGAGACGGACACACGGGTGAGACAGACACACAGGTGAGACAGACACACAGAGGAGACAGACACACGGGTGAGACCGACACACAGGTGAGACAGACACACAGGTGAAACAGACACACAGGTGAGACAGACACACAGGTGAAACAGACACACAGGTGAAACAGACACACGGGTGAGACCGACACACAGGTGAGACAGACACACAGGTGAGAAACACACAGGTGACACAGACACGCAGGTGAAACAGACACACGGGTGAGACCGACACACAGGTGAGACAGACACACAGGTGAGACCGACACACAGGTGAGACAGACACACAGGTGAGAAGGACACACGGGTGAGACAGACACACGGGTGAGACAGATACACAGGTGAGACAGACACACAGAGGAGACAGACACACAGGTGAGACAGACACACGGGTGAGACCGACACACAGGTGAGACAGACACACAGAGGAGACTGACACACAGGTGAGACGGACACACGGGTGAGACAGACACACGGGTGAGACAGATACACAGGTGAGACAGACACACAGAGGAGACAGACACACAGGTGAGACAGACACACGGGTGAGACCGACACACAGGTGAGACAGACACACAGAGGAGACAGACACACAGGTGAGACGGACACACGGGTGAGACAGACACACAGGTGAGACAGACACACAGAGGAGACAGACACACGGGTGAGACCGACACACAGGTGAGACAGACACACAGGTGAAACAGACACACAGGTGAGACAGACACACGGGTGAAACAGACACACAGCTCCAACAGACACACGGGTGAGACCAACACACAGGTGAGACAGACACACAGGTGAGAAACACACAGGTGACACAGACACACAGGTGAAACAGACACACGGGTGAGACCGACACACAGGTGAGACAGACACACAGGTGAGAAACACACAGGTGACACAGACACACAGGTGAAACAGACACACGGTTGAGACCGACACACAGGTGAGACAGACACACAGGTGAGACAGACACACGGGTGAGACAGACACACAGGTGAGACACACACAGGTGACACAGACACACAGGTGAGACAGACACACAGAGGAGACAGACACACGGGTGAGACCGACACACAGGTGAGACGGACACACAGAGGAGACAGACACACAGGTGAGACGGACACACGGGTGAGACAGACACACAGGTGAGACAGACACACAGAGGAGACAGACACACGGGTGAGACCGACACACAGGTGAGACAGACACACAGGTGAAACAGACACACAGGTGAGACAGACACACAGGTGAAACAGACACACAGGTGAAACAGACACACGGGTGAGACCGACACACAGGTGAGACAGACACACAGGTGAGAAACACACAGGTGACACAGACACGCAGGTGAAACAGACACACGGGTGAGACCGACACACAGGTGAGACAGACACACAGGTGAGACAGACACACGGGTGAGACAGACACACAGGTGAGAAGGACACACGGGTGAGACAGACACACGGGTGAGACAGATACACAGGTGAGACAGACACACAGAGGAGACAGACACACAGGTGAGACAGACACACGGGTGAGACCGACACACAGGTGAGACAGACACACAGAGGAGACAGACACACAGGTGAGACGGACACACGGGTGAGACAGACACACGGGTGAGACAGATACACAGGTGAGACAGACACACAGAGGAGACAGACACACAGGTGAGACAGACACACGGGTGAGACCGACACACAGGTGAGACAGACACACAGAGGAGACAGACACACAGGTGAGACGGACACACGGGTGAGACAGACACACAGGTGAGACAGACACACAGAGGAGACAGACACACGGGTGAGACCGACACACAGGTGAGACAGACACACAGGTGAAACAGACACACAGGTGAGACAGACACACAGGTGAAACAGACACACAGCTGAAACAGACACACGGGTGAGACCAACACACAGGTGAGACAGACACACAGGTGAGAAACACACAGGTGACACAGACACACAGGTGAAACAGACACACGGGTGAGACCGACACACAGGTGAGACAGACACACAGGTGAGAAACACACAGGTGACACAGACACACAGGTGAAACAGACACACGGTTGAGACCGACACACAGGTGAGACAGACACACAGGTGAGACAGACACACGGGTGAGACAGACACACAGGTGAGACACACACAGGTGACACAGACACACAGGTGAGACAGACACACAGAGGAGACAGACACACAGAGGAGACAGACACACAGAGGAGACAGACACACAGGTGAAACAGACACACAGGTGAGACAGACACACAGGTGAGACAGACACACGGGTGAGACCGACACACGGGTGGGACAGACACACGGGTGAGACAGACACACAGGTGAGACAGACACACAGGTGAGACACACACAGGTGAGACAGACACACAGGTGAAACAGACACACGGGTGAGACAGATACACAGGTGAGACGGACACACAGAGGAGACAGACACACAGGTGAGACAGACACACGGGTGAGACCGACACACAGGTGAGAAACACACAGGTGACACAGACACACAGGTGAAACAGACACACGGGTGAGACAGATACACAGGTGAGACGGACACACAGAGGAGACAGACACACAGGTGAGACAGACACACGGGTGAGACCGACACACAGGTGAGACAGACACACAGAGGAGACAGACACACAGGTGAGACGGACACACGGGTGAGACAGACACACAGGTGAGACAGACACACAGAGGAGACAGACACACAGGTGAGACAGACACACGGGTGAGACCGACACACAGGTGAGACAGACACACAGGTGAGACAGACACACAGGTGAAACAGACACACAGGTGAAACAGACACACAGGTGAGACAGACACACAGAGGAGACAGACACACAGGTGAGACAGACACACGGGTGAGACAGATACACAGGTGAGACAGACACACAGAGGAGACAGACACACAGGTGAGACAGACACACGGGTGAGACCGACACACAGGTGAGACAGACACACAGGTGAGACAGACACAAGGGTGAGACAGACACACGGGTGAGACAGACACACAGAGGAGACAGACACACAGGTGAGACAGACACACAGGTGAGACGGACACACGGGTGAGACAGACACACGGGTGAGACAGATACACAGGTGAGACAGACACACAGAGGAGACAGACACACAGGTGAGACAGACACACAGGTGAGACCGACACACAGGTGAGACAGACACACAGAGGAGACAGACACACAGGTGAGACGGACACACGGGTGAGACAGACACACAGGTGAGACAGACACACAGAGGAGACAGACACACGGGTGAGTCCGACACACAGGTGAGACAGACACACAGGTGAAACAGACACACAGGTGAGACAGACACACAGGTGAAACAGACACACAGGTGAGACAGACACACGGGTGAGACCGACACACAGGTGAGACAGACACACAGGTGAAACAGACACACAGGTGAGAGAGACACAGAGGTGAAACAGACACACAGAGGAGACAGACACACGGGTAAGACCGACACACGGGTGAGACAGACACACAGAGGAGACAGACACACAGGTGAGACAGACACACAGGTGAGACGGACACACGGGTGAGACAGACACACAGGTGAGACAGACACACAGGTGAGACAGACACACAGGTGAGACAGACACACGGGTGAGACAGACACACGGGTGAGACAGACACACAGGTGAGACAGACACACAGGTGAGACGGACACAGGTGACACAGACACACAGGTGAAACAGACACACAGGTGAGACAGACACACAGGTGAGACAGACACACGGGTGAGACAGACACACAGAGGAGACAGACACACAGGTGAGACAGACACACGGGTGAGGCAGACACACGGGTGAGACAGACACACAGAGGAGACAGACACACGGGTGAGACAGACACACAGGTGAGACAGACACACAGGTGAGACAGACACACGGGTGAGACCGACACACGGGTGAGACAGACACACAGAGGAGACAGACAAACAGGTGAGACAGACACACGGGTGAGACCGACACACGGGTGAGACAGACACACAGGTGAGACAGACACACAGGTTAAACAGACACACAGGTGAGACAGACACACGGGTGAGACAGACACACAGAGGAGACAGACACACAGGTGAGACAGACACACGGGTGAGGCAGACACACGGGTGAGACAGACACACAGAGGAGACAGACACACGGGTGAGACAGACACACAGAGGAGACAGACAAACAGGTGAGACAGACACACAGAGGAGACAGACACACGGGTGAGGCAGACACACGGGTGAGACAGACACACAGAGGAGACAGGCACACGGGTGAGACAGACACACAGAGGAGAAAGACACACAGGTGAGACAGACACACGGGTGAGACCGACACACGGGTGAGACAGACACACGGGTGAGACCGACACACGGGTGAGACAGACACACAGAGGAGACAGACAAACAGGTGAGACAGACACACGGGTGAGACCGACACACGGGTGAGACAGACACACAGGTGAGACAGACACACAGGTTAAACAGACACACGGGTGAGACCGACACACGGGTGAGACAGACACACAGAGGAGACAGACAAACAGGTGAGACAGACACACGGGTGAGACAGACACACAGGTGAAACAGACACACAGGTGAAACAGACACACAGGTGAGACAGACACACAGGTGAAACAGACACACAGGTGAGACAGACACACAGGTGAGACATACACACAGGTGAAACAGACACACAGGTGAGACAGACACACAGGTGAGAGAGACACACAGGTGAAACAGACACACAGGTCAAACAGACACACAGGTGAGAGAGACACACGGGTCAAACAGACACACAGGTGAGACAGACACACAGGTGAGACAGACACACAGGTGAGACATACACACAGGTGAAACAGACACACAGGTGAGACATACACACAGGTGAAACAGACACACAGGTCAAACAGACACACAGGTGAGAGAGACACACGGGTCAAACAGACACACAGGTGAGACAGACACACAGAGGAGACAGACACACAGGTGAGACAGACACACAGGTGAAACAGACACACAGGTGAAACAGACACACAGGTGAAACAGACACACAGGTGAGACAGACACACAGGTGAAACAGACACACAGGTGAAACAGACACACAGGTGAAACAGACACACAGGTGAAACAGACACACAGGTGAAACAGACACACAGGTGAGACATACACACAGGTGAAACAGACACACAGAGGAGACAGACACACAGGTGAGACAGACACACAGGTGAAACAGACACACAGGTGAGACAGACACACAGGTGAAACAGACACACAGAGGAGACAGACACACAGGTGAGACAGACACACAGGTGAAACAGACACACAGGTGAGACAGACACACAGGTGAAACAGACACACAGGTGAAACAGACACACAGGTGAGAGAGACACACGGGTCAAACAGACACACAGGTGAAACAGACACACAGGTGAGACAGACACACAGGTGGAGGGAATCATCATCATCAGGGAGACAGAAGGGAGGGCAGGAAAACACCATGAGGAACAGAGATTTCAAAATACAAAAGTAATACAGGAAATACAAGAGGCAAGGAAAACATTACACAAAACAGGTAACTGAACTCGGAGCAGGAAACAGGATCATAAGTATAAAGGAAGAACAGGAGGTAAATATCAGGAACATACTCCAAAAATGAAACAAAACCACAAGAACCATGATAATTTACTTTCTACGCATTTAGATTACACTCAAATTTTATTACTATTGTTATGATTTATATTTGTAATATATTAATTAATCTTTCTTCTTCTTCTTACTATTATTATTATTAATATTATTTTTATTACTACTATTATTATTATCATGATGGTCATTTTAATAGTAACTATTATTTTCTCTTTTATTTTTAGCAGCCCCACTGTAGTTGTAATAGTCGATTTGATAATCATTGTCATAAATAGTTTGACTTTGTATTTTTATTAATACTGTTATTATTTTTATTTGCCCAATAGTAACTCATTGTGCATAAATGGATTAATCTGCAGCTGTGCTTTTATTTGGGAAACTGAAAAAATGCCCCTGTTAAGTTTTGTTCTTGTCAGATGTGTTTAGGATTTTGTTGAAATCACACTGACTAAAATCTAATAAAACACTAAAAGATTAATTATTAATGAGTTTAAGCATGTTTCATAAGGATGCGGTAAAGTTTGATGGTGCACCATCTTAATCATCATCTTAATCATCTGATGACGGAGACCAGGAGAACTTTGGACGCTCTATAATTTGATATTTGATATTTTAAATGTCTCCACAGTCATGACAGCCGTGATTTATTGATTTATTCAGCCACACTATCACAGCGTTCTGATTAAAGGAGGTTTTATTTCTTTATTGTGACGAATGTGTCAGCTCTTTGGACATCCAGGGGAAATCTGACTCTTACTGTAGTGTCTGATGAATTCCTGATTTAATCCTGAAAAGATTTTAAAAAGAGGAGATCCATCTGCCTCTGTTCACCTGACTATTCCTGAATCAAATTCATTTTTTCAAATTTCATGAACAAAAGAAACTAAAGAAGCTTTTTTATAGCAGACATAACTGTCTGGATGAGTCTTTGTGCAGATGACATAACTTTGATTTTCACAGAACAGGTCACAAACTCAAACTGCAGCCTGATTATTAAACTATTATACTATTCTTTAGTCTCAGGGTTAAACTGAAACTCTCCACCTGTTTCCCATTAAGACCAGGACTGAATCAGGGCTCAAGCCTCAGTCCCAGCTCTGCTGCTCATCACTCAAACACATGTTATATGTTTAGATTTGATTTTTAAATTTTCCTATAAGTCTCAATCTTATAGCAGGAACTGCTGAGACTTTACCATGATCCAGAATGAGGGTGAACGTCTCATCAATCAATCAATCTTTATTTGTATAGCGCCAATTCATAACAAGTGTTATCTCAAGACACTTTACAATAGAGCAAGAACTCTTCATTTTGTGGATACATATATATATCTGATGAATTGATTCATCTCCACTATGGCCCAAAGAAGACACCGTTGGCCCAGTCTATGACATGAAGAAGTCTCTGAACTTTCTTCCAGAGGAGTTTCTGTTGCCAGGCTGAAGCAGAGAGGCCTCCTCGAGCTGGTGGTTAATGCCCCGCTGAGCAGCAGGGGGCTGCGCTCCTACAGTCCAAAGGGAGAGAGCTGGACTGTGAGGCATCGAGGCTAACGCCAGCAACAAACTGTTATCATCATGAAATTTGTGAGCAGCAAACATAAAACTGCACTGCTGAAACAAGGAAAGTGAACAGATCAACGCTTTCATCAATGAGCACCTCACCCAGAACAACAAAAAGCCACTACCTAAAGAAACAAAAGAGTTCAACACACCTGGACTACAAACTGCTAAATATTCATCAGGCACACTGTTAACCCCAAAGTATATTGTAAGCAAATAATTTAAGGCTTCTACTATTATAACATGATTTCAAAGTGTACTTGTCGTTCTGAACTAAATAAACTTAAAATTTCAAGTTTTTAATTTTAAACTTTGGGTTTACTTATAATTTTAAGTTAAGTCAATTTAAAAGTTTAACTCTGTTGTGAAATGCGGGAAGATGTTGCATTCTGATTGGCTTATTTGAGACAAAACTGCAGCAAAGAAGGGAGTGTCTTCCTCAATCCACTGTTAATATTCTGGAACCTTGTAAGTTTTTTTTTCCTTTTAAGACAAATTATCAGTGTCTGTCATGTTTTAGTTTGTTTCCTGTTTTATTTTACTAACACTTATCTCCGTCTCTTTCAGTTCCTGTCTCGCTGATTCCCTCACCTGTGATCACCGGGTCCCTCCCTAATGTGTTGCACCTGTGTCTTGTTAGATTCACTCCCCTTTTCCTTCTTAAGCCCTGGTGATCCTTCACTTCCCTGCCAGATTATCACTACCCCGTTAGTCGATTACCCTGTTAGCCATTACTTCAGCCTGTTTATTCTTATTACCTCTCGTGTTTGACCCTGCCTGTTCCTGTTTACGACTCTGCCTTTCGGACTTATTACCTCTGCCTGATTGCTGACTGCCTGCCTGTGTACCGAACCGCTTGAAAATAAAACTGACCTGAGAACGCCTGAACTGTCTCTGCTCTCTGAATCCAAATTCTGTGCCTGATACAAATAGCTGTATCGTTATTATTAAAAGTACTGTATATGGTCCTGTGCTTATTTTATTGGGAACCATTATCAACACGGTTTATCTCAAAAGTTTTTTGTCACTCTTAACCAGTTCTGCTAAACATGATTAACATTGTTGAAAATACAAAAAAAGCATTTTGCTGGAAGTAGGATGAAGTAGAATAAATGTGAAGAACAGTAGTGGTGCTTATTCTCTTCTCAGACATGAGAAATGCTTTGAAAATGTGAGTACTGTTCTGTTAGATATGAGAAAAGAGCAGGACTTTCAAATACTGTAGAATATACATTTACAACCTTCCTATAGTCTATTTAATGTTATTGAAAATTACTCTTAGTTAGTTTCTCTAGTGCATTTTGTTCAGTCTTTTCAGAGCACAGTTGGTGGATGAATCCTTAAGGAAGCCTTCTTTGATCACCTTTTCTGGTCTGTGCCCAGGCTTGATGGAAGAAGAAAGCTCTAGTTGGTCAGTTTTTATTTGAGCCGTAACAACAAACAAAGGTGGGTTGAATTTTGTTGTTTTTTATGCTTGGGAAGAAATTATCATACATAAGTGGTTAGTTCAACGCATTACTAAAAGACCTTGTCCTTGTGATATCCATGCAGACAGTAATTTTGGTTTTGGCTAAATATAATAAAATTAATGCCCTGATTTTTTTGTATTTCTTGTAATGTATTTATATTACCAACTTCATGAATTTTAGGTTTTAACAAGTTAATAAATAGAGTGTAATGGATGACAAGTGTGTCTAATTGTAATGAAGAAAAGCAGTAAGTGTTACTTAAAATATTGAGTTGACTGCTTCTCAAAGGAAGGTTGTTTTTACAGCAAAATTAAAGCACAAAAAACTTGTCTTTTAGTCAATTCCACTTTAACAGTTAATTCGGAATAACAGTTGAGTTTACATAAAATAATTGATTAGTTTTCATTACTTAAACCATTTACGTACAACTGGTTGCCTCAAATTTTTGGAGTAAATCAATTAATTCAATATGAGTGCTGATAACAAGGATCGAGGAGCTGGACAAACAGCAGTGATCAACATGCTGGTCTGTAAGGAAACAACAACAAACCTTTGTACACAAAACCATGACACACACTGAAAGAAGTCAGTCGTCTGCATTAGGAGAAAACAGCAGCATAACTCAGAGGATCAGTGAATATGACAATCTGGACCTGCAACCATGACAAAAGACTGACCACCATCTACATGACATGGAGCACACGGATAACAACTGCTGCTGATCCACTGATGACCAGTTTGACCAAATCAACAAATGATCAGTAACACACGTTAACAGGAGTCTGTGTGCACAGTTTACAAACATCAAGGATTACTTTTGTTAAATTTCACACTCTGTTTACGTCAATGCAATTACGGAAACATGGATCCATGAAAAAAGCTGGAGGGATATGAGCTTACACACACTCACTGACAAAAATTTGGACTTCAGGGTGCTGGACCATAAGTCAGCCGTTGACAATGTGCTGGGCATAGCAATTGAAATAAACATCAATAAAAATAAAATATAACCATTAGCTGCCTGGACACCAGGTTCCAGTGTTGTAATGTTAATGGACTGTTAGTCTGAGGCATAAGAAATCATGTGCCAGTTTTACTGTATATGGTAATAATTACCAGACTGCTCTACCTGCCAAAAAATAAAATAAAATAGAAAACAGAAGAGCGGGAAAAGAAAAATCAATAAGTGCATTTAATTATGATTTCATGGGACAAATGTTAGGAATTCTTTCCAATATTCAGAAAAATGATGATAAAATCTGTCCTAAAAAGATGATTAATAGGAAACTGGGATATGTACGTCATCCTTGGATCACAGAGGGTTTGCAAAATGCTTGTAAAAAGAAAAATACTCTCCATAGAGCTGTTACAAGGCAGAGGGCTAAAGAGTAAGGAAATATAAATAAAAAATATGAAAAGAAATGAAGTAATTTATAAGAGCAGCTAAGAAAGAATATTATTATAAATTATTAGGAGATATTTAAATGATTTGGGATGAACTGAATTGTGCAATTTAAAATAATAAGAGACAAGTTTGTTATCTAAAATAGTTCACTGATGCAAATACTGAGAAATACAATATGAATGAAGTGGTGCAGAGTTTTAATAAATTCATGATCTGGCAGAGAAAATCTCCAATCCAGTTATTTCTAATGACAGAGAGAAATCTGAGCTTAATGTTCCTCTGAGCGGTGGATGAGAGATAAATTATAGATACTGTTGTAAAGTGTACAGATCAGAGATCTACTGACTGTGAGGACTCTGATTTGTCTGGTGAAAAGTGTAGTTTAGGTAAAACTATTAACATACATCTGTGATCTATTTTTTAAACTGATACATTTCCAAACCAAATGAAAATAGCTAAAGTCATTCCTCTTTACAAATCTGGGAACAAACACCTCTTCACAAACTACAGAACTGAACCTTTTTAATATTTTACTTTCACTTTTCAGTTAACAATTAAACCAGATAAAGAGCAACACAACACAAAACAGCACAATAAGGCTGCCAGTTGATTCAGAATAAGATAGACTAACATGGAAAATGTTACAATATTAAAAAAGCTCAAGTCTTAAACAAATAATAAAACAATAAATTATAATATTATATGATATTAAAAAAATACTTTTCGGGAACTGCAGATCAAACACTGAAATACAGAGTAAGTATGATCAGCTCAATACTGAAAGAGTTCATGAAACCAAACATGTGACGATAGATTCTGTGCTGCTCAAAAGTTCTTCCATATCTAACTTACTGTGCAGAGGTTTGGGGTAATTACAGTAGGACAATACAGCCACTTATCACTCTACAAATAAATACATAAATAAATAACAATAATAATAATAATAATAAGGACCATTGATGGGTTAGGGCATAGAGAGATCACACAGTCATTATTGTTGTCCTCAATTTTACCAAAATTTAAAAACATTGTTGAATTAACTACAGCACAAATACTGTTTAAAGAAAAAAAAATATTATGACCAAGAAAGATCAAGTATTGTTCAGTGAAATAGATGGAGGTTATAATCTGTGTGGAACATTTCATTTCAGATTTCATGGTTTCCACACAGGTCAAAGGTTCTGCTTTCCTCTTTGTGGATTTGAACTATGAAACAGTTTGAATGAGGAGCTGAAGGAAAGCCTGAACATAAACCACTTTAAGAAGAAGTATAGAGAAATGATTTTCAGTGGATACAGTATTGAAGGTGTTTACAGATCACAGGGTGTTCATTTTTTTATTGAATTACTTGGTTTATGTAAACATCAATCAGTAATGTATGTTTAGATCTGTATATGTCTAGATTAATGTTTTTATTAATTACTGTACATTGAAAAAGAAGCCATTATATTTCATATTTTTTTCAGTTTTGTATTGTATTTTAAAGTCTGTCCACTATTGAATGATTACAATAGTCTTTTATTTTCTTTTGTTTTTATTATTTTTTACATGTCGTTTAACAAACTCCTATAACTAATCTTACCATGAGCAGATACATCACCTGGAGAGCAGACGAGAGTAAAGAAAAGCATCAGAAAGGTCGAGGAAAACGCCATCACTCAGTCAGTCTCTCTCCAGCAGGCTGAGCGTCTGAAGAAGGAATCCAAAAACAAATCCACACTTTGGTCGAGTGGCTCCTGTGAGCAGCTCTGCAGGCTGAGATCAAGTGAAGGATCCTGCAGGTGAGGAGAGCTTTCAGTAAACACTTTTATTACAAACACATCTTTCCTGTGGGTGTGAACTGATGAGATCTCTGCCGACAATAAAGATGTAATTTACCAGAAACCAAAGTCAGAGTCCAAAAGAGTCACAGATGTACAAGCTCATAAAAGCAAACGTGTGTATCCATAAAATGAAGAGTTTGTCTTCAGCCTGCTCTGTTGTAAAGTGATAAACACTTGTTACTTGTACAAACAGAGACTGATGATTGACTTAAAGGTCTACAGCTGCTGCAGTAAGAGTCAGAGGCCAAAGAAAGATCTTTTCCTATTTAAAAATCAGAGTTTTTCCATATTATACAGTTATGAATTTAAATTCATAACTGTAAAAACTTTATGGTCCTGGCCGATACATAAAAAAATAAAGTTTGAATCCATTGAAGTTGGAGATAAATAAACCCAGTTGCGGTAATCTTTTTTCTTTGTGCCTGTCAATTTGATGGACAAAGTTGTCACTTTTACTATTACTATATTTGTACCGTACCGTACCGCACCATACGTCTTCTACTACTTATCCGTAGTCAGGTCGTGGGGGCAGCAGCCTAAGCAGGGAAGCCCAAACTTCCCTCTCCCCGGCCACCTCGTCCAGCTCTTCCCGGGGGAATCCATGCGCTCACAGGCCAGCTGAGAGACATAGTCTCTCCAGCGTGTTCTGGGTCTTCCCCTGGGACGTGTCCAGAACACCTCACCAGGGAGTCGTCCAGGAGACATCCTGACCAGATGCCCGAGCCACCTCAACTGGCTCCTCTCAACGCGAAGGAGCAACGGCTCTACTCCGAGCCTCTCCCGAATTACTGAACTTCTCACCCTCCTGCAAAGGAAGCCCATTTCGGCTTCTTGTACTCGCAATCTTGTTTGCATGGTCACGACCCACAGCTTGTGACCATATATAAGGATAGTGGTGAAGATCGCCCGGTAAATCGAGAGCTTTGCCTTACGGCTCAGTTCCCTTTTTACCATGACAGACCGTTACAGTGCCCGCATCACTGCTGACGCCGCATCGATCTGCCTATTGATCTCCTGATCCACCCTTCCTCCACTGGTAAACAAGACCCCGAGGTGCATGAACTCCTCCACTTGGGGCAGGATCTCTTCTCCGACCCGGGGCACTCCACCCTCTCCTGGGTGAGGGCCATGGACTCGGATTTGGAGGTGCTGATTCTCATCCCAGCCGGTTCACACTCAGCTGCAAACCGATCCAATGAGAGCTGGAGGTCCAATGAAGCCAACAGGACCACATCATCTGCAAAAAGCAGTGACATGATCCTGAGGTCACCAAACCGGAACCCCTCAACGCCCTGGCTGTGCCTAGAAATTTTGTCCATAAAAGTAATGAACAGAATTGGTGACAAAAGGCAGCCCTGGCAGAGTCCAACCCTCACCAGGAACAGCTCAGATGTACTACCAGCAATGCAAACCAGACTCTGACACCGGTCATACAGGGAACAGACAGCCCGTATCAGGGGTCCGTTCCCTGTATGACCGGAGCACCCCCCACAGGACCCCTGGAGGAACACGGTCGAATGCCTTCTCCAGGTCCACAAAGCACATGTGGACTGGTTGGGCAAACTCCCATGCCCCCTCAAGTACCCAATGGAGGGTATAGAGCTGGTCCACAGTTCCACGACCAGGACGAAAACCACATTGCTTCTCCTGGATCAGAAATTCAACAATCCAGACCCTCCTCTCCAGTACCCCTGAATAGACCTTACCGGGGAGGCTGAGGAGTGTGATCCCTCTGTAGTTGGAGCACACCCTCCGGTCCCCCTTCTTGAAAAGAGGAACCACCACCCCAGTCTGCCAGTCCAGTGGCACTGTCCTCAATGTCCACGCGATGTTGCAAAGATGTATAAACCATGACAGCCCTACAACATCCAGGGCCTTGAGGAACTCCGGGCGGATCTCATCCACCCTCGGAGCCCACCGAGGAGCTCCTTGACCACCTCGGCAACCTCAACTCCAGAGATCGAAGAACCCACCACAGAGTCCCCCAGGTCTGCTTCCATTGAGGAGGTCTTTGAAATATTCTTTCCACCGATCCACAACATCCCGAGTCGAGGTCAGCAGCGCACCCTCCTCACCATAGACAGTGTTGACAGCACACTGCTTCCCCCACCTGAGATGGATGGTGGTACAGAATCTCTTTGAAGCTGTATGGAAGTCATTCTCCAGGCCTCTCCGAATCCCTCCCATGCCCGGGTTTTTGCTTTAGCGACCAACGAAGCTGCATTCCTCTTGGCCAGCTGGTACCCATCAGCTGCCTCCAGAGTCCCACGGGCCAAAAAGGCTCGATAGGACTCCTTCTTCAGCTTGACGGCATCCCTCACCCCTGGTGTCCACCAGCGGGTTCGGGTGTTGCCACCACGACAGGCACCAACCACCTTACAGCCACAGCTCCAATCAGCTGCCTCAACAATAGAGGCCCGGAACAAGGCCCACTCAGACTCAATGTCCCCTGCCTCCCCCGCCACATGGTTGAACTTCACCCGGAGGTGGGTGATGAATCTTTCTGACGTGAGACTCTGCCAGACGTTCCCAGCAGACCCGCACAACACGCTTGGGCCTACCAGGTCTGACGGGCATCTTCCCCTACCAATCGGAGCCAACGCACCACCAGGTGGTGATTAGTTGAAGCTGCACCCCTCTCTTTACCCGAGTGTCCAAAACATACGGCCACAAGTCCGATGATACGTCTACAAAGTCATCATCGAACTGTGGCCTAGGGTGTCCTGGTGCCAAGTGGACATATGAACACCCTTATGCTTGAACATGGTGTTTGTTATGGACAATCTGTGACGAGCATAGAGGTCCTATAACAGAACACCGCTCGGGTTCAGATTGGGGGAGCCTTTCCTCTTAATCATGCCCCTCCAGGTCTCACTGTCATTGCCGATGTGAGCGTTGAAGGCTCCAGGAGAACGAGGAAGTCTCCAGAAGGGGTGCTCTCGAGCACCCCCTCCAGGGATTCGAAAAAGGGTGGATACTCTGAACTGTTGTTTGGTGCATAAGCACAAACAACAGTCAGGTTCCTTCCCCCCACCCGAAGGCAAAGGGAGGCTACCCTCTAGTTCACCGGGGTAAACCCCAATGTACAGGCCTTGAGCCTAGGGGAGACAAGAACGGTCATCCCCACCCGACGCCTCTCGCAATCCACAACTCCAGAGTGGAAAAGAGTCCAACCCCTCTCAAGAGGACTGGTTCCAGAGCCCAAGCTATGCGTTGAGGTGAGTCCAGCTATACCTCATCAGGACCACTCAACCACGTGCCAGGATCTCTGCCTACGACTGCCGCCCAGCCCACACAGCACCCGACCACTATGGACCCTCTCAGGGAAATGCCTGTTGGAAATGCTTACTGCGGCTTTGACCTCAGGCAAGCTTCCTCAAACCTTAAATCAAGCAGGTTTGCTTCCAAAGAAAGAAGACCCATCTTCATGTGGCTCATACCATCCTATTAGCCCGTTCAATGCTGATTGCAAACTACTCTCTAAGTTGTTAGCCTGACACCTGGAAACTGTGCTCCCATACACCAAACTGCATTCATTCATAGCAGGCACGCCCTTTCTAACCTGCAGAGAGTGTTCAATGTTGTTTAACCCGTCTTCATCAGACACATCAGAGGCCCTCATAGCTTTAGATGCTATAAAGGTGTCATGATGGAGCTGTTGTCTGTTGCTTTAGAATCTCATCCTGATGTTTCTGGTAGACATTATTATGAGGACAAAGGTCTCTCTGAATGCAGATGATATGTTATTTAAATCTAACTTTAGCCTGCTCTGTCCCAGCAGCTCTTCACTTCTTGAATCCTTTGGTAAGATTTCAGGGTTTAAGCTCATTTTAAATTAAAGTGAAATTTTTTGCTGTTAATAAGAAGGCAAAGCTGATCCACTGAAACTCTTCCATTTAAGATCTTTAAATCAGTATTGTTCTTCTTGGTGTGCATGGAGCTGACACAATAATAATTTTTTCGTAGCTTTATTTACCCCGGTAAAACCACACTTTGAATGTTGGACCCTGCTTTATCTATTCATTGCAGACAGAATCAGTGCAGTTAAGATGAATAGTTTCCATGATTTTTGCATTTATTCCAGTGTGTCCCTATGTTCATACCACTATCCTTTTTCAATTAATTAGATTATTAATAGATAATCACAAGTTGTTAGATGGTGTTGGAAATTAGATGACAATATGGGTTAATTTGGTTATGAATATGGATCAGGTTTCATTAACCCTTGTGGGTCGCTTTAACTTACTACCCTTTGAGGTAATCTGAGGACATTATTGTCCTCTCCCAAAGCTGCTATAAAAACGTAACAGATTGTTATTTCTTTTTTACTTTTTTTGCTCAAATCATTCAGTCAACTTCAGTTCTAATCAAAAATACCAAATATAGAATTATTGGTTTTATTTTAACCCTTTGAATGCCAACTTGATTACATGATGTTCAAATTTTAAAGGAAAAGTTCGGTTCCTGCAGCTTTTACATTGTTTATAGAATGAAGAACAACAATATACTCACCCAGAAGGCTTTCCTGATGCAAACGGTGCTTCGGGAGATATTTAGATCCAAAATCGAGCAGCAGACACCAATATAATGGTAGCCTGTAGGGCATAGATCGCCGCTCCTAAAAACTGCATTAATCGTCCAAAAACTCATGTTTTTCACCAATATTCCATCATGATTTGCTCCGAAAGGACCGCCATTGCAGCCTGTGTCTCTCCACACAGCGCTGTGTGGCTGAACTAACCTCTGAACTGACGAGCTGTTTACATGCCCTTTGCGCATGCGCAGTACTCTCTGGAGCGTTGCGATCGCTTCCTTATCTGTATATCTGTATACTGTGGCTCCAAACTGAAAGGTCGTCCATCATATTCAAAGTCCTCCTCCACAACATCTTCATCCCATAGACATTCGTCCATTTTGCACAAAACTGGAAGAAGAAAGTTGATTTGTAGCTGCCGATCTTCCCCTGAGACAGTGAGCCGCACTGCGCATGCGCAAAGGGCACGTAAACAGCTCGTCAGTTCAGAGGTTAGTTCAGCCACACAGCGCTGTGTGGAGAGACACAGGCTGCAATGGCGGTCCTTTCGGAGCAAATCATGATGGAATATTGGTGAAAAACATGAGTTTTTGGACGATTAATGCAGTTTTTAGGAGCGGCGATCTGTGCCCTACAGGCTACCATTAAATCCGTGTCCGGTGCTCGATTTTGGGTCTAAATATCTCCCGAAGCACCGTTTGCATCAGGAAAGCCTTCTGGGTGAGTATATTGTTGTTCTTCATTCTATAAACAATGTAAAAGCTGCAGGAACCGAACTTTTCCTTTAATGATTAAAAAACACAAAAATTGTGTTATTATCAATATTATGAATGTTGATTGTCTGAGGATTTTTTTCAAAGATCAGGCTTACATATACTTAAGTTCAATAACAAAATTGATTTTCATGCATTGTTAATTTTTTTGCAGTGCCCAATTCATAATTTATTACCCTATGAGGTAATCTGAGGACATTAATGTCCTCTCCCAAAGCTGCTATAAAAACATAACAGATTATTATTATTATTTTTTTACTTTTTTGCTCAAATCATTCAGTCAACTTCAGTTCTCATCAAAAATACCAAATATAGAATTATTTATTTCATTTTAACCCTTTAAATGCCAATTGAAATACAATAGTACATTATGGATAAATAATGGATATAACAATGGTCATTCTTTGTGGTAAAAACAACAATGAAAATACTCTAGCATTGCTGTTGTCCACTTTCCCTAAAACAATTTTAAAATCATCATTGTATTTATCAATTTGAGCACTTATCCTCCATGTTTCAACTATTTTGTGAACAACAATCAACACTCAGAATCAGCTGGACATAGAAGACACAGACAGTATGAAGAAGGGATGGAGAGTTCAACACTGAAGTTCATTTTTCCAGTTGTAGGTCTGTGCATCGTCTGTGAGTCTGTGTGTGTCTGAGGTGGAGAGACTGACCTTTGCCTGACCTTACCGTAGAACTTTTAATGTCTGATAACATGTCTTTACCAAACTTTCACACTCAAACATACATGCACCCTCTAAAGTGAATCAAAGTGTGGGCCCTGCCCTGCAGCTCACAGAGCTCACTGTGAAGTCAACACAAACAGTTAGTGAGTTTACTCAGTTACAGGCTGCTGTCCTGTCAGAACCAAAGATATATCTATATGTCTTTGATAGACTGATCATTTCAGTCCTCTGGTGAGCATCAAGTGAGATAAAGAGATGCTTTATTGTGGATGAGACGTCACTGACCATTTTGAGTCTGAGAGCATTGTCACGGTTCACGTGTTGAAATCAACTTTTTCTGGTTACAGGCTCAAAATGGTCTCATCTGCAGAAAAGCACCTCTTATCTCACTTGTTGCTCATCAGAGGTCTGAAATGATCAGTCAAACAGGTCCAATAGGACTCCCTCTTCAGCTTGACAACATCCCTCATGGCCACTGCTCTGATCAGCTGCCTCCACAGTAGAGGCCCGGAACAAGGTCCACTCAGACTCAACATCCCCTCCCTCCCCCACCACATGGTTCCAGAGTCAGAACTGCTCAACCTCGCACACCAGCGCCTTCCCCACCACAGAAGTGACATTCCACGTCCTTTAGAGCTAGATGTTGCAGCCAAGGGTCCGACCGCTAGGGTCCCTGCCTTTGGCTGCCACCCAGCCCACTTCGCATCCAGCCACTGTGGCTCCTTCTACAGGTGGTGAGCCCATGGGAGTTAGCCTTCTCAGGCCATTTAAGTAAAAATACTTTTTAGAGCACAGATTACTTCATGTGCTGTACATTCAGTATGATAAATCCCGGATGCAACTGTTGTTCATCATGTTATTTACTCAAGGAAGACATGAAATAGTTTAACGTGTTAAAACAAAAGTGCTTTCACAGATATCAGGAACAAATTTAACATAAACACACTGCTCAAGATTTCATAAAGCCAGACACAAGATCTAAATGTATTTAAAGACAGGAAATATTTCTGAGTTCGTATTCGTAAAATTTCACACGAGGCACCCTAATGTTGTTACAATAATTTAATATTTATGGACATTCATTTTGAAAATTACTATTTATATCATACATACAGTTTCTCAAAGAATTAGGTTTATAGCTTGTCTGGGCACAACCTAGAAATGACCATGGAAAGGATTAATTTCACTTGTGGAAAAATCTATTATTAATTATTAGCCTTTATCATGTTCAAGATTAACATGCTAAAATTAAAATAAATCTCATCAAGTTTTCTTTACAGGATATCAAACCTTCAAAACAGACCCTAACAGATAGATTTTTCAAAATTATGAAGGGTTATTTAAGCCTTAAATGACAAAACTAAAGCCAGAGTTAAATGGCAAAGTTGTAATGATGCTTAGAATAATTAAAGGAGTTATGAACACTGAACAGATATTTAAGTATACTGAGCAGTTATGGAGGATTAATTTAAAGGGCCCGTATTATGCAAAAACCACTTTATTAAGTCTTTTGTTGAAATTTTGAGGTCTGTGGCTTTCCCCCCAGCCCAAAAAATGTGATATTTAGTGACAAATCCTGTGCTGCGTGGGGCTGGTGAATGTAAAATCCCGCCCCCTATTGAGGCATTCTTTCATTTGAGTTGTACCGACGTCACAGTGGAATTTTTGACCAATCAGGAGCAGACACCCCCACCCCCGCCCCCGCCCACTCCTCTCTTCGCTGCTGGTGAGATCGCTATGTGCAGAGCAGCCATGATGGATTTACCGGCAGTGAGACATCGGACTTCAGCATGAGTTACTGCTGCAGTGTTGTGGGCTGTAACAAGCCACAAACTTCCTTACACAAGCTGCCTGACTCTGAAGATTTAAAAACTAAGTGGCTGGAGTTCATATATGATGGAAAAGTGCCAGAAAAACAAAGAAAAAATGTGCATGTTTGTGCCAGTCACTTCACGGCTGATAGTTTCGCAAACTTTGGACAGTACACAAAGGAGCTCGCAAATAGACTGGTCCTTAACCCAGGATCAGTGCCAACCATCCACCAGCAAACCTCGGACCCTGGAAATGTGAGTATTCCAAATGCTGTGTGCTGTTATTTTGCTAATTGCTACGAGCTGCTAACAGCAGAGGGAAGAGGAGCAGATGTAAGAGCTATTCCTTTGTGTTAGAAGGCCAGGAGGCTAAGCTTAGCTGCGGTTAGCCTGTTGTTTTAGCCTGTAATGTTACAATAAACGAGCTTTGCTGTTTTCTAACCATATCGTGTCTTTTCTAGGCCATAATATTAGTCTGTTGTCTATTACTTTGCTGCTGTGAGATGTACCGCTGTGTGAGTAGAAGCCTGCTACTCTCTGAGGCATTGTAATTAATAAATTATCTCATAAAGTATCAAAACTCATTCCTTGTCTAAACTGAGGACATGGGAAACGACCAGTGAAGGCTGTGTCTCTCTGTGTTTTGCAGCGCAGCATGTAAATATTGATAACAGGTGAAAGTATATTTCTACGCTAACGCCGCTCAAATCAGTGTATCTGTAGATGTGATAACTGGCTTTATTGGCCACAGCATCGTCATCACCAACAGGTTTAATCAGATTTAGATATATGAATATTCTCACAGTAGTAGAGGAGTATAACAGCTGGAGGATAATTATTATTATTCCTTGTACAGCCCTCCTCTCCCCGATGCATCTGTGTTAGCTCTCGGGGGTTAAGCTTAGCTGCGGTCAGCCTGTTGTGTTAGCCTGTAATGCTACGAGCTTCGCTGTTTTGTAATACAGGCTATGTAATCGATAAATTATCTCAGAAGGTATCCAAACTCATTTCGTGTCTAAGCTGTGGATGAGGGAAACTATCAGGCTTTGTTCTTCTGTATGTTACAGCAGATCATGTTAATATTGATAACAACAGGGAGTGTATATGACGTAGACGCTAACGCTGCAGATGTCGTTATCACCAAACTAATTTAATCAGATTTCTATGAGTTTAAACACTCAGGAATGCCCACAGAATGCTGTCATACGAGCTGTGTGACTGGGGATAAGTTACAATTACTAACAGGTCAGTGATTTACTTAAAAACGGAGGGAGGCAAATTAAGATGTCTGATTCAATTATCCTCCCGTTTTATTTACTAACAATATATAGGCATAGACATTTTATAATGCATCACATAATGTGACATTTGTAAGTAAAAACTCATTAACCCTTGAAAAGCCTGTTGTATCTTATCTGAGACATACTTTTGGTATGTGTCTGATCAAAATTATCAAAGAATATCACAAAAAACCCAAATGAACACAGTCAGATAAATGATAAATATAAAAGTCCTCAGCTGAATTATCACTTGCCAGAAATACCTAATGTATCTATTGAGGAACAATAACTATTTGTAACATCTCATGTAATTTATTTAGATTTTAGTACAACATGAAATAAACATTTTATCAACAAAAGAGGTAAAAATGCATGGCTCTAATTTGTGTTTTCATGCACTAACAGGTTAAATATTTTTCTTTCTTGTGTCTATGCTGGTCGACCTCAGGCAGCATCTTCTGATGGTGAACCGCTGGTTACAGTCAGCTTCTCAAAATCCAAGGAGGAAGGATGTACAGCAAAGCCAGTGAGAGCAGAGCCAGCTTTCCGTAAGTTAAACAATTCTTTATTAAAATCAACACATTTAAAAACATTGGCAAATAGGCATAGCATGGAAAGGAAAAGATAAAGGAAACTGGAATAAAAATGTTATCAAAATGGAATTGAGAATATATAATCAATAAGGATATTGTGACAATAAAAGACTATGTAAAAAAAATGACAACACTGCAGTGAGGTGTTTTGGTTTTGGTTCATTTCTTGTAAACATATATTTTTGTGTCTTGTATTTCAGATCATGCAGATGCACTGTTGGACCTTGTCTTTGAGAAGGTTTTCCAGGACCCTGCTCCACACCTGAAGGAGCTGCAGAAAATACCAGACCATATGCTCCTTTTCCAAATACCAGGAAGCGCTGACCCTCTCATACTGGTCTTCTGCATCAGGAAACTCTGCAGTACAACACAGGCAGCATCAGCTCACAAAGGCTCTGTAGGCCAGGCATCTGTAAGGGCTGGACATGATAAGATTATGTCAGAAATGAAAATTACTGTCATAGGTGTTTTTATCTATATGTTCATATTTTTATCAATATGGTTCTATGGCTTGTGTTTAAAAATTCCTTTTCTTTCTTCATGCCTTTTTTACCTCCTTTATGTAAAATGTCTAGAGTACCAGCCGGTACATTTGGTGTTTTTATATGTCAAAATATCTTTCACAATAAAAAGTCTACATGAACTGTTTTGTGTGTTTTCAGTTTTCCATATGTTACATGTAATGTTAATAATTAAATAACAAGAAAGACAAAAAATGAGATGGAGGAAACAGTTCTTTTAATCTTTACTATTTTTGTTCAACAGTCATGGAAGTGTTTATATCAAAATACTTATGCATTACTCCTCTTAGATGTAAAGGCTCATAGTCTGCTCTATAAATATAGAATGCATGTTGTAGTGAAAAACACACTCAGAGTCAGAGTCCAGGATGGTTGGACTGGGAGTTCCTGCAGTTTCCTCTGACCTACTTAATTAAAACAGGTAAGTCAGTGACACAGTACAGGAAAGGTTATGTACTAAATTGTTATTTAGCACTAATTTTTCACAATACCTTTGGTATCTCCATTCAACAAACATTTTCAGGCTGTAGGAATTTTCACACAATTGCCACAGGAGCACCTCTGTAGGAGAAGAGTGAAAACAGGATGTTCAGGAGAATTTTTATCTAAAGGAAATGTTCTGTTATTGTATAAGAATATACACAGAGCTGTCATAACATACAATAATGCAAGTGAAGAGGTTTTTAAGACAGCTACTGTGTGGCATATAGAAAAGAAAATAACCTTTTAAAATAAGGTTCACAGAAAACTGCTGGCTGCTCACAGTTACAGGTAATAAACGTTCTCAGTTACTGTTACTGTCACTAAAGGCTATGGCTCTATTAAATGCTGTATTCTGATGGGTCAGTCACATTACTAATGTTATTTCTGTAAAACAGACTGTTGCTCTGATCGGCCCTGAAGAGCCCAGACATTATTTACACATCACAACAACAGAGAAGACCCCCTCTCTCTGTCTTATTTCACCATCAGTAGCAACGGCCCCTTCAGTGTTACTTAGAAGTGAAAGTTATTTCACATCAGGGTTTTAGTTAATTCACGTCTCTACAGTAACCCGCTCACTCTACATTAGCTCTTACTAGACTCCATTTGACGCCAGTCTAAGCACTGCACGTCTGCTAACAGACATGCTAACATCGACAACAACAGGGGGAGAGGAACGGCAGAACAACTTTGATTCACAACATTATAGCATTGAAGAAACAAACTTTATATACAGACCACTGAGAAACATCCCGGTTTATCCTTGGTCCTCGACTCTCCTGGTTCCTCTTATTTTCGGTTCTGACTCGTTAAAGCTGCTCAGTGCTGCGGTCCTCATGTAGCAACACAGACGCTAACCGGAGCTCTGTTGACATAGTCACGCGCATGCGCCGACTGCGCCGACACGGAAGTGCGGGGCGGTTTCAGCGGGGGCTCATTAACATATAGTTACGCCCACAAAAATGGAGTGTTTTACAGAGAGGCTCAAAGAGGGCATAGGGATGATACGGCTGTGCTTGTTTTATTGAGTTTTTTGACCAAAGCATGCTACTAAGGCTTCATGAAGACATCAAAGATCAATATTACACTGCAGAAAAAGAGCATAATATGGGATCTTTAATGAATTAGATTTCCATTTTGCATCAAAACAGAATTGTTAGGATTTTTTTGGAAAGCTATATTTAGACTCAGTGGATAAAACAACACCAAGGTATCTGACATCTGTTCTTAGACTTCCCACTCCTTTGGAAACAGGTGGTGGGGTAATGTTTAACTGAGGGTGAAGTTTTACCTTTTTATGGTGTCCTATGGTATTTATTTGCTCAAACAGATGCTAATGTCTAAATTTATTGCTTTTGAGTTATGTGATTTTGTGATGACTCATCAAGGAGAGCTGTAAGGTTGGTGAACTGTCTTGTCTTTAGAGGACCCCTCTCTTCTCTCTATACTGCATGTTTCTGAAATAAAGAAAATGTGATTAACAACACTGTGTGTCTTGTTCTCATCTTTGTCTTTATAAAATAAAGACAAAGATGAGAACATAAAACTCACTGAGGTAAAGCAGAGGACAAAGACGGTCCTTGTAGTTCATTTTCAGAACATCACAGTCTGTACTCTTCACTCATATCATTGAAAAATTCCATTAGCTGAGAAATGGGGTATTGGTATATTTCCCTGGTATGGTGTCACCTTTTAAGCCATGACACCATTACATATTCTGTGAACACTTTTGCAAATAAACCCATCTAAAGTTTTGAATATTTAGCTGCAAATGATAAAACTCAGAGATTAACTTTAGAAAACTCATCACAATGGCCCTGATGTTCTCTGGAATGTAGAAAAACTCCAGTGCAAACTCAATGAGTCATATGCGTTGGCCAAGTCCAATCAAACTACGTGCAGGTCTTCTCCCTCTTGGCCCTCTGGATCTGCCACCAGATCATGGTGGCATGTTCTACACAACCTGGGATCCTTGCCTTCTGGCAGCTGGTGTCTATGTAGCCATTCCTCATCAGAGTGGAAGTCATTTTTCTCACCATGACTGAGAAGATCTTCCCCTTAATTTGAGCAGGGCTCTGCTCCTGAACTGTCCGATGGTCGTGGAGTTCTGCTCTTTTGGAATGAAGACTGCCACTGCCCTCTGCCATTATGATGGAATGCACTGCTTGGTCCAAGCTGTTCTCATCGTGGTCCAAAGCATCTTCAGCACTTTTGGGCATTTCTTGTATAGCTTGTATGGTATGCCATTTTGTCCTGGAGCTGATGCTGACCTTGCCCGCTGGATGGTCTACCTGACTTCACAGAGTTTGGGTGGTGAGGCATCGAAAAGCTCAGACGGTCCTGGTGGCTTTGGCACGTAGCTGGGTGGGCCCAGAGCTTTGCGCCTCCGGGGATCAGTGTACTGAACATGGATGTGTTCCTCCAACTCTTCCTTGGAGATCCCCAGTGTCCCATTAGTTTTCTCCTCTAGTAACTCCCGTGCAAAGCGGAATGGGTTCTTGAAAACGTTTGCTCTGTCTTTCTCTGCTCTGAGTAGAAGGCCAGTCTTCTCCTGACTTCATCCCAAAGGGTTTTCAGACCCTCCTTTTCTTTTTCCTCTCCTTTCCTACATTATCCTAGGAGCTGCCTTCATCTTGCTACCAGGTTGCCTATCTCTTTTTCCCTCTGTCCCTTTTGTCTCATCGCTGTTTCCTTGTCACCTCACCAAACCTGCTGCTGCACTCTTCATACAGGATCTCTCCAAACAGGTTTAGCTTGGCTCCCACTGAGCCACACAATACTTTGGACAGCCGCTCGTCAGGAACTCGTCCAGCTTCCTCCACCCCTCGCTGCTCTTCAGCCACTTGATTTTCCTCTTTCCTCCACTCCCCTCCAGACTTGGCTCCTGGGCTTGGTTTAGCTCTTGTTCCTCAGGGGTCACCTGGGGGTCATCCACATCCCTTGTCTCTTCGTGCGCCGCCTCTACAACACTGGACCCAATGGCACTGAGGTTTTGAACCTGGCCTCAGATCCCACTTGTCTGGCCTGCCTCAGCAGTGCAAGGTTGCATGTGGATACACAACCCCCTGAGCGTTGTTTCTTCCTCCCATCCACACCCACACTTCCTAAGAATCTTAGTATGATTAAATGTTGTCCGAGCATTCGTCACCTGGTTGTCAGACTGGTTTTGCCCTTCTTCCGGAAAACACACACTCTCTTAGTTTTCAGTTTTATCAGTCAGATAGTGACTTAAATAATTTGCAATTTCATGAGATTCTAAGAGAAATTAGTTTCCTGTGTCAGTAAAGGATGAGATCTGATTAAGTATCCTTTCTATGATATCATTTAGAGTTCCCCACAATTTTTTCCATCAAATTTACACTTACTGATTTTGTATCTAAAAAAACAGCCTCATCATTTTCCTATTAATTTTAGTAACCTTATTCTTTATATTGCAGTAGGCATCCCAGTCCTCCCTACTCCCTGATTCCATATAGTACTCCTCCTATCTGCCGAGATGATTCAGTCCATGGATAAGTCAAAACAGTCAGTATTCCTCCGCTTTGCCATGATGTGATGCACAAGCTGCTGGTACTCTGGTCTTCACTGCCCCCTTCCTCCCTTTGGGGCCAAGAAGGCATTGAGTTGGAGGGTGTGTGTGTGTTATGTGTGCTTTCATGTGTGTGTGCGTGAGCCCGTGATCTCGTCTCTACTTCAGTCCCAACCATTGTCTCTGCTGCCTGGTAATTGATGACGAGGCAGACAGCCTTGGAGAGTTCTGATCCAGAGCATAGTTTAGGGGCTGGGGATGGAGTGTTGGAGCTAAACCCAGGAGATAACAGCCTCTCAGGCCAGTGTGGGGGTGCCAATGAGTATAACCAGTTGTTTGGGTCAGGCGGACTGTAATTACCTGTCTGCCTTTAGTCTATCTGGTTTCACAGATGGTGATTTCCAAATTGATGGCCAGGTCAGCACAATGTATGCATACATGTGATGTTGTGATGGAGTCTAAGGGTTTTGGCCATTTTATAGTCCTCATTATCAGCTTACCTTTTAAAACACAAAATGACACATTAAAATTCATGAACAGGGTAACATCAAAAGTTTTATGTTGAAAAACACTCTAAAAATCATGTTAGCATGTGTTCACAACAGACCTTATTTCAAGTATTTATCTGAAAAAAAAACATCTCTAAGATCTCAAAGCCTGTCACACAAGCACAAAGGAAGGTTTTATCATTGTCTCTACTATCATGCATCTTTTTAAATGGAATCAAAAGGTGAGCGGGAAATGATAGGTATTGTAGATAAAAATCAAACTTCTTACATCAACCATTTAGCAGGGCTGTAATTATGCATTTGCTGCACATAGTTATGTAACATTCATAAAGATTTTTATGACAGGTTAAAGACTAACACTAATGTTGTGGAATAAGAAAACAGAAACATTAAGTGGAAGCAGTAAACTGGGAAAATGAGCCTCGCCTTTAAACACAACAGTGGAGGACGTGGTGAAGGTTGAAGGTCTAAAATGTTGAACCTGCAGAATCATAAATAAACGTCGGGGATTTTACAAAGATTAGTGTAAAGTCCTGATCGCAATCAATGCATGATGTGTATTCAATTGACAGCGAAAAATACCTGTATTTATATATATATATATATATATATCCTTTGTATGATTGTATACCCTTTGTGTCATAAGGACAGAGGAAGCTCAGAATAGATCTTGAAAACACAGACTGAGCCAATTTGACCTTTGAAGACTTGAAGTTGAAACACACATACTCACTTCAAATCAATTTTTATGTTTTTATTCGGGCTGTCACTTTAGTGCATTAATTAGATTAATTAATTACAAAACAAATTAAAGCATTAAAAAAAATAATTGCGATTAATCATAGCACACAAACATTTTGATATTGTCCAGCTGGAGGACCCGTACATGGCAGTGGCACATGTCACTTCACACATGCGTCTCTAGTCAAACCAAACAAAGCCCAGGTGACAACAGGAATGGCATATTTGAAACTCTGCTTTATTTTATTTTTTATTTTATTTATTGAATTTATTCATCTATATTTGTACTACATTCTTTAATAATGCATCAGGCCTAATTGTTTTGCTGGATGTCCTCGACCTTTTTCTTATTTTGAATTTGATTTATGAAACACACTCAAAGTGTAATTTGAGTTGCCTGATTGAGGTTAGAATTTTCTGGACAAGATGCCCTGACTTTTGTTTTATTCAATCACTAATAAAAATGGAGATATACAATCTTCTCTTTTTAGTGTATTCATTTGATTAATCATCCACTACAATTTTGTGATGTCCTAAAATTCAAATTCTTTATGTGGGGACTTTGAGCAGATATGAGATTAAAATGTGATTAATTAGATTAATTAATTATAAATCCTGTAATTAATAGATTAATTTTTATAATCGCCTGACAGCACTAGTTTTTTATCTTTTTTAATGCCATGCACACTGTTATGTAATGATGCAGTTATGTCCCCTCGTTTTCCCTTCACTTAGAATGCAGAGGCTTAGATTTATTGGGCTCTAATTTCGTAGACCAGGCGCCTTCGCCGTGCGCACAGCGTCACCGTGTGGGCCAGCTCCCGGGACAGATGTAATCTGTTCCTTTGTCATTATTAGGAGTCCAAAATTAAAAGCCAGTTACATAGCAGCCTTATCCATTCAGAATGCTTGTGATCCACCTGCACTCCTGGTTTGTCATCGCCAAACAGCAGAGCCTTTAGTGATATACTGTATACTCTCCTGGTGTCTCCTCCTCATCCTCCTTACAATAATGTACTCCATTTTTTTTATATCACATTAAAAATAAAGACTAAAATAGAGAAATATGGGAAATCACAGTTAAATCCTTACTGACATACATTTATTTTCTCTCTTTTTCTTTGTCTTTTTTCTCCCTCCTTTCTTTGAATTTCATGAAATGAGAGAAGCCAGATATATACGCAGTATCAGATGTTAAGGCTGTTTATTGTTGACTTGTAAGATGTGCATCAAACTTCCAGCTGCCGTCAGGTTAAGTTTTTCCATTATGACAAACGGCTTTAATCCAACATCTGATGTGACGGGACAGTTAATATAGATACAAATGTATGTGCTGGTTCAGACGGCTACATTAAATAGTGATTGATGTGATTGTTTATTGCGTTATAATGTGCCTGACACTCTGGAAACCTGCCTCTGAGGCTTTGTTGATGTGTGCGCACATGAAGCACCAACATGAATCTGCCGACACCTCCCCCCTGGTGCGCCGGCGACTGCCCCTGGTGGGCGGACGCACCCATCGGTGCGCAGACGGTCTACCAAATTGTTAAATTATGCACGCGGCGCCGATGAAATTAACACTGCGCTGGGTGCGCCAGGCTTGCCTGCGCTGCGCCACAAAAATTAGAGCCCATTAAGTTTTCATGGGGAACATTTTTTAAAATGTCAGGATCACAGTATATCAAAAATATGTGTTTATATGGGGAGTCAATGGGACCACGTCGGACACAAATTCAAAGAGTTCACGCTTGGTGCACATCTCCTGTTCTATACAGCTCCCAAAAGTGGATCTTGGAATAAAAAAAAATAAAAATAACCTTGCCAAGTTTAGTATACTTTGTTATTAAACTGACCAAGACTTTGAGGTTAAAAAAGAAAACAAGTTTAAATGTTCCAATTTGACTCCCAAGGAGCCTCAAGGGTTAAATCCACACAGACTTTCCTGGTTTAGATGATTGGTGCAATTTGACAGCACCCAATACAATACATCCTCAACTTTCCAAAAGCTCCTCTGATAATAAAGCCACATGGCTTTGTCAGTTTTTCAGTCTATAAACTGCTGGCAAACCAAGGAGCTGCCCCTGTTCTCACGTAAGTATGTGCTGTTGTGAAAATGTTATTCTCATGTATGCCCAAACTTAACGCATACACATTTAAGTCACACTTCACAGTTTGGTCTCACCACACACATATGAGCTCCTGTCTCACATAAAGACCTTCACTTCGCTTTGTCATAATTTAAACGGTTTAAGTTATTTTATGACGTTTTCCTCACAGGAGCAGAGTCGCACACATAGATGAGATTCATAACATTCACATTGATTAGCTGAGAGGCGCACAGATGTCCTTGTCCTTGGTCCACATACACAGTTCCAACTAAAATATCATCTGTTTCTGTCTATTAATATAGAGACGACACCAAGAGAGTGTCTTTGGATTTTCAGATACACACACATATACAACCCAAAACCAGTGAAGTTGGCACGTTGTGTAAATCATAAATAAAAAAAGAATACAATGATTTGCAAATCATTTTAAACTTATATTCAATTGAATACACAGCAAAGACAAGATACTTAATGTTTGAACTAAGAAACTTTATTTTCTTTTGCAAATAATCATCAACTTAGAA
Source organism: Scarus forsteni (assembly GCA_036419115.1). NCBI lineage: Eukaryota > Metazoa > Chordata > Actinopteri > Labriformes > Labridae > Scarus > Scarus forsteni. Next base: position 1,492,237 of record JAZDUH010000023.1, read on the forward strand.
TTTAATGGCAGCAACACATTGCAAAAAAGTTGTCACAGGGTCATTTTTACCACTGTGTTACATCGCCTTTCCTTTTAACAACACGCAGTAAAACGTTTGGGAACTGAGGAGACCAATTTTGAAGCTTTTCAGGTGGAATTCTTTCCCATTCTTGTTTGATGTACAGCTTAAGTTGTTCAACAGTCCGGGGTCTCTGTTGTTGTATTTTACGCTCATAATGCGCCACACATTTTCAATGGGGGACAGGTCTGGACTACAGGCAGGCCAGTCTAGTACCTGCACTCTTTACTCTGAAGCCACGCTGTTGTAACACGCGGCAGAATGTGGCTTGGCATTGTCTTGCTGAAATAAGCAGGGCGCCCATGAAAAAGACGTTGCTTGGATGGCAACATATGTTGCTCCAAAACCTGTATGTACCTTTCAGCATTAATGGTGCCTTCACAGATGTGTAAGTTACCCATGCCTTGGGCACCAATACACCCCCCATACCATCACAGATGCTGGCTTTTGAACTTTGCACCTATAACAGTCCGATGGTTCTTTTCCTCTTGGTCCGAGGACACGCATTTACCACAGTTTCCAAAAAAACAATTGTAAATGTGGACTGGTCAGACCACAGAACACTTTTCCACTTTGCATCAGTCCATCTTAGATGAGCTCGGGCCCAGCAAAGTCGGCAGTTTCTGGGTGTTGTTGATAAATGGCTTTGGCTTTGCATAGTAGAGTTTTAACTTGCACTTACAGATGTAGATGAACTGTAGTTACTGACAGTGGTTTTCTGAAGTGTACCGCCTGAGGGATCAAAGGTCATGAGCATTCAATGTTGGTTTTGGGCCTTGCTGCTTCCGTGCAGTAATTTCTCCAGATTCTCTGAACCTTTTGATGATATTACGGACCGTAGATGATGAAATCCCTAAATTCCTTGCAATAGCAGGTTGAGAAATGTTGTTCTTAAACTGTTGGACAATTTGCTCACTCATTTGTTCACAAAGTGGTGACCCTCGCCCCATCCTTGTTTGTGAATGACTGAGCATTTCAGGGAAGCTGCTTTTATACCCAATCATGGCACCCACCTGTTCCCAATTAGCCTGTTCACCTGTGGGATGTTCCAAATAAGTGTTTGATGAGCATTCCTCAACTTTCTCAGTCTTTTTTGACACTTGTGCCAGCTTTTTTTAAACATGTTGCAGGCATCAAATTCCAAATGAGCTAATATTTGCAAAAAATAACAAAGTTTACCAGTTCGAACGTTAAGTATCTTGTCTTTGCTGTGTATTCAATTGAATAAAGGTTGAAAGGGATTTGCAAATCATTGTATTCTGTTTTATTTACGATTTACACAACATGCCAACTTCATTGGTTTTGGGTTTTGTACCTACATGCACACACACCCATATTCACAAACACTCCTACACATACCAAACACACATATCCTTGAATTGCTATGCTTCATATGTGAGCACTTCTTATGTCTTTAGACATTCCCTGCAGATGTTGGACTGCTCATCTCTGTTTCTTTGATTGTCTCCAGTTTTGCAAGCCTGGATTTTACCTACTTGTAATAAAAACTCACAAATGCGGCACTTTGTACAATGTCCTTCATTTTTCATCTTTTTTTTTTCATTCTTGTGGAAAGATAAATAATGATAAGAAAAAGATAAGAAAATTTGCCGTTGCAGTGCAAACATTAAGTTCCTTCATTGGGGGTTATCTAGAATAATCTTTAGAAAAACCAACTGCTGTCCAAAAGAATCAAAGCCAAAAGTTTTGCTTGGTGAAACAACCTCGACCTCACCACCTCGAGAGCCGTGTTACTGTTGGAAGGCCACACTACTACCTATTAAAGAACATATATGCTGACTTAATTAGTAAATAGAAACACCTTTAGCTTTTCCACAACATCTTTCAGATTTTAGGTTAAAATGCAAACAGAAAGAGATTGTCAAATGAACTATAAAAAGAACTACCTTCTCAGTGTAGTAAACTCAAACTAGAGTTTTACACAAAACACTTCCTTTTATTTTACAGGGATATGCCCTTTTATCTTTTCATGTCCTGACTCACTGTAGATGAGTCATTAGATAAACTCTTCTGCAACTCTAAACCAGCATGTGTGCTTCTTGTGACTCATTTTTACTACAAAGACTACATGAGACAAATATGAGGAAATAAAATTCGATAAACCATCAGCATGCCTTCTGTACTCTGCAACATGTCTAAACTTAACTTTCATGAATAAATTGATCATATCACTCAACTTACCGTAAGTATAAGGTCTTGGACAACACATAATCAAATGATAAGAGAATGTTATGAGACAGTTCTAACTCTTGAGTGTAGGTACAGAGTAACAGTGACACATCTATCATCATAATTGAGCTGTTTGTTTATATGCAAATTCTGATCAGTGAATATTATGATGTTGGACATTAGAAGGACCACCATTACACATAATAATGTCATTGTACTGAAGGTTTGTATTCATCGTGACATACTGTATCTTGGATATTAAACCTTTAATTGTTCCATCACAGGAGAAGTCACTAGGGGGAGCTGTTGGTCTTCCACAGATTTCTGAATAAATCTGTCCCTTTATCCACTCTGCTTCTGAGTGTCACAGAAAGACTGTTTAAAGAACTTACAGATGTACATCACACAAGGATTTCAAAACAAACATATAGTTTATGTTTTAACACATTAATAGCATTACTTTATGGTCTTTCCATCTGAGATTTATGTAGTGGCTTTGGAATGCAAGAAAAAGTCCATATGTCCTGTGAGAATAGAGCGGTGGGAGTTTATGATCAGCAAATGGTGCAGTCACAGTTCAAAAGATGAGTGGATAAGCAACAGCGTTTGGGTTCTCAGGTGTCCTGTCACATAATTTTTTGTGCATTTGTAACCATGCAAAAGGGACTTTACAAAAATCTTTCCAGTGGAGTGTTGTTTATGGCCACTGTATACTTTGTAAAGTGGTCAGTAATGACTAACATGTCTTTTGTGTTGAAACGGTCTGGCTCTAAGGACAACAGTCCACAAGCTCAAGAGGTCTGGAGGACTTTATGTTCACCAAGAGAGCAGCTCACTCTGGAAGTGTTTTGCAACGACCACATCTCTCACGTCTTGATCATTTTCAGCACACCACGGAATAAAAAAGGACACTTGCTCCCACAGACTGATAAAACATCAACAGGAGTGTGGCACCAGACAGCAAAGTCCCTCACTAGGCTCCTGTACTCCTCCTCCCTGTCATCCCTGATGCATCCAACAATGGTTGTGATGAAGCGAAGAGGGGCCAGCACCGTGCCCTGGGGTGCTCTGGTGCTGCTGATCACAGTGTCAGACATGGTGTCCTTCAGTCTTACATACTGTGGCCTGTCTGTGAGGTAACTGGAGATCCAGGTAACCAGGTAGGGGTTCACTAGCATCCTATTCAGTTTGTCCTGAAGCAAACGAGGCTGTATGGTATTGAAGGCGCTTGAGAAGTCCAGAAACAGAATCCTCACCATGCCACATCATACCTGTGGCAGATAGAGGATGGCATCCTCCACACCAACACCTGCCCGGTATGCAAACTGTAAACCATCCTGGGCATGTTGCACCTGGGGTCTGAGGAGGCTGAGTAAGAGCCGCTGAAACATCTTCATCAGATGTGAGGTAAGCGCCACTGGCCGTAAGTCATTCAGCTCATTGGGCCGGTTCTTTTTGGGAACTGGAATGATGCATGATGTCTTCCAGAGGGTGGGTACTCTCCTTGCAGGCTAAGATTGAAGATGCATTGTAGTGGTTCTGCCAGTTCAGCAGCGCAGGCCTTCAGAAGTCAGGGGCACACCTTGTCTGGTCCTGCTGCTTTCCTGGGGTTTAGCTTCCTCAGCTACCCTCTGACCTGATCCACAGTGATGTTTGGAGGAGGAAGCTGTGTTGAGGTGGGTGAGGAGGAGGAGGTAGGGGCTGTTGAAGTGATCTCGGAGGGATGGAGGTGTGTTGAGGGAAGATGGAGAGGTGGTTACAGTAAGAAAGGTGGGGGGTGGAGGGGTGGGGGTGGGGTGGGGGGTGGGGGGGCTGGTTGAAGCAGTTGAAGAAGACATTAAGTTAATTTGCCCTCTCCATTGTGCCCCCAACATCCTTGGTCTTCATGTTGTAGCCTGTGATGGTTTTAACACCATCCCAGACCTCCTTCATGTTGTTCTCCCTCAGCTTCTGCTCCACTTTTCTCCTGTAGCTGTCCTTCGCTTCCCTCACACAGTGTTTAACCTCCAGCTGTACTGCTTTCATCTCCTCCTTGTCTCTGCTCCTGAAGGCCTTCTTCCTGTTGAGGACAGCTTTTGACTTCCCTGCTACCCATGGTTTGTTATTAGGGTAACAGCAGACAGTCTTAGCAGGGGAGATCACGTCTGCACAGAAGTTGAGGTCATCTGTCAGGCAGTGTGTCAGCCACTCTATGTCCTCTCCATGGGGGTTGATAAACTCATCCCAGGCCGTGGTGTTGACGCAGTCTTTAAGGCACTTTCCATTTCAGGGACCACCTCCTGATGGACCGAGTGGTAACCAGCTGCCTTTGGGGGTGTACTCTGGCTGTAGGTGGACCAGGTTGTGGTCAGACTTCCCTGGAGGATGGAGGGTGGGGAGCTTATATGCTTTCCTGGTGGAAAGCAGTCAAAGAGAGTCCAAAGAAGCTTGATTAAAGTCCCCAAAAATGATCATCAGTGCCTCAGGGTACTGGGTCTGCAGCCTTGCTGTGACAGAGGATTTTCTCACATGCAAAGACTGCATTCGCCTCAGAGGGATGTACACACAGACAGTGATCACATGACTCAGCTCCTCGAGGAGGATGATAAGGCCGGAGGCTAATGGCTAGCAACTCGAGATCTCTGCAGCACAAGACCTTCTTCACGAAGAAATGTCCTGGATTACACCATCGGTTGTTGACATACATGATGAGTCCCCACACTTTTGCTTTTTCCACCAGTTGCAGTGTCTCTGTTGGCAGTGAATCCCTGCAGGTCCACATTAGCATCTGGTACAAGGTGGGTTAGCCATGTCTCCATAAAGATGAACAAGTTGTTTCTCACGGTAGATCCACTTGTTGGTCAGTGTGGACAGCTCGTCAATCTTGTATGTATGTTTGTATGTATGTATGTATGTATGTATGCATGTATGTATGTATGTTCCTTGTACATGTATGTATGCATGAATGTATGCATGTATGTATCATGCAACCTTGTATGTATGTATGTATGTATGTATCTCTTAATGTAAATATATCAGTATAAAAGATTAAAGACCATGAAAAGCTCTGCATGTAAATATACTGTTTCAGTGTAAAAGATTCAGGACTATGAACAGCTCTGTTGTACTGTTAAAATATCAGTCTAAAAGACTCAAGACCATAGACAGCTCTGCTTTATTTATATATACTGTATCAGTCAAAAAGATTAAGGACAATGAACAGCTGTGCTGTAATATAAATGCATCAGACTAAAAGAATCAGGAACATAGACAGCTCTGATGTATGAAAATATATCAGTTTAAAGGATGCAGGACCACAGATAGTTCTGCTTTATATATACATATATACTGTATCAGTCTGAAAGATTTAGAAAGATGAAAAGCTCTGCAGTAATGTAAATATACTGTTTCAGCACAAAAGATTCAGGACCATTAACAGCTCTGTTGTATGTAAATATATCAGTCTTAAAGATTGAGGACCACAGACAGCTCTGCTTTAGGTCAATATATGGTATAAGTCTAAAAGACTCAGGACAATGAACTGCTCTGCTGTAATGTAAATATATCAGTCTAAAAGATTGAGGACCACAGACAGTTTTGCTTTTAAGTAAATATACGGTGTTAGTCTAAAAGATTCAGGACAATGGACAGCTCTGTTGTCATCAATATATATATCAGTCAAAAGGATCCAGGACCATGGACAGCTTTGTTCTAATATAAATATATCAGTTTTAAAGAGCCAAAACCATGGACAGCCTTGCTGTATGTGAATTTATCAGTCTGAAAGATTCAGGACTACAGACAGCTCTGCTCTAAAGTAAATATACTGTATCAGTCTAAAAGATTCAGGTAGATGAACAGCTGTGCTGAAATGTAAATATATCAGTCTTAAGGATTCAGGACCATGATCAGCTCTGCGGTAATGTAACTATATAAGTGGAAAACATTCAGGACCATGGACAGCTCTGCCTTAATGTAAGTACATTACTTTAAAATCTAAAAAATTCAGGAGCATGAACACCTATGTTGCACTGTAAATTCATCAGTCTAAAAGATTCAGGACCATTAACGGCTCTGCTTTATTTAAATATTCTGTATCATTCAAACAGATTAAGGACCATGAACAGCTGTGATGTAATGTACATTTATCAGTTTAAAAGATTCATTACCACAGAGAGCTCTGCTTTATGTAAATATACTGTATCAGTCTTAAAGGTTCAGCTAGATGAAAAGCTGTGCTGTAATGTATATATACTGTTTAAGTCTTAAAGATACAGGAACATTAACAGCTCTGTTGTACTGTAAAAATATCAGGCTTAAAGGGAAACTCTGTTTTTTTGACACCTGGATCTTATTTTTAGGTTTTTGCATGCAGATATACTCAGTTTGGAGCCTTATTTCTAGGCTCCAAACCTAAAAATAAGGTCCAGGTGTCAAAAAACCAGAGTTTCCCTTTAAAGAGCCAGGACCAAAGACACCTATGCTGTAATGTAAATAAATAAGTCTAAAAGATTCAGGACCATGGACAGCTCTGCTTTTTGCAGATATACAGTATCTGTCTAAAAGATTCAGTACCATGAACAGCTCTGCTGTAAGGTAAATATATCAGTATAAAAGATTCAGGACAACGGACAGCTCTGTTGTCATGAATTTATATCAGTGAAAAGGATGCAGGACCATGAACAGCTCTGTTCTAATGTGAAACTATAAGTGTAATAGATTAAGGACCATGAAAAGCTCTGCTGTAATGTAAGTTTACTGTTTCAGTAAAAAGATTCAGGATCATTAAAAGCTCTTTTTTACTGTAAAAATATCAGTCATAAAGAGCCAGGACCATAGACAGCTGTGCTGTAATGTAAATACATAAGTCTAAAAGATTCAGGACCACGGACACCTCTGATTTAATGTCAATAAATCAATAAAAAAGAATTAGGACACCAGACAGCTCTGTTGTTATGTATTCATGTTAGTCTAAAGGATCCAGGACCATGGACAGCCCTGCCCTCACGTAAAAATATCAGTACAAAAGATTAAGGACCATGAAAAGCTCTGCTGTAATGTGCATATACTGTTTTAGTATAAACGGTTCAGGACTATTAACAGCTCTGTTGTACTGTAAAAATATCAGTCTTAAAGATCTAGGACCATGGACAGCTCTGCTGTAATGTAAATATATCAGTCTAAAAGATTCAGGATCATTAAAAGCTCTGCTGTAATGTAAAGATATCAGTCGACAAGATTCAGGACAATGGACAGCTCTGCTCTAAAGTAAATATACTGTATGAGTCTACAAGATTCAAGGCCATGGAAAGCTCTGCTTTATGTAAATATACTACATCAGTCTAAAAGATTCAGGAACATGGTCAGCTCTGATGTAATGTTAATAAATCAGCACAAAAGAATGAGGACAATGGACAGCTCTTTTGCTATGTATTTATATCGGTCTAAAGGATCCAGGACCACGGACAGCGCTGCCCTAATTTAAATATATCAGTATAAAAGATTAAGGACCATGAAAAGCTTTGCTGTGATGTACATGTACTGTTTCAGTATAAAATATTTAGGACCATTAACAGCTCTGTTGTACTGTAAAAATATCAATCTTAAAGAGCAAGGACCATGGACAGCTGTGCTGTAAGGTAAATATATCAGTCTAAAAGATTCAAAACCATTAACAGCTCTCCTGTATCTAAATATATCACTCTTAATGATTAAGAACCACCCAGCTCTACTTTAAGTAAATATACTGTATAAGTCTAAAAGATTCAGGACAACGAACAGCTCTGATGGATGTCAATAAATCAGTCTTAAAGAGTCAGGACAAGTTGCAGCTCTGTTGTAATGTACATATATCAGTCAAAAGAATCCAGGACCATGAACAGCTCTGTTCTCATGTAAATATATCAGTATAAAAGATTTAGGACCATGACAATCTCTGCTGTAATGTAAATATAATATTGTAAAAGATTTAGGCCCATGAACAGCTCTGCTGTCATGTAAATATATCAGTATAAAAGATTCAGGACCACAGACAGCTCTGCTTTATGTATATAAACTGAATCAGTCTAAAAGATTCAGGACCATGAACAACTGTGCTGTAAAGTAAATATATGAGTCTGAAAGATTCAGGACCATAAACACCTCCGATGTATGTAAAAATATCAGTCTAAAAGATTCATGACAACAGACAGCTCTGGTTTATGTTAATATAATATATCAGTCTAAAATTCAGAAAGATGAAAAGCTCTGCTGTAATGTAAATATACTGTTTCAGTCTTAAAGAGTCAGGACCATGAACAGCTCTGTTTTACTGTGAAAATATCAGTCTTAAAGAGCCAGGACCATGGACAGCTGTGCTGTAATGTAAATATATAAGTCTAAAAGATTCAGGACAACTTGCAGCTCTGTTGTAATGTATACATATATCAGTCAAAAGGATCCAGGACCATGAACAGCTCTGTTCTCATGTGAATATGTATCTTAGTATAAAAGATTAAAGGCCATGACAATCTCTGCTGTAATGTAAATATACTGTTTAAGTATAAAAGATTCAGGACCATTAACAGCTCTGTTTCACTGTAAAAATATCAGTCTTAAAGAGCCAGAACCATGGACAGCTGTGCTGTAATGTAAATACATAAGTCTAATTGATTCAGGACCATGGACAGATCTTCTATATGTTAATATACTACATCAGTCAAAAAGATTCAGAAAGATGAACAGCTCTGCTCTAATGTAATATATAGGGCTCTAATTTCGTAGACCAGGCGCAAGCGCAGGCGCACCTGCCTGCGCCGGCCTTCGCCGCGCGGACTGGGTGTGACCTGCGCACTTTGCAAGTTTCTTGCAGTGCCAAGAGAGGCGCACTCATGACGCACAGGGGCGCAGAGGTTGCGCGTCCACGCCCAAGTCTCTGCCTCTCCGCGCAAATGTCAGAATAGGAGGAGAATAGACGTGAGTGGGATTAACACAGCCGATCGCTGTCTTCACCAATCAAATGAGCGCCTCGCTTTTTAAATGCGCTGCGGCTGAGGCGCAGCGTCTGATTGGTCTGAATTATCCCCGCCACTGCGGAAACAGTGTGCTGGAAAGACCCAGCAGTGGAGACGCTGTTCCTTCAGCAGGAGAATGGACAGCGGGGCGCGTCACCGTGTGGGCCAGCTCCCGGGACAGCTGTAATCTGTTCCTTTGTCATTAATAGGAGTAAAAAAAATAAGAGACAGTTACACCACAGCTGGCTTATCCATTCATAATGCTTGTGATCCACCTGCACTCCTGGTTTGTCATCGCCAAATAGCAGAGCCTTTAGTGATATACTGTATACTCTCCCGGTGTCTCCTCCTCATCCTCCTTGCAATAATGCTCTCCATCTTTTTAGAGCACGTTAAAAATAAAGACTAAAATAGAGGAATGTGGGAAATAACAGGTAAATCCTGAGTGACATACATTTTTTTCTCCTTTTTCTTCGTCTTTTTTCCCCTTTTTTTTCTTTGAATTTAATGAAATGAGAGAAGCCAGATATTTACTCAGTATCAGATATTAAGGCTGTTTATTGTTGACTTGTAAGATGTGCATCAAACTTCCAGCTGCCCTCAGATTAAGTTTCCATTATGACAAACGGCTTTAATCCGACATCAGATGTGACAGGACAGTTAATATAGATACAAATGTATATGCTGGTTCAGACGGTTACATTAAATAGTGATTGCTGTGATTGTTTATTGCATTAAAATGTGCCTGACACTCTGGAAACCTGCCTCTGAGGCGTGCGCACATGTGCGCTTGTCACCAAATTACAGCTGCGGAGGGTGCGCCGCCTGCGCCGAGGTTAGACCAGGTTGCAGCTGGCGAGCTTTCAGCGCACTTTCTGCACTGTTTTTGGCACGAAATTGTCACTGCGCCAACATGAATCTGCCGACACCTCCCCCTGGTGCGCCATCACCTCCCCTTGATGCGCCGTCACACCCATCTCTGCGCAGACAGTTTACCAAATTGTCAAATTGGCAACTGCGCGCCGGACGAAATTAACACTGTGCGGGGTGTGCCAGGCTTGCGCCCCCTGCGCTGCGCCACGAAATTAGAGCCCATAAGCCCAAAGGTGTGGCTAAAGTCCAGATCATGCTGGGAGAAGACCTCAGGCATGGAGTTTAGCATGTTAGTTTTTTTCTGTCTATTTGCTTTTTATTGGTGAGTCAACAAGCTGGAAGCTTAGCTTTGAAGGTTTAAGGAACTGAAATATTGACGTTTGACTTCTTTAAAATTAGTTTTTTTTAATTTGGCATAACATTTTCATTCCTCATGTTATCCACAATTGGTCAAGATTTTTCTCACTTTTTGCCTGAAAAGAACTGACCTGCCTTTATCACTTTTGGCTTTTTAAATTTTGAAGTGACCCACTTTTTATTGCTTGTGGCTGTGTCAAAGCAATCCTTACAGAGGTGTCTGTGTTGTAAGTGGTGCACGGCCTCCATTTGGAATGGGAAAAAAATTCTGTTGAGGTTGGACTTCTGGAGGGACCTATTGTGGATGTTATGAAAAGGAATTATGGGGATTAAAAAAAAGTGCAAAGTATTTGAATTTCAGGAGAACTGAGCTCAATGGTGCATGGCTGTTTAAGTTGGTGGAGCAATTTGTCTGTTGGCTTACCAACTTACCAGCATGTCTTAACAAACTCATCACAGCAAACCCGAAACAGAACTCTGATGATTTCTCTGACAATACAGATGGTAAGATAATTATACAGAGACTACTTTTCCAGACCAAGGACACACCAGTAACCTCAAATCAAAATTTCACAGAGAAGTAAGAGATCCTTTTGAAAACCCCAGATTCCTGTTGCTATGCTATGTGATGCCATCCAATGTCTGTGAGTTTGCTGTGTGGTAGGGTTTCTAAAACTTGGGACTGCGGATGGAAATTAGCGTCAAGCTACAATCCGGCATGTTTACATGTTTCTGCATGTTGTAGCGATTAGAAATTTGGCAGCGTTAAATCTGAAAGATTTAGTTGTTAAATTATGAATTATTATCAATTAACAATTCACTGTATTGTTCTCGTTGGGGGCACCAGCCTTTTATAAGGCAAACTTTAATTTAATTAATTAATTACCCGTTTAATACCCTGAAATAGAGTAAACTAATCAAATCAAGTTTTATCAATCTCAAATCTTAAGACAGAGTTCTCGCTTCAGGGACACTGAATTCTGAAGAACACTAACAGACAGTGAGTTTAAAATCAATAATCACAAATTTATTAAAATGAAAATGGTTACAATGCATGAAAATAAATGGTAGATTATAGATGAAATAAGAATAAACAATAAATTGAATGGAAACCAGGAAACATAAAACGATGGAGATGGTTGTGTATATGCCTAAAGAATATATGACCTATACGAAAATCTGTGAAGAATTTCGGAGAGAATTTGGATTTAATCAATCTAAATGTCAGAACACTTTTTAGTTTAAGAGCGCATCAAGCCTCCTTCTAAGTACAAAGTAACTGGACATTTGCCTACTTGGTCGTAGAAGACTCGTGGTTCTCTCTGAGGTTCGGAAGGTCCAGGCTACGGGTGGCTCACGTCAGACCGTTGTGGATCAAGTTGATTCGGGTTGGTTCAGCTTGGGAAGCCGAACGGCATGTCTGTGGTCCGAGTCCAACCAGCGCCCCACGGATCCTTCTGCAGTTCGATCAGAGGCCTCTGGCAAGCGTAGACTTTGAAGACTTTGAAGTGGGCCGCGACTCAAAAAATCTCAAAAAGGTTTTGACGAGAAGATGAAAAATCTGATCCGCAGAAGTATCTTTAAACACCATCACTGGCCAGGTTAAGGATGTCTCACAGACGACTATGCCAGATCAAAAAGATCAAAATCAAAATAATGCTGTGCAGGCTTTTGAGGATTTAGATATTCAGACTTTCAAAATTAAATCTGAATATAAAAGTTGTTAATCTGCGGATCAAAGTTGTTTCTAATAAAAATGAATAAAAGTATGCTGCTCAGCATAAGAAAAAGAACTACACGTGCCTGTAAGACAGAGGCCTAACAGTGTAGTCAAAACGAAGTAACGAGGAAGAAAGTAACGGAAGGAAAGAGTGATGAAGACAAGCGAGGAAAAACGAGAGAGAAACGAGAGAGAGAGAGATCGCGCTCAGTTATAAGGCCCCCACGGAGTGGGCGGTGGTGACATCATATGCCGATTCTCGCCTATAACTATTATTATTAAGTAATAATTAAGTTTGCCGTTTAATTACTCATATCACTCAACTCACCATAAGTATAGGTCTCAAACCACATGCACAAATGACAAGATGGTGATATCAAACAATTCTAATGCATTTAAAGAAAAACACACAAAAAAGTAACTATAACTCGGTTATTGTCAGGCTTGCTGTGAATCAAGAACACAGGGTTGTGTATAACTGTGGACAAACTAATATTACGTGATAGGCACTGTTAAAAATACATAGCAACACATATTGATTACATTATCCCTAGATTCGGCAATTGGTGCAGCGCACGTCCAGGATTGTGTCATACCAAGAAAAGTCACTAGGTGGAGCTGTTGGTCTTTTAAAGAATTCACAGATCAATTAGATTTGGCTCTTATTAAACTCTAGTATGTTATCTTTATAACCAGACATGGTAGACAGTTCATTCAAAGTACACTGGAATGTACATCACACCCTGAGTACACATTTTAGGTTTTAGAACTCTGATATCAGTTCCATAAAGTCAATTCTGCAATCAGAAGTTATCTGGAGGGTTTAGGGAGCCAACAGGAGATCCAAGTCTCAGGAGATCAATTGAAGATATTTACGACCTGCAGCTGTTAAGCCAGGCCGCCTTTTCGAGGAGATAGGGGATCAGGATTGTTTACCCATGTTGGTGAAGTGTGAAAGGCCTGTAAATAAGAACCAGGTGAGAAACAGTTCAGAGGGAAATCTCAGGGACAGGCTGACGCCAGTCGGGGTCTCGGCAAATCACATACTGCTTGATTTCCCCCCAACGTGTCGGAGGTCATCCTAAATCAGATAGAGCTTTGTCATAGCAAATGCAGATGGCGGGTCGCTTGGTGGTCACGAAAACAGGAATCAGACCTCAATTTACGACGTGGAGGTGTTATTCTCACAGAGGAGGTCTGTAAAACTGGGGGCCATTTGGGATTCAGTATGAAAGCTCCAACTCTCCTTTGAATCTTAATGTTCCCTGATGCTACAATGTTCATTAATGTGCACTGTCCCATTCAAATAAATCAAATAAATAAATAAATAAAATAAAAAAAAGTTGAAACACAAAAAGATATAAAAGTCCTTAAAGTTAAAAAAACAATAGAAGGACAGGGGGGATGTTGTGGAACCATGGTTAACGCACTAAAATTGAAAACAGGCCAAAGACATAGTTAAAATCTGTTCAATACAATTTTAAACAGTTTAGATCAGTTAATCTGATGGACTAGATTGATTGGATTATATTACATTATTGGATTCGATCAATATCAATCCTCTGCGCCAAGGAACCAGGGGCAGGCAATTTTTTTAGTAACTTTTTAAGTCTGCTGAAGCACATTGCAACCCAGCTGGTGTTTTTGGTTCAACCATAATGTTCGAAATGTGTGTTTTCTGTCATATGTGTTTTTTTTTTAGCTTTTACTTTTTGTTTAGCTGTTACTTTCATTTTTTATGACATTACAGTTTGTTTTTCTTCTTTCTTGTGCTGTGTTTTTGTTTTTTCTTTGTGCTGTTTCTTCCTTTTCTGTTTTTCTTTCCTCCATTTTAGTTTTCCTCCTACTAGTTTTTTTTTGGTTGAATTTTTTTTTTGGGAATAACGACCAAAAACCAGATCCAAAGAAACTGTTTGACAAACAAAAACCTTCCTACTCTAATCAAAAGGACATGCAAGTGGCTGATATGGTAAACCAAATCACAAGGTGATTAAGTTTCCAAATAAGCGTGGAAGTCTCACTTTACCCTGCTCTCCAATAAAAACCTGCTTTTGCACCTTTGCTACATTCATAACATGTTAAAAGCTTTTTAAAAGCTTTTATTTCTTTTACCAAACAATTTGGGCATGACTTTTTATTTCTTTTAATTGCTTATTTTTATCTTCTTGGGTGCTGAATACAAGGTAAGGTGTTGTAGTAGCTGTGCAAGCAGCCCATATGACTCAATCCAGAAGAGAAAGGATTATAAGGTCCCAAGTTTGATAATATCCTTTGCTTTCCGCTTGGACTTACCCTCCATCCTAACCAACAGAAGATAATGTTGATTGCTTTTAACTGTATGAAGATATTTCTTCTCATAACCCTATTCCTGGCCTTTCAGACATCCTCAAGAGACAATGGAGTGCCATATGCAGGGTAATACAATTTGTGTCTTTTGTTTGTGTATTTTGTTTTAACAATGAAAGTTCTGCTTGGCCACCATCAAGCTCCGCCCAAGTAACTGAATAACAAGCTATGGTAAGAACAAGTTTGCTGTCTGAAGGCAACCCTGTCCTCACCTGTTACAAAGACTTTTCTTTTGATTTTATCAAACATCATGCTTTTACTGTTTTAGATGTTTATGTTCTTTGGGGTAACTCTAAGGCAATATCACAGCTCCACTTACAGCCATGGCATTTGTACTACAACCATAACTGCTTTCATTTGAACAGAAACAGTTCTTGAAATGATGTCATTAGATTTGTCACCCTCAGTCTAGAAACACAGACCACAGAGATCATTCCACAGGGGGGTCACCTATGAGATCACAACCAGGCACCAGCAGCTTTGGCCTTGGAGGGTGCCTGCAGAGCCACTGAACATTGACCACACCCTCATCCCAGCAGTGACAACCCCGCTGACAGCACAGTAGCTGATAGGCAATGCTGACACTCCAGGGGGGCAAGGCAGTCCCCAGAGACCAGGAGGCAGCCATTTACTATACTCACAGCAACAACCATCACACCAGATGGAGAACCTCTACAGTCAGCAACGGAGCTGACAAGACCGTCCACTAGGGGTGCAACAATACACAAAATTCACGGTTCGGTTCGGTTTGATACGTTTCTATCATGGTTCAATACATTTTCGATACAAAATATGAGAAATGTCAATGCCTTTTTACTTGTGGTTTATTAAAATAACCAGCATTTGTTTTAACTCAGAGTATATTTTCATCAAATAGATTTAAATGCAACTCTTGCAGCTAAACCAGGCACATTCTTCGGAATCATAAAAACAAAAACGTCACTTAGACTTTGACTTCCTTTATTGTCATTACACAAATTACACAGCAGTGCATTTGGAATGAAATTTCATTGCATTGGCTTCCTGGATTGTAACAACACACAGTGATATTGTTCATGAATAAGTGTATGAAAATATGAATGCTATTAGGGCCAGAATAAATAGTATAAAAAATAAATATGAAAACAAGGGCTTTGCAAGACACATCGATTAACACTGTCAGTTAAAAGTGACCTATAACTATTGACAAAATATTTATGTGGAATGAAGTGTATTGCACTGTTACAGATTAAAAAACAGCCATTATATACCACGTAAAAATAAGAATAAGTAAAAATTAAATGTATCTAATAGAGAACTCACCCATCTTATGTGGTGCATTCTTAGCAGCAAAGTAAATATTACAAAGAACTAGCTATAAGTGTATCAAGAGTCGTTATCCACAACAGAAAAGGGTCTCATGTCGACAGCAGTAAAAGTAGCTAAAAGTCGACTTCCTTTGCCCTCTTTGAATCATGTGCTAATGACAGTCTAAATGACCCAGGTAAAGTCTGTAGCATGTGCACTGCTTGTTGTTTCTGTCTGGTTCAACTTGTTTTAACACCGGGATGATGTCAGCGTTTGTTGTTTTCCCCGACGTAGTTTATCATTGTGTTGCACTTCCAGAGATGTCCACGAGTCTCTGATTTAGAGTCCGAGTCGAGTCACGAGTCTTTGACCTCGAGTCGAGTCAATTCTCGAGTCTTTGAGGGGCAAGACTTGACGAGTCACGAGTCTTTGATCTAGAGTCCGAGTCGAGTCACGAGTCTTTACACACACATATATACGTGTATGTATATATAGCCTATATATATGTGTGTGTGTGTATATATATACATATATATATATATATGTATATATATATATAGATAGATATATAGATATATATAGATATATATGTATGATGTAGCCTCTGGCAAATATACAATTTATCCAAATTTCTATTCAGCCTTTTTTTTATCTTCCTGAAAAATTTTCTGCTTTGCACATGCATGCCATGGTCAGATGCAAAACAAACTTGCCATGAGCAGCCAAAAAGAAACTATATGGCATTTAACAATACAATAAAATAAAGTAGTGAGAGGTGGTAGCCGTGCTGTTGGAAGTTTGTGTAGCAGTAGGTCAATATAAAGGGTAGCAAAGCTGGCGGGGAGCATTTGTGCTTGCCTTGATGGCTGGTGATGACTGACTGACTGATGACTGATATGTGGGTGGGACAGAACCTCAAATTCCCTGAAAGCCGCGCAGCGCGGTTTTGCCCTGCAGACCCACTGAAGGTGCAGAGCAGAGCCGTGGCGTAGGGGGAGGGCTGATCCCCAAAGAGACACAGGCTCTCGAGAATAGCGATGTCACACGCTCATAAAACATGTTACAGACTGAGAAAAGAAATAAACAACACCTCACTTCGCTTCTCTAACCCTTTGCTGGTCCCAACCACACAGCTTCATGATTTATTCAACTTCTGTCCACCTATAGCCGTGCAGAAAATATGTTTTGTGTAATGTATGCAGTGTTATTTATTTCTGTACCTCTACGGTGCACTTTTCTTCGTCCATGGTGTCGTGCTGTCTCTGGGACCCTCTGACCGACTGCTGACCTTCCGGTTTTGACGTAATGACAAACAACTGAGGAAATTCACATTCGACAGTCTGTAAATCGTATTTTATTTTGAAACTTCCGGATTCCCACACGGTGACTTCCCCGTCTGGTGCTTCCTTAACGACACAAATTTACGAGGTTTTGAAGCGGCCGCGGAGAGGGAGAAAAGCGAGGCGAGGTAAGAGAGGGACAAACGCTCCCAGCACACTCAAAAAACCCTCCATAAAATTAAGATTGCCCACGAGTCTTTGATCTCGAGTCGAGTCAATTCCCGAGTCTTTCAGGGTCGAGTATGAGTCAAGTCTGGAGTCTCCAAAAATGCGACTCGAGTGCCACTCGAGTACGAGTCTTTAACTCGAGTGCCCATCTCTGTGCACTTCCGACATACTGTTGTGTTTTTGTCCACGACACGCTTACCATCAGGGTCACACCTAACACAGAAGCCAAAGTAGTCCCAAACACCAGATCTGAATGAAAGTGGAGGGTCTTCAATTTCAGCTGAAGGTAAAGCACTCTCCATGTTGCAGCGCCGTAGCATATGTAGCTTCTTCTGTCTCAGCCAAATACATCCATGGTCTCAACAGCTTGGCCGAATGAAAGGGGAGGTGCGCGCGCAGCTCAGCGGATCTGTGCTCGTCAATGCAGCCTGGAGTAGTCGAACACAGATTCACTGAACTTTCAGTGCACAGTGCCTCGTCAGAAATTGATGAAATAAATAAATACATAATAGCGTATTGTTCGGTTCATGGGTGTATCGAACCGGGACCACTGTATCGAACGGTTCAATACAGATACATGTATTGTTGCACCCCTACCGTACACACCTACAAGCTACAAGACTCTGAGACCTGACGAGACATCAGCGATCCACACCTGCAGCCTACAAGATGCTGAGACCCCATGAAACATCAACGATCCAAACCTGAAGCTGAGATCCACCTATAGAGTTGCCATGGCGCTGTAAACAGCAGCAGCCTGTCCAGTTTGCTCTCCACATTTTTAGCTTTTTTGTCTTTTTTTCCTTAATTTTTTAACAATTTTCAAAAGATTTCCTTTTTTGATCTTTTTCTGACCTTCCTGCACTTCTTATTAAGAATCTTTTTTTTTATATATATCCTATGGATATCTTTTTCATTGCTGCCAGGAGGCATTTCTGAGGATAACAGCAGAGTGGTCTTTTTTGATCATCATAATTTCCCTGAGGGAGTTTCCCCAAAGGGATTAATAAAGTACAATCTAATCTAATCTAATCTAATCTAATCTAATCTAATCTAATCCAGACACCAGCAATCCAGCAGCGCAGCCTTTGTGTTGCCATTTTGTGCATCAGGACACCAACTATGTAGCAGCCAAACACCTGCAGTCTTCAAAGATCAAAGCTCACTGCAAACACCTTTGGTTTTGCACCAGACACCAGAATTCTAATTTTTCTCCTTTACCCCTCCCCTATCATGATTTGCACCAGACACAATAATTTTATCTTTGTCCTTTACCCCTTCCCTTTAAAAGTCAGCAAAAGCCTGGTTACCTGTCACTCAAATGGTGAAGTGATACGTTTTTCATGGACTGTTTTATTCTGAAGGAGTGAACCTCAAATCATAGACTGTCATTACCTTGACTCTAAATCTTCATCATTGGACTGTTTTGATTTTCTGTTTGGTCATCTTGGACAACTTGGCTCATCATCTGAGCTTCTTTGCATAAATGGACTCATGGCCAATCACAGGGCTAATTCTCAAAAGCAAGAGACATGACAAACACGTTCCCCGACAGCACTCATGTCCAAGTCATCCAACAACTGGGCTTTACCCATCTGGACACTCCTTTTGACACTCTTGCAAGATTTAAGGCATCATCTTTCATTAACTCATGATTATACCAACTCCACCAACTGTACAACCCATTTGCCCTCTTGTTCAAGCAACATGTAAGCATGCTTGCAGCATCTGAAGTCTGTATGTAAGGTTTCTTTGAATTTCTGTTATAACCATCTCATTGTTATTAATTTTGCAGTGATTATGGATTATCAAAAGGGGGAATTGTGATGGAAAATTGTGGTAGTTAGACTTCTAAATCTCTCCACACTGAACCATCTCCTCCCCCTTACCAGTATACAAGGTACTTATGTTTTCCCACCTTGACCCACTCCCTGACCCCCACCATGAAACCAGGTCCTTTTCAGAAACTTTCCCCACCCTACATCCTGCCAGACTTCTTTGACTTTAGAATCCTTTTGTCTCCTCACCTTGCCCTTTAGTCTCCGAAATTGTGATGTCTTCATTAACAGACAGGTTGTGAAGCCTACCTTAGAAGGCATCCCTCAACTATGCTTCCCCTCCTCCTGACACCTTCAGCTCAGGCTGACCCCCACCCATCCTGGAGCCCTTGATCAAAGATCAGTGACATATTCATGTAAATTGTATCTTTTGTCTGCTATTGTGTTGCCATGTCTAGTCAGTGCCCCTCTTCCCATTTGGTGTATCCAATTTGCCGAGATCTCCCCTTGAGTCAGGGTCCTTCTTCATTCGAACCACTCATGTGTTGACTGACCTTTTCTTTGTAAAGAAAATTAAACCATATTGGCCAGCAAGTCTCTATTTCATTCTTCACCAGGAACAGGGAAAACCTTCCACGACAGGAACAGCCAACTGGAGGCAGACAGAGAGACATTTGCTATCCCAATTAATAATAGGATAATTGGACCAGTTAATGTGAGGATGTTGTTTCACCATGGGAGACTTAACACTACTGGAGGGAATCCCAAAAAAAGCTAATAAGCTTGCGATGATTACCCAAGATCAAAAGAGAGAGTGGGATATTGTGGTGAGTGACCGAGGTCATTAGTCTGCCATCTAGAGCATCAACTTTCTTTGAGTGAGACAACGGAATAAACAGGATATTATGAGAAACAACAAACTCAGAGTGATAAGGTTTTCATCCTCCCCTGAATCTAAGAAAATCTAAGAATGGTGAAGGGGAAGAAGTAGAATGACTCACCCTCATGCTCTTCAATAATGATGAGTCCGCCCTTTTGGCTGGTTGGGGCATGATAGAATGGAGTGATCACTTTAGCCGCAGCACAAACACAGCTGCTCCTCAAGGCGTCGCTGCCTTTCTCAGTCGAGTTTTATCCAACTGCATCAGTACATCCAAGGCACTAGGGGAAGTTTGTGAGCGACAGTGGCAGAGCAGGAAGAGGAAGGGACTGAGTGTTAACTTTGCAGATTAGAGTTGAATAAATGAAAAAAAGAGAAAATCTCAGAAACCTCCTCCTATAAGGCTTTAGCCCACTTAGCTGCCCTCCCTCAGAGTAAATTAACCGCGTAAGCTGTCTTGGCATCTTTAGAAGAGCAGCTAGAAGGCTGCAATTTAAACATCAAATCACAATTCAAAATCAATCGACCACATTGACCAAAATCTCTGCAGTAAGACTCCAGAGGAGAGACATAGAGTTTACTAGTAGACTGAACATTTTGTGAAGGAGGAGCAGCGGCTGAAGCTGAAGGAATTCTCACAGGAGAGACTGCAGAAACATGGAGGGAAAAGTTATTAAACTGAGAGCTGATTTGAACTACCTGGCTGGAGAGATCCTCAATTAAGCCAGCTACTCCCTGTAGCATACAGTCATGTTGACACAGAAGGATTTCTTGGTTTCACTGCTTCTTTAATTTACTTGGGCTTTGCGGTTTCCATTTGTAGCAGGACGTTGGATTTACTGTCAAGGAACCAATCCCTGAAAAGATGATTGTTGGACTCAGAAGCTGAAGCCTGAGACAAACAACAGTTTGATTGAGTTTATTGGTTACAGCTCCAAACAACATGGGGGGAGAGGGGGTCCATGCACATGGAGGAGTTCAGTGACTAAGATGAGTTTTTACAAAGTGACAGGGTGAGAGCTCCAGGAGAACACTGTGGAGAGTGGGAGCAGAAACGGAGGTAAGCATCCAGCAGTCAACAAAAGCACATCCACAAAATAACACTCCTTCCAAAGAAGGCAGAACTCCTTAAAGGAGAACAAAAGGCTGAGAGTCAGATAAACTGAGAGGAGATATGGCCAACAAACCACTCAAAGTGAGGCAATCCACCAGCAATGAGAAGGTGACTCCAGGCAGCTCCTCTCGTGTGTGATTAGGTGAATCCCAGCAGGTACACGGAGAGCAGTGAAAAAGAGGTAACCATGCCCACAACAGGCAGAGGAGCAGGAAGGAAGGGGGAGAGATTCTGATAGCAGGGATGAATCCTCACACTAAAAGCTTCTAATCTCATACAACTTAAGTTGTATTAAATAATCATGTTCAAATGATATAATCATCATTTACAAATGTATATAAATGGTTTGTTCATGATTAGTTAGCTATCTACTAATATCTACTAACAACTTATAAATGCATTAAAATTATCATTATTATAAAGTGTTACCATTTTATTTTGTAATACAATCATGATCAAATGATAAATATCCATTTCTTATTTTGTTATTACTGTTGTATTTGTTTTCAGTATTATTCCTGTTTTTAATTATTATTTTTGTTTTTATTTTGACAAAATTATCACTACCATTTTCTTGTTATTAATAGTTAATAATAGTTGTTATTTTTAATGTCAGTGTTATCAGATGTTTAATGGAAACAATAATACACAATATCAGGCTGGAGGTTTATCATGTACATTTATTTGGCTTGTTTGGCAAAATACTGACAAAGAGAGACAGGTTACCGTCCTCAGTTATGTAGACGTATGTGACATATATAGCAATAGAAATCTAATATAGCTTCAGAGTTATGTATATGCAAACATTACTGTACTCAGCTCAGCATAGATTAATCTGTTTTGGATAATACATACATAACTTATTATTTTTTAATATATATCTTATTTATAGCATTAAGATTTATTCCATTATTGGATTATTTTGCTTATGTTATAAGGAAATGTTTGTTTTATTGCTTTTTGGAGTCTATAAACAGCACTTTGGAGAGGTATTGTTTAAATTGTTTAAATGTGCTATACGTATTAAGTGAATTGGATTGGATTTTATCAGTACAGTAATTATAGTTGTTATTATTTTGCTATCATTTTTAGTTTTTCCATTTTAATTGTAATAGTTATTTTGATGATAAGTATTATTTTACTTGTGTCTATTATTTTTGTCATTGTCTAATTTATTAATGTTCTGATTATTTTCATATGCTCACTTGCTACTCTTTAAACATAAATGGTTTACAGGCAACTGAACATATATTTTCGATGTGTTATGTTTTGTTTTGTCATTTGTTTTTATGGTTGTGTTAATGTCACACTGGCTAGAATCTTGTAAAACGTTCAAGGAAATAAGTTAAAGTCAGAAAATCTTCTTTCTATGGAGTCCCTAAACAGACATCAGCAGAAAAAAAGTTTGAGTTTCTCATGTGCTCACAAAACCTGATTAAACCAACATAAAGATTATTTCTTTATTGTGACAGAATGTTTCACCTCCTTGGAGATCCAACAGATGTCTGATTCTTACTGTAGAGTCAGTTTAATCATGATGGTAAGCAAATTGCTGTTTTTAGATGCAGTCCCAGGCTGAAGAAGAGGTTGACAACTCAACAGGTAATGGTTCCTTCCTACCCCTTAGACTGTGACCTGAGTGGACCAGGGTCCCAGACAAGGCTGCACTCCCTCAACCCCAAGCTCCCCAAAGCACCGCAGTAACTGAGAAGAGCCTCCAGGGGCAGAATCGTGCTCCAGAGCTTCACCACTATGCAGCATGGGCAAGTTTACATTAGAGGATGGATCCCTGCAGGTGAGTGAAGCTGACAGTGAGGTGTCACATCGAGAATAAAGGCTGTTACCAGCTTTGTCCACTAGATGGAAGCAAATCATCCAAGAGAATGAATGAAGGAAGGAATATTTATTAATTTTAAAAATGTAAAAGAAAATTTTTTCTTTTTTTTGAAAAACAAAAAATCAGTACAATGGAATTCAGCAGTTTTATCAAACAGTCCAAAGGCAAGTATAAGCCAACTGTTTAAGTCACAGTTTAACTTCTTTTACACTTTACAAAGTAGTGGAATTTCCACCCCTTCTCCACTGCTGAATAATGAAAACAATCCAGTCATTTTTCCTCCAAAGACAGAATACACACACACACGAACACACACACGAACACACACACACACACACACACACACACACACACATCTATATCTATATATATATATATATATATGTATATGTATATATATATATATATATATATATATATATATATATATATATATATATATATATATATATATATATATATATATATATATATATATATATATATATATATATATATATATATATATATATATATATATATATATATATATATATATATATATATATATATATATTAGGGGTGCAACGATACAGAAAATCCACGGTTCGGTTCGGTTCGATACGTTTCTGTAATGGTTCAATACATTTTCGATACAAAATATGTGAAATTTCAATGCCTTTCTTACTTGTGGTTTATTAAAATAACCAACATTTGTTTTAACTCAGAGTATATATTTTTTAATTGAATTAAATGTACTTCTTGCAGCTAAACCAGGCACATTCTTCAGTGCATACTTAGAATCATATAAAACAAAAACATCACTTAGATTTTGACTTCCTTTATTGTCATTACGCAAATTACACAGCAGTGCACTTGGAATGAAATTTTGTTGCATTGGCTTCCTGGATTGTAACAACACACAGTGATATTGTTCATGAATAAGTGTATAAAAATATAAACATTATTAGGGCCAGAATAAATAGTACAAAAAATAAATATGAATACAAGGGCTATGCAAGACACATCGATTAACACTGTCAGTTAAACGTGACCTATAACTACTACAAATATTTATGTGGACTGAAGTGTATTGCACTGTTAGAGATTAAAAACAACAGTCATAATATACCATGTAAAAATAAGTAAAAATTTAATATATCTAATAGAGATGTCACCCATCTTATGTGGTGCATTCTTAGCAGCAGAGTAAATATCACAAAGAACGAGCTATAAGTGTATCAAGAGTCGTTATCCACAACAGAAAAGGGTCTCATGTGGACAACAATAAAAGTAGCTATGGCCCGGTCGGTTTCCTTTGCCCTCTTTGAATCATGTGCTAATGGCTGTCTAAATGACCCAGGTAAAGTCTGTAGCATGTGTGCTGCTTGTTGTTTCTCTGTTTCCACTTGTTTTAACCCCGGGGTGGTGTCAGCATTTGTTGTTTTCCCCCGACGTAGCTTAGAATCGTGTTGCACTTCCGACATTCTGTTGTGTTTTGTCCACGACACGCTCACCATCAGGGTCATACTTAACACGGAGGCCAAAGTAGTCCCAAACGGAGAGACAGCAAGCACGATCTGTGGCAGCGGCAGCTCGTAGTGGCATTGCTGGCATAAGCCAGATCTGAAT
The DNA here is from genome assembly GCA_036419115.1 of Scarus forsteni. Classification (NCBI taxonomy): domain Eukaryota; kingdom Metazoa; phylum Chordata; class Actinopteri; order Labriformes; family Labridae; genus Scarus; species Scarus forsteni. The sequence goes on from JAZDUH010000023.1 coordinate 1,516,769, forward strand.
GATAGTGGAGGGTCTTCAGTTTCAGCTGAAGGTAATGCATTCTCCATGTAGCAGCGCCGTAGCGTCCCGTAGCCTCTTCTGTCTCAGTAGCTTAGCCAAATCAGAGCTATCTCTACAGCTCTGAGCCGAATGAAAGGGGAGGTGCTGCGTGCAGCTCAGTGGATCTGTGCTCGACAAAGCCGCCCGGAGTAGTCGAACGCAGATTCACTGAACTTTCAGCACATAGCGCCTCGTCAGAAATTGATCAAATAAATAAATACATAATAGCGTATTGTTCGGTTCAAAGGTGTATTGAACCGTGGCCACTGTATCGAACGGTTCAATACAGATACATGTATTGTTGCACCCCTAATATATATACATAGCCTATATGTATATATATATATATATATATATATATGTACATATATAAACATGTTAATATATATATATATATATAAATTATATATATATATATATATATATATATATATATATATATATATATACAACATGTAAATATATAAATATATAAATATATATATAAATGTATATATATATATATATATATATATATATATATATATATATATATATATATATATATATATATATATATATATATATATCTATATATATATATATATATATATATATATATATATATATATATATATATATGTTGTTTTTTTTGTACATACAGCTCCACAGGCTTGTGTCAGGACCAACAGCATCAATTCTGAAGGTTAGAATAATATCAGAATAACTCAGCAGGTCTGCCCACTAAGCCCACTCCTGTTTGCCCTCTTATGATGGAGCTGTTGTCTGTTGCCTTAGAATCTCATCCTGATGTTTCTGATATCCATCGGTATGAAGTCAAAGGTCTCTCTGTATGCAGATGATATGTTATTTAAATCTAACTTTAGCCTTCTCTGTCCCAGGAACTCTTCAGTTCTTGAATCCTTTGGTAAGATTTCAGGGTTTAAGCTCATTTTAAATTAAAGTGATTTTTTTGCTGTTAATAAGAGGCAAAGCTGATCCACTGAAAACTCTTCCATTTATGATCTCTAAATCCAGCTTTGTTTATCTTGGTGTGCATGGAGCTGACACAACAACAAATCTTTATATGGCTTTATTTACTCTGGTAAAACTACACTTTGAATGTTGGACGCTGCTTTATCTATTCATTGCAGCCTGAGACAATGCAGTTAAGAAGAATAGTCACCACAATTTCTTGTAATTATTCCTGAGTGTCCCTTTTTTCATACCACTATCCATTTTCCATTAATTAGATATTCATATCCTTGATTTGTTTGGAACAAGAAGGCAAAGAAAATCCCCTTTGTTCATGGTACAGTAGTTTCCTGTTAGCGGCTATTTGTTGTCACAGACTCTTACAGACTTTGTCTTACTGAGAAAGAGGATTTTGAGAAAGAAATTTCTACTGCAGCTAAAGGACTTAGTGGACACATGGAGCTGAGACAACCACACTTCAAAAAACTGAACTATCCCTTTAAGACAGCAGAAATGACCTTTTTAAATCTAGCCATGGCACCATTGGACAGATTTCTACTCATCACTGTGTACGTACACCATGGGCGTCGCCACCATTCAATGTGAAGGGGACGTGTCCCCTCCAGATTTCAAAATTCTTCATTTGGACCCCCCCCACATTTAACAGAAAATATCGGTTCATCCAGCGCCGTTTCTATTGCCTCGTAAAAGAATCCATTCCACTTGATCGCTGATAGAAAACACATAGTCGGCTTGTTAATCCACTCCGCGTTTTCCGGACAACCTTCAACTACCGCATGAAGTGAGTGACAGTGCATCTCAGGCAGAGAGTGAGAGCAGCAGGCTGCTCGAAACAGGAGGTAACGTCTGTTAGCCCTCAATATTAACACGAGGCCACGTTATATTAATGTTCAGCTTAGAAATGAAAACTAGAGGTAAGCTAATGAATTGTTGCAATATTTGCTCCTTCCCCAGACATAATGGATGTTAGAAAATTCTTAACAAATAAGCAGAAAGTAAGTCCAAATGTCCCCACAATACAGGTGTTTTGCTAATGGACACGTTAGCTGACTTATTTCAGTTGTTGATAGAAAAAAACGATGCTTAATTAATCCATCCTGATCCCGTTTGACAGCAGATTGATACTGAGAGTGAGTCAGAGGCAGGAGCAGGGTCAGCAGCTTGGGACGTGAGGGAGAGGGACAGTGCAGAGACTTCAGTCATGGAGGTGAGTGATTTACGGTGATGGGCTGGGAGTTACAGGATGGATTTGGGCAAGATGACGTTACATTACTCCACACAGCTCTACAAACATCTAATATGATTACTGATCAGTTGAAGTTTCTTGTATTTAGTTTCTATTGGCTCCAGATCAAAAGTAACTGTATGTATGTATGAATAATCATTGTAGCTAGGGGTGGGAAATTTGGCAAAAATATCATATCACGTTTTTTTCATTTAAAATCATAATCATGATTTTATCACGATTCTTTGATTTTTCTAGACTAATTTGCATGTTTGACCATTTTTCCCATGTTTGACATATAAACATGTTAAACTCTAACAGAAAAAAAAGACAATTAAAGCCAAAGAAACTTTCTGAACAGGTTTTAATTTAAATAGTGCAGTTTTTATACAAAATGTGCAATAAATGTAAGCATAAAAGGTAATGAACAACAATAAAATGCACTTTTTGTAACATAAAAACTAAACACATCAAATAGCTTATTGAAAAAGTGTCAAATATAAAGGCTAACTTAAGTAACTGGTTATCTCTTAAAGTACAACAATTTAGAACAAATGTTATCTAACTGTAATGTCTATAATCTGAGTGAATAATACAGCTGCTTTAGAACATATTTTTGTTCAGACATCTTAAAGCTTCTATCTCTTTTCTCTTTCCACCATGGCTTCACGCTACATAACCAAACAGGAGATCCCATCATGCACTGCGCGTAATGTGCTGTGATTGCACGTCATTGTCTCTGCACCCAAACAGACGATCTGACGCTATTTCTGCTTTATGAGATCATCCCCAGGTTATAATCCTTAACAATTTAATATTGTCATATCGCACACCACGAATTGTAGCACTGTCATGAGGCTACTGATGTCAAATAATACCTATAGACTGTAATAATTTAATCAAAGTTGTTTGAGGAGGAAAAAAGTTGGAGACCCCTGATCTAAAGCTACTTAAACTGTGCCTTATTTATTGTTACCTTTTTATTTGTTTAAAAATGATAGGCTTTTTATTGTTTACTCTAATATCCAGGAGACATTAGACAGAGGAGAGGGAGCCATAGCCACAGTTCATTCTCTGAAGTTCTCTGCTTGACAGAGTAATTTTGTGTTATAAAGGCTACATAATGTCATGTCGTACCTGTTCATTGAGTGAGATTATGAATATTCTTATATAAATACAGTTCACTGTCACTATTGCTTGGAATGGTATCATGTTGTGTTACATCTAAGGCTAAATAAAAAAAGAATACACAAAATAGAAAGTAAAATGCAACCGAAAAGTCATTGTTGGTGATAAATTTTGTCATATTCATCACATTACCTTAGGCATGACAGTGAGTTTTAAAAGGCTGAAAGTTGAATGAGGACTTAATGTTGAGTCTGAAAAATGTGTCTTATAAGTAAAATTAGATGTTAAACAACCTGTTAAAATACATTAGAATGCAGAAAATGTCATCTAATTAACCCCTGGAACCCATACCAGTGTGTCCCCCCCACATTAAAAAAGCTTGTGACGCCCCTGACGTACACAATGCAAAATCCTCAAAGATGTTTAAGTTACTAAGAATTGGTCCAACAAAGGATTTCAGGAAAAACTTTTACTTCATTAATATCAAGATCATGTGCTAGAACCAAGTCAAGAGTATGATTGAAATGATGGGTAGCTTCACCAACAGACTGAATGAAACCATAAGAGTCTATAAAGGACATGAAAGCTGAGCTAAGAGTATCACTGTCTTCGTCAACATGGACATTAAAATCACATACAATGAGTATTTTATCACAGCTAACGACCAAATTTGATATTTGAAAAGATTAGTACATTCCTTTGTGGATTTTGCTTTACCTTATGAGAAATGAATCATTTCATTTTGTGAATTTTCCAAACAAATCATTCTGAAGATACAGTCAGTAGTAGCTTGATAATTTTCATGGTATTGTAACATATGCACAGGACACAAGTGTATCATTTATACCAATTTTTGGCAAAATGACTTCATGCTTTGTAAAGTATATTCACTGTCTCACGACTTAGTTTTTCGTTGTATTAAACTTTTACTATACCTGTTATTTCTTAATATAGTATTTTATCATTTTTATACCCTCATCATTAACTCTTAGTTTTTTTTTATTTAGACACTCTGTTACCAGCCATGACCAGTTTTTTTTTTATTTAGACACTCTGTTACCAGCCATGACCAGTTTTTTTTTTATTTAGACACTCTGTTACCAGCCATGACCAGTTTTTTTTTTTATTTAGACACTCTGTTACCAGCCATGACCAGAATACGATCAGATTATTTATTAATTGGTGGATCAAAACTGTGATTACAGACAATTCAACATTGGTGAATATACATTTATTTCAACATCTCTTTTTCTTTTAATAATATCTTTATTTAGTTTTACAAGGCTAGCCACATACAAGGCAAGTGTCAGTATCAAACAACCAGAAAAAAGGCAACAAAGCTGGCAGAGAAAATAACACATCCCTTTATATCATGAATTATGTGATGTCAAAAACAAGCACCCAAACATTGACTCCTAACCCCACCTCCACCCCATCATACAGACAAACAGGGAAGTCAGGAAGCTATAGAACAAGTTGAAACAAAACAAACAAACAAACTCATTTAAAAATTGAGAACAGAGGAGGCCAGGTAATGCTTAAGAATAAAAAAAAACTATAAACGCTGTTATGTATTTAGAAGCAGCAGCAGATTATTACAATATTGTGCAGTACAACACCAGACCAATCGGGTGAGAATAGTAAACTATCCAGCTCGCAGGAATATTAATCATAGATTTCTTTTTTTATGTATTTTTTGGGCATTTTGTGCCTTTGTTGATAGGAGAGAGACAGGATAGGCTTGTGAAAGGGGGTGAGAGAGTAGGGGAAAACACTCTGCAAACTGGTCACAGGCTGGATTCAAACCAGGACCTGCAGAAGTACGTATATGGGACGTGCCTGGTTGCTAACCACTCCGCCAAAACAGCACCCCAATAATCATAGATTTCTAAACCTTAACTACAAGACCCTTAAGTGTAATACCTGACAGTCGCGTTCCAATATTATCTTTTATATTTTTTTAAAGGTTTATCTGGCAGTCCAAACAGTCCAAAAACACAAAGGATACTTGTTCAATTTAAAATTGAAAATCATGTGCAGTCTATCTGCGATTTTTTTTCCAAAAATCTTCTTATGGATTTACAAGTCCATACACAATGAATAAAACTTCCAACTTTAACATTGCATTTTCTGCAGAGCTCAGAATCACTATGGTCCATTTTATTTGAAGTTTTCTGTGAGCGACGCAGTAGCCTGGATTAATTTTCTTGCATCCTATTGCAAGCTGAAATACTATTTGTTAGTTTCCATATTTGCAACCAAGTTATCTCTGCTGGGGCATCGGTGGCGCAGTTGGATAGTGCGCTTGGTCAGTGATCGGGAGGTTGCAGGTTCAAGCCCAGCTCCGGGCGACACATGGCGATGTGTCCTTGGGCAAGACACTTAACCCCAAGTTGCTCCCACTGCTGTATCAGTGGTGTGTAAATGGGCATGAAAGGGTGTGAATGTGTTAGAGATACTGATGGATAACTAACATAGAAACACAGAACCATCAGTGAGTGAATGTGAGAGTGAATGGGTGTGAATGGTTAAGTGTGACCTGTGGTGTAAAGCAGCTTTGAGTGGTCCAATGACTAGAATAGCGCTCAAGTCCATTTACCATATTTATACTTAGGTCTTTCAACATTTCCTTGCAAAATAACATGTGAAATTATTCTCTTTAGCTTTCTTTAGGATTCAAATTTTGAATTTTAGGCACATTCAACAAAAATCATTTTACAGATAACAGCATAAGCTCTCTTTATGTTCTTTACTGAGACAACATCTTGAAATCTTAATCATTTATCACTTGTAACATCTGCTGTGTGTCTTACTCTTCTTTTCTTATTTTTTCATTCATACTTCATCTTAATTTTTGCTGACTCCAAAAAAGGTTCATTCTTGACTGAAACTTAAATGAGATTGGGTTGAAACGTTAGAAAGGCCAGAATTTAAAGTAGATGCATTTTGATTTCGAGGGCCTCTAATCAGGAGTCTGCAAAAATATATTCTTCATCTAGAAGTTACTTGAACTAGTAATGGGCATTTCATGCTGTTCTTTTAATTTTGCATGATTGTGTTTTTAGAAAGGCAAATTCTTCTTAAGTTGGCACGCTCATCCTTACAGGCATGTGATCAACTGATTTCACAGTGATCTGTTTTGGGTGCAAAAAGAGGGATAAAGGAAATGATAACTAGAAAAGCACTCGGAGAGCGCAGACCTCCGCCAGCGCCACAGTCCTCTCCCATATTGTAATTTTCACCATAAATATTAGTCCTACTTTTATTTCATCTAAATATTTAGATTCCTTGACCATGAAAACATACCATTAACAACTGGATTCATAATGATGTCTATTTTAGTTTAGTAGTTATTCACCAAAATCCCATTTTTTTGTCATGGCGGCCAGACACTGATCCGGATCAACACCAAAGATGAATCAAGATGGACAGACAGACAGACAGACAGACAGACAAACAAACAAACTCTCCCAAAACATAACCTCCTTGGCGGAGGTAACAAAACAGTCTGTATGCTCATCCAGAGAGTTTAAGACTGAGACCTGGGTTTAAGATGTAAGACCAAATGTTTGGTGTCTGCTCCTTTTGGTGGCCTGGTCGTGGAGAAAGCCTGTGATCGCTCTCTGCTGTGCACCAGCACTGGGGATAGGCATCGAGATCAGGTTCGTGGGTGTCCTTATCATTTAAATGATGTCAGCTGGGATCCCAGAAGGGGCTCAGGCCAATATTAGAGCAGAGTTTGTCTTCAAGTGAATTTCAAACCAAGGTGTGAAAACTGTGGGGCTGGGTTTTAATAATAAATGACTTTTTTAGGGTGCAGACAGTCTTTGGCGGTGGACCATATCATGGTGCAACAATATTTGGTTAAAGATCATTTAAAGTTGTAGTCCATTTTAAGGTGCAGACAGTGCTTGTTTGTAGACCATGTTAGTTTTCAGACAGTCTTGGCTCCAGATAACAGAGGGTGCAGACCGTTTTAGGCTCAAGGCCTTGTCAGTGTTCAGAGTGTTTTGTTGCAGACCACTTAAGGGGGCAGACTGTCCTTGTGTGTGGATGTTTTGGACTGAGGACTTTCTTTGGATGTGGACACTTTTTGGATAGAGTTAACTTTCTTTTGATTAGGACCTCCCACAGATTTCAAACTTTTTATGTCAATCGTCTCAGATGTTGGACTTTGTTCTTGTTTGATTGGGACTTTCTTTGAATGTGGACCTTATCTGGAAATGGTCCTTCTGATCTTCCTGTGTTGTGGACTTTCTTTGACTGTGGACCTCTTGCTGATAGTGTAGACTTTCTTTGGGCATGTGTGTTCTTCAGGTGTTAAACTTTTGCAGGTGGTGCTGATCTTTTCTAAAGGTGCACTGTTTTCAGATGTGGGATGTTAGTTGTTTTTGAATGAGACCTCAGGATGTGGACCTGGACTGGATAGTGCAGACCCTCTTATAAAACCACAAAAGCCTGACCAAACATCATCTTGTCATTCAGAAGTTTGTGGTTCCTGCATGTTTCTTCATCCTGGTTTGACCCAAACCTTCACCCTTCAGGGATCAGATCCATGATGGTGCACATTTATTTCTATGAACTTTATCTTGGCTAATGTTCACTCAGACCATTTCCATGACGTCGTAATGACGTTCTTTTGTGATTGTGTTATGACCCTGGGGTGTGAACTGAGCGTGCCCAGAGAAGGGAGTGGTCAGGATTTATTTTCTGATAAGACAAAAGATTTTTATTGACTCAAGGACAACAAACTTGACCTCAGTGCAGCTTCTCACTGGCATGTCTGCTGTAACCTTTGACCCCTCAATGAAGGCTCAAAGCTGGCCGTGTATTTCTGGGTCTCTATTTAAGCAAACAAAAGCCAGCAACTCATGGTGGGTGGCTGTCTCACACAACATTTGACAGACAGTCTGTCTGACTAAGTTCAGTGTGACAGAAAACTAAACCAAAAGAAAAATTATATTACGACTTCACCCCTGAACCAAACGGTGTCCTTTGAATTTTAGGTGTGAGAGTGTCCACAGGTTCCTCTCACAGCCAACACGTTTGTGCAGAGCAAACTTTGGTTCACATTTGTGTAAAGTTAGATGATTTGGAAACTCTGGTGTGGACCAAAGAACCAAACTCTGGCCCGCCTGTAACAGGGAGTCCCAGAGTCCCCAGAGTTTGGTTTGTCGTTGGTGTGACAGCCGTTGAACCAAACAAGGGAAGTGAAATGAAAAACTCAATTGTGGCTTTTATTTGGCCAAATATCTCAACAGTGATCAAGCTAACATAACATTCACTGACAACATGTGCTGCTAACATCAGCATAATGCTTGCAGACATGTTAATTTTTATGTAAACACAATGGGGCTTTAAACATTGCTTTATTTGTTTGTGTGATGAAGTTAAAGACCTACAGCCATTTTGCAGTCCTTATCAGTTTGTTAGCAACCATCTTAATAACAATTACATTTTAAATTCACACGCAGAGTAATAGCAAATTTTTTATGTTGAAAAAAATGTAAAAACCGTGTTTGCATGATGACCGTCTCTAAGCTCTCAAAGCCTGTCAGACGAGTGGACGGAGAGGTTTAATCATTTCTCTAAAACATAAAATGCAGCTTGAACTGCCCCACTTTCATGGTGCTTATGTAATGGATCATAAGGTGAGCGGGAAATGATGTTGATTTTAGATAAAAGTCTAACTTTTTAGGTCAACCCTTTAGCAGGGCTATAATTGGGCGTTTGTTGCACATAGTTATGTAACATTCATAAGACTTTTTATGACAGGATAAACAGTAACTTTAATGTTGTGCATTAAGAATGAAGGAGTGAGAAATTATAAAAGAAAATCTATTAAAGAAAAGGCAAATGAAAGTGGAAATGTTAAGATGAATAAATAAAATAAAAATAAAAACCAATACATTTGCAATACAGGGCAATATTAATAAAAAAAATGAATCCATAAATAAAAAGGGTAATAGAATGAAAAATACAGACAAATCAAGAAAATTGATTTAAATAACAAGAAATATGCTTATAAATAAAATAAAAAGTAAACAATGTGGCCTGATAAAACAGTAGTTATAAAAAAAATGAATCCATTAAAAAAGGGTGATAAAAGTTGAAATATAAAGACAAATTAGACAAAACATAAGACATGCCTATAAAGAAAATGAAAAAATAAACAATGTAGCTTTATAAAGAATTATTAATCAAAAAAATAAATTCACATAAGAAAATGCTAAGAAAAGTAGAAATTTAAATACATATAAATACAATGATAAAAAATCTGCTTTATAAAGCATCTTAGTTTTAAGCTATGATGAGTAAATTGCTGTTGCTTTTTAGATGCACTTTATTGTTGCCTTTACCGTGCACATTAAACACCACATTGTCATTGCTTTAACTGCTGACTTTTTTCTTTTCTTTTTTTTAATTTTACTGCTTACAGTGTCAAAAGAATAGCAAAGGAAATATGCACAGAAAGATTTGCACAGTAGGAACGTTGTTGTGCACTGAGGACGTACTGAGGACGAAAGATAAACATGGAGAGACAACAGGCTCAAATCGTGGCAGCAGCAGCCTGCAGTGGCATGTCAGGTCGCAGCCTCAGATGCCACAACATCTGGCCGTTGTGTCACTTACAGACCTCCAGAGGCAGCTGCATCTGTTTCGTCAAACACAAGACATGACAGCTGTCACAGTAAGACCTTAACCCTTCTATTATCCTTGGGGTCATTTTGACCCCATTCAGTGTTTATAAAAAATAATAGTAAGTAATAAAAAAAGTTGATTTTTTGTTTTTGCTTCTGTTACGGCCCTGGACGTGTTTTGTAATATATGTTATTTGTGGAGCTGCTCTCCTTTTTGGTATGTTGTGTGTGTGTGTGAGTGAGTGCTTAAAGGGAGTGAGTGCTCTTGCTGCAGAGAGGATCTGTGGGGCAGCAGCCCTCAGGTGCCCCGACGTGATTGGTGGAGGAAGCCGAATCGGCTGAGGAAGAAACGACCCTTCCTTTGGCCTCGGAACAACGGCTCCGGATTCAAAAAGGCTCAGAAAGGAGATGGAGGTCGGCGTCTGTCCTGACAGCAGCAGATGCTGCCACTGTCGGCCTCCAAATCTTTACTGTGAACTTACTATAACCTTTGTTATAGGTAGTTTTTAGTTGTTTCCTGTATTACATATTGCGTTCGTAGTTTTGGGTAAATCCTTGTTTTGAGTGCCAGCCTTTGCTGCCTTTTGTTTTTATACCCTTTTTCTTTTTGTTAACATCTTGGTTTTTAGCTTATTTATTGTATCTACCTTTTGCCTTTGGCTTGTTTTTCTTTCTGTGAATAAATTGTGGAAACTTTTGATAATTGTTTTGTCTGTATTTAAATTTTGGAGAGGAAGAGTGATTTTCCTTTCTTACCCCTTTTTCCCTGCAAATTTGTTATGCACCTTGCCCCTAGACGGGTGTGTAACAGCTTTGTATTTAATGACTGCATGAATGCATAAAGTTATCATGATGATATTTTTTAATGTGCTGAACACATATTAAGATAAAATAATACTTTATTGTCTGATTACTCAGAAATGTGTTTCCATCATCAGCTCATCCTTCCTCATAGTGTCATCAATAAATACATCATAAAACGGTTAAAAAATCCAACTATATAACAACAGTCCAAACACCAATTGAGCCTGTATTCATAAGAATGTCCCAAGTCAGTGTCAGGGGTTTGTATGTGTGGAGCTCTCCCACCTCCTCAACACTGTTTGTTTAATAAGGAAATGTTTAATATAGGAAATAGAGATATTTAAAGGAGGATGACTGTTTGATGGGTTTATTGTGAATAAACCCATCAAACTACTGGACTACTGTAACGCACTCCTCATCGGGATCCCTGGCGAGAGCCTCCAAAGGCTTCAGTATGTTCAGAACAGCGCTGCCCAGGTCCTGATGAGGGTGCATAAACATGACCACATCACCCCCATCCTTCGCACTCTGCACTGGGAACCCGTTCACCTCCGCATTGAGTTCAAAATCCTCCTTCACACCCATCACTGTCTGCACGGTGCAGCCCCCACCTACCTCACTGAAAGCCTCCACCCACACACTTCAGCCAGAACCCGGTCAGGCCAACTGCACCGTCTGCGCCCGCCCAGGACTCGGCTCAGGACCATGGACCACAGGGCCTTTGAGGCTGCTGCTCTCCGTCTGTGGAACACCCTCCCCGACCAGCTCAGGACTCCATAGACGGTGGACTCTTTTAAAAAAGGACTGAAAACCTTTGTATTGTGTATCGCCTTTCCTGATTGATTTTGCTGTTTATTATTATTGCTGACTGCTTTTACTGTTTTTATTGTCTCTATCATTGTTTTTGTTTTCTTAACTGTGCACTTTGAGATTTGCCCACAAATGTAAAGTGCATTATAAATAAAATCCATTATTATTATTATAATGATTGGAGCAAATGTATGGTTGATATTCCCAAAGATGACCTCACAGGGTTTAATATGAGGGCATTTTGGTTCCACCCGTGGACCCCTCTGTCCACACAGTGAGAGTACCGGTCTGGCTGCTCCCCTCTGTCATCAGTGATACTTGTGCAGTGTCTTTAGAGAATTTCATGAGATTGTGATTCAGCACACTAGAAACACAGTCACTGGTGTAGATGGTGAATAACAAGGGTGAGCTTACACATCCTTGTGGAGCACTGATATTTGAAGAAACCAGGGGGTAGAGTGTGTTGTTAACTCTTACCAGCTGCTGTCTCAGTGAGGACGGAGTGATACCAGTAGATAAAATGTGGATTTAACCAACTGATTTATTTTGAATAGCAACAAGTCTAGTCTTATGGTATTAAATACAGAGGAGAAATTAAACAATACTCTTGCATGTGGTCTGTTTTTTGAAGGGTCCAGATGTTTTGAAACCAGGTGAATGAGGGTGGCTACAGCAGCTACAGTGCTGCACTCACACTTGTAAGCAAACTGGTAAGAGTGAAGTCTGTTCTGTAAGGAGGAAGAGAGCAGATTTTCTCCAACGACTTCATAACACAGAGCTACAGGATTAAAATCGTTACACTCTTTGGAGCAAGTTCTCTTGGGAACAAGGATTATAAGAGAAGTTTTTCAGGCTGTTGGGGCAGTGTGAGTGTCTATGAGGTCTTGAAAATTGGTTGCCACACTGGGGCAAGTTCCTCATTAAAGTGCTTCAAGATAGAAGCACAGATGTTATCAGGGCCAGCTGACTTGTGTACATTTAAATGCCGAAAGACATTAGCCACCTCATCTGGATGTAGCTGCACTGAGCTCAACACGTCACCGCAGCGCTCTTTAGAGTTAGAGTCCTCAAACCTTGTCAAAAAGGTGTTAAGTGCCATAGCAGAGGCCAGCTCATCATTTGTTAGAAAAGGTTTCTGCTGTCTGCTTGGCATCCCTGCCATGTTCTTCCTGATCTCCCACATCTTCCTGGGATTATCAGCGTTAGGAGCCCCCTCTTGGTGTCTCTTATGCTCCTCTTTTGCCTTTCTGATCATGCCTCTCAGCTCCTTGTTTCTTCTGTGCAGCTCCAGAGAGTCCATGTTTTTAAAGGCTAGTTTCTTCAAACTCATAATCTGTTTAATGTCTTTTGTTGTGTAGGTTTTGTTGTAAGGAAACACTTTAACTGATTTTACAGAGATGGTGGACTCTACACAGAAATTGATGTAGTCTGTTGTGACTGTGCATGCAGAGTTCAGCGTGCCCTCCCTCAGCACTTCCCAGTTAGTAAAGTCAAAGCAGGCTTCCACAGCATCTTTGCTCTCCTTTGTCCAAAGTCTAACTTCCTTAATTTGAGGTGTTACACTCTTGGATTGCAGGAAGTGTGAGTGGAAGGAAAAATCTTAAACACATTGTGAATTCTCCAAAAGAGGAAAATATTTATTTGGCCACATCAAAGATAAGACAAAAAAATGACAAATCAATCAAACTCTGTCAAAAAATGGCCCATGCAGAGGGAAAAAAATAGAATTTAGTCCGACAGTAGTAAAAAAAAAAAATGGCTCTCCTCATATCCTCACCTCCAATGTGCCACACACATAATATACTTAGCTACCTGCAGCTCTAATCACAGCCTCAATGATTTAGATGTGACTACCTCACACCAGCAGACAATGCAGGTGAGAGGAAATGCAGTGATCAATGAAGGGTGAATACTGGAAACAGAATACACCAAAGAAAAAAGTTCACACAAACTCCCTGTGCAGCAGTCAGACCACAATTACACTTTAAAAGAGAAACAGCCATCCAACAAATTCTCCAGCTTTTTTCTTGGTATATGCTGGGGGCCAGAAAACAGCGAAATAATTACAAAACAATAAAAATGAAATTTTTTGGTCAACTTACAATATTATATATTGTGGTGGTCTTATGTTTTCATTTTATGCAATTATGCAATTTTCTGCTTTTTATTCCACTTATTGTTATTTTATTTTATCTTTTTCTCATGTAAAGCACTTTGTATTACAAAGTCCTGTATGAAAATTGCTATACAAATAAAGTTTGACTGATTGATTGCTATTGAGGCTGCAACACGATGAGCTTCACCACTATGTGGCAGGAAAAAAAACAAATAACAGAGTGCCCAAGAGCTCAAAGTCACTGTTGCATGTCACCAGTTTGATTGAATATTGGTGACACCATCAATAATTTATGTAGACACAGACCCCCCCAATTTGTCCCGGAGGACTCATTTCTGTCCTCCTGGATGAGTGAGAAGCCATCTATGTCATACAGAGAGTCTGGAGCAGCGGTATGCAACCAAGTTTCAGTGAAGCACAGAAGAACAGCCTACCTTAATTCAAAAGAGTGTCTTAAACACCTCTGCTCACCTGGAAAATTAGCCAGCATGCCGGATGGTTCAGCTGTTAATCCCACATTAGTCTGTAGAGCCAGTCGCGCTTGAAGGGTGTATCTCAACGTAGGATGGATGGATCTCCTTGCATCGCAGAAGTTCGATGTTGTCCAAGCTCCACTCGAATGGCATCAGCACCAGCAAAATAAGTTTGATAACAGTAAAGATTTTCACCCGCAATGGGACATGCTCAGTTGTTTACTTTGTTTCATCAGTGACTAAAAGGACCCAAGCACTAAAAATCATTAGTAGTTCCCACAAACAGACATATGCCACAAATGATTTCTCAGAGCAGGCGTGCATGTTGTTTGCCAGGCAGAGCCAAACTATCTGGATATTACACACATTGGTATTTTTCTGAGGTCAAATTGACCCCAATCCGCTTTAGCTGTGCAAAACTTGTCTGTCATGTGTGACCTACTATTGCCACACCTGCAGGTGCAGAGTTAATATTTTTGAGTGGATATATAACAGGGGGGGGAGGGGACAACTGTTCCTGTGTGAACTTTGATACTTCTCATGTGGGCATGTGGGGAAACAACCTGACCAAAATGAGGAGGCCAATGTAGGCATGTGAGTCAATCACATCCAAGTCTTTCCAACAACCAAGTTATCGCTAGATGAGCTCTTAGAGCTCTTCAAAACACTATGGACTGAAAATATTGTACTTGGTAAGACATATTTTCAGGGAAAGTGTGTGTATGTGGACAGTTGGAAAGACTTGGATGTAGTTGACCTTGAAGCCTGCATTGGCTGGTTCATTTTTGCAGGAGTTGACAAATCGACAGCAAGCCTTTGACAAGCTGAGACTGGGAGGGCAGTATTTCGAGCCACCATGTTTCTGAAAACATTTAAGGTTTTGGAATAACAAAAGAAGTGGTATGGGTGAGACTTTACCATGACAAACCAAAGGAAAACGAAGGAGATTAAAAATAAGTCAATAAATATGTTAATGAGAGGGCAAGAGGGGTCACTAATCAATGTATATGGTTCATTCTGTGAGAGTCATCTTAATGATGAATGGGAGCAACAACCCAAGTGCTTTTCTCTTCAGTCAATGTACATTTATGAGAAGGAGTGGCTGTGTTGTTGAGAGGTTGGCTCCCAAGCAGCTCTTTATCTAGGATCTACTGAGACCATATGTGTTACCTTAAAGTTGTAAAATTGAAAGTTTGTGTTTGGTGTTTTTATGAAAACCATAATAATTGCCTAATTTTGTGCATTCATTCTGTTATAAATGAAGTTAATATGTTAACTTAGGTTCGGGAGCAGGGTGACACCTCAACCACGACTCTAATCACCAGACAAGTCTACATATACCTGGGTAATCCTTCCGGCCTTGTCAGTCTCAGATCTCTTAACAGAGCCTCTGACAGACAGCACATAGCAAGCACAGCTTGCAAACATTCATTCCGAGTCATTCAGAGTACTAGTACTAGTCATTACTCACTATGGAAGCCGAACTGCAGATCAACCCACCGGACTCCGACAGCAATCTTTTCGATGATCTGCCTCAGACCGGTTTTCCTCCCCCGAAGCAGGAACCGGACCGTAGACAATCATCCCACAGGAACCGCATGTGCTCGGTGGTAAAAGTACCTCAATCTTGACGCTCGAGCCTCAGTAACGAGATCTCTCCTACACCCAGCAGAAATCAGGTCTCATCTCCAGCGAGGATCCGTGACATCGGTCACCGCGGTCGGGTTCGAGGAAGCCGGCGTCACCCCTCTCAGCAGCAGCCTCCCACACGTCGGCGAAGAGCCTCTCATCACCCTCACACTCCGTCTCCAACTCGAGCCCGGCAGTCTCCATGCACACAATCACCACTTCACGCAAGACACTGGACAGTAGCCCGCCTGCAAAGGAGCCTAAGGGAAAGAGGTATCCCCTTTCATCGTACCGATAACAAAGCCACATTGTTTCACCTGTACACAGCTACCATCGCCGATCCTGCGCTTCCGGCTTCAACTCCCGAGCCAACCAGAGCCAGCATTGTCAGGCGTGACGTCACTCAGGCTGCACAATCATCCCATGCACATACATCCTTTCATCCCATCATCCCTTCCTCTGCCCTTCCTTCAGCCATTCAAAGCAACGTGGCTTCTGATCCTCCATCTTCTCTTTTCAGCAGCACAGCAGGTCATGAGCTCAACGCAGCAAACCAGAGGGCTCCACCACAAGCTGCACAGCCTTCTTCTTCTTTTTTTCCAACTAGTCTATCCCTTGCCCCCCTCCCCTCCCCCACCCCATCCCATCCCTTCCCCAACACCCAAATGTTTTTTCTGATGTGTTACTAACTACTCTCTTGCCACAGCAGCTCCACCCAGCCAACCAGCTTCTACGCTCTATCGCCCTTCTCCTGTCTCTCCCACACTTTGACAGCAAATGCTCACTGGTAATTACATAGATCTAGCCCAACTCCTTCAGCCATCCATCGTTGATACCAGTCAGCCCAGAGAACTTCTTACTTATTCTGGCTCCATGCAGCTCCGTTACCCCGTACCTTCTCGATCCAAAGATTTGACTCCCAATGAATTTGCCCTCGCTTTCTCATGGTACAGAGATGTCATCTGCTCAGCCTTCCCCACGCGGAGACCTAAGCTAGACAACTACCTGTCCATAGTGTTGGACATGGCATTACAGTTTGGAGGGACAGGGTTTTACGCTTATCATGTCCAATTTGCTAATCAAGCAGCAGGCCGCATACAACAGTTCAATCAGGGAACATACTGGGGCACTCTTGACTCAGAGTTATACTGCCGCATCTTTGCTGCTCGCACTTCCCTCTCCTGTGAGTTGTGCGGAGCCCCTTCTCTGCGTGCACAGTCAGTGTCCCACCACATAGATCACGCCCTTCTTCCTCATGCGACACCTCTGTTTATAACCGCTTATCAGTAGCTGCACCTCCACCTTCCATCGTTCCCAAGCCCGCAGACCCATGTCCCTTAATCAACATCCCAGTGCCCAAAGGCATGGACAGGCGAGGGCGCCCAGTCCTCTATCAAGCAGGAAGGATGGTTTGCAATAATTTTAACCACCTGGGCTGCTCCACCTCCAGCTGCCGTCTCCTGCACGTCTGTTCCTTCTGTGGAGGTGCACACGCCAGGACCACCTGCCCTCACAACCCAACCACACATGCAGTATGACTAGCACGGCACCTCAGCACACCAATCAAGGTAAACATTCTTGCCACTGCTCTAGAACATCACCCTGATAGACAGTTTGTTTAGTTTCTTGTCAATGGCTTCATACATGGTTTCCATCCTGGGATTGAAGTACTTTCTGACACTTCTCACATCTGTCACAACCTCCAGTCCGCTCTCACTGAGCCACACACTGTTGACCCTGCTAGCTAAGGAAGTCAAAGAGGGTTTCATGATTGAGCCATTCCACAGCCCCCCTTTTCCTTTATTCCGCATCAGTCCCATAGGCGTCGCAACTCGGAGGTACTCAGGAAAAAAGAGATTAAGCATTGATCTGTCATCACCTCATGGCTTACATACGCCTAGCATCAACAGCCTTATACCATGCCCAGATTTCTCAATGAACTATGCAAACATCGATCACGCCATCACCCTCATCCGTTTAGCAGGCCGTGGAGCCTGGCTTTCCAAAGCTGACATCACAAACGCATTTAAAGTCCTGCCCATTCACCCAGAGTACTGGCGTTTTTTTGGAGTTTGCTGGAAAGGTAGCTATTACTTTTCAGTAAGCCTCACTTTTGGATGCAGAAGCAGTCCAAAAATCTTCGACTCACTTTCAGAAGCCCTGTGCTGGATCTTAGTTAATAACCACAAACTCCCTCATGTCTTACATCTCCTCAACGATTTTCTCATCGTCACTCCACCATCATCGCTCCCTCGCCACGGGCTCTCTACCCTCGTCAAAGCTTTTTCAGAACTAGGTGTTCCTCTTTCCAACGAGAAAACCTCTGGGCCCGGCACAACAATCGAGTTCTTGGGAATCACACTCGACTCAATCTCATTTCAAGCTTCTCTGCTGGCAGAAAAAATCCAACGCATCACTTTGCTCCTATCCAACTTTCTTTTGGCAGATAGATGCACCAAACGCCAGCTGCTATCCCTCCTTGGCCACCTTAATTATGCCATTCGCATAATTCCCCAGGCAAAATCATTCCTTTCTAGCCTCCTGACTACGGCAACATCCGTTCCTTCACTCCATGACAGAGTCATCCTCGACGACTCCTGCAAAATGGAAATGGGCATGTGGCAGCATTTCCTGTCCTCCTGGAATGGTATTTTGTTCTTTTATGACGACTACCTCACCCAACCTGAGGATATCCATCTCTACACAGATGCAGCTCCCTCCATAGGTTTTGGCGGTTATTACGGAGGGAGGTGGTTCGCTTCAACTTGGCCCCCAGAGTTTAGTGCTCTTGATTCTGAGTCCCGTTGTCCTTCATCTGCACTCTATGAGCTGTACCCCATCATCATAGCTGCCATTCTTTGGGGGCACGAATGGTCAAAAAAGTCCATACTCATCCATTCTGACAACACAGCAATTGTAGAGATCATTAACAAAGGGCGATCTCGTTCTCGCACCATCATGCAGTTCATGCGCAGACTCACATTAATCTCGGCTCAACAACAATTCATTCTCCAAGCAGCTCATGTTCCTGGTCATCACAACAGTATCGCTGACTCTTTATCTCGTTTCTCGTTTCAGAAATTCAGACGCTTGGCTCCAGACTCGGATCTTCATCCCACCTCAGTCCCACCATTTTCAACCACAGTATTCGATTAACTCCACAGATGAGGAACCTCTCAGTTGCCTCACAAGAAGCCATATTTAACAGCCTCGCTCCCAGCACACTCTCTGTCTATCTAAACGGGCTGGAACTGCTTTAAAGCATTTCACACCTCCTACCGGATGTCTTTTCCTTCTCTTGACCTAATATCCATCTGCAACTTCATCACCCATGCTCATTCCGTATTAAACATAGGGGCATCCAGTATCCAGACCTACATAGCAGGAATTAACTTCTTCCATAAACTAGTCACGGGCTCCCCTTGTCCAGTCACCTCTCATTCCCACATAACCATGTTAATTAAAGGCTTGCGAAAACAGGAGCCCATATCTCCAACCAGACGCTTCCCGCTCACGTCCAACCTTCTCAGTCTATGCATCCACACCCTTCGCTCAGGCTACATATCTCCGATGGTCGACTCAACCCTAGAGTCCATGTTTCTTCTAGCTTTCTGGGAGCAACTGGGAATTTCCTTCCCCATCTACCTCTTCCGCCTTAACGCCTATCTCAGCCCCTACGAGCCACTGACGAAATATCTTCATCTCAGGTATGCTTCTAGCGCATCACCACAACACCCATTATTTCTCACTGAAACAGGAAAAATGGCCACCAGATTCTGGTTTCAAAAACATCTACATACACTGCAAAAACTGAAATCTAAGTAAGATTAAATATCTTATATCAGGGTGAAATTTGCTTGTTTTTTGCCTGATAATTCTTCTCACAAAGCAGTTCTTATGTCAGCGTATTTTGCTTGTTTTAAGTGTATTGCTCCTTAATTATCTCAGTAAGATATTAAAGCTTGTTACTGAGATTTTTTGACTAATATTGAGTAATACAAGCTTGAAACAAGAATATCAACTATTACAAAGCTGTCTCATCTACACACACAAGTATAAAAACACTTTTCAAAGTAAAAATTACTTATTTCAAGCATGAAATGAGAAATCTTGACTTGAACACAACTAAGTCTTTTCACATAATAAAAACAAATGACAAATGCAAATTTGAATCCACTGTTTTATTTTAGATGAAACAATAGCAAATATGCACCTATATTTCAGTACATTTGGTGCAGTTCAGAGTTTTTTTCTGTTCATGTGCACCTTCAATATGGGAGAAGGTTTATTCCTTATATCAATAGGTGAGTACGGAAAGTTTTGAATGGCTGAATTAAACATGTCTAATTCCATTTGTCCTGACAGAATAAGGTGTTTCAATACAAGCTTTATTTCCATTGGTGCAACGCCTTCAAAAATAACATGTGTTATATCCTGTGGACTTTGTGTGATCAGGTCAAATGCAGGAACATCTACTAGACTGCTTCTTCTGTTAATTCCATAAGTGGTCTTAAGGAATGCTTTCAAGAAATCTGTTCTTGCTTTTTCTATTTGAAGACACTGCCTGATGTGCTTTTCCAGAGTTCTTTTAACAAACTTGTTCTCTTCAAAAATACTTTGCAGATCCTCAAAGTCACATTCACAGTGTCGACCTTTGCTACGAGAAAAACCAATTCCTTCTTTAAAGCCAGCAAGCTCATGCTGGGCAAGTGTGTCCCCACATACAGCTATCACAGCACCAAACAACTCAATTTCCCCATTTGGCATTTCAATCCTTACACCATTGTAAAGCAGTGTCAGATCTTGAATAATTCTTTTTAGTACAACATCAACACCCCATTGAGAAATATCATTTGCCTTAGCAATAGCAAGGAGTCGTATTGCAGACAACTTTAACCTAAATTTTGGATCAATATTACCTAAAATATAATAAAACATAAGCAATTTATTTTCAGAAGAATGGGACCCTAAGGGGTTACATATTTCAATTTCATCCGTGTAAAGTATTATTTCAAGTGCATTTGTTTTTTTGGGAAAATAAAGGGTGAGATATAAAGAGAGTGTCAAATAAAATCATAAAAGAATCCTCTCTGCTTCTTTGTGGTGCAGTGGTCAACATGGTGAAGATTCTAGAAGTGGACAGTAACTGCTTTTGACTTTGAATTAGCGGTACAAAGTAAAAACTTTTATTTCTTATCGCCATAACCCTTGAAAGACATCGCTTTTACTCAACAAATCTTCTGGGACACCATACTTCCTCTGGGTCAACTGGATTAAATAGTTCCCAAATGGCTCTGTTCTGTCCATATGCAGTGCTGCAGAAAAGATCTATGAAAGTGTCAAATGTAGCCAAAGCCGCATCTTGAAGGTGAGTGTCTGTCTCAGGGTAGTCTTCAAAGATTCTTCTCATTCTCTCTCGCAGAGCATCCAGGAGAACATCTTGGTATTGTTGCACCCCTGAGATGACATCGCTTGACCGTCTCTGGAAATATTTGAAATTTGTATTATTTTTTTTCTAACATTTTTAATCCAAACCTACAACAAGAACTAACAAATCAAATGAAATTGTCATTATAAACAAAAATATTAATATATTAACTGCATAATGTGTTGGTCCATTGTTACATAATTACCTGTGACAAGTGGCACTGCTCCCGGACGCTAATGGCAAAAGCAGCAGCAGATCTGGCAACATCAGGTCTGGTGGTGGATGCTACAGCATCAGCTTCTTCCTTAAGAGAAAAATAGGATTTTTTTTCTTTTATTTTACATGATCTTGGGGACTGGTATGGTTGTGTTTGACTTATAAAAAGCTACGGTTATAGTAATTTTAAAAAATAAATAGACACAAACACCATTTGCAAAAAAGAGGAAAGAAATGTATCCAGAGAGGTGCAAATGTAAAATCATCTCCAAATAAGCAAGTAACTCAAAGACTTGTGATTACTACTCAATTTTTTAAAAAGTAAATGACTAGGGGTGACTCCAAATTTTGAATATTCAATGATAAAAGCCTAATTCCTTTACCCACCTGATAGTAAAATATCTGGTTTAAAACAAGGACCACTCCATTCTAGCCCAGGAGGGTTTTAAATGTCTTATATTAAAAACATTTCATTTTTATACAAATAAATCATGTTTCATAGCCTATCTCGGTATATTTATCAACTTAATATTATAACGATAAACCACAAGGTCTATAAAATGATTTATGGAAATAAAAATAGACATAATAAACCATGATGTCTCCCTGCAGATATTTTTTTGTCAAACTACGTGTACTATTTACGGCTGGTTATTATTTGTGATGGCTTTTTTAGTGTTAATTTTAATCTTCACAATGAGATGTATCACAGCAGGACAGCTGTACTATGTGTTCTCCATCACTCTCATCCAGCTGTCAGAGGCTCTGCTGCCTCTCCTCTACACACAGTAGCAGAAAGATTTAAGTTAAATATGCACAGATCGTTACAGATATGTACATAGTTACTGTTACTGGACTGAACCTAAAGAAGCAAACCTTGAGGTCTATATCTGACTCCTCTCTGTCGTTTCCTCTCCTTTTCCCTTCATATTGTGCTGTTGTTTCCGCCTGGTGTTTGACTGCAAGGTGTTTAAAGAATTATAACTAGAGGATTTATATGCATTCCCAAAACCGATCAGCTGATAGAGAGCGCGGTGTGATGCACGCACAGCTGTGTGATGCTGGGTAAAAACTATCATCTATCACCCTCTCCATCACAGGCTCTGACACAAACAATACTCTGCACATGAATTAAAACTTTGAAATTTTACATATAAGAAATTACACTGTTCATTTCGCGTTGCCTTTATCTGTACGTTGTAAGAAAAAAACATCCAGATGGTTCAAAATAGAAAGAGTTAGAATAACCTTACTTTGTCATCACAGGTCAGAACACATTTAAATATGATAGAAGTTAGATTGACACTTACACAGACCGGGCCGACAACAGGACGCTGCGCTGCGGGACCTGATGCTCCAGGTGGAGGATGCTCCACGGGGCTGGATGTGGCAGGGATGACACAGCTGGCAAATACCGACACACCAAAGTTTTCCTGTCCAAAAGAGTGGGATGTGGGGGTCGTTCTCCATCCGTTTGGTGGGCATCCGGCCGTCAGATACAGAGGGTGAGTCCGTTTAATGTGGCGGAAGAACGAGTTAAAAACTCTGAAGTCCTGCTCACAGCCATCGATTCCACAGTCAGAGATGGGAAGTAACGAAGTACAAGTACTTCGTTACTGTAACAGAGTACTTTTTTGGGGTATCTGTACTTTACTGAGTATTTATATTTCTGGCGACTTTTTACTTTTACTTGTTACATTTTTATACAAGTATCTGTACTTTTTCCCCGTTACAATTCAAAACAGGCTTGTACGTTATTTTGGAAAGCCTTTTGACTTTTTTAATGCATGAAAACGGTTATTTTAAAATAATCTGGGGGGAAAAAACATCCCTGATAGCTGTTCCAGGCTTTGCCAATCGTATGACGTCACTTTTATTCACTTTTATTCACTTTTAGTCACTTAATTTACTGTGGTTTTGGTTTTATTTTTCAGTTGAACATTTGTAACAGACTGTTATGACTGTAAAAAAGTTGTCTGCTTGAAGTGAAAAATGTCTTGGTCAGGATGACTCTGCAGAATAAAACAATTCTTGATTTCAAGGCGTGGGTCTACTTTATGATGCATCACATCACCTTGGAAGCCAATTTTTAAATTTTTAAGGCCAGTTTTAAGATTTGGTGGGCATATAAAATTTAAAAGCCTTCAAATTATGATGTGAGGTCAAAGTTGGCTCTGTTAAAAGTAATTTTTACTTTTACTCTGCAAGTACATTTCAGAGCCTGTACTTTTTACTTTTTACTAAAGTAATTATATGAATAAGTACTTTTACTTTTACCAAAGTTGTTTTTTTCACAAGTACTTGCACTTTTACTTGAGTACAGAATGTGAGTACTTTTCCCATCCCTGTCCACAGTAAACCCAAAAGTCCGGACTACGACCGTGAACTGCATTGATGTGACTGAGGAGCACCTTTAGACTTAATGCAACAAAAACGGGACAAATCATGCACCTCCACGCCGCCATTGCGCACTGTTTACGCTCGTTCTTGGCTCTTCCTCTTAAGCCAGAGGCATTATGGGTTAAGTTAAGTGATTATTTTATATTATCTGTTTTTATATTAAAACACTCTATTGAAAACAACATCTTCATACAAATATTTGGAGGACAAAAACAAAGTTAAATATGTAATATAAAAGTATGTTTTTTTATTTCGGTATGCTCTGCGCCTGCGCATTTTCAGTTCATGTCCGTTATACGGTGACGTCAGATTTTTGAGCTGAGGCGATTTCCCCGCTCTGAAGGAGACCAGAGAGACGTTTTTATGTAAATAAGGAAAGCATTCAAGGTAGGTGAGATTTTCTAAACTGGTGACTTAAATGTGTAAAAATAACACTGTAGGACGATGGTGTTACTAAGACATAAAACCGCTTTTCAGTTGTCTACTAGAGAGCTGCTCGTCAGTAAGCTAGCTAACACTATCATTAGCCGTTGTTAGCTCCTACTAAAGCTAACTGTTGATGTTTATCAGGTTCTGCAGGTTAAGGCTGATAACCCAGCATGGAGGACACTGATAGAACTATACGGTCGGTACTGGAAGGTAAGTCATGTATTTTACATACATGCGGCCACCCTTGGAGTTTGCTTTTCAGCGTAATTTTAAATATGTAAAATACATTGTGGACAGTATTTGTACTTGTTTTGGATTGTTGCAGTACAGTTAACAAACATCCTCCAAAATAGAGCATATTTGTCCAATCATGTAGACAAGAATATCAAATACTTAAAATATCCATATAAGGTACATTTAGAACAGATTAAATAAACACACATATCTATAAATCAATAAATGTTAACGATGAATAGTCATGAGATTAATTGGAATTAATTATATTGGTCTTTGACAGCCCAAGAATAAATGTTTAATTATGTGAAAACAATAATATAACATAATCCCAAATATTGTGAGATAGAACCCACACGTAGGAAATAAAAAACTGTTTTAATTTACATAAAACAAGGTAAAAGTTTAAGATGTGTGTATTTTTCCAGTCTATAATCTAGCTTCATCTTCCAACACATGTCAAAATGACAGACTTTCAGATATTTTTGGTTTGTTAGAGATAATTGCGACACTTAGCAATTGAGCAAAAGGCAGTGCTTCACTACACAGACAAACCAACAAATGTATGTCTATGTTCTTCTAGCATACAGCTACATCCAGTGGAGCTAAAAAAATGTCTAATTTGAAATCATATATGTTTTATCAATTCACAGTCAAGAATGTTGATGAGGAGGCTCTGAAAAGCCTTAGCCGGGATGACCTGAAGGATCTTTTCCCTGGCCCTGAAAATTTTCTCAGGAGAAAGAAGCTTTGGGATTTTATCAGTCAAAAGGTAAATACACATCCAACTGATGGAATTATTACAATCCATATTGTCTCACATGATCAATGCCATTATTTGTATTTAACTTTTTATCCTTAACGATTGCAATAGTGTGAAAGTGCTACAGACCAAGATGCCAACGCTTGTGAGATTATTCCTTCACCTAGTGCCATGTCATCATGTCAGCCTCAAGCTTCCACTCCCATATCTCAAAATGCTGACAAAACAATGAAGATGCCTGACCCCCCAGAGTATGTGGTGCACACAGATACAGAGTTGGAAATGATGCGCAGTCAGTACTTTACATTGCTTCGCAATGGAAAGGAAAAAGACTGTCAGATGTCCAAAGAGCTCTGTTGCAGACTCATATGGAACACTATCACCAGCATGGTTGCTATCCTGCGTGCTAGTCCCATGGGAAAAGAAGTAAAATACCCCTCCAAACTCAAAATGAAAGCAATGGCACAGAAGACTGTGTACTATTGCCCTACATGATGGTGACACATTTATGCCTTATGTAAGTAGTGTTTTTATTTATTTAATTATTTTTCTTGAAAAATATGTATCGATTGGGACATCAACAAGACACAGAACTTATAGATATTCTTTTACCACAGCTGACCGTCTACACCAAAACGCACAAGCGACTCCAAAACATGCGGTCCCCAAGGAAGACACAGGGTTCCATGCCACAACCAGGAAGGGGCCAAGAAGGCTCTATTAGGTTCAGACAACACGGATGATGGGTCAGATGTTGACACCAGTGGTGGTACATGCTGCTCAAGTGCTAATACCACTCTTCTTGAGAGTAATGATGCCATCTGCGTGGACAACTCCAGTGCAGATGTGTGCTTAAAGCGGAAAAAAAATGAAAGTATGCTAGTTTCTGTACATGTAAACCTCTAATGAGGGTACATGCCTCCATTTTATTAATGATTGCAAGACAGATGCCGTATTGTCTGTCTATTTGGTTGTGCTTTCATGTAATTTTTCTTTGCCAAAGTTTAGAAAATTTCAAATTATTTTCCCCAGGAAAAGCGTCCCCGCCACAGCCACCCTTCAGTGTGCCTAAGAAGTCAAACAGCAGCCAGGCTCCGCCACTACTACCCACCTAAGCTGCAGGCTCCTCGCCCAGGACTGTGAAAGCTCCACCAGCTGCACCTGCAGAAGATGTTGTTGGTAAGCCTGCCTTCACTCTTCGCTACCTCTCAGTCTACTAAACTTTCATTTTTTAGTCAAATTACACAAATCAAGAAATCTCTAACAAAAAAAGACTTGTTGTGTACAGCAGGAGACAACGCAACTACACAAATGTAAAAGAGGGAATCACCCAAACACTGTCGTCCACTTGCTCAATAAAAAAATATAATTTACAAAAACAGCATGAGGTGTGATGGTCTGTGACCAAAACTGTGTTTGCTTTAATTTAATTCTCTATTGAGCTAGTGGACCACAGTGCGCGGGTGAAAATTCAGCTTTTTTTTTTGTTTGTTTGTTAAATTACTTGAGAGACTGTTATTCATCCACCTGTTGTGAGCAGCATTACACAAATTACTATATTACCAGTAACCTAATTTGATTTGACCCATTATGTTAAAGTGAAACATCTCAAACATACATTTAAGAAAAGTTATGTATCATAATGCATTTTTATTAAAAATGTAATGATGAAATGGATAGAGTAACAAGCTTTAAAAAAAAAAAAAATTTAAAAGCTCATAAAGAAATTACTGCTCTACTGAACTTTATTGCCTGTCAGACTTGAGGGTTGATGAAATAAAACTTCTGATAGGTTTACTTTGCATTCTTTTTTCAAGACTAGTGAGAGTAGTAGTGATGCAGTCTTTTAATATTATGTCTATACTGACGACAATTACTTTTTAAAGTTATTGTCTTGTCATTTAAACATATGAAAGAACTCTGATTTCTTGACTGTGTCAAAGTGGTTATCTTGACATCTTTTCCTGGCTCTTCTCTGCCCTGCTTTATCAATTTTAACGGGTAAGGACAGTCGAAAGATGCAGGCGAGGCACTAAAGAACTTTGAGCAACATGTACAAGAAGCCAAATGCAAGACCAAACCAAAGAGATGTCGCTCAGCTTTTGGATCTTGAGTTTGAGGCCAGACGGGCTTTCATTGTGGCAGATGTTGCAAAGGAAGAAGATCGTCCTGCAAAAACCTTTGAGGCATACCCATGCTTTAAAGACTTTCAAAATATAGGTTCTTAATTAACTACTTTTGCTTGAATTATTTGCCTCTGTCCGTGTAGGCTGCCTTGTTCTTTTCCTGATCTGTGGGAGAATAACTGAACACATTTTTTTTCCAGGCAGTGGATGAGCTGCGTCGTATTGTTGATGGCACCAACTGCAAATTTGTTGAGGAGATGAAAGGAAGAAGGGCAGACTTTTGTGCTAAGGTGCAGTTCTATGGTGTTTGGAAGAAAACCCTGAAACCTCCTTTTGCCATGGATGTACGTGGAGGTAGGTTGCTGGTCCATATACTAAATCTGTTGTTTTATCAACCATGTTCAAACTATCCCATTAAGTGCAGTTTCTCTTTTCCATAGTGGATTTCACCATTGCCCTCTTCAATGCTCTCAGCACTTTTCCCTCACCAACTCCACCACCAAAGCAGCTTAGAAATGCCAGTGATGCTCTCCTTCATATCCTTAAGGTGAGGAATGTTATGCTGGTCCTTAACCAGCTATTGAGATGTGCCCCTCAATTTCTCACATTGTTTTGCTTGTTCACACCTGACAAGAGCAAGAGGTTCAATTAAATTATTCATTTTCACTGTTCTTAAATGAAAAAAATTTGAAGTTCAGTTGTCAATGTAAACTGATTAATGAAGACCAAAATTGGAAGAAATGTCAGGGGCACTTTGATTTTATGAAAAACTATAAAAATCCATTACTTAAACATGGACTGGCTAAAATAAAGAGCCAACACATTTCAACTCACAGAGGAGCCTTCATGAGGACATGAGGCAGATATTAGTAGTTTAGTCACAGAACCGAGTAACTTGATCCAAAGGACATCTTATACTAATATAAAACTAATAGAACACAAGATTAACTACATCAGTCATTCATCCTTTTGTGTTTTGAACCACCTTTGCCTTGAGTTTATTGTGCATCCCTGATGTCAATTTCTGTTCTGTGATGCTGTTCTCATATTAAACCTCTGTGATGCTGTTAGTGTTTCATCAAACTATTTGGAATTAATACAGTTATTTTGATTATGTCCAGCCTGCTCTTGTCTAGATATTTCATCAAAGCTTTTTCCTTTAATTTCCTAGGCCTACAATTATGAATTTTCCATTTTTTCTTTATTTGTTCTGTTTTAACTGTTTATATTTTGTTTGTGATTTTGATGTACAAGTTTCTTACTTCTTTGCACGATATAATTTATTCTTATTTCTTTTGACTGATATGGTTAATTTTGCCTTCTATTATTTTCATATTAGTATGTCATGTTATGTCTATTGATCATGCTACCTGATCACATGAACCATCTACTGATAATCAATTCACCTGCTGTATCTTTCTGTTGCCCAGATAAGGGCTCTCAGTTCTTTTATCTTAGCCAGTCCTTCTTCAAAAACAGATTTTTTTTGTACAAAATTGGTGCCTCAGACCCGTCTTTCCTTTTTATCCTTGACATTTTTTTTCCACTTGACACTTTTTGTGACTTGGTGCAGCACTTTCCATTTTTTCTTCTTGTGAATCAGTAGATGTTCATTTCTTCTGTTTCTATAGTAAATTTGTTGGACCATTGTAAACTGTTGATAGTGCTCTTGATGTCATTCAAGACATCAACACTACTAATGCTCAAACCCTTCACCATATTGTCCTTCCATGTATTCCAGCCAGGTGAGGATCCTGTGCAATACCTGGAAAAGCGGCCTCTCTCCTCACCAGTGCTGCTCTTTGATGGAACACTCGGCATTGTCGCCTTGGGAAACGTACACGTGAGCACCCTCCCCAGGAGGATT
Source organism: Scarus forsteni (assembly GCA_036419115.1). Lineage (NCBI taxonomy): Eukaryota > Metazoa > Chordata > Actinopteri > Labriformes > Labridae > Scarus > Scarus forsteni. Next base: position 1,546,072 of record JAZDUH010000023.1, read on the forward strand.
TTTGGGAAGGAATGTTGGTGTTAATGGCATACTTCTACACTTTGCACTTGACATACCCAAAATGTGTTGCAACACTCCTCTCTGTCATTCAGACTGAGGTGTTGGTGATGCCATCCATGACCAAGATGCCACGAGAGCATATAAGTAAGCAATAGCTGATTGGAAATTATTCATTGAAAAATAGATAGAGACATCATTGTTAGGACAGTTGTGCTTTGATTGTTTTGGTTGTAGCACCTTTTCAGTAGTTTCCTGACATGACCAGCTGCTCTTCTTGTCTTACTGTGTCTTATGGTTGATTACTTAAATACCAGAGGTCCCGCACACCTTTAAAAGGGTATACTTTTACTTTCTAAAGTTCTCAAATTCTATATGGCACTTTACCTGAGTCAGGATAAAAAAATGATTTCTACTATTTGTTTTTGGAAGATCATCTTATTTAGGCACTAACAATGTGTGTGATTTCTGTGCCAAATTAGTTTTCTTTGTTTGGGCCGCAAATTACCTTAAAATGTTTCAATTTTGATTTTAATATTGTGGAACAACCCTGACACAGTGATGGTGTAGTTATTACTCCTGGTAGTTTAATAAATGTTGATGCAAATCAAACAGTGTTGTGATTTCATTAGAGTCTGTCAAGATGTATTGTCTTAGAGTAAGATTTGTTTTTAAGTTTATGGGTTTTTAATAATGTAGATTTAATATAGATTTAGGCTTATTTCAAGATAAATTAACCTATATCAAGATTTCTTGTAATCATCCTGCACTAATACTGAGTGATATTTACCTAAATTTGTTCTATTTTTCTTGATTTTAAACCTTTATTTGCTACAAATAAGAAAATGTTTATATTGAAAAGAATTATTTGCTTAGATTAAGTAATTTTTACTTATAATTGGGCAGTATTAAGCTTGATTTCAAGTATTTTGAACTAAAAATTGGCATTTTCAGCTTATTTCAATGTTTTGGACACTTCCAGGGAGAACTTATTTCTAGATTAAAAATCTTATTTCAAGATTACAAGTCAAATTTACTTGCTGCATGGACAGATAATTTCACTAGTTTTAAGTAAAATTTGTCTCAAATTTAGTATTTATATCTTATATTTGGGCTACCCTTTTTGCAGAGTATAGAAAAATACACTTATTTTGAGTGTAAAAACACTAATTTTAAGGTTTTTCTGGATTCATTGAGGCTAGATATTTTTACTTGTTTTTGAAAGTCTTGTCAAGCCAAATTTTCCTGTTCTGTTGGCAGATAATTTTGCTTATTTTAAGTAGTAAAACTCCAGTTTTTGTATTTTTTTTTCTTGTTTTTGAAGGCCGGCTTTTTGCAGTGTAGAGTCCTTCGCATTTCAGGCATCACTTCCGAATATTACTCAAGCCATTCTTTCCGCATTGGCGCAGCCTCCACCGCAGCCAGAATGGGCGTCTCCGATCAAACCATCCAGGTCCTTGGTCGCTGGTCCTCCCAGGCTTACCGCACATACATACGTAACAACCTCAAAGATCTTCGTCAAGCACACGTAAAGTTGAGCTTATAAATCTGACTCTTTTGGGGGTCCAATATCAGCTCGGGCGGAGAGACGCTGAGATGGAACCCCCACACTGAGTCTCCCTCTGCCCAGCATCCAGCAGACCAGCCAGACCAGCCTCAAGACAACATCCTCCATCCATCTTTGTTCCTTCCCTCAAACATTCTTTCATGTTAACTCATTCATTAAAATCCTTAACTTCACATTGCTGTGGCGGGATCCTTGCTAGTGTAACTAAGCTTATAGCCAATATCTTAATAACAAAGTTCTACAGTGAGCAGAGCTGGGGCTGAGCGCTGTGAGAGCTCAGCAGGTAAAGGAAAAACTGGGAGCTGGCTCTCACTCAATGAGAGCTCTTCTGAAAAGGATCGGTTCTCAGATCTGATTCTTCTGAGCAGGACACATCACTAGTTCATTGACTTCATGAGGCAGTGGAAGACTGGACTTCTCTTATGACCTGCTTCTGATCACCATTCCTGAAAACGTAACCTGTCGTGACTGTGAAGTGAGTAAATCTCCCGTTCTTCTGACATTCAGGTGAGGACATCGTGAAACAGTGATCACAGAGACAGATGATTTGGTAGAATCCAGCAGTTTAATAAAATCTTTTATTTTAAATGAACAACAATAAAAATCAGTAAAATGTAATAAAATAGTTCTAAAACCATCCATAAAACCCAAGGTCAAATCTTTAAATGGGCCAAAGAGCTGAGAGGTGAAGGACATCAGGGAGGTCACGAGTCAATCACTCTGGTGGTCTCTGGTCTCTGGTCTGGGGGGGCTGCTTCAGGTGTAAGGTTCTGCTCTCCTGCTCCCTCGCCCCTCGACAAAGAAAAGGAGACCTCCAGTTCTGTGTACGCAACACTATGAGACGGGGGACCGCGCTCAAAGTACCAGAGCGTTACTTTATCACAGGCATACCCACCACACCTCCTCACTCTGCAGCTCTGTGTGTTAACTCTGGATTTTCCACGATCAGATGCCTGCCATGTGCACCTCCAGGTGGGTGTAGTAAAACATCAGCAAGGCAGAGAGGTTAAAAACATGCACTAATTAAAACAAAACTAGTTAAAAGAAGTTATATGAAATAAAATCCTCTATAAAAACCAAGGTACTAAAACATGCAGTCAATAAAACTATCCTTCTGCCTTGTGACGTGAGCTCCAAGGACAAAGGGCAGGGTTTATAAGCTTGTTCCTCATGACACATCAGTTCAGAACAAAATGCCAATTGGACAATGAACTTAAATATTTTACCACAATAGTTCCCAAATCTACATATTAAGAGATTTAGACTAGTTAGAGAGTCAGTACTGTCCACTTTTGTCTGAGTTGGAGAAGGAACATGAGTAAAAAATTCTGACACTCCACGTTTGACATCAGTGATCACAAAGGAAAGAGGTCTACATCTGAATCAGAATAAATGTGAAGGAGGTGAGAAATGAGGCTGAATATTGAGCAAATGATTGAAGGAAATGTACTGTTATGTAGGAAAAGGTTCAGGGCCATGGGTAGATGTCTACATGGTGAACTTTCAAAAACTGTTTTGTTTAAGCTGGATCCATTTTTAAGGTCTCATAAGTTCTAAATGAAGACCTTTGCAGAGGTCCTGTCCTCAAATAAAAGAAATTCCAGCTACAATAGCCTGCTGTAAATGATTGGAGGGAAATGATTTGGGCATCCAACATTGGCTACTCGGGAACATGTGCAATTCCGGAGCCTCAAAAATGGAAACAACTTCCTTTTTTAAAGAGTTCAGAACCCTGTGACTGTCCACCTTAAACTTCACAGCTGTTCATAATCCAGACACAGTTTAATGAGCCTAATGTGAGTGGGTGAGTGTGGGACCTCTGGCTGACTTCATATGGAGTGACCCTCACAGGTGGACAAAGAGCTGGAGAAATATCAATAGAGCGGAGAAATAGTGTGACGGACAGAAGGACAAGGAGCACATGAGGACGCTCCCACACTTCTCAGAACTGATCATCAGCTGATCAGTTTCATCAGACTGGAATCAAACAGCAGAGGGGGTCTGCACCATAGACATTTAAAGAAAGGCATGATGGCTCACACACTGTTGGCCAATGTCCTCAATGTCACCATCTTGTTTCACTCATAACAGACGTCTGTCATGCATTTACTGACAAATAAACGTCATGTGCACAATTGTCAAGTGATGTTCAAGAATTGACTTTGTCAGAAACGTCAGATAAGTAGTTTTAATACTAGATAATTAGATTATATAATTTCATATAATGTAATATTAAGTAATAATTTAATATTTCCTTTAACCCTTGTATTATGTTCGTGTCACCCCCCCCCGCCTTACTTTGGTGTTCCCTGCCAAATTTGACTGGTCGGATTTAACCTCTCTTATATTAACACAGAATACATGATTCAAGCATAGTTATCACCAGATTGTATTTAACACCCCTTCTAATGCTGTAAACAATGTCTCCAACCATTTGTGAACCTTTATGACTGCAGTAAATGTACAAATAATTGACATTGAAAATATAACAATTATCAAAATTGACCAAATTTACGGAAAATCAGAAAATCTACATGAGTAATCAGCTCTTTTTGTGTGTGAGAGTGTATATGTGTGTGTGTATGTGTGTGTGTGAGTGTGTTCATATATAATACAAATATAATATATAATACATATGTTGGTAATGGCAGTATTACAAATCAGGAGATCGAAGAGTAATAAGAGCTATATAAATCATGACGATAAAAAAATCGGAAAGCGACCTCTTTCACTATACATGTAATTTTGCCCACAGCCCAATTTTTTGTTTATTGTGTGGTATTTGTAGTACACCCAGAGACTCCCAAGAATATACCTTTAGAAAATCCAAAAGTCATCCAGGGCCTGTACTATGACCTATTTTATGATCATTGCCATAGGTGTGAGCCAGGGTGCACACTTTACCCCAAAACTTACTCAAACACAAATAATAAATCATCAAATTGGGTCAAATCACCTTCACTGAAGTCTGGTGCATCTTTTGAAATCAAATGTAAAGCTAAGTATTACAATTGAAAGAAGTTATTGAATTTTAACTGGAAAAAAATGAGTTTTTTATGATTTTTTCAACAAATTCAATTCTTTAGAGATGTGTCTGACCAACTTACAGTTGCTGTACAAATAAAATACTTACAAATTATTTGGCCACATATATATTCTCAAAGTGGGAAAAAAATCATCAAATTCTGAGACCGGTAAAGTTGTTCAATTAACAGGTTGGGTTACTGTGGAAGAATCAGGATACTGTTCCATGTCTTGTATATCAGGGAACCTTTAAAGATTTGTTCAGAATTCATCCTTTAAGTATGATTTCTTTTAGAATTTGAATGCTAGATTCAAAACAAACATTTCACATGAAATGTTATTCATTTTAATCTTGAACAGCCACAAAGGGCCTGTATATTATGCCTTTGTGATGAGATAATAATGAGCCATTGATACAAGTAAAAACTGATGCAGTTTTGGATTGTTGTAATCAGATTGTATATATCTACAATGACAGCAATACATAAACATTACTTCTGTCAATTTCTGTTTCTAGTACTTATATATACATGTAATCTGTTTTATGGCCTTCGTGTCTTTTTGCATAGCAACGGCTTGGACAATTTTAATTTGTAGTCTGGAACTATAGTGAGGGAAAGGGGATCTGAGAAATCCATAAGATGTATGATTGGCTGGTTATTTCATAGAATGGAGTCTTTGAATTTGCTTGTGTATGGTTGGAGGGGCTTCTGATTTTGAAAATGTTTATAATATCCCAAATAATAGATTACAGATGCAACATGTGCACACATGCCAGAGGTTCTCTTTCCAGCAGGACAGAGACAATAATATGCCTTCACAGGATCATCTGATGCATTCTTGTCAAATTGAATCCAAACATTGTATTTTATTTGAGATCTGTGGCGAGAATGAATCTGTCCCCTAATGAGATCAGCATCATGCTGGTAAACCCAAATCTCATAGTCACCATCATTTTTTTGATGCTCAGCAATGTAGCCAGGGGACTGTTTGATTTGGTATGTACCGCATGTTATGGTCTCAAGGTATTCCAGATCCACATGAGGGAACGAGATATCAGATGCTTCAAGCTTCTGCCATTCACTACGAGCTCTACGTGACATATTTGGGTCTTCTGCAACTCGTTTTGCCAAAACATGCTTTTTTTAAAAGTGAAAGCATACGCTGAGCCATCTTAGTATCTGGTTCCTCTCGATCTGGATCTGAAACATATATTGGTCCTCTGAAGGCATTGAGACATGCAGTTACTATGCGCACTAATTTGCCAATGACCTCAACGAAATAATTTGAGGTAAGTTGTTCCTTAAACAACATCCACTTCTTTAAACGCCCGTGGTAGGACTCTACTATCCATCTTGTTTTGGTACAGTAACGATCACTATTGGCTGTTGAGGAATCCAATTGGGATTTACCAGTTGGTAAAAATGACGGCATTCTAGCATCATACTCCAACTTAGCAAGAAGATCTAAGGCATCCCTGAAACCGCGATCTACAATCATATTGTCATTTGCTTCTAACCAAGATTTCAATATTTCAATTTTTTCCATGATGAGCCGAGTTATTGTTGCATCATTTACGTTACCATGGTAGTGGCCAATAGTGTCTAAAACATATCCATCAGGCAGTACAACTGACATGAATTTTAGGTGATTTCGTTTTTTCTGTCCTCCGTAAGATGCCCTTTGAAACTGATGATCACTGCATTTGTTGAGGTAGATATATGTACCATCTAAGATAAGAGTGACCTGGTCACCATAAAAAGCTTTAGTAAAGACAGTGTTGTGAGTTATGGCATCGTGGCGTGAAATATGATTTGTGCCAAGGTATTTGGGAACAACTATTGTGTTCAAAATATCTGCAATTGTATGAAAATATCTTGGCAGTGTAGCTTGGGAAAGATTAGTAAGCATGGTCATTTGATTCCATGAAAGGTTTGTTTTCAGTTTTGCCCAAAAGTAAAGAAGCAAATCTATTGCTCTGGAACTATCACTTGAACCTGAAACAAGATCAGATTCACACATGTCATACATGTTCTGAAATTGCACCAATGTCCAGCCAGTCCATGCATGGCAGTCAGAATCTGACAAGGGGCTCTAATTTCGTGGTGCAGCGCAGGGGGCGCAAGCCTGGCGCACCCCGCGTAGTGTTAATTTCGTCCGGCGCACCGCCGTGCGCTGCCAATTTGACAATTTGGTAGACCGTCTGCGCAGAGGTGGGTGTGACGGTGCACCAAGGGGAGGTGATGGCGTACCAGGGGGAGGTGTCGGCAGATTCATGTTGGTCCAGTGACAATTTCATGCCAAAAACAGTGCAGAAATTGCGCTGAAAGCTCGCCAGCTCCAACCTGGTCTAACCTCGGCGCAGGGCGGAGTGCACCCTCCGCAGCTGTAATTTGGTGACAAGTGCACATGTGCGCACGCCTCAGAGGCAGGTTTCCAAAGTGTCAGGCACATTTTAACGCAATAAACAATCACAGCAATCACTATTTAATGTCCCCGTCTGAACCAGCATATACATTTGTATCTATATTAACCTTCCCGTCACATCTGATGTCGGATTAAAGCCGTTTGTCATAATGGAAACTTAACCTGACAGCAGCTGGAAGTTTGATGCACATCTTACAAGTCAACAATAAACAGCCTTAACATCTGATACTGAGTAAATATCTGGCTTCTCTCATTTCATTAAATTCAAAGAAAAAAGGGGGAAAAAGACGAAGAAAAAGGAGAGAACATAAATGTATGTCACTCAGGATTTACCCGTGATTTCCCATATTCCTCTATTTTAGTCTTTATTTTTAATGTGCTCGAAAAAGATGGAGAGCATTATTGCAAGGAGGATGAGGAGGAGACACCTGGAGAGTATACAGTATCACTAAAGGCTCTGCTATTTGGTGATGACAAACCAGGAGTGCAGGTGGATCAAAAGCATTATGAATGGATAAACCATCTGTGGTGTAACTGTCTCTTATTTTTTTTACTCCTATTAATGACAAAGGAACAGATTACATCTGTCCCGGGAGCTGGCCCACACGGTGACGCGCCCCGCTGTCCATTCTCATGCTGAAGGAACAGCGTCTCCACTGCTGGGTCTTTCCAGCACACTGTTTCATGGTGGCGGGATAATTCAGACCAATCAGACGCTGCGCCTCAGCCGCAGCGCATTTAAAGGCGAGGAGAGGTGCTCATTTGATTGGGGAAGACAGCGACCGGCTGTGATAATCCCACTTACGTCTATTCTCCTCCTATTCTGACATTTGCGCAGAGAGGCAGAGACGTGGGCGTGGACGCGCAACCTCTGCGCCCCTGTGCGCCATGAGTGCGCCTCTCTTGGCACTGCAGGAAACTTGCAAAGTGCGCAGGTCACACGCAGTCCGCGCGGCGAAGGCCGGCGCAGGCAGGTGCGCCTACGCTTGCGCCTGGTCTACGAAATTAGAGCCCAAGGTTTCAAACTTCAGTTTGGGTGATGTCTCATGTTTGGATACTTCATGTAGAATATATATAATATATATACTTCATAAATAGAATAAATGAAAAAAAAAATTCAATTGAATGCACAATACTAAATTGAAGTTAACATCCATTTGCTGCAAATTGCATGAAATAAAACATTACCCTTGATATAATACAAGACATGGAACAGTATCCTGATTCTTCCACAGTAACCCAACCTGTTAATTGAACAACTTTACCGGTCTCAGAATTTGATGATTTTTTTCCCACTTTGAGAATATATATGTGGCCAAATAATTTGTAAGTATTTTATTTGTACAGCAACTGTAAGTTGGTCAGACACATCTCTAAAGAATTGAATTTGTTGAAAAAATCATAAAAAACTATTTTTTTTCCAGTTAAAATTCAATAACTTCTTTCAATTGTAATACTTAGCTTTACATTTGATTTCAAAAGATGCACCAGACTTCAGTGAAGGTGATTTGACCCAATTTGATGATTTATTATTTGTGTTTGAGTAAGTTTTGGGGTAAAGTGTGCACCCTGGCTCACACCTATGGCAATGATCATAAAATAGGTCATAGTACAGGCCCTGGATGACTTTTGGATTTTCTAAAGGTATATTCTTGGGAGTCTCTGGGTGTACTACAAATACCACACAATAAACAAAAAATTGGGCTGTGGGCAAAATTACATGTATTGTGAAAGAGGTCTTTTGTCATAGCAATAGTTATTGAAGCTAGACGATTTTAACGGATGGAAACCACAAGAGGGCCCGGTTCAGCAGGGCACGAGTTCCACTGCAAGGCCACACCCACGTCCAAAGTGTCATGCAAAAGCCGCCGCGATGGCCACTGAGGGAAGCCCGAGTACCATCAACACCAAAAGCATACACTTGGGTGCCTGGGACCCCCTTGATCGACACAACGCCAACCTGAGTTCAGCCCCCCCCCCCCCGACACCACCAACCCCGGAAAACATCCCATCCCCCTCCTACCTGGCCCCACCACCAGCTACAAACTTTGCTTGTGTTTGTTTGTGTGTGTGTTTGCCTTTATGATAATGTAGTGCATTAAAATGAGTTTTGTTTGCATGGAGTTTTGTTTGTTTTGGTTTTAATACAGTATGTAGTTTTATTTGTTTTTTTGATTTGGTGGAGGGAGTGGAGAGACATTAAGGGTAGAGGAGGGAGCCATAGGCCTGGTGTCCCAACAAACAACCATCAGAAGTCTCCCCAACCTTCACCACAACGCCTCCATTAGTAACACCCCAGACCCTGAACCCCACGATGAGCACCCCTCATCGCCAGAGCCTTACACATGTATATCCGGTGTGCGTCACTCTCTTTTCCCTCTAAAGTCACCATAAACCTGTTATGGTCAGTATAAACCATAATCTAAAAGTTGGGTTAAACCCCCACCCAGACAGGTGGGATATCTCAGGCCCCGAAGCTTCTTTCTGAGACCTGAAGTGAGCTAAATTTTTCTCAATTTTTTGTACCGTGTCTTAGCCTTATACCCATGGCTCTAAGACCTTGGGAAAGGTGTGTAAACCACCAACATACCCATTTTTGGATTTTGTCTGTCTATGCAATGTAAACCAGTATGTGTGTGTGTGTGTGTGTGTGTGTGTGGGGGGGGGGTTGTGGATGTGTGTGTCTGCATGAATGTTTTCCATCTAATTGATGAACATAATCAAGTATTACCCATTCATTTTCTATGCTGGTCATTTTTGACCGGGAACACCACAGGTGTTTCAAAGTTGATTGTACCAGTCAAAATTCAATGAAAGTGGTGATCAGCAATTTTATATGTTCAAATGCCTGGTGTGGAGGATATCATGAGGCCTTGAGGCAATCAGAGGAAAAATACATTTTTTATGTTTGTATGAAGTTGTAAATCGGTCTAATTTGACCCGAACATCATAGAAGGGTTAACATTTGTAATAAACCAAACTGTTTGTAGATCTGTCAGTAAATAATGAACATGTTTGAGCAGGTGCCTTACCTTCAATTGAGAACTACAGACCAGAAATGAGCCCTGTACCAAGATGGCCGCCACGTGAGGATGTGGGTGGCTCCGCCTCCAGCCGTCTAGCCTGTCTCTACATGTCTATGGTCTGCACCCCCGTCAGAGACCTCTGCAGAGCTGATGGAGACAGTGGTGTCCCTCAGCCTCCTGCAGCTGGAGGAGCAGCTCCTGTGATGATGCTCTGCTGAGGCTCAGGTCCCTGAACTGTCCGTCTGTCCCAACACCTGCAGACAACACCCACCTGCTGACCTCAGCAGAGCATCCTGCTCCACCAGACGCTTGGAAAAGTAGGGGGCCAAGATGGCGGCGAAGCGGTAAGACCTGTGACAGAGCTTCTCCTGATTTTTGTAAGAAAAAAGGCATCTACGTTCACAACTGAACTGACGCAGTTATGTCAACTAACCCCTTGAACAAGCCCAAAAGTGAAAATAAACCACCTGTGACTCCCACCAAATCTCTCAACACCAAAAAAGGCAAAATAGAGCAAGATACGGCAAACAGCATAGTGGCAGCGCTAAAGTTAGCTATCGAAGAGCAAGGAACCAGCATCGGAAGGTCAATCGATGAGCTGAAAAGGTCGGTGGATTTTCTCTCCGCGGACGTACAGGACATAAAGGTAACAATGAAAAAAAACGGAGAGAGAGTCGATAAAGCTGAGGAAAGGATTCAAATGCTGGAAAATCAAGTGACTGAATTGGCGCGAAACAAGCGGAGATGGAATTTGCGTCTACGCTGCCAGAGCGAGAGGGAGAAGAGGTGAGGAGCACTTTGATTGACATATGTCAAAAAATAGCTCCAGGCTACAAAGAGAAGTTTGCGGATGTGATCGACTCGGTGCACAGTCTTGGCAGACCTAACCAGGCCAGATCCCAAGCGAGAGACATCATCATCCAGTTCTCTATGAGGCACTTTCGTGATGCCATTTGGAAGATGTCAAAGAACCACGACTATCTGAAATAACAAAACCTACGCTTCAAGGAGGACTTAACACCGGAGGACCGTGAAAAACGCAATCGTCTGTGACCTCTCATCCAAAAAGCCAGAGAAGAAAAGAAGATGGCTTACTTCGTCTGGGGGAGAGCCTTTATTGCCAACAAGGAAATTTTCTAACTACTATGATGCTGAATATTCAATTTCTACAGAATAAGCTCTGCCTTCTTTTGTTACTTCACTTCTAAGTTAAAGAAGGTACTGTTCTGACTGTTTTGTTTTTGTATTTTTTCACTGTTAACTAAAACATTTCTCTTTTAAAATTTGTTTCTGTTAAAGCTGTGGTCTATGATTTGAAACCGCAGCCTGCCCCCCCTTCCCTCACGTCTCCCCCCCTGTTCCAAGATCCCGCCCCCAGCTCGTGTCGCCTCATAAAGCCCCCTCGGACAGAGCTACGAGTGACTAGCACAATATATCAGCAGCAAACTCAATCAAAAACAGCTCAGCTCAACTGAAAGTATCAAACACGACAGACATCCCCCTTGTAACACACAGGGGTAGCCATTTCAACTGGACCGGCGGCAATGCGGGTCTGGCGCCGCCAGAGCGGAGCCGAGTGTGGGGGCGGATTAATCTTTCTCAGCCTGTCCTCCCCAGCTCAGCTTACAGTGCTAACGATTAGCGGCTAACAGGCTAACCCGCTCCCCTACAAGTTATTAGCCCGTGCAGGCACAAACTAACCAGAGTTATTCAGCAGACATCTCCCACTGTAGTAAACAAAGCCATTACCTGATCAACCAGGGGCGAAACGGTCGATGCTGAAGGTCTGGGAGAGGGAGGCGGCTTCGGTCTCGGCGCTAGGCTTTCCGGCTCCATGATAGTTCAGTAGCTAACGCTGCTAGCTGCTCACCGGAGGTAGAGGGAGGAGACGGGATTATGACGCACCACGCATGACGCTGCGTAGTGAGAGAGACAGGGGATTGGATGGACTCATGGACTAACTCACGGACCAATTAATAGTCGCAGGTTCTTAGGTTTGATTGGTCAGCTAGTATGCAGCTTTTCAGCGGATATACTGAATGGATTTTTTTCATTCTTTTTTGTCTTTATACTGTGTAGATAGGACCATAGGACCATAACAGCCTTATAAACGGTGTTATTAATATGTACAAAGCTTCCAAATCGTAAACCATAGCTTTAATGCTCGAGGCTTAAGAGACCTAACAAAGCGCAAGGCATTTTTTTCTCTATGCCAAAAACTTTGATTCAGACTTTTGTTTGATCCAGGAATCCCATTCATCTGATGAAGATTACAACTTCTGGAAATCACAATGGGGGGAAGACATTTGGATGTCATGTGGGAACCACCACTCTGCAGGAACTCTCACTTTGAGACATAAATGTAGTGGAAAGGTTATTTCTACTCAAACAGACTTAAATGGACACTATACACTGACGCTTTTTTTCTAATTACAACCAGATTTTTCTTTTGGGGAATGTGTATGGTTTCACAAATATAAAAGAAAACAAAGAACTGTTTCAAGATTTCAGTAATAGGATAGAAAACATTATAGACAGGTTTCCAGATATCAAAATAATATTAGGGGGAGATTTCGACTGCACTCTCAATGATGAATTTGACAGGTATCCAAGCAGACAAAAAAGTAATGACTACTTATATGATTTCATGAATGAAAGAGGTTTAGTAGATATATGGAGGGTAAACAATCAAAATATCAAAGAATTTACCTGGAAAAATAAAACTGGTTCACTGCAATCCAGGATAGATTTTTGGTTAGTTTCAGAATGCTTAAGTCATTTACAATGCAAAGCAGAAATTATTCCAACACCCATGACAGACCATAAAGCTATCTTACTAACTATACAGTTTTCATCAAATTCTGAACCTAGAAGATATCTATCCTATTGGAAACTGAATAATACTTATTTTTAACGAAATAATAAATGAAACACTTTTAAAGCTAGTTAAGGAAAAAAAATTCTGAATATTTTGAACTGGCAGAGAATAAAGGTGAATTTCAAAAATATTGGGAATGATTAAAATTTGAACTGAGGAAATTATTTATGGAAACTGGTGCAAGACTTAAGAAGGAAAGGAAGAAAGAAGAAAATGATTTAATCAGTAAACTTATGTATCTCTCTTCTATTCCACCAGAAAATATGTCTGATTCACAACAAGCTCAGTTATCAACATTGCAGCTACGTTTAGATAAACTTTATATTAACAAAGCTAAGGGGGCCTTTACACGATCACAAGCAAAATGGTTAGAAGAAGGTGAACAAAACTCAAGTGATTTCTTCAGACTGGAAAAGCAAAGACAAACTAAAAATTGCATCAACAGACTATCCATTGATGGTGATATTATAGATAATCCTAAAAATATATCAAAACTTTGTGAACACTTTTACAAAAATCTTTACAAGTCCAACTCTTCTCTTAATGATATAAATGATTTCTTTAAACATATAGATAATGTGAGAACAATTGGTGAATCTAATAGAATAATTTGTGACTCACCAATTACACTTTTAAAAAACACAATTAACAATTGAAAAAACTTAAACCAAACAAATCAAAACAGACGGATTAGCCTCTGAATTTTATAAAATTTTCTCTACTCAGCTTGCTCCGTTTCTATTACATGTCTTTTCAGAAAGCATAAACAGAGAACAACTTCCACCTTTATTATGTCAAGGCCTAATTACTCTAATCCCAAAACCACAAAAAGATACTTTAATATTAGATAATTGGCGCCCCATAACCCTTCTTAATAATGATTACAAAATTTTAGCTCTTTGTCTTGCATCCAATTTAAAAAAGGTACATCATGATGTAATAGAGGATTCTCAGAATGGTTTTATGTCTGGTCGATACATCATTGACATTATAAGACTTGTGTTAGACTTGCTAGATTACGCAGATCTCATATCAGCAAACAGTTTTATTTTGTTCTTGGACGTTCATAAAGCATTCGTTTTATTGGAGCACCCTTTTTTGTTCAGAACCCTTGACCTCTTTGACTTTGGGGAACATTTTAAAAAATCTGTTTGTACTTTATACTCTGCTGCAAACAGCTCGATCAAATTACCCCATGGCACTACTGGCAGATTCAATGTTGAGCGTGGTATACGCCAAGGATGTCCCTTGAGCGCTTTCTTGTTCTTATTACCTTTGCAAATTTTAGCTCATTTTATTAAAAACAGTCATATAAAGGGTATCACAATTGATGGGAAAGAATTACGGTGAAGTCAGCTTGCTGACGACACTACGCTCTTTTTAAGAAATGCAACTCAGATAGATATAGCTATTAAATTATTAGATATTTTTTCTCCAGCTTCAGGGCACAAACTAAACCTTACTAAATGTGAATTAATTCCTGTCAAGTCTTCCAATGAATTAGAAATAGCAGGAATCCCTGTAAAGCAAAAAGTTAAATATTTAGGGGTCATCATCACAAAAGATGAAAACAAAAGACAAATTGAAAATTTTAATCATCTGGTTTTGTTAATTCAAAAAAAAATTGATATGTGGTCTCAGACAGACTTGTCAATCACTGGAAGAGTCTTGCTCTCCAAAGCTGAAGGACTATCAAGTATGGTGTATGCCAGCTCAGCTCTTGATGGGCCAAATGATATAATATATACAAGTAGATAAGCTTTTATTTAATTTTATATGGAAAAAAAAGTCGCACCTTATTAAAAAAAAATGTTATGATTAATAAATTATCGTCTAGTGGATTTAATGTTTTAGATTTTAATACTTTACATTCCTCTTTTAAAATTAAAAGGATAAAAAGATATTCACAAAATCCAACTCTCAATGGAATTTTATCTCTACGCATGTATTTAAGGCATTAGGAGGTTTAAACTTTCTGTTAAGATGCAATTAGAATATTGAAAAACTTCCTGTTAAACTTTCTAACTTTCACAAGCAATTATTGTTGTCCTGGTCCTTAGTTTATAAACATAATTTTTCCCCTCACAAATACTGCATATGGAATAACAAAGATATCTGCTTTAAGCACAAATCACTTTTCATAAAAAATGGGTTGACAAAGGTATTCTATATGTACATCAGTTATTTAACAAGTATGGATATATGTATTCTTATGATGAATTTTTACATGTGTATAATTTCCCAGTGTTGCCAAAAGATTTTGCAATTATTTTTGATGCAATACCTTCAGGTGTCAAAATGCTGATGTCAAACTATGTCCATGATCCTGAAGTTAATGTTACAACAGACTTATATATTGGTAATTCTGATCCCTTTTTGAGTGTCAAAACAAATAAAAAGTGTATTAGAGATCTCATCATAAGAGACTTTATCAGTAAACCAGCGGCTGTCTTTTTTTGGGATAATTTGTTGACTGATATTGATTGGAATTCTGTTTGGCTTCTCCCTAAGACATTTTTTGTGACTAATATGGTTTGTGAGGTATGCCTTAAGATCCTGCATCGATGTTATCCTGTTAACAGGGTAATTTCAAAATATTGTGTAAATGTTGACCCACTTTGCACCTTTTGTCATTGTGCTGAAGAATCAATTGTTCATCTTTTTTGGGAATGTGCCCACACAGATTTTTTGGACAGATATAACATTGTTTGTGAATGGAAAGCTTTCTATAGAAGTACAAATTGATTGTAAAGATATTATTTTTGGTATTGCTACGAAGAGTCTCCCCTCAAAAAAAGTTTTTGTGTTAAATTTAATATTTTTGTTGGCCAAATATCACATTCATAGGTGTAAGCATTTAAATCAAAAGCCAAAATTTATTGTATTTAAGTCACTGTTGTCCTCGTATTTAATCTCCTTAAATTATTGCACAAATGCCAAAGCCCAGAAGACCAAAAATGTATGCACAGAATATGAATTTCAAAATATATATATATTTTATTTTTGTACTTTTTTGTTCTGAACATGAAGTTTGAGCCTCGAGCTTTGTTTTTTGTATGTATACATTGTTATATATATATTTTCAATAAAATTAGAAAAAAAAAAAAAACGCTTGGAAAAGTGAGAGGATAACAGTGTGTGTGTGTGTGTGTGGGGGGGGGGGGGTCAGGAGACAGAGGTCCACATGAACATCACACTACAGAGAGAATCAGCAGAGACCTTCAGTCAGAAATCTTTTATTAACATAAAGTGCATGAAAGCATCAGAGCAGTAAACAATATCAGAATATTAACAATCACATCATAAACACATGGAGGGTCTTAGCCTGACATGAAAAGGTCATGTCCTTCAGAGCCTGAGATGGATCTGACACCAGCAGGACGTCCTCCTGGATGTTACATTAGAAAACAGCAGTTTCAATGCTGACTCTTTCTGGGGACGTCCTGGGATGGGGGGTGGGCTGCTGCCCCTTGGCTGATGCTTCAGGAGAAGGTGCTCTCCTGGATGTTCTGTTCTACTTTTCTTCTCATTTGATCATTTTAGTGCAAACAGAGAGAGAATGAAGATAAAGCGATACACAAGCAGTCGAGTCCTGACCCATGGAGGCTTGGACTCAGACAAAGACAGTCTATGATCTCTGGGCGGGGCAAACTGGGTCCAAAATCAGGCTTTGAATAGTCCAGGAGTTTGTGTGACACAGTTGATTGTTGGTTGTTCTCCTTCTTCACATGATCTTTGCAAAGGGCTGAACACCAAAGTGCTGCCATATTTACAGTCTTTTTTACACAGACCTCAGGTCCTAGTGCTCCACTCATGCGTCCCAGGACGCCCTGATCCGAGGCCTGTTGATCCTCATCTGTGGAGAAATAGAAACAAAGACAGATTCATGGGATGGTGACTTGTGATGATACGGCTGTTTATTTTGATATTATGTTCCTAGTTCAGGTCTGTTGTGTTTCCTTTTTCTGGTCTTGATTCTGTTCTTGGTTTTCGTTAAGTGACCCTCTTTGTGTTAATGTTGTTGTCGTAGTGTGTGTCCTGTTTTATTTTAAAATCCCAGTGTTCCTGGTGGAGTTGTCCTTCCCTCCCTTCTGTGTCTCCCTGATGGTGATTTCTCCACCTGTGTGATATTCCCACCTGTGCTTGATGTCCACCCTGTGTGTTCAGTGTTCCCTGTTCTCAGTGTTGGGTCATTCATCTTCACTGAGTCACTCCATGTGCTCTCCTCAGTGTTCTCCAGTGTTTTGGAGGTACTTTCTGTGTTTTGGTTTTCTTCTTTTTGTGAGACTTTGTTTAATTAGAAAGTTTTTGGAGACATTTATTTGCATTTCGGACAATCTTGTGAAAGATTGGTTTTAATTATTAATCCCTTTTTAGTTTATACCAAAGCTTTTTATGTTAAATCTGCTCTTGGGTCCTTTCCTTATTTTTTGTTAGTTTTGGGGGTTTAAACATTGACAGGTAACTAATCAATCAAACAACACGTGTAATCAGCTCAATAAAATAATAAAATGATTTTATTAGTTCATTGAACTCTACACGGCCTGGTACCAGACTATCCCTCAGAGGTGGTTTTAGTCTATAATCTATGCTGACCCCTCAGATCCACGGA
This sequence comes from Scarus forsteni, assembly GCA_036419115.1. Classification (NCBI taxonomy): domain Eukaryota; kingdom Metazoa; phylum Chordata; class Actinopteri; order Labriformes; family Labridae; genus Scarus; species Scarus forsteni. The sequence goes on from JAZDUH010000023.1 coordinate 1,563,603, forward strand.
GCACAACTAAAACTTTCTGATTTATTGTTTTTATCTGTTTTGTTCCAAAACCAAGAAGATCTGAGACCAGCTGAGAATTTAAACTCTGTCTGAAACTCATTTATTCAGTCTGCTTTATTGAAAGCCTCATCTTTTAATCGATTTAACTTATTCATAAATTATCAAAAATTAATAATTTTACTTTATTCTGCAATAAAATTTAATGTTTAAATATATGTTAAGTATCTATTTATTATCTTATCATGGTCAAACATATATACATATATATATATATATATATATATATATATATATATATATAGATAGATAGATAGATAGATAGATAGATAGATAGATAGATAACCATTTGATACAGTGGCCTCGGTTCGGTACACCCTATGAACCGAACAATACACAATTTTGTATTTATTGATTTGATCAACTTCTGACGAGGTCCTACGCATTGAAAGTTCAGTGAATCTGTGTTCGACTACTTCGGGCTGCATTGTTGAGCACAGATCCGCTGAGCTGCCCGCAGCTCCTCCCCTTTCATTCTGTCAAGCTGCTGAGACAGAAGAAGCTACATACACTAGGGCGCTGCAACATGGCGAGTGCTTTACCTTCAGCTGAAATTGAAGACCCTCCACTATCATTCAGATCTGGTGTTTGGGACTACTTTGGCTTCCGTGTTAAGTATGACCCTGATGGTAAGCGTGTCGTGGACAAAAACACAACAGTATGTCGGAAGTGCAACACGATGCTAAACTACGTCAGGGGAAATACAACAAACGCCGACATCATCCCGGAGTTAAAACAAGTGGAACCAGACAGAAACAACAAGCAGCACACATGCTACAGACTTTACCTGGGTCATTTAGACAGCCATTAGCACATGATTCAAAGAGGGCAAAGGAAATCGACCGGGCCATAGCTACTTTTATTGCTGTGGACATGAGACCCTTTTCTGTTGTGGATAACGCCGGGTTTCAGGACATGGTACAGACACTTGATACACTTATAGCTCGTTCTTTGTAATATTTACTCTGCTGCTAAGAATGCACCACATAAGATGGGTGAGTTCTCTATTAGATACATTTAATTTTTACTTATTCTTATTTTTACATGGTATATAATGGCTGTTTTTTAAATCTCTAACAGTGCAATACACTTCATTCCATGTAAATATGTTGTCAACAGTTACAGGTCACTTTTAATTGATAGTGTTAATCAATATTTCTTGCATAGCCTTTGTATTCATTTGTTTTTTATACTATTTATTCTGGCCCTAATAGCATTCATATTTTATACACTTATTCATTGACAATATCACTGTGTGTTGTTACAAGCCAATGCAACGAAATTTCATTCCAAGTGCACTGCTGTGTAATTTGTGTAATGACAATAAAGGAAGTCAAAGTCTGTTTTTGTTTTTATGATTCCGAAGAATGTGCCTGCTTTAGCTGTAAGAGTTGCATTTAATTAAATTTAATGAAAATAAAATCTGAGTTGAAAAAAATGTTGGTTATTCTAATTAACCACAAGTATAAGGCATTGAAATTTCTCATATTTTGTATCAAAGAAGGTATCGAACTTTGAGGGAAACATATCAAACCGACCCATGAATTATGTGTATCATTGCACCCCTAATATATAAATGTGTATATATATATATATATATATATATATGTATGTATATATATATATATATATATATATATATATATATATATATATATATATATATATATATATATATATATATATATATATATATATATATATATATATATATATATATATATATATATATATATATATATATGGCGAGAGAGAGAGAGAGAGAGAGATACAGACTTGTGCAAAATTGTTATTACCCTTCCGTAAAAGAAAGAGAACCCACAATGGTCACTAAAATAACTTGAATAATAACACACTGGACATTGGTTCAACAGAATTATTTTAAAATCAAACTAATGAAACGGGCCTCCACAATAGTGATGGTACCCTTAACTTAATGTGTTGTTGCACAACCTTTTGAGTCAATCACTATAATCAGGTGATTTCTGTAACTCTCAGTGAGATTTCTGCACCTGTCCACAGGTATGTTGGCCCACTCCTCATGAGCAAACTGCTCCAGCTGTCTCAGGTTTGAAGGCTGTCTTCTCCAGACTGCATGTTTCAGCTCCTTCCACAAATGTTCAACAGGATTTAGATCAGGGATCATAGAAGGCCACTTCAGAATAGTCCAGTGTTTTGTTCTGATCCATTCTTGGGTGTTTTTAGCTGTGTGATTGGCTCATTATCCTGTTGGAGGACCCATGACCTGTGACTGAGACCAAGCTTTCTGACACTGGGCAGCACATTTCACTCCAGAATGTCTTGATAGTCTTGAGATTTCATTGTACCTGCACAGATTCAAGACACCCTGTGTCAGATGCAGCAAAGCAGCCCCAGAACATAACTTAGCCTCCTTCATGTTTCACAGTAGGTACAGTGTCCTTTTCTTTGTATGCTTCATTTTTGCATCTGTGAACATAGAGCTGATGTGACTTACAAAAAAGCTCCAGTTTTGTCTCATCTGTCCAAAGGACATTCTCCCAGAAGCTTTGTGGCTTGTCAATATGCATTTAGCAAATTCCAGTCTCACTTTTTTATGATTTGGTTTCAACAGTAATGTCCTCCATTCAGTCCACTTTGGCTCAAACAGTGACAGATGGTGTGATCTGACTCTGATGTACCTTGACCTTGGAGTTCTCCTCTAATCTCTTTGAAGTTGTTCTGGGCTCTTTGGTTTCCATTCGTATTCTCCGTCTCTTCAGTTTGTCATCAGTTTTCCTCCTGCAGCCACGTCCAGGGAGGTTGGCTACAGTCCTGTGGACCTTAAACTTCTGAATAATCTGTGCAGCTGTAGTCACAGGAACATCAAGCTGCTTGGAGATGGTCTTATAGCCTGTTACGGCCACTGCCGTACAGGAGTCTCTGTCCCTCTCTCCCCTTTGTTTGTGTGTGTGCGTGCGTGTTCACGCTAGCGTGTGATTGTGTGCGTGAGAGTATTTCACAGGGTGCTGCTGCAGGAGGCCGACTGATTTGAGGCAGGTGCGATGAACGACTCTAATTGGTTCGGACTGAAGCAGCCAATCAGGGGAGCCAAAGGAACCACATAAAGCCGAGGCCCACCAGATCCCCAGCAGCAAGCTGCATTCAGCCATGCTCACGATAGAGAGAGACAGACTTTGTTATTTAGACTCGTGAAATCTTGTGAACTCTTGTGAACTTTCAAAACTCTCTAATTCTGATTTGGTAAGTGGTGTTTTCCCTGTGGCTGTGTGCCCTGCTCTGCCCATAAAAGGGGTAGTGCTTTTGATGGGAAATGACATGGCTGGCGGTAAAATAATCCCCGCGCTTGAGGTATTGGATTCCCCTCGGAGTGCCCAAATTGTAACCGTGTCTGAATCTGACTCTAAATTGTTCCCATCTTGTGCCGTTACTCGAGCACAAGCTAGAAAAATTGATGAATTTTCGTTGTCTGATTCTGAGCTTATGTCTGCTTTTTCAGAGGAAAATGCAGAAACTGTGACGGAGAAAGCTCCTGTATCTCCGCCCTCAGAGTCCGCTGAGCCGGTGTGCTCTGACAGTTCACCCCGTCCAGACAGTCTGACGCTGCCTGTGGACAGTGAACGCCCGCAGAGAGGGCTGACCCGACTTTAAAACGTTGCTTTGAAAGTGTGGTAAGTGAAAACAAAGCAAGTGTTGAATCCGTAGCATTTTTCCTGAATAAAGACACACTGGTGCGTAAATGGTCTCCTTCTTTAACTGACTCTGACAGTGTTTACCAGGTTGTTGTGCCAGTAGCATATAGGCAACATGTGCTTTCCATTGCTCATGAAAACCCATGGTCAGGTCATTTGGGAGTAACTAAAACATACAATCAGATCCTTAAATATTTCTTTTGGCCTGGTCTAAAATCTGACGTGGTAAAATTCTGTCGCTCCTGCCACATTTGTCAACTAGTGGGTAAACCAAACCAGAAAATTCCACCTGCTCCACTCCATCCTATCCCTGCTATAGGTGAACCATTTGAGCGTGTCCTTGTAGATTGTGTTGGACCATTGCCCCGTTCTAAATCAGGTAACCAGTACTTGCTTACCATCATGTGCGTCACCACCCGTTATCCAGAGGCCATTCCGCTGCGTAAAATCACAGCCAGCTCTGTAGTTAAGGCCCTCACAAAATTCTTTTCCACTTTTGGTCTTCCCCGCGTAATCCAAACGGATCAAGGCACCAACTTTCAATCTCGACTTTTCAAACAAGTCCTCAAAACGTTAAAAATTAAACACTCCGTGTCCAGTCCGTATCATCCTGAGTCCCAAGGCGCCTTAGAAAGATGGCACCAGACGTTAAAGTCGATGCTCCGGAAATATTCCTTAGAATCAGGTAAGAGTTGGGATGAAGGTATTCCTTTCGTTTTGTTCGCTGCCAGAAATGCTGTTCAGGAGTCCATAGGATTTAGTCCAGCAGAATTAGTCTTTGGACACACACCCCGCGGTCCACTTAAATCCTTGCAGGAAACTTTGCTCTCCTCTGAATCCTCTAGTTTAAACGTGCTTGATTATGTGTCCAAATTTCGTGAGAGGTTGCACCGTGCTAATTCCCTCGCTAAAGAGTGTTTGTTATCCTCTCAGTCTGTGATGAAACGCCATTATGACCGTTCTGCCATGTCTCGCTGTTTTAATGTAGGCGATCAAGTGCTGGCCTTACTGCCTATTCCTGGCTCCGCGCGCTCCGCGAAGTTTACTGGTCCGTATGAGGTCCGTGAACGCCTCAGTGAAACAGATTACACTATTGCTACACCAGAAAGAAGGCGTAAAACTCGAGTTTGTCATATTAATATGCTTAAACCGTATTTTACGCGTGACAAAAATCTCACTGCCGCTTTACACTCAAAAACTCCAAAGCCTGACGTTGCTCCTAGTGCATTAATTGTAACTGAGCCTTCTTGCACTGATGAAGATTATTTAAAGACGCGTCATTCATCTCATCAGACTGCTCGGTTGCCAAATTCTGAGATGCTTAAAACGCTCCCGTCCCAGTTAAGCCACCTAACCTGCGCGCAACAGAGTGACATAACTGCGTTAATTGGTCGTTTTAAATGTCTCTTTAATGATATTCCCACTCGCACCACCGTTTTGCAGCACGACATTGATGTCAAAGATTCAAAACCCATCCGGCAACACCCGTATAGGGTAAATCCTGTGAAGCGACAGTTGATGAAAAAAGAAACCGAGTATCTGTTAGAGAACGGATTGGCTGTGCCAAGCTCCAGTTCGTGGAGTTCGCCCTGTTTGCTCGAGGCAAAATCGGATGGTTCCCCTCGTTTCATCACCGATTTTCGAAAAGTTAATAATGTAACTGTGCCTGACTCGTATCCTCTTCCAAGAATGGAAGATTGTGTTGACACCCTTGGCTCCGCAAAATTCGTGAGCAAATTAGACTTATTAAAGGGCTATTGGCAAGTCCCCTTAACTGAGCGCGCCTCTAAAATCTCCGCATTTGTGACTCCGGACTGTTTCCTACAGTATACAGTCATGGCATTTGGCATGTGTAACGCCCCTGCTACATTTCAGCGGCTTGTGGACACAGTATTGTCAGGTTTGCCAAATTGTAATGCGATCTAGACGACTTTAATTGTGTACACCATGACGGAGGACCACCTCCACATCCTTGAGCAGGTGTTCACTCGTCTGGCGCGCGCGTCCCTCACCATAAACCTTGCCAAATGTGACTTCGGCAAAGCCATCGTCACCTACCTGGGTAGACAGGTGGGCCAGGGCCAAGTGAGACCCCTCGATGCCAAAGTGGCTGCCATCAATGATTTCCGGTCCCAACACGCGAAAGCGCTATACCGTTTTCTGGGCATGGCCGGCTACTACCGCAGCTTTTGTCGTAATTTTTCGTCTGTTGTTCAGCCCTTAACTGCGCTGATGAGCCCCAAAGTTGACTTCGTCTGGTCCAATGTCTGTCAACATGCTTTTGAAAGCGCAAAATCGCTCTTGTGCCACGCTCCTGTCCTCGCAGCTCCCGATTTCACCCGTGCGTTTAAATTAGAGGTGGACGCCTCTGCCGTGGGAGCTGGGTCTGTATTATTGCAGGAGGATAGTGATGGAGTAGACCATCCAGTGTGTTACTTCTCGAGAAAATTTAACAAACATCAGTTAAAATACTCAACAATAGAGAAGGAAACACTTGCTTTGTTGTGGTCACTTCAGCACTTTGAGGTTTACGTAGGTTCTAGTCCTCTGCCAGTGGTGGTCTTCACTGACCACAACCCACTCGTTTTCCTTAGGCGCATGTATAATCACAACCAGAGACTCATGCGGTGGGCACTGATCATGCAAGACTACAACCTGGTGATCCAGCACAAAAAGGGGTCAGAAAACATTGTTGCAGATGCGTTGTCCAGACTTTGATTGTTTAATTTTGTTTTCTTATGGTACTGTAACAAACCTTGTTATAACAGGTTTGTATCTTAAGGGGGGAGGTGTTACGGCCACTGCCGTACAGGAGTCTCTGTCCCTCTCTCCCCTTTGTTGTGTGTGCGTGCGTGTTCACGCTAGCGTGTGATTGTGTGCGTGAGAGTATTTCACAGGGTGCTGCTGCAGGAGGCCGACTGATTTGAGGCAGGTGCGATGAACGACTCTAATTGGTTCGGACTGAAGCAGCCAATCAGGGGAGCCAAAGGAACCACATAAAGCCGAGGCCCACCAGATCCCCAGCAGCAAGCTGCATTCAGCCATGCTCATGACAGAGAGAGACAGACTTTGTTATTTAGACTTGTGAAATCTTGTGAACTCTTGTGAACTTTCAAACTCTCTGTATTTGAGGCACTAGTTTGTTTTGTTATATTGCTCACACGCTAGTTTGGTTTAAATTAATTTGGGTGCTGTTTTCAACTTTGTTAATTTATTTTAATTAGGATTTAGGTTGTAAAACTCTAGGTTAGAGTCTCCTTTTGTTCTCGTTTTGTTTTTGTTACAGCACTCATTTAGTTAATTGCCTCACCCCCCTTTGTTAACACATTTCATCATTTTTGTTTAATAAATAACTTTTAAACCTTACAACATCTTGGTTTTTATGTTACTTCCTTTACCCTAGAACTGGTCGTAACATAGCCTTTACCTTTAACATGCTTGTCTATACACACCACCATGGTTTATAGACACACCATGATACCAAACAGCACAGTGACCACTTTTCAGCCTTCAAATAGGCAGACTGACTGATTAAAAGCTTGGAGACACCTGTGATGATAATTACAGGACACACCTTAGTTTAACATGTCCCTATGGTCAAATCATTTTTAATGTTTTGTAGGGGTACAATCATTTTTGTCCAAGCCAGTTTCATTATTTTGTTTTTTAGAATAACTCACAAATCAAAATCAAGGTCTGTTTTTGGTTTTTAATTTTCTGTACATTTTTATTTATGATTACCTTTTTCAGTCTCAAGTTATTTCAGTTACCATGTGGGTTTTTCTTTCTTTAACAGAAGAGTATGAATCATTTTGGAAGGTCCAGTCCCAGAGCAGTGATGAACCTTCAGCTGTAAAAACGTCCTTGTAGCAGTCACAGGGGTCACTGGTCACAGACACACAGACCTGCTTCTGCTTTTCAGCGTGGACGTAAAAACTTACCGGCTGGTTGTCTGAGTTTTGCTGTGGTCCGGCAGGGCCAGCGGACTCCAGGTATCTGGGCCCATTGGATGGGGTGTCGTTTTTGTAGGGTGGCTGTGACGGGGGGAACGGGCTCGCTGCTCCTCTGAAGTCGTTCTGTGAGGCCGGTCGGGTCGGCTGGTAGGCCGGGGGAGGTCGACTGAGACGAGGATCCTCGGTCCGTATGGATGTATTATCGTGGTAGAAATGAGGATTTCTGTAAGTCTCTGAAAATGAACAAAAGTGGAGGTTACTGGTTTAGTCAGCTGAAGAATGAAGGATCATCTATCATGTCCTTAATGTGACCTAAACCAGCTGAGGGATATTCTGGGACGTCTGATAGAAGGTTCTAGAAACACTAAGCTTAGTGCCATAACCAAAAGTCTTTACAAATATTAATCAGTCAATCAAACTTTAGTTATAATGAACTTTTTATACAAAAACTGTAACACAAAGTTACAGTTGGAGACACAAAGTAAAATACAAATCTCCACCCATCCTCCAAACCCACACTCTTCACACACACAAGCACACATACACAACCATATATATGCACATACACAACAACACTCTGTGTCTTCAAACAGTCACAGACGACTGAGGGAATAAAAAATAATAAGGAAACACTGGACCGGAGACAAACTGATTAGACCCTGACAAGACAGAATAAAGGTAAAACAGACTTTACAGTTAATTCAAATGATTCAGTCTTAAGACTAAACCATACAAGAAAAACATAATAAGAGGAAATAAAACACAAAGTAGTAACTCGGTTAACTAATTTAAAAAACACTCGGTCTGCAGATTGACTGTTCCCCAGAAGGGGGGCATAATGTTGAAACCATGATTCATCGTATGTTTTGGTTTTACTTTGGGAACTATGAAAGACCAGGACCTGAGGACCTGAGGTCTCTACCGGGCACAAATGTTCAGAGCAAATCAGATAAATAGGACAGACCTCTCGGACAACCCTACTCTAAAAATCCAGATCTTTCCCTCTAAAACGTGATATCAGCACTAATTCTTCTGTGTCCGTGTCATAGAAGTCTTACCAGAGCTGCCTCTGTTTGATCTGGACCACTCAAAGTCCTCTTTCAGCCACTCGTTGACCATCTTCTCTTTCCTGTCTTTGCCCCTGCAAACACAGCACAGACTTCAGCATGTCTCACTGGTGTGTCCACAGTCATATTTACCAAAGCCCTCATGGACAGAACATGGTATTTGTGAGTTAGCCATAAGCCCCGTGTTGAAGATCCATGATGTCTGTGTGGGTCTCACCTCTTCTGTGACTGTCTGGTCCTCAGTGTGAATGCCACCATGACTCCCACCCCCACCAGGAGAACGATGAGCGTCACGCTCAGCCCAGCATAGAAAGGTATTTTATGTATGGGGTCTCTGCAGTCGTTGCCCATATACCAGGTGGTGGTCGGGTTCAGACAGCTGTGACGGAGGCAGATGATTACAACACAGCACAGGACTAACCCTTTAAAGTCTGAGTAAACTGTCAGATCATCAGTGATGGGTGTTGGTGAAGTTTGAGGGCACATGATCAAATAAAGACTTAAGGCCTTAGCACAACAGACATCATATTTGAGTATTTTAGTGCAGCCTTGTTTTTTTTCAGCCACTGTTATCAACGAGGCCTGCTCATGGTACCATTCGTCTGCAGAAGTTGTTACCACCACTCACATAGTTAACATGTCACTACAATCTGGAACATTCCCAAAGGCCTTGAAAACTGTGGTCATAATGCCTCTCCTAAAGAAGAGTAGTCTTGATGCCACAGTACCGAACAACTACCGGCCTATCTCAAATCTGCCGTTCTTAGGCAAAGTCCATGAAAAAGTTGTTTAACAGCTCACTGACTTTCTCCTAATGAACAACTTTAGACCCCATCACAGCACTGAGACCGCTCTTATCAAGGTGACAAATGACATCCACCTGAACACTGATGCAGGCAAAGTCTCCGTCTTAGTCCTGCTAGATTTGAGCACTCTTCTTTGACTCTGTTGATCATGAGATCCTTCTACAGAGACTAGAGGACTGGGTGGGCATCTCTGGGACTGCCCTACATTGGTTGAAGTCCTATCTAGAAGACAGGAAGTACTTTGTAGAAATTGGTAACTGTGTCTCAGACCACACGGCCTTGACTTGTGGAGTGCCCCAGGGGTCAATCCTGGGACCCCTCCTGTTCAATCTCTACATGCTGCCTTTAGGCCAGCTAATACAAAGTACTAATGTGTCCTACCACAATTATGCAGATGACACTCAGATCAATGTCTCACTGACAGCAGGTGAATATGGACCAGTGGATTCACTCTGTCACTGCATCCAACAGGTCAGTGTGTGGATGCAGAACAACTTTCTCCAGTTAAATTCAGACAAGACTGAAGTCATCGTGTTTGGTCCACAGAAACAAAGAGAAAGTGTCAGCAGTCACCTCCAGTCTCTCTCTCTAAAACCTACAAATCAGGTTAGAAATCCCGGAGTAATAATGGACTCAGACTTGAACTTTGGCAGCCATATAAAATCAATGACATCAGCAGCCTTTTACCATCTAAAAAATATCGCCAAACTCAGAGGTATAGTGTCTAAACCTGACCTAGAGAGACTTATCCATGCATTTGTCTCTAGTAGGTTAGATTACTGTAACGGCCTGCTCACCGGCCTCTCCAAATGAGCCATAAGACAGCTGCAGTACATCCAGAATGCTGCTGCTCGGGTCCTGACCAGAACCAGGGAGTACGAACACATTAGTCCTGTGCTCAGGTCCCTACACTGGCTTCCTGTGGCTCAGAGAATAGACTTTAAAGCAGCTCTGCTTGTGTACAAATCTCTGTCATGTAAGTGCCATATGAACCATCTGGGACTCTGAGGACCTCAGGGACCAGCCTCCTGCTGGGGCCCAGAGTCAGGACGAAACATGGAGAATCAGGGTTCCAGTTTTATGCAGCTAAAATCTGAAACAGTCTTTGTGAAGATGTGAGACGGGCCTCTACTCTGACAATGTTCAAATCTAGGCTCAGAACAGCTGTTTAACTGTGCATATGACTCAAAGGATCTGATCTTTATTAAGTTAATTAAATAATGATTATTGTTTTCATTTCTTATTGTGATTTTAATGCATTTTTCTTGTTCTGTAAAGCACTACGAATTTCCTTGTGAATGAATGTGCTCTGCAAATAAACCCTCTCTACCTTTAAGGTTAGACTTAAAACATCCCTCTGTGATAAAGCTTTCAGTTAGGGACCAGCTCAGGCCTGGACCAGATCATAGCTCATAGTTAGACCTCCCTGTCTGTCTCTCCAGCACTCTCCCTCTCTCTCTTTGTCCTTGTCTTTCTTTTCTTTTGTTCTCATTCATCTCTGGTTTGCTGTGGACCTGTGTAGCTTAGACTAGTAAAATTGTTAATATTTGTCCCTTAATTTATTCCATTTCATTTCTGTGACAGTTCACAATAATGGCTGTAGAATGATCAGTCTATTAAAATATGGAGTAGTTTCTGTTAATTTCACACATTTTAATTGTGTGAAGTTACTCCCTTACTCCAGCTTCTTGGTCACCGTGTGCACAGAACATGAATTTTAGTAAAATTTGAGTACTATTTTTGCATTATTTAATCAATGAATTACATGTACTAGTATATTGCTCACTAACATCTGTGTTCATGTTATATGTTTGTATTTAAACTCCATGTCTTATGTGAGTTTTTTTTGTCCTTGCTATAACTTAGTGTTGTAGTAGAGTGACCAAAGCTCGAGTCTGAGTCGAGTCCAAGTCACCAAAAGAAAAATCAGAGTCGAGTCCAGGTCTAGTCCTCAGTACCTTAGCCCAAGTACTAGAAAAGTTCCTCGAGCCTAAGTCTGAGTCCTTAATATTGAGTCTGAGCCAAGAGGCTTGATGCTCTTCAGCTCTCCCCTTTTGCAAAGCCTGAGAAATGACAAGCAAATTAAAAATGTCTTTATTAAAATAATTAATACAGTTTTCTCCACTTCAACAGAACTTCATCAGCTGTCAGAGGACTGCAAATTTTAACAATAAGTGTTGAGAGTTTGCTGTTCTTTTTCAAGGATGTATGAAGTTTTAGTGTTTGAAAAATGTTATATAAACTTAAAATAACATTTCCATTTAATAACTTAAAACCAATCAGCCACCAACTCCTCTGGAGACAAGAACAGCCTCTAAACCTTAAAACCATCAAAATAACAAATACCACCTCCTGGAGGGGAGCTGACATGCTGCATTTCAGAAACATTAGCTCTGTAAGAGTGGAGCAGCTCATCTTTCATGGTGAGACCTCATCAAATGCCTCCATGACTAAAAACCCTTTAAATAGGTGCACTGGTAGCAGGAATCAGCACGTGAACATGCATACAGTAAACTAACACATATGCCCGCCGTGGGCTGAAGACTGATACCAGAAGAAATAATGAATAAACAAAGCTTGAGTCCTCTGAGTCCTAATGCAGCCAGAGATCAAGTCTGAGTCAATACCTGTATAACTTTCTTTACAACAATGTAGAGGATGACCCTTTGACCTCTGTGCCATGATCCTTTGAGTTTCCAACATTTGTTTGTTAAATTGTGTTGCTCTAATATCACAAAGAGGTTTGGTTCCTTTAAGTGTTTCCAGTATTGTGCCATTGATTGGTATCACTATGTGTGTGCAAAGGCCTTAAGTCCAAGAATACTGGTAGATTAGGATGACAGAGAATTTTTTTGGACTATATGAAGGATTAATAAAGGATTATTTCAGACTTACTTGCAGGTCGGCATGTTGGCAGCATGGACAACACAAACTCCCTTGTTGTAGCAGGTCTTAAACTTCGAATGCCTCGAATCGCAGGCTGTCACACAGACCACCTTGTCGTTGCCATCAAGATCTGTCTCAAAGAAATCTTCTGGATATCCATCTATGATGCATGCAGCTGGAGGAGGATGGAGAGAGGAGGATGAGCAGACTCAAGGGGGGCAAACAGTGCACATGCAGACAGGTGAACAGAGTATTTAGTCTAAAAACATAAATAAAGAGACAAAGCATCTCAATTCAACAAGATCTGCAGATTTCATGCTGCTGATTTGTTTATTTAACTTCTGACATTTGTTGTCTGAGGGCCATGCTGGCAGCTTTAAGGAAGAACAGGCTAAAGCACATTATTCTGAGTCTTCTCAGGGATGGTGGACTAATATTTTGGGTGAACTAAAGCCATGTCATCAACCACAAACAGAAAAAAAATCTCCTTTTGAAGTGAACAAGAAGGGTCTCCAAACATGCCCAGAAACAGTCATGTGCCAGAGGGTCTCAGCAGAGGCCTGAGGCTCTCTGTTTACATCCTATATTTTCTAAAACTATGATAACACGAGCAGGGCACTCTCTGTGAAGGTCTGTGCACGTGGACCATTTTGTCTGGACTTCACAGATTTAGACACTTAAACTGGAGATTATTCACACAGCAGGGATCAGAGTCTCTGTGGAGGCCCCAGAGGAGGCTCAGCTTTTCTCAGGTAAAACAGGAGGGGCTCCCAGGAGAAAAGGCTGGGACCAAGTGGTCTATGGGACTTCCTTAGGGGCCGGTCACTCAAGCTTTACTAAAGGCATCAGCACTCTGCTGCAACTGTCTCCTCACCTGTTTCCATCTTTATATGTTTCTGCTCTGGCTAAATGAGACGTCCACAATCGCTGCAGCTCTGTGTCTTCAGCAGAGAGGTAAAACCCTCATGCACGCCCTACAGGCACAGCAACATGATGCTGCACAGAGGCAGATAAAACACCTGACAGGTGTGCTTGTTACGTGGGAAACAGCAGTTTTACTGGACACACGTCCCCGTGTGATCATTACATGAACCAGAGCGTGACATCAATCACTCTCATACCAACCAACCCAGTCAGAGATTCACTCTGCATCACCCTGCTCCATATAAGGAAGTCCCATAGACCACCATTGTTCATGTCACAGAGAAACCAAAACTCAGCCTAGACTTTGACAGGGACGATCAGAAAACTGTCCACGATGTCTCAGAGATGGATGATGATAGATAGTCGGGAGGTTTGTGTCTGTTTCAGAGCTCAGAGGAGCCTTTCTTATTCATTTAAATGGAAACCTGTTCACAGTTTTTGGATTATGGTCTCATGATGGTGATGCTTTTCTCCACCAACAATAATAGCAGACTGTTCCTGACAACACATGATGATTGTGATGATGTGAGTGCTCCAGTATTCTTCTCTCAAAGCTGGAGGCAGAGTTCTTGGACAAAAAGTGGCAGCAGAGTTTTATGAATAAGAGAAGCAGAGACTTTAACAGATACTCTGAACTGCAGAGTCACAATCAAATAAAAGAACAAATACACCTGACTGCATGTCCAGAACTCTCTGAAAGAGGATTTGAATCTCAGTTTGTTCTCCTGGTTAAATATGAAGAGTGAATGAACAACACATCCACACAAAGCTCAAATCTAATGTCTTTAAAAAGACTGAAAGGCCTCTGGACAAGCTGATACTGACCTGTGACATCAATTTTTGTCTCTGTCACATTTGGTTTTGTTTCTGTGCGGTTGAAATCTGGACAACCTGGACCTGAGGAGGAACAACATGAGAATCAGATAATGGAGATGTGGTCCATGATGAGCAGGAACATCAGAGCTAACTTTGCTCCTCTAAATCTGAAGTCATTTGGATCAGTGCTGCAGCTGACCAAACTAAACCACCTGGAAATGGCTGAAATGTCCCTGTTGTTGTGATCTGACTCCAAAAGGAGGACCTACTGTCTGGATTCTCCCTCGACAGTAAATTAAGTTATTGTATTAACAGGTTCGGGATTAGGTCCACGCCAAAAACCACACCTCCAATCAGCTGACAATCCTACTTATACTCAGCAATGCCTCATCACTCAGTTTGTCTACGACTCTTCAAGACAGACAGATTAAGCTGCACGCTGATCGCATAAGACGCTACACTCCGACCGCTCATCTCCAGCCAGCTGTGCACACCGGTGTGCCCTCATCCAACCGGCATCACAGTTTCAGACCAATCGCCTTCAGGAAGTGGACATCGCTCACTTCCGGGTTCTCATCAGAGCCAATCATCGACGCTGACGACACATGACCTCACGACCTCACTGCCAGCCAGCCTCAACAGCTCCCTCTGTCGAATATCAAGTTGTATTGCACTCACTTATTGACTCACCCTGCGCTCTCAGGCTCACAACATCCCGTGCACATGCATCCTTCCATCAAGTCATCCCTTTCTTCTTTTCTATCACTGCAGCAGCCACACCTTGCACAGTGGCTCCTTTCCTTCTGTCATAGCCAATTTCATGAGTTTCCCAGTAGCTAATTGCAGATAACCCAGTCCGACTATTCTCAGTCTTCTCCATTTCCAACTAATCTATCCTATCAACCCTCCCTTCTCCCTCCTCACCGCCTCCTTTCCCCATCACCCAAATGCATTTCTTTTGTCTTGGTTAGTCTCTTCAACCACTACAGTGGCTACAACCACAGCAGCTACGACTGCAGCTACAATTATTGTATTACAACTACAGAGGCTACAACCACAACCCCAACTGCTCCAGCTTCAGCAGCTCCAGCAGCTCCAGTAGCTCCATCATGGCTCAAATAGCCCCAGCAGCTCTCCATCAGCTCCAGCACGGCCCCAGATTGGCTCCAGCAGCCCAAGCTCGGCCCCAGCAGCTCCAGCTCAGCTTAATCAGCTCCAGCTCGGCCCCAACAGCCCTAGCTCGGCTCCAACAGCCCCAGCTTGGCTCCATCAGCCCCAGCCCTGCTCCATCAGCCCCAGCTTGGCTTCAGCTGCTTTAGCACAGCTCCAGCTGCTCCAGCTAGGCTCCATCATCATCAGCATGGCTCCACCTGCCCCAGCTCTGCTTCTACAGCCACAGCTCGGCTCCATCAGCTCCCGTACGTCTCCATCAGCCCCAGTTCAACTCCATCAGCCACAGCTCAGCTCCAGCAGCCCCAGCACAGTTTCAGCTGCTCCAGCACAGCTCCAAGTAGGGCTACACGTGATGCAGATCGATGCAGTCAGCTGTTTTCCATGTGAAGCAGAAGCTGTCCAGCGGCAATCCTCGCTAACCTTCCCAATCCAGCAAAAGAGGATTTCAAACGAAGCAGTGTTTCACTTAATTGTAGTGATTGTTGTCCTACATATTAGCCGCTACCGACTGCAAATTGGTCTAAGAGAAAGTTGATTTTACTCAAAAAAAAAAACATTGTCCAGGCTCCATTCAGAGCTAAACTCATATAATCAACAACAGCCAGCCACCCTCCCTTCCTGCCTCCCCACCTCCCTCTTCCTCCCCTCCCCCACTACCCGACCCACGTCCTTCAACCCTCTCACCACATTGTCATCTAAGCAATCAACTAAACACAAACCTTGGGTTAAATCTGACCAAAATGCGGTAAATGGTAATCCATCTCGTAAGAGGACTAAGTCAGCTTCAGGCTAAGTTAGGATATTAATCAGTTGATTGAGTTTCAGTCTCCACCATCTGCCTGCACTCATTCACGATAACATCCACCATCTTTTGGGGGCCAAAATGGTCAAGGAGTCCATACTGGCTGCTCCAAAATCTCAAAATGTGACAAAGTGGGTGAGACCCCTGCTTTATTTTACCCATTTGTCACTTAAAGCATCAAATGTTTCCTTAAAAATTACTCTGCACATTTGTTAATTTGTGCCTTACTTTACTTTTGCCCCTGTAACATTGCAGCACTTACTATCCCGGCTTTGTTTGTGTTAGCGGTAAGTTACATTTTCCATCACAGTACAAAGTAATTTAAAGCATTCACACAGTCTTTAGTTGATCAAGTCACTTTAATTAGTTTAAAGTGCACAATATTCATTAGTTTGTTTCTTTGTTCATTCTGACCTTTGTTTGCTCCTTTGTTAGTGTACCACATGGATCTGCAGACAGAAAGGGATGGCCATGCACTTCCCACCTTTTTATTGAGTTGGTGATGTCATTGGTGACATCACAGGGCCAAACCATCTGCAGGGGTTTCTTGTTTGGAGATTCATTTCTTTTTAGGTTTAATTGATGCATTTTGTTTCATTAGAGGTTTGAAATTTCTTTGTTGTGATGCATTTAATTGAGTAGATTAGTTAATGATAAATTTAAGAGTTTGTTTCTTTGGTTATCTTCAAGGATGCTGTAAACACCCCCTGTGAGTCAGGTCACCCACTCAGCTGCAAGTAATCGGGCAATTGGGCAGGTTATAAAGCTGAGGGGAGAGTTGCAATTTGGGGGAAAGATCAGGGGGCAGCGCTGCCTCAAACACGTGCCTTATTTTGAGTTGAAATTATGAGTTCATTAGCCTTATTTTATTTTGATTTTAACACGTGTTTTTTTAACTCACTGTAAATAAAGACATGCCTGGTTGGAAAAGAACTCCTCTGTGATTACCTTCCTTCCACCTTTCACGACACTTAGGCTTGACACCACTACACAGAAGTCGAGGAGATTCCTTGCAAAGGGCCTATACTTCCCGGACCATCACAAACCTTCAATATCGAGCATGCTCCACAGCTATGGACCTTAGTTTACCTCCAGGAAGTAATCCTCCACAATCTCACTCCACGTCAGACTGACTTTCGAGTTCCTATAAATCGCTCCGCTCCACCATAGCATCAACTTCCATCCACGTTACTGAGAGTAAAGCAACCGTTAGTGGCTTCTTCCAATTCCCGAGTCATAGGACATCTCAGCTCATCACATTCATAAGAACAACTTATTATCCGTGTCTGTCCGTTCTCAGCTGATCTCTGTTCAACATTACTCTTTTGGGGGTCAAGATCAGCTTGGGCAGAACACGATGAGACCCCCACACACTGAGTCTCGCTCTGCCTGGCACGACGTCCTTCTTGACGGCTCATCTCTCAACATATCTCATGTCACATGTTCATCATTGTCATTCCTCATAATCCTAATTCTTCATTAAACCTTCAAACACATACATTAGTGGTGTGGTTCAGTGAAGAGCCTTTTAAAGTCCAGCATGTCGAGTGAGTGAATCCAAAGTCACCTCTCAGTTTGTTTTCTCAGCCTCACAGGAAGTTCTTCTGTTTCATTCTCATGTTGGTGTGTGCATGTACGATGCTTTAAACGTGTCTCTCTTACCAGTTACAGTAACATTGCAGTTGTTAAATTCCTCTACAGCGTCTTCGATGGCCTTAGTTAAGGTTTGATATTCCTCCTTAGAGGTATCGTCATTGGGAATCTCCAGGATGACGTCATGTTCAACGTTGATGCTGGAAAGAGAGCGTTCATGTTAGTGTCAGTGAGAACGGTGATCCTCTTTCAGGCTGCATGGATCTTGGCTTTGGTAAACTGATCAGAAACTGCTGCAGATGAACACCCCTGACGTGAACTTAGACCAGACTGAACACACATTGACCTTTTTAAAAACACTCTGAGCCCAGCAGAACCATGTGATGAAGGTTTAGGGGGGCGGCCCACCCATCATGGGGGCAGTTGGAATGTGTAGTTTAGTTGGAGCAGCTCAATTTTCTCCTAAAATTAAACAAATGCAGCACGTGCACGGCCCTGAAGCTGCAGATTAGAGAGCTGTGGAGATCCATCAGATGTCCTGATGACCTTCTGATGCCAAAGTCCACAGCCATGATCCAGTCCAGTCAGTCTTTGTGTCAGAAGGTTTTTACTCACCTAAACTCTACAGGTGGGGTGGTTGGCTCCGCCCTCCTGAACCTCACCTGGAAAGAGAAGAAGCAGATTCAGTTTGATTCTTTTCTTCATCTGATTCACTGGCTTCAGTCATCAAACCTTTGGAGGCACCACCAGATCATTTTGTCATGTGATCCAAAAGAAATCACCTGACAAAATGAGTCCAGTCTGAAGTTAACCAAAACACAGCCTGTGTGATGAACAATCATAGGCCACTTCATTAGGTACACCCTGCTAGTCCCAGGTGCTGAAGTCCCCATCAGAAGATGGTCCACTGTGGTCATGAGGGGATGGACATGGTCAGCAACAATCCTCAGGTAGGCTGTGGGGTTTGAACCATGCTCAGGTGGGACTGAGGGACCACCAGCAGCAGCCTGAACCGCTGATCCAAGGCAGGATGGATCCATGTTTTATGATGTCCACACCAAACTCTGACACCCAGCCCCTTTAGTCCACCTGTGTAGTTCAGTACTCCAGCAGGTTGACTTGACCTTGCCTACATGTCTAAGCACTGAGCTGCTGCCATGTGATTGTCGTTTCCTTTGACCAAGCAACTAGTGGATTTTTGTGGTATTGTACCTAAATGTCGACCAAGAGGGTCTTTATTTGTGTGATAACAGAGGGCCAGTTATTTGATGATATCTTAATATGTTTCAGTTAAATTACATCTTTATTTTTCACAAACTGTTCAGGAGCCAGTATTTACTGAAGTAAGTTAAAGTTAAAAAATGTCTTGAGATGACTTTTCAGATGTTAATGGACAGGAATTCCTTCACTTCAGCCCTCCCCCTCATTAACATCAGACTTCTCCCCTCCTGGATTCAATTTAAAGGTAAAGATAGAAATTAAAGGTTTAGTATTATTGATCAATTCTTTATAAATAATTTACTTAATCTGCCCAGATTATAAACAAGTACAAATTAGTTTTCAAATTAATGTTAATTTCTTTAATTTTTATCCATTGATATGAAATTATTGTGATGTCATAAAGCCAAGGTGGTGTTGGCCAAAGATAACAAACATGAGCATGTCAAATATTATGTTCAGTGGTTTATATCAGAAAAACAAAGAAATATTCAAATGACAGAAACAGTGAAATCTATGTTTTACCTTTTGCACCTCGATGTTGGAGGATTTCCCCAGCGCCTTTCCTTTGCTGTAAAGAAACAACAGAGAGGATGTCAGCATGTTCTCAGAGCAGGTAGAGGATGTGAAGATGATGCCACGCCATGCTGTGGTGCCATCCTTGCAGGCACACCTTTGGTTTGTTCCTCAGCTTTCTGTTACCTTTTCAGAGTTTTTGATGGTGTTTGTTTATCTGTTTATTTGTTTGTTTGTCCATTCAAAAAGTTCTCAACAGATTTGATGAATTTTTAAGTGAATGTTGTTCAGAATCAGAATCAGAATGGCCTTTATTGTCATTATACAGAATGTACAACGAGAGTGGAGAGCCTCTCCTTTCAGTGCAATAGATAGTTAAAAAAGTATACAAAAATAGTATAAGTAACAAAGACAAAGAATTAACAAGTTGCAGGGAGGCGTTAAATATGCGAGGTATATACAAGATGAGACGCAGAACTGTGCACAGCACAATTGAGGCTCAGTGTACAAAATGAGGTAGATGATAGATATTAATGAATGAGAAATAGTCCAGTTCCTAGTTCTCAGTATTTCTATGTTGTTCACATAGTATTGCACAGGAGGTGGACATGTATTGCACGCACTCCAGAAAATTTATTAATTTTTAGTGCAAATGATGGATGAGTTAGAGTCACATAATTGTATTGCACATGAGTTGTTAAATAAATAAATATAAGTTTCGAGGTAGTGCTAAGTAGCAGCAACAGCAGTGGCAGTGACAAGTATTGCACATTTTACATTATGCTTATGACCGCAGTCGTTGTATATCCGAGTTCAGGGTGGTGATGGCTCTCGGGAAGAAGCTGTTTCTCAGTCTGTTTGTTTTTGCTTTGATGCACCTGTAGCGTCTGCCAGAGGGCAGAAGGTCAAACAGCTGGGCACTGGGATGTAAACTGTCCTTGATGATGTTTCGAGCTCTGCTGAGGCACCGGGTGGAGTAGATGTCCATCAGGGAGGGGAGAGGGCAGCCGATGATCCGCTGTGCTGCCTTGACTGTCCTCTGAAGCCTCCCTCTGTCTGCCTCAGTGCAGCTCCCGTACCAGGTGGAGACACAGTAGGTCAGCAGGCTCTCGATGGACGAGCGGTAGAAGGCCAGCAGCAGCTCCCTGTTGAGGTTGTTCCTCCTGAGGACTCTCAGGAAGTGTAGACGCTGCTGGGCCTTCTTTATGACAGCCGTGATGTTGGCTGTCCAGGAGAGGTCATCAGAGATCTGGACTCCCAGGAACCTGAATGTGTGGACCCTTTCCACACACTCGACGTTGATGTAGAGGGGGGGCGGGTCACTCCTGTTCCTGCTGAAGTCCACGATGATCTCCTTAGTTTTTTGTGTGTTCAGGGCCAGGTTGTTGTCAGAGCACCAGGTCGTCAGCCTCTGGACCTCCTCTCTGTAGGCTGCCTCGTCTCCCTGTGAGATCAGCCCGACCACTGTGGTGTCGTCAGCAAACTTGACGATGATGTTGCTTTCATGGGCCGGACTGCAGTCGTGGGTGTAGAGGCAGTACAGAAGGGGGCTCAGCACGCAGCCCTGTGGTGATCCGGTGCTCAGACTGCGGGTGGAGGAAAGGTGGGGGCCAAGTCTCACAGTCTGGGGTCTGTTGGTCAGAAAGTCCTTGATCCAGCTGCATGTGAGGGGGGGGAGGCCTAGGGTGTCCAGTTTAATGATCAGTATGTCCGGGATGATGGTGTTGAAGGCCGAGCTATAATCCACAAAGAGCATCCTGGCATAGCTGTGCTGCTGATCCAGGTGGCTCAGCACCGCGTGCAGGGCTATGGCAATGGCGCCCTTCAGGATCTGTTCGCCCGGGTATGCGAATTGGTGGGGGTCGAAAAGGGGGGAAGACAGTCCTTGATGTGCTGAAGAACCAGTCTCTCGAAGCACTTCATGATGATGGGCGTGAGGGCAACAGGGCGGTAGTCACTCAGGCTGGCTGCTGGTGACTTTTTCGGGATGGGGATGATTGTGGCGGATTTCAGGCAGGTGGGGATGACTGCTTGGGCCAGGGAGAGGTTGAAGATCCTGCAGAAGACTCCGGACAGCTGGTGTGCACATGCACGGAGCACCTTTCCAGGTACACCATCAGGGCCCGGGGCCTTCCTGGGGTTCACTGCTAGGAGCACACGCCTCACATCGTGCTCTCCTACAGTTAGTGGGGGGGTGGTGGGGGTGGGGACAGGGCTGGAGCAGATGAGTGTCGCTGCGGTGTTTCGAAGCGGGCAAAGAAGCTGTTCAGCTCCTCTGCCAGCGACACACTCAGGTCTCCAGGCGTCACATCACATCCTCTGAAGTTAGTGATGCTCTGCAGTCCCTGCCACACCTCTCGTGGTCTGTTGCTGGCGAGGTGGGACTCTATCCTCCTTTTGTAGTCCACTTTGGCTGTTTTTATTCCTCTTTTCAGGTCAGCTCGAGCCGCACTGTACAGAGCTCTGTCGCCTGACCTGAAGGCGGAGTCGCGGGCTTTGAGGAGGGAGCGGACCTGGCTGGTCATCCAGGGTTTCTGGTTTGGAAAAACCCGGATGACTTTGTCCACAGACACAGTTCCCATACAAAACTTGATGTAGTCCAGTACTGTCCCTGTGTATGTTTCCAGGTCCTGGTGTTCAAATAGGTCCCAGTCTGTGTGGTGGAGGCAGTCCTGAAGTTCACTGAGTGCATTCTCAGGCCAAGTTGTTACTGTCTTCCTGGTGGGCCTGGATCTGCGTCTGAGGGGGGTGTATGCAGGGGTGAGCAGCAGGGAGAGATGGTCTGACTGTCCGAGGTGGGGGAGGGATGTTGCTCTGTAGCCGTGTTTGATATTAGAGTACACATGATCAAGAGTGTTTCCTCCTCGTGTTGGACACTTGACATGCTGATGAAACTTCGGGAGTACAGTCTTTAAATTGGCCTTATTAAAGTCCCCAGCTATAATATGAACGCCATCAGGGTGGGCCCGCTGCTGTTTATTAATGACGTTCAGCAAGAGAGAGAGTGCCGTGCTAGCGTTAGCATCCGGTGGGATGTAAACAGCGGTGACGATGACAACAGTTAGCTCTCTTGGGAGAAAATAAGGCCGGCATCTAACAGACATGTACTCAATGTCAGGGGAGCAGTGAGTCTCTATGATCTTGCTGTTGTTGCACCAGTCCTCATGCACGTAAATACAGAGCCCCCCACCTCTGCTCTTACCGGAGTCCTCTGTTCGATCCCAGTGGTGCAGAGAGCGGCCGGCTAGCTGCACGCTAGCATCGGGGATCCTCGGGTTGAGCCACATCTCCGTGATAATTAAGACACAACAGTCACGAATGTAGCGGTTTCTCACGAGTTGTAACTCCAGGTCATCCGTTTTGTGGGTGATGGATCTGGCGTTGGTGAGATACAGGCTCAGAAGGGGTGGCTTATGTGGGTTGTTTCATAGCCGCAGCAGTAGGCCGGACCTGTGGCCCCGCTTTTGCTTCCTCTCCCGACGCCGCCTGCGTCTCTTTCCGGACCCGACAACAATCCACGGAGGTGGTCTCGCTAGTTTGTCTGGGATGTTGTGTCGATAATGGAAGTCTCTGCCAACTACCAGTTTGTGTCGGTAGCCGATGTCCACAAGGTCCTGTCGGGTGTAGTGCTGTAGCGCCGATGTATACGTGGACATAGTCCATGGGCAGACACATATAAAATACAAAAAAAAACACTGAAAGGGAGAGCCGTGAGCCGCTGCGTCTGTGCGCGCCGCCATCTTGGATCGATCATGGTGTGAGGAAGAAGTGGTTTTGGTTGTGATCTGAATACAGATGCAGATCCTGGAATATTTCAAAGGATGTGTTCACAGAGTTTCACTTTTTAATCAATCTTATGAAGAACATCAGAATTGCCTCATCAGAGGTCTGTCCCTCTGAGCTCCTCACGTTTTACTCTGTACTTTGGTAGTTTCTCTTTGGAGAATTGATTAACTCAGTTCTAGAGATGTTTTGCTTCAAAGTTGTTTCAGTTCATGCTTCAGTCAGAGAAGATTTTGTGACAGATTTGTTCAAAATCATCAGTGATTCAGCAGTGAATATGACACAGGATGATCTTGACCTACAGTCTTGAATATTATATTTACCAACCCTTTGATAGAAAGGAAAAGGGAGCACTTTGACAGAAATCAATCATTGTTAAAATGTTCTCAAATGTTACAGTGACAGGCAGAGGATGACCACTAGTCCTTGGCCTCTGACCTCCAGCATCTATAAACTTTATCCTGACGGACATTTGTGCAGTTTGGAGAAAATCCCTCAGAGGCCTTTGGAGGTGTCAGCGTCACAAAAGTCATGCCCTGTAAGGACAAACTGACCAACAACACAGAACCTCAAACAGATCAGACAGGTAGATCGACCTGCTCTACATGTGCACATCTGCAAAGATGGCTACCACAGCATAAAAAGTGACATGACATATCCCCACATGACCTGCAGGTGATCCTTCTAAAATCCTCTCAGGGACCTTACCTGATCTTTGTGACGATCACTTCTTTGAGGTTTGTTATCCCCCTTATATCTCGGTAATATTTCTCCATCTAAAATAAATGACATGTTAATGTCTCCATAATGATCTGCAGGTAGCTGAAACACTCTGAGGTGATGGCTGCCTCATTTTGGAAAAACAGTAGAAATAATATTGGTCCAAGGAAATGTTCAATCCAAGGGTTCTTACCTGGGCTATAAAGTCTTCAACAAAGTCTTTGTGTTCTTCAGAGTCTTCATCCACAAGCTTATCATTAAAGGGCTTATCGACCTCCATGCTAACCTCCACTGCTCTATCATTGCTCTCTGTAAAACAACCAAATCGTTAAATAAACATGAAATAATAAAGAGAACATCTACAACTTCCATATACAAGTGGTGCTTCACAAGCAATCACATCATTTACCTGGCACAAAGTCTGGTTCGAAGATTTCACACACTGTTCCAGAGAAACCAGTTGGACATGTGCAGACGTGTGAAACATTATCATATGTCCCACCATTCTCACAGACTAACGGCTTCGTCGGTTTTTTTGTGGGAGTTGGTGTAGTTGTGGGTTCAGTGATTGGTTCAGTTGTGGGTTCAGTTGTTGGTTCTGTAGTTGGTTCAGTTGTGGGTTCAGTTGTTGGTTCAGTTGTGGGTTCAATTGTTGGTTCTGTAGTTGGTTCAGTTGTGGGTTCAGTTGCTGGTTCAGTTGTGGGTTCCGTTGTTGGTTCAGTTGTGGGTTCAGTTGTGACTTCAGTTGTGGAATCAGTTGTGGAACAACTTGGGATTTCAGTTGTGGAACCAGTTGTGGGTTCAGTTGTGATTTCAGTTGTGGAACCAATTGGTGAACCAGTTGTGAGTTCAGTCGTAGAACCAGCTGTAGAACTAGTTGTAATTTCAGTTGTGAAAGCAGTTGAGATTTCATTTGTAGAACCAGATGTGATTTCAGCTGTGGAACCAGTATTGGAACCAGTTGTGGGAACAGCTGTAATTTCAGTTGTGAAACCACTTATGACTTCAGTTGTAGAACCAGTTGTAATTTCAGTTGTGGAACCTGTTGAGATTTCAGTTGTGGATCCAGTTGTGGAACCATCTGTGATTTCAGTTGTGGAACCAGTTGGGATTTCAGTTGTAGAACCTGTTGTGATTGCAGTTGTGGAACCAGTTGTCGAACCGGTTGTGAAACCACTTGTGAATTCAGTTGTGGAACCAGCTGTAGAACCAGTTGTGGAACCAGTTGTGGAACCACTTGTGATTTCAGCAGTGGAACCAGTTGTTATTTCAGTTGTGGAACCAGTTGTGGAACTACTTGTTGAACCAATTGTGATTTCAGTTGTGGATCCAGTTATTGAACCAGTTGTGGAACCAGTTGTGGATCCAGTTGTGGAACTAGTTGTTAAACCACTTGTGATTTCAGTTGTGGAACCAGTTGTGGACCCAGTTGTGGAACCAGTTGTGGAAACAGTTGAGGAATCAGGTATGGGAATAGTTGTGGAACCAGTTGTGGAAACAGTTGAGGAAACAGTTGAGGAACCAGATATGGGAACAGTTGTGGAACCAGGTATTGAAACAGTTGTTGAACCAGGAATCGAAACAGTTGTTGAACCAGTAGTTGAACCAGGTATGGAAACAGTTGTGGAACCAGTTGTTGAAACAGTCGTGGAACCAGGAATGGGAACAGTAGTGGAACCAGGTATCAAAACAGTTGTTGAACCAGTAGTGGAACCAGGTATGGGAACAGTAGTGGAACCAGGTATCGAAACAGTTGTTGAACCAGGTATCGAAACAGTTGTTGAACCAGTGGTGGAGCCAGGTATAGAAATAGTTGTGGAACCAGGTATCAAAACAGTTGTTGAACCAGATATGGGATCAGTTGTTGAACCAGGTATCGAAACAGTTGTTGAGCCAGGTATCAAAACAGTCGTTAAACTAGTTGTGGAACCAGGTATGGAAACAGTTGTGGAACCAGTTGTTGAACCAGTAGTGGAACCAGGTATGGGAACAGTTGTGGAACCAGTTGTGGAAACAGTTGAGGAACCAGGTATCAAAACAGTTGTTGAACCAGTAGTGGAACCAGGTATGGGAACAGTAGTGGAACCAGGTATCGAAACAGTTGTTGAACCAGGTATTGAAACAGTTGTTGAACCAGTACTGGAACCAGGTATGGGAATAGTTGTGGAACCAGGTATCGAAACAGTTGTTGAACCAGTAGTGGAACCAGGTATGGGAATAGTTGTGGAACCAGATATCGAAACAGTTGTTGAACCAGGTATTGAAACAGTTGTTGAACCAGTAGTGGAACCAGGTATGGGAACAGTTGTAGAACCAGGTATCGAAACAGTTGTTGAACCAGGTATTGAAACAGTTGTTGAATCAGTAGTGGAACCAGGTATGGGAACAGTGGTGGAACCAATTATGGGAACAGTTGTGGAACCAGTTGTGGAACCAGGTATGGGAACAGTTGTGGAACTAGTTTCGGAAACAGTTGTTGAACCAGGTATCAAAACAGTTGTTGAACCAGTAGTGGAACCAGGTATGGGAACAGTTGTGGAACCAGTTGTGGAACCAGTTGTGGAACCAGTTGTGGAAACAGTTGTTGAACCAGGTATCAAAACAGTTGTTGAACCAGTAGTGGAACCAGGTATGGGATCAATTGTTGAACCAGGTATTGAAACAGTTGTAGAACCAGGTATCAAAACAGTTGTTGAACTAGTTGTAGAACCAGGTATCAAAACAGTAGTTGAACCAGTTGTTGAACCAGGTATCGAAACAGTTGTGGAACCAGTAGTGGAACCAGGTATGGGAACAGTTGTGGAACCAGGTATTGAAAAAGTTGTTGAACCAGGAATCGAAACAGTTGTTGAACCAGTAGTTGAACCAGGTATGGAAACAGTTGTGGAACCAGTTGTGGAAACAGTTGAGGAACCAGGTATCAAAACAGTTGTTGAACCAGTAGTGGAACCAGTTATGGGAACAGTAGTGGAACCAGGTATCGAAACAGCTGTTGAACCAGGTAATGAAACAGTTGTTGAACCAGTACTGGAACCAGGTATGGGAACAGTTGAAGAACCAGGTATCGAAACAGTTGTTGAACCAGGTATCAAAACAGTTGTTGAAGCAGTAGTGGAACCAGGTATGGGAACAGTTGTAGAACCAGGTATCGAAACAGTTGTTGAACCACTAGTGGAACCAGTTATGGGAACAGTTGTGGAACCAGTTGTGGAACCAGGTATGGGAACAGTTGTAGAACCAGGTATGGAAACAGTTGTTGAACCAGGTATTGAAACAGTTGTTGAACCAGAAGTGGAACCAGGTTTGGGAACAGTTGTAGAACCAGGTATCGAAACAGTTGTTGAACTAGGTATTGAAACAGTTGTTGAATCAGTAGTGGAACCAGGTATGGGAACAGTGGTGGAACCAATTGTGGGAACAGTTGTGGAACCAGTTGTGGAACCAGGTATGGGAACAGTTGTGGAACTAGTTGTGGAAACAGTTGTTGAACCAGGTATCAAAACAGTTGTTGAACCAGTAGTGGAACCAGGTATAGGAACAGTTGTGGAACCAGTTGTGGAAACAGTTGTTGAACCAGGTATTGAAACAGTTGTTGAACCAGTAGTGGAACCAGGAATGGGATCAGTTGTTGAACCAGGTATCGAAACAGTTGTGGAACCAGGTATCAAAACAGTTGTTGAACTAGTTGTAGAACCAGGTATCAAAACAGTAGTTGAACTAGTTGTTGAACCAGGTATCGAAACAGTTGTGGAACCAGTAGTGGAACCAGGTATGGGAACAGTTGTGGAACCAGGTATTGAAACAGTTGTTGAACCAGGAATCGAAACAGTTGTTGAACCAGTAGTTGAACCAGGTATGGAAACAGTTGTGGAACCAGTTGTGGAACCAGTTGTGGAACCAGGTATCAAAACAGTTGTTGAACCAGTAGTGGAACCAGTTATGGGAACAGTAGTGGAACCAGGTATCGAAGCAGCTGTTGAACCAGGTAATGAAACAGTTGTTGAACCAGTACTGGAACCAGGTATGGGAACAGTTGTGGAACCAGGTATCAAAACAGTTGAGGAACCAGGTATCAAAACAGTTGTTGAACCAGTAGTGGAACCAGATATGGGAACAGTTGTGGAACCAGTTGTGGAACCAGGTATGGGAACAGTTGTAGAACCAGGTATGGAAACAGTTGTTGAACCAGGTATTGAAACAGTTGTTGAACCAGGTATTGAAACAGTTGTTGAACCAGTACTGGAACCAGGTATGGGAATAGTTGTGGAACCAGGTATCGAAACAGTTGTTGAACCAGGTATCGAAACAGTTGTTGAACCAGTAGTGGAACCAGGTATGGGAATAGTTGTGGAACCAGATATCGAAACAGTTGTTGAACCAGGTATTGAAACAGTTGTTGAACCAGTAGTGGAACCAGGTATGGGAACAGTTGTAGAACCAGGTATCAAAACAGTTGTTGAACCAGGTATTGAAACAGTTGTTGAATCAGTAGTGGAACCAGGTATGGGAACAGTGGTGGAACCAATTGTGGGAACAGTTGTGGAACCAGTTGTGGAACCAGGTATGGGAACAGTTGTGGAACTAGTTTCGGAAACAGTTGTTGAACCAGGTATCAAAACAGTTGTTGAACCAGTAGTGGAACCAGGTATGGGAACAGTTGTGGAACCAGTTGTGGAACCAGTTGTGGAAACAGTTGTTGAACCAGGTATCAAAACAGTTGTTGAACCAGTAGTGGAACCAGGTATGGGATCAATTGTTGAACCAGGTATTGAAACAGTTGTAGAACCAGGTATCAAAACAGTTGTTGAACTAGTTGTAGAACCAGGTATCAAAACAGTAGTTGAACCAGTTGTTGAACCAGGTATCGAAACAGTTGTGGAACCAGTAGTGGAACCAGGTATGGGAACAGTTGTGGAACCAGGTATTGAAAAAGTTGTTGAACCAGGAATCGAAACAGTTGTTGAACCAGTAGTTGAACCAGGTATGGAAACAGTTGTTGAACCAGTTGTGGAACCAGTTGTGGAACCAGGTATCAAAACAGTTGTTGAACCAGTAGTGGAACCAGTTATGGGAACAGTAGTGGAACCAGGTATCGAAACAGCTGTTGAACCAGGTAATGAAACAGTTGTTGAACCAGTACTGGAACCAGGTATGGGAACAGTTGAAGAACCAGGTATCAAAACAGTTGTTGAACCAGGTATCAAAACAGTTGTTGAAGCAGTAGTGGAACCAGGTATGGGAACAGTTGTAGAACCAGGTATCGAAACAGTTGTTGAACCACTAGTGGAACCAGTTATGGGAACAGTAGTGGAACCAATTGTGGGAACAGTTGTGGAACCAGTTGTGGAACCAGGTATGGGAACAGTTGTAGAACCAGGTATGGAAACAGTTGTTGAACCAGGTATTGAAACAGTTGTTGAACCAGAAGTGGAACCAGGTTTGGGAACAGTTGTAGAACCAGGTATCGAAACAGTTGTTGAACTAGGTATTGAAACAGTTGTTGAATCAGTAGTGGAACCAGGTATGGGAACAGTGGTGGAACCAATTGTGGGAACAGTTGTGGAACCAGTTGTGGAACCAGGTATGGGAACAGTTGTGGAACTAGTTGTGGAAACAGTTGTTGAACCAGGTATCAAAACAGTTGTTGAACCAGTAGTGGAACCAGGTATAGGAACAGTTGTGGAACCAGTTGTGGAAACAGTTGTTGAACCAGGTATCAAAACAGTTGTTGAACCAGTAGTGGAACCAGGTATGGGATCAGTTGTTGAACCAGGTATCGAAACAGTTGTGGAACCAGGTATCAAAACAGTTGTTGAACTAGTTGTAGAACCAGATATCAAAACAGTAGTTGAACTAGTTGTTGAACCAGGTATCGAAACAATTGTGGAACCAGTAGTGGAACCAGGTATGGGAACAGTTGTGGAACCAGGTATTGAAACAGTTGTTGAACCAGGAATCGAAACAGTTGTTGAACCAGTAGTTGAACCAGGTATGGAAACAGTTGTGGAACCAGTTGTGGAACCAGGTATCAAAACAGTTGTTGAACCAGTAGTGGAACCAGTTATGGGAACAGTAGTGGAACCAGGTATCGAAGCAGCTGTTGAACCAGGTAATGAAACAGTTGTTGAACCAGTACTGGAACCAGGTATGGGAACAGTTGTGGAACCAGGTATCAAAACAGTTGTTGAACCAGGTATCAAAACAGTTGTTGAACCAGTAGTGGAACCAGATATGGGAACAGTTGTGGAACCAGTTGTGGAACCAGGTATGGGAACAGTTGTAGAACCAGGTATGGAAACAGTTGTTGAACCAGGTATTGAAACAGTTGTTGAACCAGAAGTGGAACCAGGTTTGGGAACAGTTGTAGAACCAGGTATCGAAACAGTTGTTGAACCAGGTATTGAAACAGTTGTTGAATCAGTAGTGGAACCAGGTATGGAAACAGTTGTTGAACCAGGTATCGAAACAGTTGTTGAACCAGGTATCGAAACAGTTGTTGAACTAGTTGTGGAACCAGGTATGGGAACAGTTGTGGAACCAGTCGTGGAAACAGTTGAGGAACCAGGTATCGAAACAGTTGTTGAACCAGGTATTGAAACAGTTGTTGAACCAGTAGTGGAACCAGGTATGGGAACAGTTGTGGAACCAATTGTGGAAACAGTTGAGGAACCAGGTATCGAAACAGTTGTTGAACCAGGTATCGAAACAATTGTTGAACCAGGTATGGGAACAGTTGAGGAAACAGTTGTGGAACCAGTTGGTGATACCGTTGGTGATCCAGCTGGTGTTGCAGATGTCTGACCTGTAACAAATTTTTCTTTTAGTGTCATTGTTTCTCACTTTCATTCTATAAATGTTTTCACAGCTTTACTAGTCCCTTTTGATTTCTATTATATGATGTATTTAATGGATCACCTAATAAATGTCTTCTTCAATGAAACAGTTTGTCTTAACTGTACAACAATGGTCAGTTTTTTTTTTTTTTGTCATGTTAAGACTTAACTATCATGATTAAAGTTATGAATTAATTTGTTTCATTCAGACTGAAACTTACGGCTTTACTTTGTATTTTAAGATTAATACTTTTAAAACAGGATCAAAATTAAAAAAGAGAGGTTACCTGAATGATTAAAGATTTAAATTTAAATCGGGGTAAATTTTGGCACAGAAACACCAAGCTCAATCTGTTGTGGGTTTGATAATTCACATTGCGGGTGCTAAATGATCACATTTTCATCTCCTCCTCCCAGTATTATGCGCATTCTGATGATCTGCATGTATTCTGCATATTCATGAGGGCAAACACGCTAAATGGACTGCATGTCCTATTTTGTTCATCTGACAAACCCAATCCTCAGTGCGCCCTGTTAGTAGATCAGCTTGATGCGTGCTATCAAGTTTGCACATGTTTTTATTAATGTAGATGTGGCAGGTGGCCCTCTACCTCCATGCATGGTCTGGGCATTTATTAACTTGGTCTCCGTGTTTCAGTGCGGCTGACGACTGCTGGTGTCTGACTGGGAGCTGGTGACCCGGAGTTGCTCTTCCGGGGGCTTGTCGGGGTGGTGGTGCACCCACAGACTGAGGGATAGCTGGCAGAAACCTCGTCCTCTGTGCTGTCCATGGTGAGCGCTGCTGCGCTGCGTTGGCACAGTGTCCTGTAACTAATTGCAGGCAATCAGGTCTGCCAATGCCTCAATGATCACTTCTGTTTTAGCTTGTTTGAACTCCTGTTGTTTACCTCCTGTACAAGCTTCTGGGTTTTATAGCCCTGCTCAAAGCTCTCATCTGCGGGCTTAAAGTCCGGCTTTCCTGCCTCGCTGCTGCTTGAGGTTTTTGGACTTGGTTCCCTCCTAGTTTGAACCCCCTTTGTGAACACTGACCAGGCCGTGCATGCGCTGCAGGAGCAGTAGGGCTGTGGGGGTGATCACCTTTGAGAGGATTTTGTATTTTATTGTTGAATTATTTTTGATTTTGTTAACTCTTGCTTTTGATTATTTTGGGGATTATTATTCTCATTTTTATTATTATTGATTTTGTATTTGAATGTTTCGTGAGTTATTTTGGATTGTTAGTTGTTGCTTTTGATTATTTTGGGAATTCTTATTATTATTATCGTTACTATTATTTCTGTGTTTAATGTGCTTCTTTTTGTTAGTGGTGCATCAATTTTTAACATAGCACTTGCTGGGTTCTAACATTTTCTCCTTGTGTTCAGGTGCTGAGGGCCCATTGCGGCAGTCCGGTTCCCTGGTGGTGGTGTTTCACGATTCCCCTTTTTTTTGTTGTTGTGTAGTGTCACAGGTGATTAGTTTGAAGACCCCTTTCCTTATTAGAATCCTTTCCCTGCCGTATGGTAAGCCTCAGCCCTTGCCTTGGGACCTCCTTCTGTTTAGCGCAAATTTTAACGAGTCAGGTATTGAAGCACCAGTTATAATTTAGGGATTTCTATGGTTTACTTAAATGTTGGGATTGTTTTGGGGTTATTGCTTGTGTTGAATTTGAATTTGTTAGGTTGTTAATAAAATTATTATTATTATTATTTAATTATTATTTTTTTTTAATTGAAAACATCTCAGCCCTTGGTGATTACGATCTTGTTTATATGTTTATTCAGTTATCACCTGGTTAAGGATTTCCTGGCGGTGAATTTCCCCACCCCAGGTGGCGTTGTCACAACAAAATTAAATATCTTAACCTGACCCTCACGCTACATAAACATTTAGTAGCTCAGGCCCTTAATGTGATAACGGTAGAAATGGAATTACTTATTTTACTGTTGTATTTGTTTTTAGCATTATTATTACCATATTTATTGTTATAATTTTTGTTTATAGGATAGCAAAAAAATATTATTACTATCATTTTCTCTTTCTTGTTTTTATTTAATAATAAAACTAAAAAAAAAATCATATTTATTACTGGTGTTGTTGTTGTAATTTGGAGATCTGTGATGATGTAATTTTTTTTTTTTTTGTAATTTTTGATCATATTCCTGTATTGTTTGAAGTTGCTTTTCTTAGACTGGTGTTAAATCTGGCGCCCTCATTCAGAGATGCCGGATTCTTAATTCTTCTACTGGTCTTTGTTGATTATGATCATCTCTGTGTCAGTCCAGCCTCTGTTAACACAGAGGGGCTCAGCTCCAGGTTTTACTCCTCCTGTCAGACCATGCTGGACTCTGTGGCTCCATTAAAAACTGTTCAGCCCAAGGCCAAATCTGAGCCTTGGTTTATTGAGGTAACTCACAGGCTACAAGAGCACTGCAAAGCTGAGCAACGCTGGAAGGACAAGCATCAGGTTTCTTTCCAAATCCTTAAGGACTGTTTACCCTGTTACCAAAATGCTGCTAAAGAAACCAAGAGACAGCACCTTTCAATCCTCATTGAATCCAGTCATCAACAGTTTCCAGGACTTATCTTGATAAGGTTATTTCTGCCAAGTCTCTTATTTCAACTACTGTGTCTGACCCCCTCTGACTTTGCTCCTTGTTCTACAGCTCTTTAAAAGTTTGAGCCTGTGTCTTTGCTGTTCTTTGAAAACCTGGTTGGTTATATTAAGCCATCAGGTTCTCCCTATGATGCTGTCCCTCCTAGCCTGTTTAAAGAGGTTTTTCCTATAGGGCAGTCGGTACAGGTTATCGTTAACAGCTGTCTTTCTTTTGGTGTTGTTACTCAAAGCTTTAAACATGCAGTGTTGAGCCTCTACTGAAGAAACGTAGCCTCGATCGCAGTGTTCTGGTCAATTTTCGGCTCATCTCCAAGCTCCCTTTTATTTCTAAAATTTTAGAGAAGGTTGTCCATGCTCAGTTAAAGGAGTTTCTGGATGAGCATGGTGTCCTGGAGGTCTTTCAGTCTGGCTTTAAAACTCTTCACCGTACAGAGTCAGCAGTTTAGAGTTTTTAATGATGTCCTCCTGGCAAATGACTCTGATAATCATGTAATTCTTGTTTTGCTGGACCGAACTGCAGCCTTTGATACCATGGTCCATAATACCCTTTTATCACTGAGTGGGTTTCTGTGGTACAGCACTGGCTGGTCCAGATCGTATCTGCTGACAGAAGCATGAGTGTGAGCCTTGGTGATTCTGAGTCCAGCTCTGTGCCACTGCTGTATGGGGTTCCACACCAGGGGCGAAAATCCCTTTTCATTGTTGGGGGGGACAATAAACAGTAAAATTTAAGACATCAGTTCCTGGGGGGGGCATAAAAATAAATGCTATATTTTTTTATGTGTTTTTTTATATTGTGATATTAAACAGTGACTATAATCATGTCATTGTTCCTTTTAAGTCCATATCCTACCTGTCTGCAGGTTTGTTTATACTCAACTGGCAATTCCAAGTGGTGTTGGGTGATAGGTGTCAATTACACCAGTTGTGACCAAACAGAATTTCTTTTCTCACCATGAACACTGGTCTGAACACAATTACAGCAGCTTTACAAGAACTGAAAGCTCAATACAAGTGCTACAGAATGTAATTAGAAACTGGATCTGTTCAACATCTTACTCAATTAACTACTTTATTTTTAAATAAATAAATCTAGAATAGAACATAGAACTCAAATAAATAATGGCCTACATTAATCAATTCATAAATCCGGACAATATCGCACTAGAGGCATCTCAAATAGTTTAATATTGTGTCATGAGGATGTCAGCATGTCACCTGTCTGTCTTATCTAACTGTCACAGCCTTTATTGCATCATAAAGGAGAGGCTGTTTGCCAGCCAGCAGCAAACGGTGTGATAATTAACTTATAAATTGTTTAGTGTTTTAATGCACTTAATTGCGATCCTTGGCGCTCTGTAGTCTGTGTCTATGTGTGCGCACCACATCTGGCGGAAAGCTTAATCAGCGTCTTGTGTTTATTTAAAGCATACTGTCGGACAAAGGAGTTGACATTTGCTTTTCATTTTCTCTGTGTGTCTGTTGAACAAGTGAAGTTACAATTGTTCAGTCTTTCAATGAAACCTACTTACTTATCCGTGATCCTCCGCTCTGCCTGTGCGTCTGTATTTGTGTGCATGTGTGTGTGCGGTACACACATGCGGATGCCGCATGATCCTCGCAGTGGATCAAACCACCGTGAGGATCGTGGGGGGAGGGGGGATCTTTCAGTATTTAAAATCGTCAAACAGTGTGTTTTAAGTAGCATGATTTGTATTATACCATTACAAAAACATTACTATACTATTAGAAAATTAATTACAATTGAATTTTTTGGGGGGGACAACTTTATGGAAGGGGGGGACATGACCCCTGCGTCCCCCCTGGGATTTGCCCCTGGGATTGTGTTTATTGCCCTAGGGCTCCATACTGAGGAAGCAGGGCATCTCCCTCCACTGTTATACTGACCACAGTCAGATTTATGCCAATGCTTTCTCTCTCACACCTCTTCTGTCATGTCTTGAAGACACCAGAGCCTGTTTGGCTTTGAATTTCTTTAATTTTAATGAGAGAAAAACAGAGGTGATGGTGTGTGGTCCCAGTGGCCTTGACTTAGACTTGGGTCGTCTATCAGAGTATTTGAGTCCTAGAGTCTCAAAACTGGGTTTTAAGATGGACAGTGATTTTAAATTGGATCAGAACATTAGTTCAGTGGTTAAGTTCAGCTTATTCCACATTAGGCAGCTGGCAAAGGTGAAGCTGTTTCTTGCACAACAGCTCTTTCATAGAGTAATCCATGCCTTTATCATCTCGGCTGGATTACTGTGATGCACTTTATTTTGGAGTCAGCCCGTCATCGCTTACACATCTCCAGCTGCTGTAAAATGCAGCCGCTCGCCTTTTAACTGGAGCACATAAGAGGGAGCACATCACTCCCATCCTGATCTCCCTCTTCTGGCTGCCTGCATTTTAGAGTTCATTTTAAGATTTTTTTATTTGTTTTTAAATTTTTAAATGGTCTGGCCCCATCCTACCTCTCTGAGCTTCTTCAGCCCTACGCTCCTGCTCAGTGCCTCAGGTGATCTGCTCCTGTAGGTCAAGTCAAAGGTCAGAGGAGATCAAGTTTCTCTGTAGCTACTCCTAAATTGTGGAACAAGCTTCCCCTCCTCATTAGACGAACCCCTTCACTGTCCATTTTTAAAACCCGCCTTAGAACTCATTTTTTATTCCTTGACTTTTAACCAGTGGTGGCTGGTGAAAAGTATTCTAGGTGGGGCAGTACTGTGCAGCACTAAGTTTTTAACAACCATCCCACTACGATTCGACACAAACTACAGGATACCAGAAAATTGTTATTATTGATTCCACATAAAAATAACAGATTTCAGAATGATGCACACACATATCAGACACACACACACATAATTACATAAATGGTCAACCATATAGGCTACTGCCGAAAAGCTTACATAACCTATATACAAAGAAATGAGTAAGGGGAACATGTGTGCATGTATAAAGTTAAAAATAACTTTATAAACAGTTATTAGTAAGGTGAACATGTGTGCATGTGTAAATTTATAAATAACTTTATACAGAAATGAGTAAGGTAAACATGTGTGCATGTGTAAATTAAAAATAACTTTATACACAGTAATTAGTAAGGGGAACATGTGTGCATGTGTAAATTAAAAATAACTTTAGACACAATAATTAGTAAGGTGAACGTGTGTGCATGTGTAAATTAAAAATAACTTTATACAAAGAAATGAGTAAGGGCAACATGTGTGCATGTGTAAATTAAAAATAACTTTATACAAAGAAATGAGTAAGGGGAACATGTGTGCATGTGTAAATTAAAAATAACTTTACACAATAATTAGTAAGGTGAACGTGTGTGCATGTGTAAATTAAAAATAACTTTATACACAATAATTAGTAAGGTAAACATGTGTGCATGTGTAAATTAAAAATAACTTTAGACACAATAATGAGTAAGGTGAACATGTGTCTAATTGTCCACATTTCTTTTCCTCCACATAAAAAACTACTTCTCTTTACCTGTTTTCAAGTCATCCAGACTCTGTTATACGCTGAGCATGAAC
The DNA here is from genome assembly GCA_036419115.1 of Scarus forsteni. Lineage (NCBI taxonomy): Eukaryota > Metazoa > Chordata > Actinopteri > Labriformes > Labridae > Scarus > Scarus forsteni. The sequence continues at coordinate 1,600,583 of JAZDUH010000023.1, forward strand.
AAATTGTTTGTTGATACGCCGAAGTGATGGTAAAATGCGGGTTTCAGGGCTATCACAAGTTGACACTGTCGAAAGTTTGTCATTTTGATCAGGCATCTAAGATAGTTACCTATATTACCTTCTGTATGTTTACGCAGTCAAATAAGTCTGTAAGTCTTCAAAATCTTTCAATGTCACGCAAATGTTGTGAAGTCACTTTAACCACTAAGTAAGTAAATAAATTGGTGTAAAGATATCATTTTTGAGTATAATGTATAATAATGGGAGGTGTTTGGATAGTAAACAAAAGGGTCCTTCAAAGGCACGCCCCCTTCACATCTGCCTGGATGGTCACCAGTTAATTCAACACACCAGCACGCCGACACGAGCTGAATAAACCCGAATAAACCCGAGGGGCAATTCAAAAAGCGCCCTTTGGAGATTATTTTCAACGACGCTGATTGGCCAAATTCACGTTGATATGTGCTTATCTTGCCCTAGCAACAGTCTCTTATTGGCTATTCGTCGCTGTCTGAGGGGCAATTTTTCCAGCGCCCCTGAGACACGGCGGCAGAGATGAGAAGGCTTACTTTTGTTTTACATTAATGAAATTAATTACTTTATATATTAATGGATATATATATTGTTATATTTATATTTATATCACACATTTGAATAAGTAAGTTTTGGTAATATTCATTTTTTCAAAATAAAGCAAATACATTTAATATCACACTCTCCACTGGGGGGGCGGTGCCCTAGCGCCCTCTATTGGCCAGCCGCCACTGCTTTTAACCCAACATGAGACTCTGCTCCTGTTTTAGTGTTTCATAGTTTGATTTTTAGTTCCTTTTATTGTTTTTAATTAAAAAAAAAAAAATGAAACAACTTGTTTAGTGTCTATATTATTTAATTTTGTCCGATGTTTCAAATTGTTTTTGACACGGAGGCAGCTAGGACCCAGACGCAAGACAGATTTTGCAGTTCATAATAACAAGCTTTATTGCATGGACACAGGAACAGTTGATTAGAGAGCAGGGATCGAATCCGCGATCCTTGGAAAACAGAGCCATGGCATAGTCCACTTGGCCACACAGAAACCACACACTCAAGCTACAACTCAGAGTCTTTAAGGAGAAGCAGGTTAGGACTGACTTTGTCGGAGCAGGAAATGGTTCAGATTGCCCGAGATCAGGCTGCCACTGATTCGGGCTCACAGACGGGTACTCAGCGTCACACACAGGCAGAAGGGTCAGATACCAGAGAACAGATGGCCACCACAGATCAGGATTCATGAACAGGTACTCGGCATCAGGAACAGAAGACAAGGTCAGCTACTGGGGATCAGGCAAGCAGGTAGGTGCAGGACAGAAACGGGTCGGTACCTTGTAATGAAGCCGAGGATCAGATGAGACGATACAGGCGGAAAAAGGAACAGAACAGATCGGCAACAGGTGATCAGTCTGGATAGCAAGTCTGGTGTTCTTGGCATGAGAGTGAAGGCAGTCTGATGCTGATGGGAGCATTTTCTTACAACATAAAAGTAAGAGTGCAGACGCTTCTGAAGAGTGCAGACGCTTCCCTGCTTGCTCCAGCCTGCTTCCTTCTTAACTCTGCTTTTTAATCATTTTAATCATTTTATTACTTCTACAAATATTGGAGAAATCTCTACATCCATCATTTAATGATTTATTTTACATAAGCCAAGATTTTGAAGATTTTAAGACTTTTAACGGATCTGACGAGCCAGCGACATGTCCAGGGGAAGAAACCAAACAAATTCCTTCTGTGGACGCTGTCGGAGATATCAACAGGAAATTAATGAGCTACAAGCACGGATTTTTGCTTTAGAATCTGAAAAAGGACTTCACAAGACGCTTCCAGTGACATCCGGTGGTAAGAAGTCCACAGTTACTTTCAGTAAAAAGGGTGACAAACCTGCTGCTTTCATCTTAGACCTGAGTGACACTGTGTCTTTTCCAAAACTCTGTAAAGACCAAAATGCCTCATCTTGGAGAGAACTTGGTGCTAAGCCAAAGCAGCACAAAGCGATGAAAGACAATGCTAATACCAACGTGAAATCACCTGAATTACAGCTTACAAACAGATTTTTGCCACTGTCAGAGACTGATTTTAATGAATTCAATGATTCTACAACAGAGAGAAAACGGATTGTTTTCACTAAACAGGAGCCATAAAGTCGGCAAAAGACAGCAAGCAGACAGACAATCTGGACCAAACGTCAAGGTCAGAGATACGCTGCTGCTGGGAGACGGTGCTATCAGTGGCGTGAACCATACAAGAATCCAAACATGCTGCTATCCCAGTGCCACTGTCTCTGAGATAACAACACTCCTCCCAAGAGTTTTGTCAACACACAGAGGAGTCAAACAGCTGATCGTGCACGTGGGTGCAGTGGACATCAGAAAGGAACAGACTGAAGTCTTGAAAAGGGATTTCACTAAGTTTTTCAAGGAGCTTGATAAAGTGGAGGTCAAAACATTCATCAGCGGACCTCTTCCAAACATCGACAGGAAGATTAACAAGTTCAGCCGGCTGCTTCAGCTGAACACATGGCTGTCCAAAGAGTGTGCGCACAGAGGATTGCACTACATTGAGAACTTCTATCTCTTCTGGAAACGAGAGGACCTGTTCAAGGGAAGGGGTCCACACCTGTGCAGAGGTGGGAGGAGAGTGCTAACGGAGCACCTCCTGCACGCTCTGAGGCATCAGGATCGGCCGGGACAGGGTCCTGAGAAACCAGTGAGAGAAAGGAGGAATGAGAGAAGCATCCCTGCTGCAGTTTCATCACCAGCTGCACCACAACAGCCTCTGCCACAACAGCCTGCACCGCAACAGCCTCCGCCACCACAGCCTCCACCACAACAGCCTCCACCACAACAGCCTCCGCCACCACAGCCTCCACCACAACAGCCTCCATCACAACAGCCTGCACTGCAACAGCCTCCGCTGCAACAACCTCCACCACCCCCAGTGAAGGATACAGCACCAGCTGCACCACAACAGCCTCCACCAGCCCCACAAAAGGATCCAGGCCCGCCATCGGCTCCACCTCCCCCCGGCCCCCATCACAGGCCTTGGACTCGTCTGTGAAGGCCCTAGCAGAAGTTTCAGACCCAGCAGCACCCCTATCACCTCCCCTGCCCACAGACCAGCCCTGGGACCCCCTGCTGCATCTACCCCTTCCAGAGACTTGTCCCTTTCTTTCATCCCCACCTTCCCCATGGGCCTTCCCAACCATCTTGAAGGCCTTATCAAATCAGGGATCAAGATGGTTCCCTCACCCCTAATATAGCAAGGTCAAGACTGTCACTAACTAGTCAAGACTCTTCTCCGTACAAAAATTGTGCCTCTGTCGGGTTCCTCGACAGGAACTTCGACCCTCACAAACACAAGTTCCCCAGCCCCTCCCCTCGGCTCTCATCTGGTCCATCACCCAAACTCCTCCCTGTTCGGCCCTCCCCTGCCTGCCCCCAGAGCTGGTATCCCTAAACGCTAGGATGAACAGGGCCTCTGCTGTCCCAGGACTTACAGTCATGATAAAGGTAATATCAAGCTGGGGCCCTGTGAGACATCATTTTCCCTAGTGCCATATCTACAGTCACACCACATAGACTAGATTACAGAAGGACAGTTAGATTGTCCAATCAGAGAAATTTAATCCATATCCCTTGTAAGAAGATAATATCCTGTCCTAATGCAACTAATCTGAAACTTGCTGTGCTCAATGTTAGATCCCTGTCCAACAAATCATTTTTAATTAATAACTTGATCACTTCTTATAAACTTGACTTGATGTTTTTAACTGAAACATGGCTTGACAAAAACACAGGTAATGCAGTTTTAATGGAATCAACTCCACCCAACTTCAAATTTGAATCTGAAACACAAGAAAACAAAAAGGGTGGAGGTGTCTGTGCAGTATTAAGAGATCATATGGTTACGCACAGGTTGTCATTTGGGGTGTTTTCATCATTTGAGTATGTGTCCTTTAAAATGGAGATAAGACTATCCCGTCCATACTCTATATAGTCCTATACAAGCCCCCCGCAACACTATAAAAAATTTTATTGATGATTTTACCGAGATGCTTTCAATTGTATGCACTGATTTTGATAGTTTGGTCATTACAGGTGATTTTAATATACATGTGGATAATGTCTGTGACAGAAATGCTAAAGAGCTCAGTGCTGTCCTTGAAACCTTTGGCCTGACTCAGCATGTGTGTGAGCCCACCCATAACAGAGCACAGCACACTCTGGACCTGCTCATTACAAAAGGGGTTAATATTTCAAATGTCAATGTGGTTGATGTTGCCCTGTCTGATCATTTCTGTGTCTTCTTTGACCTGTGTGTTTCTCCCACACCACCGGCTGGTCCTGCAGTAGTACAGAGGAGACACAAATAACAGCACAGGTGCTCTGTTTATGGAAATGATTAACTTTGAAAATGTCTCATTTTCTAATGTTGATGATTTGTTGAGCTCTGTTACTTCAAGTGTTTTGAATGTTCTGGACACCATTGCCCCTGTGAAAGTTAAAATGGCTAAAAATAGGCAGAAGTCACCATGGAGGAATGACGACTCGGTCAGGGCACAGAAAAGGGAGTGCCGGAGGGCTGAGCGGAAATGGTGAAAGTCAAAACTCCATGTTCATTACGAAATTTATAAAGAAAAGTTGTACATGTTCAATCAGATCTTACATAGAACAAGAGAGATGTACTTCTCTGAAATTATTGGAAACTGCAGGAACAACTCGCGTGTCTTATTTGCAACAGTGAACAGATTAACAAATCCTCCAGCTCAACTGCCACTGGAATTAATCTCCACATCTAAGTGTAATGAGTTTGCAGTCTTCTTTTGCAACAAGGTTCAGACTATTAAAAATTCTATCAATTCCACAGCACCAATAACAACCCTGCAGCCACCTAAACACTTCGAGCTGACTCATTTTGCACCTGTAACTGACAAAACTGTCCAAGAGATTATCACAAGTCTGAGTTCATCCACATGCTGCCTCGATGTTTTACCCACTAGATTTCTAAAGTCCGTATGAGCAGTTTGTTAACACCACTCGCTCAGATAGTTAACACATCACTACAATCTGGAACATTTCCAAAGGCCTTGAAAACTGCGGTCATAAAGCCTCTCCTAAAGAAGAGCAGTCTTGATGCCACAGTACTGAACAACTTCCGTCCCATCTCAAATCTGCCGCTCTTAGGCAAAGTCCTTGAAAAAGTTGTTTACCAACAGCTCACTGACTTTCTCCTAATGAACAACTCATTCGATGTTTTCCAGTCAGGTTTTAGACCCCATCACAGCACTGAGACCGCTCTTATCAAGGTGACAAATGACATCTACCTGAACACTGACGCAGGCAAAGTCTCCGTCTTAGTCCTACTAGATCTGAGCGCTGCTTTTGACACTGTTGATCATGAGATCCTTTTACAGAGACTAATGGACTGGGTGGGCATCTCGGGGACTGCCCTACATTGGTTGAAGTCCTATCTAGAAGACAGGAAGTACTTTGTAGAAATTGGTAACTGTGTCTCAGACCACATGGCCTTGACTTGTGGGGTGCCCCAGGGGTCAATCCTGGGACCCCTCCTGTTCAATCTCTACATGCTGCCTTTAGGCCAGTTAATACAAAGTTCTAATGTGTCCTACCACAATTATGCAGATGACACTCAGATCTATGTCTCACTGACAGCAGGTGAATATGGACCAGTGGATTCACTCTGTCACTGCATCCAACAGGTCAGTGTGTGGATGCAAAACAACTTTCTCCAGCTAAATTCAGACAAGACTGAAGTCATCGTGTTTGGTCCACAGAAACAAAGAGAAAGTGTCAGCAGTCACCTCCAGTCTCTCTCTCTAAAACCTACAAATCAGGTTAGAAATCTTGGGGTAATAATGGACTCAGACTTGAACTTTAACAGCCATATAAAATCAATAACATCAGCAGCCGGGCTGCATCTACTATACATCGGCAAAATCAGAGGTATAGTGTCTAAACCTGACCTAGAGATACTTATCCATGCATTTGTCTCTAGTAGGTTAGATTACTGTAACGGCCTGCTCACCGGCCTCTCCAAACGAGCCATGACACAGCTGCAGTACATCCAGAACGCTGCTGCTCGGGTCCTGACCAGAACCAGGAAGTACGAACACATTAGTCCTGTGCTCAGGTCCCTACACTGGCTTCCTGTTGCTCAGAGAATAGACTTTAAAGCAGCTCTGCTTGTGTACAAATCTCTCCATGGTCTAGCACCAAAGTACATCTCTGACATGTTAGTGCCATATGAACCATCTCGGACTCTGAGGACCTCGGGGGCCGGCCTTCTGCTGGTGCCTAGAGTCAGGACTAAACATGGAGAATCAGGGTTTCAGTTTTATGCAGCTAAAATCTGGAACAGTCTTTCTGAAGATGTGAGACAGGCCTCTACTCTGACAATGTTCAAATCTAGGCTCAAAACAGCTGTTTAACTGTGCATATGACTGAAAGGATCTGATCTGCACTCTTCTTTTTAAATTTATTTTATAATGATTGTTGATTTTATTTTGTATTTTGATTTTTTAAAGTGATTTTATAATGATTAATGTTCACTCTATTTTGTACTGTGATTTTAATGCATTTTTCTTGTTCTGTAAAGCACTTTGAATTGCCTTGTGTATGAATTGTGCTCTACAAATAAACTTGCCTTGCCTTGCCTTGCCTTGATGCAGAGTGAGTGTGGAGCTGAGGTTTAAGTAGGTGGTGTGATTGCAGCAGATGAGGTGCAGGTGTGAGCAGGAGCGCAGGTGACAGGAGTTGAGATGATTAGGCTGAGGCTGAGATTCAGGCTGTGACAGTTTTGTCTTGATTATTAGGGACAGCACTTTGTCTCAGCTGTGGTTGCTTTTAAAGTGCTTTATAAATAAAGTTGAGTTTTTGTTGTTGTTGTTATTATTATTAGTATCATTATTATTGTAGTCATCAGTACTGTTATTATGGCTGTTGTTGTTTAATCATTATTGTAATTGTGATTGTTATTACTGTTTTACTCTTGTTTCCTTCATCATTTTTGTTATTCTTGATTTTATTCATATAATGATGATTTGCATATGCTCAATGATTATATGATGCATATGATTTGCATATACTCTTTACACATAACGCAATCATAACACAATCTCATGAAGGATTAATTGTTAACAAGTTTAAACTCAGATAAGCATGTTTCATAAGGTTGCTGCAAAGTCTGATGGTGCACCATCTTAATCACTTTTAGGACATTTAGTCATCTGATGACGGAGACAAGGAGAAATTAGGACGCTCTATAATTTGACCTAAATGTCTATAAATGTCTCTACAGTCATAACAGCCATGTTTTATGATTCATTCAGCCACACTATCACAGTGTCCTGATTAAAGGAGGTTTTATTTCTTTATTGTGACAGAATGTGTCAGCTCTTTGGACATCCAGAGGAAATCTGACTCTTACTGTAGTTTATGATGAATTCCTGATTAAATCCTGATTATTTCCTGTTTAAATCTTGAAAAGATTTTCAATAGAGGGAGTCCATTTTTCTATGTCCACCAAACTATTCCTACATCATTGACTGATTCACATGCTCAGTTCAAGTGAAAAAAAAAAAACAAGATGCTTTTCAAAAAGCTCATCTGAAACAATTCAATAAAAATCAACTAAATACTGGAAGATTAAATGGCCAAGACTTTCAAAACTTAAACTTAAAAATCAGAAGGATAAGGTAACCTTTTGAGGCTGACTCATTGTGACATTTCATCCGTATCCATGTGTCTAACGTGAATACTAAACAATTAAACTGGAGCTAATTTTCACAAAGAGTTTCATTTGAGCTGGTCCAAAGGAGAGATTTTAAAAATCCTTCTCCTATTAAATAAACACTTAAAGGTCAAAATGGAAAGATTTTATTTTTCTTGTCCTGGAACCTTTTTTCATTTTTATTGATATCTGGCATGTGTTGCTGACCTCTTTGCCAGGTCGCCCTTGTAGATGAGATCCTGATCTTAATGGGGTTTATCTGGTTAAATAAAGCTTACATAAAAATAGATAATGTATAGTCTAAAGTATACAGTTTAAATTCCTTTCCCTGTTCCTTTCCCCAAATAACCCTCTAATGGAGTGATTTCAAAATCCTTCTCCTGGTTTAATAAGCACTTCATGGTCTTTGGAAGGCTCTATATACAATGGGTATGGAAAGTATTTGGACCCCCTTACATTTTTAACTCTTTTTTACATTCCAGCCATTTCCAAAAAACATTTAAGTTTTTTTTTTTCATTAATGTTCACAAAGCACCCCATATTAACAAAAAACAACAGTATTGTAGAAATTTTTGAAGATTTATTTTAAAAAAACTGAAATATCACATGTTCATAAGTATTCAGACCCTTTACTGTGACACTTGTTGTTTTAACTGAGTCATTGTGCATTTTTTCTGATCATCCTTGAGATGGGTTGACACCTTCATTGGAGTCAAGCTGTGTTTAATTCTATTGATTGGACTTGATTAGGAAAAGCACACACCTGTCTCTATAAGACCTTTCAGCTCACAGTGCATGTCAGAAGAAATGAGAAGCATGAGGTCTGGCCAATGCTACAAAAGAATCACTTAAGGTTCCAAAGAGCACAGTGGCCTCCATAATCCTTAAATGGAAGACGTTTGGGACGACAGGAACTCTTCCTAGAGCAAACTGAGCAATCGGGGGAGAAGAGCCTAGGTAAGAGAGGTAAAGAAGAACCCAAAGATCACTGTAACTGAACTCCTGAGATCCAGTGGGGAGATGGAGAAAGTTCATGTAGGTCAACCATCACTGCAGCCTCCACCAGTCAGGGCTTTATGGCAGAGTGTGCTGACAGAAGCCTCTCCTCAGAGCAGGACACATGAAAGCCTGCACAGAGTTCACCAAAAACACATTAAGGACTCCCAGACTATGAGAAATGAGATTCTCTGGTCTGATGAGACCAAGATCAAGCTTTTTGGTCCTAATTCTCAGAGGTCTGTGTGGAGGAAACCAGGCCCTGCTCATCACCTGCCCAGTATAACCCCACAGTGAAGCATGGTGGAGCAGCATCATGCTGTGGGGGTGTTCTTCAGCTGCAGGGACAGGACCACTGGATAACATTAAAGGAAAGATGAATGGGCCAAATACAGAGATATCCTGGACCAGAACCTTTTCCAGAGTGCTCAGGATCTCAGACTGGGCAGAGGGTTCACCTTACAACATGACAATGACCCTGAGCACACAGCTAAAATAACGAAGGAGTGGCTTCAGAACAACTCTGTGACTGTTCTACAATGGCCCAGCCAGAGCCCTGACTTCAACCCAACTGAGCATCTCTGGAGAGACCTGAAAATGGCTGTCCACCAACATTCATCATCCAACCTGACAGAACTGGAGAGAATCTGAAGGAGGACTGGCAGAGGATCCCCAAATCCAGGTGAGAGAAAATTGTTCATCACTCTGAAGAAGACTCATGGTTATATTAGCTTAAAAGGCTCCTACTCAGTACTGAGTAAAGGGTCTGAACACTTATGACCATGTGATATTTCAGTTTTTCTTTTTTAATAATCTGCAAGAATTTCTACAGTTATGTTGTTTTGTTTTCAATAAAGGTTGCTTTGTGTACATTAATGAGGAAAAAATGAACTTAAATGGTTTAGGTAATTACTGCAATATAACAAAATGTGAAAAAATTTAAAGAGATCTGAATACTTTCCGTACCCCCGCTCTCTCTCTCTCTCTCTCTCTCTCTCTCTGTATATATATATGTATATATGTATGTATATATATATATATATTTATATATATATATATATATATATATATATATATATACACCTACCTTTAATTTTTTAATTTCTCTGTATAGTAACCATGAACCAAATTAAGAGTGAACACCTGATGAATTTCTGAATCTTACCATACACAGATCTGTCAGCAGGAGAGCAGATGAGAGTGAAGAAAAGCATCAGTAACGTCGAGGAAAACGCCATCACTCAGTCACTCTCTCTCCAGCAGGCTGAAGAGCGTCTGAAGAAGAAATCCAAAAACAAATCCACACTTTGGTCGAGTAGCTCCTGTGAGCAGCTCTGCAGACTGAGATCAAGTGAAGGATCCTGCAGGTGAGAAGAGCTTTAAGTGAACTTTATGACACACACAACTTTCCTGTGGGTGTGAACTGATGTGATCTCTGCTGGACAATAAAGATGTAATTTGATGCAACCCAAAGTCAGAGTCCAAAAAGATTTGTTTGGAACAATAGGAACTCTTCCTAGAGCTGGCCGTCCAGCCAAACTGAGCAATCAAGGGAGAAGATCCTTGGTGAGAGGGGTAAAGAAGAACCCAAAGGTCACTGTAGCTGAACTCCTGAGATCCAGTGGGGAGATAAGAGAAAGTTCATGTAGGTCAACCATCACTGCAGCCCTCCACCAGTCAGGGCTTTATGGCAGAGTGGGCCGACAGAAGCCTGCATAGAGTTCACCAAAAACACATTAAGGACTCCCAGATTATGAGAAATATTTTATTTTCTTACATTATACATTTTTAACTTCCTCTTGGGCCAACATTTTCTACAGTACAGACAAGAAACTTACATCAATCATTTCAGCAGATTTTTGAGATGCTTTAGGTTCTTTTTGCTTCATATCACGCTTGTGAATGACTTAGTTATATTTGAAAAAAAGGAATAAAACGTAGAGGAAAAAGTAACAGAAACAAAGAGCTAAAATATGCATTTGACCCAGGACTTTGTCTGTGTCACAAGGTCACCATGGTCCCATACAGGCCCTGGGTAAATGTGACATCAGTGCCTGGTTGAGCCGTGATGGTCTCCAGTTCAACATGGACAAACCCCCAGGTCGAGGACCAGAAGAAGGGTGTTTGGAGGATATTAATTCTTGGCCTTCTCTGGTTCAGATTACACAGCCCTCGTATAGACTGGAACAATTTTTCAACCAATTTATTGGAGCACTTATTGTTGCTCTCTTTGTCTCCAGTTTGCTTCACTTGAACCTAAGACCCCCAGCAGCAGTCTCTCTCCTCCTGACCTGTACCCCAAACTTATCAAGACCTAGCCCCAGTGTTCAATGAGGAGTTGGCACATTCCCTACCACCTCATCGCCCACATGACTGCAACGTCAATCTTCTCCTTGTTGCTCCTCTCCCTTCTACAATTTGTCACGCCCCATAAAAGAAACCATGGAGGCAAACATCAATAAGTCCTTGGCTGCTGGCCTCATCCATCTCTCCTCATCTCCCTCGGCGCAGGGTTTTTCTTCGTCAAAAAGAAGGAGCTCCTGCTGCTGTGACCGAACTCCTGTGTGACTGAGCATTATCCAACATGGCAGTTTGCTGCTAGACCAACCTCTTCCTTTTTTCTCACTTAGCCTGTCCCTCTTGTATCATTCGCTCTACTATTCTAATACTCACTGATACGTATGTTGAATCTTCCTCAGCTTGAAGATTTCATGCAGGATCACTACGACAGATTCTGCACCATGAGTTGCTCACAAAAATAAAAAAACTGCACTACGGACTCACTTGCTTCATCTGCCAACTCCTCTCCAGTCGCAGCACCACTAACGCATTTCTGATAAGAAGTAGGCGAAGTCGACATCAAATTCACCACCCCAGATGCCAGAATCGCCATTATCGAGGCTGTCCACCAGAAGTTACAGCACCCCCACCACAGCTTGTATTTCACCCAGAGTCAGATCATACAAATCACACCAAAAAGTAAATCACTGCAACACTCCATTTCTACCATGGGCACAGAACAGTTTGCAAAAATGGAAGACCTGGGGCCCTAATTTCATGGCGTAGCGCAGAGGGCGCAAGCCTGGCGCACCCCGCGCAGTGTTAATTCGGTCTGGAGTACTGCCGTGTGCTGCCAATTTGACAGTTTGGTAGACCGTCTGCACAGAGATGGGTGTGACAGCGCACTAGGGGGAGGTGCCGACAGATTCAGGTTGCTGCAGTGACAATTTCGTACCAAAAAACTGCGGAAGGTGCTCTGAAAGCTCCCCAGTTCCAGCCTGGTCTATTCTCTGTGCAAGCGGGGCACACCCTCCGCAGCTGTAATTTGGTGACAGGCGCACATGTACGCACACGTCAACAAAGTCTCAGAGGCAGGTTTCCACAGTGTTAGGCACATTTTAATGCAATAAACAATCCCAGCAATCACCATTTAATGTAACCGTCTGAACCAGTATATACATTTGGATCTATATTAATTATCCCATCACATCTGATGTCAGATTAAAGCTGTTTGTCATAATGGAAACTTAACCTGACGGCAGCTGGAAGTTTGATGCACAAGTCAACAATAAACAGCCTTAACATCTGATACTGAGTAAATATCTGGCTTCTCTCATTTCATTAAATTCAAATAAAAGAGGGAGAAAAAAGACGAAGAAAAAAGAGAAAAGAAATGTATGTCACTAAGGATTTAACTGTGATTTCCCATATTCCTCTGTTTTAGTCTTTATTTTTAACGTGATCTAAAAAGATGGAGTACATCATTGTAAGGAGGATGAGGCAGAGACACTGGGAGAGTATACAGTATATCACTAAAGGCTCTGCTATTTGGCGATGACAGACCAGGAATGCAGGTGGATCACAAGCATTATAAATAAGCCTGCTGCTGTGTAACTGTCTCTTAATTTTGGACTCTGCCTGGTCTACGAAATTAAAGCCCAGAGTGATATCTGGGCTGGAGACAAACCACTACTCCTAAGAACAGATCACAGCAGGCGACAAAGAGGAGGAGGATGCACCAAAAGATGAAAAACTTTTACTTGAACAGCAAGTCATTAATATTTTTAATGATAAAGACATCCCCTTGGATAGTAAAAAATTAGCTGCATGTCACACTATCCCACAAAAATAAAACAAGAATTCAACTATCATAATCAAACTTGTGAACATTAAACATAAAACTGAGGTGCTTAAGCTTGCAAAGAAACTGAAGGGAACAAAAGTATATGTAAACGAGCATCTCACAAAGAGAAACGCTGAAATAATTTGGCAACCAAGACTCCTGAAGAAGGGAAAAGCGCATTCAAGACACCTGGACAAGGAACTTTAAGGTATTCAGAAGTATTTCTCTATTTTCATCACTAATTACATTGTAGATTCTCACTGAAGGTATCAAAACTATGACTAAACACATGTGTGGAATTATGTACTTAACAAAAAGTGTGAAATAAATAAAAACATGTCTTATTTCTTCAAAGTAACCACCCTTTTCTCTGATTACTGCTTTGCACACTCTTGGCATTCTTTTAATGAGCTTTAACAGGTTCAAAGGGGCTTCACCCTCCTTCTTGGTCAAATAGCCCTAATACAGCCTGGAGGTGTGTTTGGGGTCGTTGTCCTGTTGAAAAATAAATGATGGTCCAACTACATGCAAACCAGATGGGATAGCATGTCGCAGCAGGCTGCTATGGTAGCCATGCTGGTTCAGTATGCCTTCAATTTTGAATAAATCCCCAACAGTGTCACCAGCAAAGCAGCCCCACACCATCACACCATAGACTCCATGCTTCACAATGGGAACCAGGCATGCAAAATCCATCTGCTCACCTTTTCTGCATGGCACAAATACACGGCGGTTGGAACCAAAGATCTCAAATTTGGACTCATCAGACCAAAGCACAGATTTCCACTGGTCTAATGTCCATTCCTTGTGTTTCTTGACCCAAACACATCTCTCATGCTTGTTGCCTCTCCTCAGCAGTGGTTTCCTTGTGACTATTTGGTTCTTACTATAATATTAATTCAAACAGTTGTCTAATAGGGCTGTCAGCTGTGCATCAGTCTGACTACTGCACAACACAGCTGATGGTCCCAACCCCATTAATAAGGTAAGAAACTCCATTAATTAACCCTGGAAAGGCACACCTGAGAAGAGAAAACCATTTCAGGTGACTACCTCTTGAAGCTCATAAAGAGAATGAAGAGTGTGCAAAGCAGTAATCAGAGCAAAGGGTGGATACTTTGAAGAAACTAGAATATAAGACATGTTTTCATTTATTTCACACTTTTTGTTAAGTACATAATTCCACATGTGTTCATTCATAGTTTGGATACCTTCATATATATATATATATATATATATATATATATATATATATTTGTATATATAGATATATATATATATATATATATATATATATATATATGTAGATATAGGTATATATAAATATATATATAAGATGAATTATTGGAGAAATGTCTTCTTTTTTGTTTATTTGTGTCATGTTATCAGTGGGATTTATGTGGGAAAGAATATATAGGCATGACATTGTGTGAACACTCTAAGTTAAAATCTTGTGATTTTCAAGATCACAGGTTTTATGAATTAAAAATGGCACTGTCCCAGACATTCACATCTATCAGAATATTAATATGACCTGTGAATATTATTCTGAGGAAGACCTAAATACTAAAATGACGGTTTTTTCATTGATCCACTTAACAGCAGGGGCCTTTAAAGTAATTTTGCCAAAATTAAAGACTATCTTAAACAGTGCCAAGAAAAGATTACTGTTGTTGCAGTTTCTGAGACATGGTTTAGTAATGATAAAGAGCTGTAGGATAGACAAGAGGGATATGAAATGTTTTGGCAAAACAGATCCCCCAACCTTTGTATTTTAGGAGATCTCTCAACACTTCAACTCAACCACCACAAATCCAGTGCACTATGTACAGCCCTAGCTATCACCAAGAAAACAGTCCTCCTAAACTGGAAGTCAAAAGCCACCTCAGCGTTACACATTGGATAAACCTTCTGACAGAACAAATATCTGTGGAAAAAAAGACTGCCTCCCTCACAAATAGATCAACCAACTTTAATGAAACCTGGTCCACTTTCATAACCAAATTAACCCATTCGGTCACCTAATTTCAAATATCATCCAACAACTTGTTGTACAAATTGTTCAACCATTATAACAAATTAGCATTACACAAGCAAGCTAACCTCATCTAGCCTGTTTTATTCATTTATTTACTTATCTGTTGTACTACCATTATTTGTATTATTATTATTATTATTATTATTATTATTATTATTATTATTATTATTATTATCAATAATAATAAAAAAAAATAATAGTTGCTTTTCTTCTTCCCTTGTCCCTCACAGCAGTGGGAGCAACTTGGGGTTAAGTGTCTTGCCCAAGGACACATCACCATGTGTCGCCTGGAGCTGGGTTTGAACCTGCAACCTCCCGATCACTGACCAAGCGCACTATCCAACTGCACCACCGACGCCCCAAAATTAGATCTCTGCAATGCCTATCACCTCATCCAACTTAGAGAAGGAGACTGTTGGAATGGAAAACAACTAAGTTAAGTCTGTAAAATGTGAGTTTCACACTCCATTGGATAGCTCAACAATTTCTGGGGTATATCAACTTCTATCACTTAATTCTTTGGTTGTAGTCCTTATTTGGGTGCAGACAGTCTTTTTGCTGTGGACCATAGCAGGGCACAGAGAGTCTTTGGTTTGAAACCAAACCGGGGTACAGAAAGTCTTTGGAATAATAATAACAATATTAGGGTGCGGACTCTTATGAATGTGGACCATATCATGGTGCAGACAGTCTTTGGCTGTAGACCATATTAGGGTGCAGACATTCTGGGACTTATGTCTAATAAAGATACAGACAGTCTTTGGTTGTAGCCCACAGTAGAGTATAGACCGTCTTTTTCTGTGTCTTTTTTCATGTTGCAGACAGTATTGGCTGTGGGCCATATTTGGGGGCAGGCATTCCTTGGTTGTAGAGGATGGTTGGGTAATGTTTGGACCATTGTTGGCTCTAGACCATGTTAGATTGCAGACAGTCTTTGGCAATACACCACATGAGAGTGCAGACAGTCTTGCTGTGTATATTTTAGACTAAGGACTTTCTTTGGATGTGGTCCTTGTATGGAGATGGCTCCCCCTCCAGATGAAGACCTTCCTTGGTTGTGGACTCTCTTTGGCTGCGGACCTGTTGCTGATATATGTGTACTTCAGATGTTAAACATCTGTAGGTGGTGCCGATCTTCTCTACAAATGCACTTTTTCAGATGTATGATGTGGACCTTCTCTGGATGTGGACTTGGACCCTTTCTGAGTAGTGCAGACCCTCCTATAAAACCACAAAAAGCCAGAACAAGTGTCCTCTTTAGAAGCTTGTCCTTCCTGCATGTTTCTAAATCGTGGTTTGACCCAAACCTTCACCCATATCTTCAGGGATCAGATCCATGATGGTGTAGATTTATCTTTATGAACTGTATCTTGGCTAATGTTTCCACAGATCATTTCCATGACGTAGCAATGACGTTCTTTCTTGAGTGTGGAATTAAATTTACTTTAATGACCTGGGTAGGTCAAATAGAGCACCCTCATGAAGGTCTAAGTCTGAGTTTATGACCCTGGGGTGTGAAGTGAGCATGTCTAGAGGAGGAATGATCAGGATTTATTGTCTGATATGATAGAAGTTTTTAATGACCCCTCAATTATTGCTCAAAGTTGGCTGTGCTTTTCTGGTTTCTATTTGATCAACAAAAGGCAGGATGGAAGGGATAAGGCTGCAGCTACAGCCTCAATTAGAAGTGTCCGTTGCATGTTAGGTGTGAGAGTGACCAAAGGTTCCTCTCACACCTAACATGCTGAGTAAATTTTGGTTCACATTTGTGTAAAGTTAGATGATTTGGTGTTGGAGTGGGAGCCTCAGAACTCTGGTGTGGACAGAAGAACCAAACTCTGGCCGGCCTGAAACAGGGAGTCGCAGTTCACCTACCAAGTGACTCAGAGCTTTGTTTGTCGTGAGTGTGAAAGCCGTTTAACCAAACAGGGAAAGTGAAATGAAAAACTCAATTGTGGCTTGAATTTGGCCAGATGTCACAACAGTGATCAAGCTAATGTATTTGCTGACAATATGTATTGCTCATGTCAGCACAATTTATGCAGAAATGTTGATTTTTTATATTTAGGGAAAGGGGCGTCAAAATATTGTTGTTTGTATGTGATATGAAGTCAAAGGTCTTCAGCCATTTTATAGACCAAATCAGTTTTTTAGCAACTGTCCTTTCAAAAACACAATAACACATTAAAATTCACAAGCAAATATTTTTATGTTAAAAAAATGCAAAAATCATGTTTGCATATATTCACAACAGACCTTATTTCAAGTGTTTATATGGAAAAAATGTCTCTAAGATCTCAGAGCCTGTCAGATGAGTGGAGAAGATGGTTTTTATCATTTTCTATAAACTTGAAACACAGCTTGGACTGTCCCACCTTCATGGTGCTTATGTAATGGATCAAAAGGTGAGTGGGAAATCCTAAGTGTTTTTTACAAAAGTCTAACTTTTTACATCAACCATTTAGCAGGGTTGTAATTGTGCATTTGATGGACATAGTTATGTAACACTAATAAAGACTTGTATGACAGGTTAAAGAATAACTTTAATGTTGTGGAATAAGAAAGCAGAAGCATAAAATGGGAGCAGTAAATTGGACAATGTGCCACGCCTTTAAACACAAAAGTGGAGTTCAATAACTTTGTTAGGCCTAGCCTAGATCTAGTGCAGCACATACGTGCGCCTTGCCCACGTATTGTAGGCCCAGCCCATATTCTTTGGTCAAAGGGACAGAAAGACAAGACTGCAAACCAGTGCGTGGCTCTATCAGCTCTCTCAGTTTATTTGAGAATAACACAGAGTTTTTATGCAGTATGACAAACAGTGATATGTTACAGACTTTTACCCTTTACCCTGCCCTGACATGTGGGGCATGAGACAGAGTGCTCAGTTGCTTTAATGATTTAATCAGATTTTCTTTTCCCCACAACGTGTGATTAACCTGCACATTGACCATTCACACTATTCAACTTAAATAAACCTTATCCTAAGTATTTGTCATTTATTTTATGTGTGTGTTGAGTGCTATAGAGACAGCCAGTAAGTTAGTATGGGTAACTGATTTGTGTGGTGGGATTCCAACCTAGTGTTTGCACCACTAGGTTTCTAGCTACAAACAGGTCTCCAGAGACACTGCCTGTGTAATGCTGTGTGGGTGTGATGTGCGTTTTAGGTGTACAGTTTCAAAGGTGAAGTCCTTTAGCATTTGTTGCACACTCAGATTAGGGAAAAGTGTGATTTGAAAGTCTGTTGTCACTTCCCAAGGCATGCAAAGCCCTGTGAGAACATTGTGTTTCTTTGGTCATGTCATGAAAGTTTTTTCCCTGTTTCTGGTGAAGAAATGAAATAGAGACATTTTGCTGGCCAACATGGTTTTTATTTTCTTTGCAACAAAAAGGTCAGTCAACATATGAGTGGTTCAAATGAAGAAAGACCCTGAATTCAGAGAGATCACGGTTTAAGTACCGTAGCAGACAAATGGGATGGATACACAAGACTGGCACTGAACAGACATGGTAAAACAATAGCAGACAAAAGAAATGCAATTTACATGAAGATGTCACTAATCTTTGATCAAGGGCAGCAGGATGGGTGGGGGTCAGCCTGAGCTGAAGGTGTCAGGAGGGGAAGCATATCTGAGGGATGACAAAAGGGCAAGGTGAGGAGACAAAATGATTTCAAAATCAAGGAAGTCTGGAAGGATATGGGGTGGAGGTCAAGGAGTGGGCCAGCAAAAGGGGATTGGTTTTTGGTGAAGAGGTGAGAAGGGTGGAAAAACAACCAGACTTTGTGTATTGGTGACAGGCAGGAGATGGTGCAGGTCTGGAAGTTAATAAAAATGTCTTATCAAAATTTCGCATCACAGTCACTCGTCAGTGGACCCTCTCATTTAGGCATTATCATGGCCTCTTAGTGTCAGCTTTAGGCTGTGGAGGTGGATTGTTGTATCTGTGGAGCTTTCTTTCAGTCTTGTTGAGTCTTTGTGCTCTAATTTAGTAGAGCGCGGCGCACCTGCCCTGCGCCATGCTGACGGGGTGTGTCCAGTGCACTTTGCAAGTTTCCTGCATGGTGCACAAAGGCACATCCACAGCAGAGGCACATCCTCCCTCTCTAGGTGTCGTGGAGGGAGGAGACAAGACTTGCATGGGTTTAAGACAGCAGAGTGTTGTCAATGAAATGAACATCTCTCTTTGCCTTTAAATGTGCTGCAGGTGAGGCACAGTGACAATTTCAATCTCTCCTTCATTGACTCCAGCCTCAGTAGGTTGGTGGATGCAGAAATAGAAAAAGAAATAATACAACCATTTTTTAAGTAATAAAAAATAAATTTAAAAATATATAGTAAAAGCAATAATAATTATAAATAAAAGTAAACAAACAAAATAATATAAGAAAGTAAAAAGAGTTGAGTTAAAATGGTTATAAGAGCAGTCTTTTTATCCCTAGTGTCATAGTAAAATATAGTGATAATATTATAATAACACATACTGGTACTTAAAATAATCACAGGGAAAAATAGATAAATAAGAAAAAAGAATAATGATTATAATTATACCACTACTACTCATAAAAATAATATTTAAATAAATAAAGTAAATAAAGTAAATAAATAAATAATAATAATAATAATAATAATAATAATAATAATAAAAGTAATAATAATAATAATAATAATAATAATCAATTTAAATATGTAAGAAGCCAATTGAGAAAATGCACATATCATCTACCAAATCTTAAATTGGTATTTTCAACTCAACTTAAGGTATTTTTCATTGAAATTCATCAGATTATTGTGGCAGATCAAAAGATTGTACTCCTTCCCCCAAAACTGAAATACAAGAAGCCCAATGCATGCAAACTCTGAAGCTTCAAAAGCCCAATCAAGGGACAGAGGCGGAGCTGCAGGTGTGACAACAACAGGAAATGATAGCATGGTTGAAAACAAGAGTGGCGTGTTTCTCCCTCTCTCTCTCTCTCTCTCTCTCTCTCCCTCACTCCAAATGATTGCAAACTGCACGAATTGGTGGTAACTGTGGAGCAGAGCCATTATAAGGGCTGTCATGCCAGGACTCTCCGGTTATCATGGCTGCAGTGATTGTAGCCAGGTGAAGGAAGCTGAGGCAGGCGGGATGGCAAGAAAGAAATGATTTATCAGGGGTGAGTCTCACTTTTTGATTTAAGTGACAATGAAATCACTTGCAGATAGCGGTTGCCTGACCACATGTTTCTTGTGCTACTATGACATAAGTGATAATAGTAATAAAGTCAATTGTGTATGTCTCTGCAAATATTCCACCTTTTAAGTAAATATGAATAGTTTGTCTAAATACAGTCTGTTAAAAAAATACCTATGACACCCTTGACCATGTTTTGGTCACTAGAAAAGTATTTTATGCATTTATTTTGGCTGTTCCAATAACAAAGGCTTAAAGAAATAAAAACAAAAACAAATGGGATGAACAACAGAGAAAAGAAGAAAAAAAACAACACTAATGGACACATGATCCTTTGACCACTTGACATCACTTTGCGGTCATATAAATAATGTATAGTTTTTTTTTCTTAAGCAGCACAATTAA
Organism: Scarus forsteni; assembly: GCA_036419115.1. NCBI lineage: Eukaryota > Metazoa > Chordata > Actinopteri > Labriformes > Labridae > Scarus > Scarus forsteni. The sequence goes on from JAZDUH010000023.1 coordinate 1,621,105, forward strand.
TACTTTACACTTGGTGGCTGTGTCTCAGGAGGTAATGTTCGTCCACTAAATGCCAAGTTCTTTGCTAAATAAAGGGATAAATATAAATAAATGCAACTCAGCTTCTCATCCTGACAATAGTAATTCAACGGCCTCATTGGTCGGTCAGAGTGGGCTTTATGTTGACCTAAAGACCATGGACAGCTCTGCTGTAATGTAAATATATCAGTCTAAAAGATTCAGGACCATGGGCAGCTCGGCTTCAACTTATTTATTTGTATTACTTATTTATCATATATTTATATCATTATTTAAGATCATCAGGACAATATAATTAATAATATATAGTCAACAGATAAAGCCTTAACCATTAGAAAATGACAACAAAACGTGAATGCCAAATAAGGTTATTATAAATAACATTTAATTTTCTTTACTGCCTCTTAGTTGCCATCATGTGGCTGGCGGCTCAGTCTGATTTCCCCCTGTTACGGTCCCCAGAACAGCTCGTATCAAGAAGACCAAACATAATTGAAACAGTCGAGAATTACCAAGTTTACTCTTTTTGCTTATTAAATGGAAGAACTGGTTAAGTGACCAAATCAGGAAAAAACACAATAACTAATTTCCCAGCCAAATACCTTCCCCCCAAAACTAACAAAATACTGGTGGGCCAGCTAAAAAGAACAAAAGAAAGGGAGCCACCACTGTCCAGCCCATGTGAACAGGGTTCTCCCTTCTACCTGCACAAAAACCCCTAAACACCTAAACAATGGAAATAAAACTGAAAACTGGACAGAAGAAAAAAAGACTACATAAGGTCACACAAAACCAGCTTCTTCTGCTCTTCCAACCGCTGCTGCTGCTGCTGCTGCTGAGTTGGATGTGTGGAGTAGAGAGAGGGACCAGAGCTGCAATTTCCTTTCCCCTCTTCACAGATACTAATTAGTGCTCAGCCACACTTGTAGAGAAGACCAGAGTGAGTGAGGCTGATCAGCAAGACGGAGGTGGGGGTAGCATTTAACACCCCCACCCTAAGTTACTGAACAATGTATAATAAGGAAAAACAACAACAACATGATATGAATAAGAAAAAACTTACAGTCTTTATAGGATACATTGTTCAGGAACATTGGCTTACAGGCTTACAAAGCATCAGCCAGAACATTATCCTTGCCACAGATATGTCTGATTTCCACATTGAAGGCCTGCAACCACAAATTCCAATTCATCAGACGTCTGTTCTTGTTTCGCATCCTATGTAGTAACACAAGCGGATTGTGATCTGTATAGACAACTACAGGAGCAATAGCAGAACCAACATAAACCTCAAAGTGTTCCAGAGTCATACTAAGCATCGGCGCTTCCTTTTCAATAGTTGAATACCATTTCTGATGAACATTCAGTTTCTTAGAAAAATAAAAAAACGGATGCTCCACCAACACCAGTATCGCTGGAGTCCACAGCCAGCTTGAAGGGCTGATCAAACTGAGGGGCCACAAGAACAGGTGCATTCACCAAGAGACTTTTTGTTTCCTCAAATGCCAACTGACAGGCTTTGGACCATGTAAAGCACAGGTGTCAAACTGATCCAGTAAAGGGCCACTGTGGCTGCAGGTTTTCATTCCAACCAAGCAAGTTTTGTTCTGTCTTTTCACACAACCACTTCTCACTCAAAAGCGCGTACAGAATGGGCAAATACCAACTCTGATGGACTAAACCCCAGATATTCCTGGACCACCTCCCTTATTGCAAACATCTGCATGTGAACCCCATCATACGTACTTTTCAAACTCCAGACAATACTACGCAACATGGTCTTCAATGTCTGGTGAAAACGTTGTTAGTGCATATTGTTTTTGTGCCGTTGTTTTTTTTGCTGCTCAGCATAGGAGACATCAGTCTCCTCGAAGTTTGCGGGGACAAAGTCACCTATATGCCATGGGATTTACTGCAGTCAGAGGCGCAAAGTGCGCTCAGATACCAAACTGTATGGGCACGTTTGCGCCGGCATATCATTAGAGCAATTTCTTTTAAAGACAAGGCGCTACATAAGGGAGATTGCATTATCTATTTCAACGAAAATGATGGCACTATTAGCAAAGAATCCATTCTTTGTGGATCTGGCCCTTAGACTTCCTTAAGGTTCAGATCTGGGATTTTGATCCTGGGATACTGACTCTCAGATGACACCAGACTCAGCAGTTCTTGGAGGTGTTCTCTTACTGTGTCCACATCTTGACGATGTATCGGACGTCCTCCTCGCTTGAAAGGAGTTTCATCACTCACTTTGGTTCTGTGTTTTAATCTGTCAGCATGCCCGTAGCTACCATTGAGGACACCGAGGTCATGACCTCGGTATATTTTTCCGGAAAAAAAAAAATACTGTATACATATTGTGAAATTATGTGGATATAGCCGAGGGAGGGTGACGGAGTGACTCATCATCTCTTCATAGACAATCTTTGATTGACATCTGGGTCGCGGAGCTGCGTGAAGCATCTATGTTTGAAAACTCGGCAGAGGCTTAAATCTCCTGACTGCCGCTACCAGAACAGATAAATGAATAATTTGAAATAATTGTATTCTTACAAATTACGTGAAATGTTGCGCTGGGGACCGCGGGGCTGCGGGACAGCCCTCAATTTGAGATAGATGCTTTAAGGCGCGGAGAAACTCTGTGAAGATCGGAGAGCCTGTGAGCGTAAAGACGCAGGGACAGTGAGGGATCGTCAGTCACCTGGTGTGTTGTTATAATTTAAACGGTGTCTCGTTGGCCCACGTTACCCGGTTTTTAGAGAACACAGCAATTTAAAAAAGTATGAGTCCGCCTTTTGGTCAATTAAAACTCAGCACTCCTGAACAGTTCAGCTCTTTTTTGACTTAATTTTTCTAAATTCATCCTGAGGTTTTCTGCATCACTTATTATCCATGATAGAAGAGCAATCTGTAAAGGATCAAGTTCCAAATGCAGTCTACTAGAGCAGCGATTCTCAACCTGTGGGTCGAGGCCCAGAAGTGGGTCTCAGAGCTGTATTCAGTTGACGGTGTATAAATTAGGTAAAAATGTGGCAGGTTTGTCTTCAGTGTTCAGAGGCCTTAAGCAGACAACAAAGATACGTTTTATTTCACTCTGCTGTGCTGTAACAAGCACAAATTAGCTGTTCTCTCAGGATCTTGATGTATCCTTCTCATCTTGGCACAGACATGAGGATTTTCCTATGATGAACTTTTGACTTGAGATATCTGGAAAAACAACTAACATGATGAGAAACACTATAAGATTAGTGGATCTGTGATCTCCCAGGGCTCTCACTATTGCTGAAGCTTTATGACATTTTTCCTCTTTTTGTGCATAAAATGTGTTTTCTTTAATCTGAGGTCCAAACTGCCACGATATTTCATTAAACAAATTAAACTGGTTGATCTTTTTGAGATTTGGATCATGTTGACTGTTGAGATGATCATTGTTTCTCAGAATAGAGCAGTAAGAGCCGACTCCTCACTCTGTTTTATCTGAAAGTGTCAAACAGAACTGTTTCCTTCCACTTCTTATATTAGCTAAGGCAAATCTTTTATACATTTCCATGAATAGGAGAGTCACCCCAGAATGTACCTTGTTTGACAAATCTGTCCTCATGCTGGACATCAGTGATCATCCACTGGTGGCCTTGAGGCCACATCAGGCCCTCCACAGCCCCCAGAACATTATTAAGTTCAAAAAATGTGAATGGGTTTTAGTTGGAGTGAGAAAAGTATATTTCTTTTCATTGGCAAGATGGCGACACGCATAGACGCAGCGGTTCAGTGCTCTCTCTTTTGGTGTATATTGAGGGCTGTGAACCCGAGGAAAGCTGCGGGACCTGATGGCATCTCAGGACAGGTGCTACGGGACTGCGCAGACCAGCTGGCTGGCATTGTTGCCATAATCTTTAACCGGTCACTGTCTCAGGCTGCCATCCCTCAGTGCCTCAAGTCCTCAACCATCGTCCCACTCCCTAAAACGACCACCATCAGCAGCCTAAATGACTATCGTACTGTAGCACCAATCATTATGAAGTGCTTTGAGAAACTTGTCTGGACACATATAATTTCAAATCTCTCACCCAGGATTGACCCTCACCAGTTCGCCTACAGAACCAACAGGTCCACAGAAGACGCTATCGCCACAGCCCTCCATGTTGCTCTGTCCCACCTGGAGCATCAGGGGAACTATGCACGGCTGCTCTTCGTGGACTTCAGCTCGGCATTCACTACCATCCTCCCCAATAGACTGGTGACAAAACTGTCAGACCTGGGACTACCTGACTCCATCTGCCTTTGGATCAAAGACTTCCTGTCTGACCGCTCCCAGAGGATGAAAATAGGCCCCCACATCTCCCCAGCCCTCAGCCTGAACATCGGCTCTCCTCAGGGTTGTGTGCTGAGCCCACTACTTTACACCCTCTACACGCACGACTGCACCCCGGCACACGCCAGCAACGCCATAATCAAGTTCGCTGGTGATACCACCATTGTGGGGCTCATCTCTGGGGGGGATGAGTCCGCCTACTGGGACGAGGTGGAGCGGTTCGCAGTGTGGTGCTCTGACAACAACCTGGCCCTGAACACCACCAAGACCAAGGAGCTGGTCATCGACTTCAGGAGGAAAGGAAAAATGGACATTCGGCCCCTGTTCATCCGGGGGGAGCAGGTGGAGAGGGTGACACATTTTAAGTTTCTTGGCGCCCACATTGAGGAGGACTTAACCTGGCGCATCAACACTATGACCATCATCAAAAAGGCACAGCAGAGACTGTACTTCCTGAGAGTACTCAGGAAAAACCACCTTACTCAGAAACTGCTGGCATCCTTCTATCGTTTCTCTATAGAGAGCAACCTACTGCATGTGTGTGTGGTTTGCCAGCTGCACAGTAGCAGAAAGGAAAATGCTCCAGGCGGTTGTCAACATGGCCCAAAAAATCATTGGTTGCCCTCTCCCCAGCCTGGAGCTGTAAAGACCTGTACAGCTCCCGCTGCCTCAGGAGCGGGACATGCGCACTTTGAGCTGCTGCCCTCGGGCAGACGTTTCAGGTCACTGAAAGCACGGACGAACAGACTAAAAAACAGTTTTTATGCAAAAGCCATAACCTCACTCAACAAAGCAGGATCATGACATTATATAACTGTGCAATAGTAAAAAATCTGAGTCGTGAAATAAGGCAGATTTGAATTGAATGTGAATGCTGGTGTGTAAGTCGTATGTTTTTTCTTTGCCTGCGTTTTTAATGTTCTTGCGTTTGTATTGTGTTTTTAATGTTCTTATTTATAAGTATGCACCTTATGAGACTGCACTATCAATTTCGTTGTACTTGTACAATGGCAATAAAGACTATTCTATTCTATTCTATTCTATTCTATTCTATTCTATTCTATTCTATTCTATTCTTTTCAGTGATTCCCTACAGCTGTAAATGCAGCCCCTGAAACTGTTGGGTCTGTTTTACAGAAATCCACCTGTCAGCCAACATTCAACCAGTAAAATAATTAAATTTAAGTCAGAGATGGACAACATGACAGACCAGAGAGAAACAGCCAAGATAGACTCGAAAGGACTTGAAACTGATACTAAAGGACTCAGGACATGTGTTTGGACTTGACTGTCTTGTCTGGAGACTTACTTGTGAATTGCATAACAATGACTTGGTCTCACCTCTTAATATATCACTAAAAGAATTAAAGCTGCTGAAAGATTCATCATGTTATTGATGCTAACGGTATCTAACACAGCAGGAGAGGTAACACAGCAACAACAACAACAACAAGCCTCCAGTAAAAATTAACTGTTAACATATTTCATGACAGAAGTTGTCAGTCTCATTTATTCTGTAGCAGAATGTGACAATTTATAGAGAGATACTTCATTATACAGTCATACTGTCCTGTAATTCTGCTTCATGTTTCTCTCAGAATGCATCAGATTGATGCTTTTAAATATGAAATATTCAAAATTCTCTTCTGGGGGAGCATGCCCCCGGACCCCCTTACAGGCGTTACAGTCTTCTGACGTTTCTCACCACAGACTAATTTTCATGCCTGTATGTTGCAAGACAAGAAACGCTCCTGATTGTGCAAATAAGCATTCATTTAGGCCGAAAAATAAAATATCAGAGATTGGAACATGGCCGACTGGACAGTGCTGGCCCGACAGCCTGACCGCTCCCACGATAAAATGACCTCGGTATTTTCAAAATCCTGGCTACGGCCCTGTCTGTCAGTGTGGCCAGAGTCCAGATCATGCTGGGAGAAGACCTCAGGCATGGAGTTTAACATGTTAGTTTTTTTTTCTCTGTCTATGAGCTTGTTATAATTGAGTCATCAAACTGGAAGCTTAGCTTTGAAGGTTGAGGGCACTGAAATATTGACGTTTGACTTCTTTCAAATTAGTTTTTTTAATTTGGCATAACATTTTCATTCCTCATGGAATCCACAATTGGTCAGGATTTTTCTCACTTATTGCCTTAAAAAAACTGACCTTATCGCTTGTGCCATTTTAAATGTTGAAGTGACACGCTTTTTATTGCTTGTGGCTGTATTGAAGCAATCCTTACAGAGATGTCTGTGTTGTAAGTTGTGCACGTTCAGAGAGGGGAAAAAATTCCTTCGAGGTTGGACTTCTGGAGAGATCTATTGTGGATGTTATGAGAAGGAAATATGGGGATTAAAAAAAAGTACAAAGTGTTTGAATGTCAGGAATACTGAGCTCAATGGTGCATGGCTGTTTTAGTTGGTGGAACGATTTGTCTGTTGGCTTACCTGCTTACCAGCATGTCTTAACAATCTCACCCCATCACAGCAAACCCTAGCAGAACTCTGATGATCTCTCTAACAATACGGATGGTAAGATAATTATACGAAGACTCCTTTTCCAGACCAAGGACACGCCAGTAACCTCAAATCAAAAGGGAAGGGAAGGGATCCTTTTGAAAACCCAAATTCCTGTTGCTTGGAGGTCTGTAAAACTGGAGCCCCAAAGAAGTTGATGCCATCCAATGTCTGTGAGTTTGCTGTGTGGTCATGACAGGGGGTTTTAGAATAAGTTGTAACACAAAAAGATGCAAAACCCCAAACCAGTGAAGTTGGTAAATCATAAATAAAAATAGGATACAATGATAAGCAAATCCTTTTCAACTTATATTCAATTGAATACACAGCAAAGACAAGATACTTAATGTTCAAACTGAGAAACTTTATTTTCTTTTGCAAATAATCATCAACTTAGAATTTAAAGGCAGCAACACGTTGTAAAAAAGTTGTCACAGGGGCATTTTTACCACTGTGTTACATCGCCTTTCCTTTCAACAACACTCAGTAAACGTTTGGGAACTGAGGAGACCAATTTTGAAGCTTCTCAGGTGGAATTCTTTCCCATTCTTGCTTGATGTACAGCTTAAGTTGTTCAAAAGTCGGGGGTCTCCGTTGTTGTATTTTACGCTTCATAATGCGCCACACATTTTCAATGGGGGACAGGTCTGGACAACAGGCAGGCCAGTCTGGTACCTGCACTCTTTTACTACGAAGCCACGCTGTTGTAACATATGCAGAATGTGGCTTGGCATTGTCTTGCTGAAATAAGCAGGGGTTTCTGGGTGTTGTTGATAAATGGCTTTGGCTTTGCTGTTTCAGTCTAAAAGATTCAGGACCATGAAAGCTTTGTTGAAAATGTGAACATACTGTTTCAGTCTAAAAGATTGTGGACCAAGAACATCTCTGCTTTAATGTCAATATATCAGTCTAAAAGAAACAGGACTGTGGACAGCTCTGCTCTTATCTGATTAAATCAGGATAAAAAATTCAGGACAATGGACAGCTCTGCTGTAATGAAAATATATCAGTCAAAAGATTCAGGATAATGGACAGCTCTACTCTAATGTCAATAAATCAGTATAAAAGTTTCAGGACAATGGACAGCTCTGCTGTAATGAAAATATATCAGTCAAAAGATTCAGGACCATGAACAGCTCTGCTGTAATGTAAATATAATGCTTCAGTTTAAAAGATTCAGGGCAACGGACAGCTCTGCTGTAATGTAAATATATCAGTCTAGAAGATTCATGTGTAATGTTGGTAGTGATGACCCAGAAGCTAGTAAGTGAGATGAGCAATGAACAGTCTTTATTTAACACCAAGACCAGAAACAGTTCAGAGCGGGGTGCGAACCCGTGACCAGGAGATTTGCAGTCGGGTGCTCTCCCAACTGAGCAAACCCGGAGCTGTTCAGATGAAGGTTCCCTCAGTGTTTTCAGGGGAGAAGCTGCGGCTTGAGCGGGGCTCCAACCAGCGACAGAAAGATCTGTGATCGGAAACTCTACTGACTGCGCCACACAGGAGATGCTCAGGCAGGGGCTCACACAGTCTTTACAGGGGTGTAGCTGCGACTTGAGCGGGGCTTCAACCCGCGACAGTAAACTGAGGAGGAGAACACTTCTCTGAGCACAGTCTTTACAGAGGTGAAGCTGTGACTTGAGCGGGGCTTCAACCCGCTACAGCAAACTTAGGAGATGAACACTTCTCTGATTGCAACACACAGGAGGAGTCCAAAACTGAGACCCACACAGTTTAAACAGGAAGCAGGCTGTGGCTTGAGCGGGGGTCGAACCAGCGACAGCTCGATCCGTAGTCGGACGCCTTACCGACTGAACCACCCAGGAGATGCACTGACAGAAGCTCACACAGTCTTTACAGAAGGAGGTGATGCAGGCTTGACTCACACACAGACGAGCAGAGGCGTTCAGGAACACTCGGAGATGTGATTCAGGCAAACTCACGTTGTCGAAGACAGGCAGGGAGTCGGATACCAGGCGGATGGCACAACGTAGGGCAGACAGGGCTCAGCAACAGGAGACGGAAACAGGATCAGATACCAGACGTGGTTCACAACGTAGAGCAGACAGGACTCGGCAACAGGAGACGGAACAGGATCAGGTACCAGACGTGATTCACAACGTAGAGCAGACAGGACTCGGCAACAGGAGACGGAAGCAGGATCAGATACCAGACGTGGTTCACAACGTAGAGTAGACAGGGCTCGGCAACAGGAGACGGAAGCAGGATCAGATACCAGACGTGGTTCACAACGTAGAGCAGACAGGACTCGGCAACAGGAGACTGAAACAGGATCGAAAGCCGGGGATTCAGACAGGCGGGTGAATGCAGGACAGAAGCTAGTCGATACCTTGGAGTCAAGCCGAGGGTCAGGCGTATGAGGCAGAGTCTGGGATGAAACTTGTCGGCAACAGGTGATCAATCGGGGAAACAAGTCTGGACCTCTCAGCATGAGTGCGACGACAGTCTGACAACGACTGAGTGTGGAGCTGGGGCTTTTGTAGCTGGCTTGATTGCCGGAGACGAGGTGCAGGTGTAAGCAGCAACACAGGTGAGGTGAGTCTGGACTGATTAGAGTGGAGCAGGGAGTGACAGGCTGCGGATGAGACTGAGGCTGAAGCTGAGATTGTGACATCACGACCATGAACAGCTCTACTGTAATGTAAATATATCAGTCTAAAAGAATCAGGATCATGGGCGGCTCTGGTCTAATGTCTATAAATCGGCAGAAGAGATTCAGGACCATGGACAGCTCTGCTCTAATGTAAATATATCAGTCAAAAAGATTCAGGATCATGAATAGCTCTTGCTGTAATGTAAATATACTGCTTCAGTCTAAAAGATTCACGATCATGAACAGCTCTGCTGTAATGTAAATATAATGCTTCAGTCTAAAAGTTTCAAGACCATGGACAGCTCTGATCAAATTTAAATTTGCTGTTTCAGACTAAAAGATACAGGGTCATGAATAGCTCTGCTGTAATGTAAGTAAATCAGTATAAAAGATTTAGGACAACGGACAGCTCTGCTCTAATGTAAATATATCAGTTTAAAAGATTCAGGACAAAGGATAGCTCTGCTGTAATATATATATATATATATATATATATATATATCAGTGTAAAAGATTCAGGATCATGAATAGCTCTGCAGTAATGTAAATATACTGCTTCAGTCTAAAATATTCAGGACCATGAACAGCTCCACTTTAATGTCAATATATCAGACTAAAAGAATCAGGTCAACGGACAGCACTGTTGTATGTAAATATATCAGTCTAGGAGATTCAGGACCACAGACAGCTCTGCTTTAATGTAAATTTACTGCTTCAGTCTAAAAAAATCACGATCATGAACAGCTCTACTTTGATGTAAATATATCAGACTAAAAGAATTAGGTCAACTGACAGCACTGTTGTATGTAAATATATAACAGTCTAGGATATTCAGGACCACAGTCAGCTATTCTTTAATGTAAATAAATATGTTTTCAGTTTAAAAATTCAGCACCATGAACAGCTCTGCTGAAATGTGAACATACTGTTTCAGTCTCAAAGATTGAGGACCATGAACATCTCTGCTGTAATGTTAACATATCAGTCTAAAAGAAACAGGACCATGGACAGCTCTGCACTAATGTAAAAATATCAGTCTAAGGGCTCTAATTTCGTGGTGCAGCGCAGGGGGCGCAAGCCTGGCGCACCCCGCTCAGTGTTAATTTCGTGCGGCGCACTGCCGTGCGCTGCCAATTTGACAATTTGGTAGACTGTCTGCACAGAGGTGGGTGTGACGGCGCACCAAGGGGAGGTGATGCGCACCAGGGGGAGGTGTCGACAGATTCATGTCGGCGCAGTGACAATTTCGTGCCAAAAACAGCGCAGAAAGTCTGTGAAAGCTCGCCAGCTGCAACCTGGTCTAACCTCGGCGCAGGGCGGAGCGCACCCTCCGCAGCTGTAATTTGGTGACAAGCGCACATGTGCGCACGCCTCAGAGGCAGGTTTCCAAAGTGTCAGGCACATTTTAATGCAATAAACAATCACAGCAATCACTATTTAATGTAGCCGTCTGAACCAGCATATACATTTGTATCTATATTAACCTTCCCGTCACATCTGATGTCGGATTAAAGCCGTTTGTCATAATGGAAACTTAACCTGACAGCAGCTGGAAGTTTGATGCACATCTTAAAAGTCAACAATAAATAGCCTTAACATCTGATACTGAGTAAATATCTGGCTTCTCTCATTTCATTAAATTCAAAGAAAAAAAAGGGGAAAAAAGACGAAGAAAAAGGAGAGAAAATAAATGTATGTCACTCATGATTTACCTGTTATTTCCCATATTCCTCTATTTTAGTCTTTATTTTTAACGTGCTCTAAAAAAATGGAGAGCATTATTGCAAGGAGGATGAGGAGGAGACACCAGGAGATTATACAGTATATCACTAAAGGCTCTGCTATTTGGTGATGACAAACCAGGAGTGCAGGTGGATCACAAGCATTATGAATGGATAAGCCAGCTGTGGTGTAACTGTCTCTTATTTTTGTTACTCCTATTAATGACAAAGGAACAGATTAAATCTGTCCCGGGAGCTGGCCCTGCGGTGGCCGCGCCCCGCTGTCCATTCTCCGGCTGAAGGGACAGCGTCTCCACTGCTGGGTCTTTCCAGCACACTGTTTCCGCGGTGGCGGGGATAATTCAGACCAATCAGACGCTGCGCCTCATTTAAAGGCGAGGAGAGGCGCTCATTTGATTGGTGAAGACTGCGATTGGCTGTGTAAATCCCACTCACGTCTATTCTCCTCCTATTCTGACATTAGCGCGTAGAGGCAGAGACGTGGGCGTGGGTGCGCAACCTCTGCGCCCCTGTGCGCCATGAGTGGGCCTCTCTTGGCACTGCAGGAAACTTGCAAAGTGCGCAGGTCACACCCAGTCCGCGCGGCGAAGGCCGGCACAGGCAGGCGCGCCTGCGCTTGCGCCTGGTCTACGAAATTAGAGCCCTAAAAGTTTCAGGACCATGAATACATCTGATCTAATTTAAATATACTGTTTTAGACTAAAAGATTCAGGACCATGAACAGCTCTGCTGTAATGTAAATATATTAGTCTAACAGATTGAGGACCATGAACATCTCTGCTGTAATGTTAATATTCAGTCTAAAAGGAACAGGACCATGGAAAGCTCTGCTCTTATCTGAATTACTCAGTATAAAACATTCAGGACAAGAGACAGCTCTGTTAAAATGTAAACATATCAGTCTATAAGAATCAGGATCATGGACAGCTCTACTCTAATGTCAATAAATTGGTATATAAGATTCAGGACCATGGACAGATCTGCTCTAATGTAAATACAACAGTATAAATGTTTCAGGACAACGGACATCTCTGCTGTAATGTATATATATCAGTCTAAAAGAAACAGGACCATGGACAGCTCTGCTCTTATCTGAATTAATCAGTATAAAAGATTCAGGACAAGACACAGCTTAGTTGTAATGTAAATTTATCAGTGTATAAGAATCAGGATCATGGACAGCTCTACTCTAATGCCAATAAATCGGTATAAAAGATTCAGGACCATGGACAGATCTTCTCTAATGTAAATAAATCAGTATAAAAATTTCAGGACAACCGACAGCTCTGCTGTTATGTAAATATATCAGTCTGAAAGATTCAGGATCATGAATAGCTCTGTTGTAATGTAAATATGTCAGTCTTAAAGATTCAGGACCATGGACAGCTCTGATCTAATTTAACTATACCGTCTCAGACGAAAAGATTCAGGACAATGAACAGCTCTGCTGTCATGTAAATATATCAGTCTTAAAGAATCAGGATTATGGACAGCTCTACTCTAATGCCAATAAATTGGTATAAAAGATTCAGGACCATGAATACATCTGATCTAATTTATTTATACTGTTTCATTCTAAAAGATTCAGGACCATGAACAGCTCTGCTGTAATGTAAATATATCAGTCTTAAAGATTCAGGTACATGGACAGCTCTGATCTAACCTAAAGATCCCATATTATGCTCTTTTTCTTTACATTTATTTGACTTGTTTAGCAAAATACTGACAAAGAGAGACAGGTTACCGTCCTCAGTTATGTAGACGTGTGTGACATATATAGCAATAGAAATCTAATATAGCTTCAGAGTTATAGATGCAAACATTACTGTACTCAGCTCAGCATAGATTAATCTGTATTGGTAAATACATACATAACTTATTATTTTATAAGCATTATTTATAGCATTGTTTAAGATTTAAGTGAATTGGATTGGATTTTTTCAGTACAGTAATTATAATTGTTATTATTTTGCTATCATTTTTAGTACTTCCATTTAATTGTAATAGTTATTTGATAAGTATTATTTTACTCCTGTGTTTATTATTTTTACCATTGTCTATTTTATTAATGTTCTGATTTTTTTTATGCCCACTAGCTACCCTTTCAGCATGAATAGTTAATTGGCAACTGAACATATATTTCAGATGTGTTATGTTTTGTTTTGTCAGATGTTTTTATGGTTGTGTTAATGTCACACTGGCTAGAATCTTCTAAAATGTTCAAGGAAGTTAGCTTATACTCAGAAAAGCATCTTTCTACGGAGCCCCTAAACAGACATCAGCAGAAAAAAAGTTTGAGTTTCTCATGTGCACACAAAACCTGATTAAACCAACATAAGGACTATTTCTTTATTGTGACAGAATGTTCCACCTCCTTGGAGATCCAGCAGATGTCTGATTCTTACTGTAGAGTCAGTTTAATCATGATGAATTCCTGGTAAGCAAATTGCTGTTTTTACATGCAGTCCCAGGCTGAAGAAGACGTTGACAACTCAACAGACAGGTAATTGTTCCTTCCTACACCTTAGACTGTGACCAGACTGGACCAGGGTCCCAGACAAGGCTGCACTCCCTCAACCCCCAGCTTCCCAAAGCACCGCAGTAACTGAGAAAGAGCCTCCAGGGGCAGAATCGTGCTCCAGAATTTCAACACTATGCAGCATCGCCAAGTTTACATTAGAGGATGGATCCCTGCAGGTGAGTGAAGCTGACAGTGAGGTGTCACATCAAGAATAAAGGCTGTTACCAGCTTTGTCCACTACATGGCAGCAAATCATCCAAGAGAATGAATGAACGAATGCATTAATATTTATTAATTTTGAAAATGTAAAACAAAATGACATTTTTTCTGAAAAACAAAAATCAGTACAATGGAATTGAAGTTTTACTAAACAATCCAAAGACAATTACAAAGCAACTGCTTAAAGTCACAGTTTAACGTCTTTTACATTTCAGAAAGGAGTGGAATTTCCACCCCTTCTCCATTGCTGAATAGTGAAAACAGTCCAGTCAGTTTACCTCCAAAGACAGAATAGACACACAAACACACACACACACACACACACACACACACACACACACACATATTTATATATATATATATATATATATATATATATATATATATATATATATATATATATATATATATATATATATATATATATATATATATATATATATATATATATATATATATGATATATATATATATATATATATATATATATATATATTTATATATATATAAGATGTAATATATATATATATATATATATATATATATATATATATATATTGATCCATTAAGATTAGAACATGCTGGACAGATCCACAGAGATGTCCTGTTACCAAAGTCAGTGCTTCAAGACAGAATAAAGATTGGATTCTGTCCACTAAGCCCAGTCCGTGGGGTTGCTATGTTTACTTTGAATCTCATCCTGATGTTTCTGATATACATCGTCATGAAGTCAAAGGTCTCTCTGTATGCAGATGATATGTTATTTAAATCTAACTTTAGCCTGCTCTGTCCCAGCAGCTCTTCAGTTCTTGAATCCTTTGGTAAGATTTCAGGGTTTAAGCTCATTTTAAATTAAAGTGATTTTTTTTTGCTGTTAATAAAAAGGCAAAGCTGATCCACTGAAAACATTTCCATTTAAGATCTCTAAATCAGTATTGTTTATCTTGGTGTGCATGGAGCTGACACAACAACAAATCTTTCAATGGCTTTATTTACCCCGGTAAAACTACACTTTGAATGTTACACCCTGTTTTATCTCTCAATTGCAGCCCCAGTCAATGCAGTTAAGATGAACAGTTTCCACGATTTTTTTGTATTTATTCCTCTGTGTCCCGATTTTCATGCTACTATCCATTTTTCATTTTTTTCATTAATATCAAGTCTATATGCTAGAACCAAATCAAGAGTGTGATTGAAATGATGGGTAGCTTCACTAACAGACTGAATAAAACCAACTGAGTCCATTAAGGACTTTAAAGCTGAGCTAAGAGTATCACTTTCTTCATCAACATGGACATTAAAATCACTTACAATGAGTATTTTATCACAGCTAAGGACCAAATTTGATATTTTTAAAAGATTAGAACATTTCTTTGTGCATTTTGCTTTTTCTTATGAGAAATGAATCATTTCATTTTGTGAATTTTCCAAACAAATTATTCTGAAGATACAGTCAGTAGTAGCTTGATAATTTTCATGGTATTGCAACATATGCACAGGACACAAGTGTATCATTTATACCAATTTTTGGCAAATTGACTTCATGCTTTGTAAAGTATATTCACTGTCTCATGACTTAGTTTTACTTTGTATTAAACTTTTACTATACCTGTGTTACGGCCCCAGCCATTTAGGCTGTTGTGTGGGTGTGTCTGCCTGTGTGAGTCTGTGTGCACATGCGTGTGGGTGTGTCTGCTTCTCCCCTCAGGCGGCCGGTGGAGAAGTTAATTGGTGTAGGATGTCCACCAATCAGGAGCCGGCTTTCGTGGTCGAGGAGCCTCAAAAGGACGGCAGAGGCTTCAGTCGGGAGCGGCTTGTCCTGTGGTGGCCTGTCGCCCAAACCCTGTCTGCGCTCGGCACTGAAATCTTGTTCTAAGACTGTTGTTGAATTTAGATTAGGTTTATTGTTAATTTAGGTTGTTAAAAAAGATCTCTTTTTTAAATTATTTTGTTTCAATTATCTCTGAAAATAATCCTTTGTTTGTAAAACTTTATCTTACTTTCATATTAAACACTTCTGTTCACCTTTACATCTGGTTTTATGTTACCTCCTTTTAACCCCTTTAAGAGCTGTGGACGTAACATAATTGGGGGCTCGTCCGGGATGCGTAAAATAACATCCAGTTCCGTAGTGAAGGCATTAACAAAATTCTTCTCCACTTTTGGTCTCCCTCGCATAATCCAAACTGACCAGGGCACAAACTTCCAGTCGAAGCTTTTTAATCAGGTCCTCCGAACATTAAACATTCAGCATGTTGTCTCCAGTGCTTATCATCCTGAGTCCCAGGGCGCGTTAGAGCGCTGGCATCAAACTTTAAAATCCATGTTGCGGAAATATTGTTTAGAGACAGAGAAAAATTGGGATGAAGGTGTCCCGTTTGTCTTGTTTGCTGCCCGTGAGGCGATTCAGGAATCCTTAGGATTCAGCCCTGCGGAGCTCGTTTTTGGCCACACTCCCCGCGGTCCGTTAAAATCTTTACAAGAAAAATTCCTTGCACGTCAGTCTTCCGAAGAGAGTGGGGTGTTGAGCTATGTTTGTCAATTCCGTGAACGACTGCATCGTGCTAATAAGCTGGCAAAAGAGTCTCTTTCTTCTTCTCAGAGTGTCATGAAGCGCCGCTATGACCGTTCAGCCATTCGACGGCATTTCCAAATAGGTGAGAAAGTTTTAGTTTTGCTGCCCTTTCCCGGTTCGGCTCTTTCCGCAAAATTCGCTGGTCCCTATGAAATTTGTGAGCGCCTCAGTGACACTGATTATATCATTCGCACCCCAGAGAGGAAGCGCAAAACTCGTGTCATGTAAACATGATAAAAAAGTATCACTCACGGAATGAGTCCTGTGAACCAAAAACGGAGCCTGTATCCAGTGCATGCGCTCCTATCGTGGCAGATTCTCAGTGTCCCCCTGAGGACTTGATTATGCGTCAGTCGGCTCATCAAAGCGCTCGTTTGCCTAATAGTAAAATGCTTCAGCAGCTTCCCAATGTGTTGAATCATTTGTCACCTGATCAGCAGCGTGACGTCAGCAGGTTAGTACAAAGTTTTCGTTGTCTGTTTAATGATGTGCCCACTAAAACCAATGTGCTCAAACATGATATCGATGTTAAAGACGCGCGGCCCATTAAACAGCACCCATACCGTGTAAACCCAGCCAAGCGTGAGATGATGAAAAATGAAACTATATACCTGTTAGAGAATGGCTTGGCCATGCCCAGTTCTAGCGCATGGAGTTCCCCTTGTCTGTTGGAGGCAAAATCAGATGGATCTCCACGGTTTATTACAGATTTCAGAAAGGGAAATGCTGTCACAGTTCCTGATTCGTACCCTCTTCCTCGTATTGAAGATTGTGTAGATAATTTAGGAACTGCAAAATTTGTAACTAAACTTGATTTGCTCAAAGGTTATTGGCAGGTGCCTCTCACCAAACGAGCTTCAGAAATCTCAGCTTTTGTGACTCCAGATCAGTTTTTGCAGTACACAGTCATGGCGTTCGGTATGTGTAATGCCCCTGCTACCTTTCAAAGGTTAGTAAACATTGTTTTGTCTGGCATTGATAACTGCAATGCTTATTTGGATGACCTCATTGTGTACACCACCACATGGGAGGAACACATGCAGGTCCTTGAAAAAGTCTTCAACAGGCTCGCTGACGCATCACTTACTCTGAACTTGGCTAAATGTGAGTTTGGCAAAGCCACAGTGACTTATCTAGGCCGACAGGTAGGTCAGGGCCAGGTGCGCCCCCTAGAGGCTAAGGTAACAGCCATTTTAGAGTTTCCCATTCCCTCTACCCGGAGGTCACTCAGGAGTTTTTTAGGAATGGCTGGTTATTACAGAAATTTCTGTAGAAATTTTTCATCTGTTGTGCAGCCATTAACTAACCTTCTCAGTCCCAAGGTTGATTTTGTGTGGACCCATGAATGTCAGCATGCTTTCGACAGTGTAAAGTCTCTGTTAAGCCACGCCCCTGTGCTCGCTGCTCCGGATCTTGCACGGCCGTTTAAGTTAGAGGTCGATGCAAGCGCAAGTGGAGCTGGGGCTGTCCTACTGCAGGAGGATGCAGGTGGGGTGGACCACCCGGTGTGCTACTTTTCAAGGAAATTTAACAGACACCAGGTAAATTACTCTACCATCGAAAAGGAGGCTCTTGCTCTATTGTTGGCACTCCAGCATTTTGAGGTGTATGTTGGGTCCAGTGCTTTGCCAGTTGTTGTTTTCACAGATCATGACCCGCTCAGATTCCTTGCGCGCATGTACAACCATAATCAGAGACTGATGCGGTGGGCGTTGATCGTGCAGGATTTCAACCTGGTAATACGACACAAAAAGGGTAAGGAAAATGTTTTGGCAGATGCCTTGTCCAGATTTTGTATATAATTAGTTGTGTAAACATTAATCGTTTTGAAAACAACCTTAGGTTGTTATCTTAAGGGGAGGGGTGTTACGGCCCCAGCCGTTTAGGCTGTTGTGTGGGTGTGTCTGCCTGTGTGAGTCTGTGTGCGCATGCGTGTGGGTGTGTTTGCTTCTCCCCTCAGGCGGCCGGTGGAGAAGTTAATTGGTGTAGGATGTCCACCAATCAGGAGCCGGCTTTCGTGGTCGAGGAGCCTCAAAAGGACGGCAGAGGCTTCAGTAGGGAGCGGCTTGTCCTGTGGTGGCCTGTCGCCCAAACCCTGTCTGCGCTCGGCACTGAAATCTTGTTCTAAGACTGTTGTTGAATTTAGATTAGGTTTATTGTTAATTTAGGTTGTTAAAAAAGATCTCTTGTTTAAATTATTTTGTTTCAATTATCTCTGAAAATAATCCTTTGTTTGTAAAACTTTATCTTACTTTCATATTAAACACTTCTGTTCACCTTTACATCTGGTTTTATGTTACCTCCTTTTAACCCCTTTAAGAGCTGTGGACGTAACAACCTGTTATTTCTTAATATAGTATTTTATTATTTTTATACCCTCACCATTAACTCTTAGTTTTTTTTTTTTTAATTTAGACATTCTGTTTTCAGCCGTGACCAGAATACGATCAGATGATTTATTTATTAATTGGTGGATCAAATCTGTGATTACAGACAATTCAATATTAACGGACATTTATTTCAACATTTCTTTTTTTAACAATATCTTTATTTAGTTTTACAAGGCTAGCCACATACAAGGCAAGTATCAATATCAAACAACCAGAGAAAAGGCAACAAAGCTGGCAGAGAAAATAACACATCTCTTTATATCATGAATTATGTGATGTCAAAAACAACAAACACCCAAACATTGACTCCTAACCCCACCTCCACCCCATCATACAGACAAACAGGGAAGTCAAGAAGTTATAGAATAAGTTGAAAAAACACAAACAAACAAACAAACAAACAAACTCATTAAAAACTTGAGTACAGAGGAGGCCAGGTAATGCTTGGCAAAGACACTCTGCAAACTGGTCACAGGCTGGACTCAAACCAGGACCTGCAGAAGTACGTATATGAGACGTGCATGGTTGCTAACTACTCCGCCAAACCAGCACCCCAATAATCATAGATTTCTAAACCTAAACTACAAGACCCTTAAGTGTAATACCTGACCTGTCATGTTCCAAAATAAAAACTGGGACCAAATATCATAAAAGACCTGTACCTATGTTAAATATTTCAACGGTATGATGTCAAAGATTAGCCTATGCCAGTCAGCTGCTGTAGGTGCGTTTTATTATTTTTATGCAGAGCTCAGAATCATTATGGTCCATTTTGTGTCTAAGTTGAGGAGTTTTCTGTGAGCGACACAGTAGCCTGAATTGATTTTCTTGCATCCTATTGCAAATTGAAATACTATTTGTTAGTTTTCATATTTGCAAATAAGTTATCTCCTCAATATTTATACTTAGGTCTTTCAGCATTTCTTTGTAAAATAACATGTGAAATTATTCTCTTTCGCTTTCTTTAGGATTCAAATTTAGAATTTTAGGCACATTTAACAAAAGTCATTTTACAGATAACAACATAAGCTCTCTTTATGTTCTTTACTGAGACAACATCTTGAAATCTTAATCATTTATGACTTGTTACATCAGCTCTGTGTCTTACTCTTCATTTCTTATTTTTCATTCATACTTCATCTTAAGTTTTGCTGACTCAGAAAAGGTTCATTCTTGACAGAAACTTAAATGAGATTAGGTTGAAACATTAGAAAGGCCAGAGTTTGATGTAGAAACGTTTCGATTTAGAGGGCCTCTGATCGGGGGTCTGCAAAAACATATTTATCATCTAGAAGTTACTTGAACTAGTGATGGGCATTTCATGCTGTTTTTTATTTTGTTTGATTGTTTTTCTAGAAAGGCATGACTAGTCTTTATATGTATATTATGGTTTTATGTCAGTTTCAATGTGTTTCTCCATAATCTGAAGATAATTGATTATGAATATGGACACTTGTCTAACATGCACTAAATATGGTTTAATCGATGTGTGTTTTTAAGATAATTCCAGTAAGATGATTCCAGCCTGTATTTCTTAAATTTGCAATAAGTTTGATATTAATTTTGAAATGTTCACTTACTTTATTATTGTACGTTTTTAAGACAAAAACAAATACAGAGCTGTAACATGTTTTACATCCAATAATAAATGTGACCTGTGGGCAAAGGCAGGCATGCCAGTTGATAATAATAATACAGTTGTGCCCAAAAGTTTACACCCCGCAGCAGAATTTCTGATTTTTTGGCCTTTTCTCAGAAAATATGAATGATAACACAAAAACCTTTCTGTCACTCATGGTTAGTGGTTGGGTGAAGACATTTATTGAAAAAAAGATTAGTTTACTCTTTTTAAATCATAATGACAACAGAAACTTCAAAAATGACCCTGTTCAAAAGTTTACACCCCCTGGCAGTTTTGGCCTGATAACATGCACAAAATTTGACACAAATGGGTTTGAATGTCTACTAAAGGTAACCATCCTCTCTGTGATCTATTAGCTTGTAATCTGTGTGTGTGTATGAAAGCTCAGTGAGTTTCTGAGCTCCTGACAGACACGTGCATCTTTCACTGCGATGAAATTTCAGGTTTCTGTGTCATAGGTAAAGCAAAAGAATTGTCAAAGGATCTGCGAGAAAAGGTATTTCAACTGTATAAAACAGGAAAAGGATTGAAAAGATATCTAAGGAACTGAGGATGCCAAGAAGCACTGTTAAAACTCTAATTAAGAAGGGAGAGAGAGGATTCTGCTGAAACCAAACCACGGTCAGGCAGACCAACAAAAATTTCAGCTCCAACTGCAAGGACAATTGTTAGAGATGCAAAGAAAAACCCTCAAATAACTTCTGCTGAAATACAGGACTCTCTGAAAAAAATTGGAGTGGATGTTTCAAGATCCACAATAAGGAGACACTTGAAGAAACATGGGCTGCATGGTCGGGTCGCCAGAAGAAAGACATTTCTACGCAAATGCCACAAAATATCCCGCTTACAATCCAAACAGCACAGAGACAAGCCTCAAAACTTCTGGAACAAAGATATTTGGAGTGATGAGACCAAAATTGAACTTTTTGGCCACAACCATAAACGTTACATTTGGAGAGGAGTCAACAAGGCCCATGATGAAAGGTACACCATTCCTACTGTGAAACACGGAGGTGGATCACTGATGTTTTGGGGATGCGTGAGCTACAAAGGCACAGGAAAATTGGTCAAAATTGATGGAAGGATGAATGCAGCATGTTATCAGAAAATACTGGAGTAAAATTTACACTCATCGGCCCAGAAGCTGCGCATGGGATGTTCTTGGACGTTCCAACATGACAATGATCCAAAACACAAAGCCAAATCAACCTGCCATTGGCTACAGCAGAATAAAGTGAAGGTTTTAAAGTGGCCATCTCAGTCTCCTGACCTCAATATCATTGAGCCACTCTGGGGAGATCTCAAACGTGCAGTTCATGCAAGACAGCCCAAGAATTTACTTTTTGCCAAGAGGAATGGGCAGTTTTACCATCTGAGAAAATAAAGACCCTCATCCACAACTACCACAAAAGACTTCAAGCTGTTATTGATGTTAAAGGGGGAAATACACGGTATTAAAAACTGGGGGTGTAAACTTTTGAACAGGGTCAATTTGGAAGTTTCTGTTGTCATTATGATTTAAAAAGAGTAAACTAATCTTTTTTTCAATAAATGTCTTCACTCAACCACTAACCATGAGTGACAGAAAGGTTTTTGTGTTATCATTCATATTTTCTGAGAAAAGGCCAAAAAATCAGAAATTCTGCTGGGGGGTGTAAACTTTTGGGCACAACTGTATCTCTCCACAACAACAGAGCCAGTAAACCAGAGTTTACCTGGTCAGGTATTGGTCTTTTAACCCATTTTGCCCCACCGGCAACAATTGTTGCTGAAGTGTATCACTGTCATTTTCTACTCACAACAAAAAATCTCAGCAGTAGTAATGCAACTTAGATAAAGATTTCGGTTTATAAAATATATATCTTTTTTTAGTTACAGTAGTTCCTGTCACATGACACCATCTACTTCCTGCTCATTTGGTGGAAGACATGGAGGATGCAAATCATCCTGTAAAGAGGTCATTTTCATAAATTTCTAATGCTTTCCCCAAAACATATTTATAATTATTTAATCATTCAAGTCTCTAGAGTAACCCTCTACCAAAAATGTTACCTGGGATAAATATTTGTTCATGGGCTTATTTCTGTGAGTGGCAACAAAAGTTGCCAGTGGGCTCATAGCTTGTAACTAACTAAAGGAAAACACTGTCTGCAGGATTTCTCATAATTTTCTTATTTTAAATTATAGAATGAGGTACACTGGTGCATTTAAGCCCTCTTAGAATACTCTAACAAATAAATATATTTACAGGTATTCAAAACCTGTGTCTGTGTCTGTAGGATTTTGATACTTTACCATAAATCATTTTCTTACTATTTGCTAAACAATCTTTCTGTTAGCTAACATCAGTATGGAAACCCGTTTACGCAACTTTAAAAAAGGAAATCAGGGAACTAAAGCTGAATAAATAAATAGTAAGTCATAATTATGAGATAAAATGTCGACATTATGAGATACCATTTGTGCATGTGCCCCACGTCCATGGACAATCCTATAGCAACACACATTTCTCATAATTATGACTTTTTATTTTATAAATATGACTTTGATCTCATTAATAAGACTTTATCTCATAATTATGACTTTGTGATCTCAAAGATTTGACTCTTTTTTTCATAACAATGACTTTATCTCAAAATTTTGATTTTTTTTTGTCATTATTATGACTTTTATCTCATCATTATGACTTTGTGATCTCAAAAATATGACTCTTGTTCGCATAATTATGACTCAGTATTTATTTTATATGATGTAATTTCCTTAAATTCCTTTTTTAAAGCATTCCATATATAAGCTCGTGTTTCACTGAGGTAAAAAAAAAAAGTTGATGTGCAGTTGGAGCTGCACCTTTCTTGACACACAAGTACTTATCATATCCAATGGCCACGCCTCCCCCCCCCACACACACACACACACCCACACAATTTTCATAAAATAACAGGTCAAAAATAAAAATGTATTATGTATGTTGTTCTTTCCTTGGGTACTCTGTAGCAGAGGTCCTGGCCATGCTGCAGGACTTTAACACTGTGACCTACAGACAAGCTATGTGACTACTGCCAACAATTGTTGCCAGTCAAAAAAAGGCTATTTTCCTTAAAACAAAGTACAAAATGGAAAAAAGAAATACATACCATGATTCAGAGGGACTCAACTGATAGATTTATATGCCTTAGAACTCAGAAAAGAATTTGGGCATAAATGGGTTAACCAGTGATATTCTACTTATGATCTGGTCACAGGATAAAAGATGCAGCACAAAAAAGACAAGTCTCAAGAGCACAAAGAAATTAAAACCACTGCTACGCTAACTGTCCCTGCCCAGACATATGCCTTGTACTTTACGTTGCACCGGTCCTCCAGAGTTTAATTCAGTTCAGAGCTTTTATTGTCCTGCCAGAGGAAATTTTGTCTGCAGTGACAGCACAGCCAATGACTACAACTACAAACAAATAAATAAACATTCACATAAAACAACATCGCAGTGTACAGCATAGTCAAAGTTGACATTAACAACCCAAATGAAGTACAAAATAATCAGAGTTTAAAACAGTATAAAAAGAAGTGAGGACATTGGTAGAACCTGTTCTCGGTATAAAGCAATTATTGAATAGGTACTGCCACCTGGGCAGTGCAATTAAGACTGCATTAATTGCCCATGGCCCAAAGGAAAATTTGTACCTATTTGTACATGCCATAAGTACCTTGTATCTCTGTCCCAGCAGGAGAGAAATGAACTCCTCCAACAGTGGGTGATCCAAGCTGGACAGGACTGACTGAGCTTTCTGTATAATTCATCGGTCAAAGATCTCTGAGAGGGAGAGCTGCTGCGTGCCAATGAACTTATTGACTTCTTGGACGATCTTGACCAGACGATTGTTGTTCAGAGTTTAGATGAGGGGGGAGAAATAAGAAGGTCTGAGTGTCTGTGGCACTTTGAGTCTGCTGTGCTCTCCTCAGCTGGGTTCAGACAGTCCGCCTCATGTCTTTCTGGTGGAGTGGGCTAATGGTTCGTCCAGTGGCAAAAACCAAAGATGGAGGATAAGATGCTTTGTTAGGTCTCTAATAAAGTTGGCACACTCATCCTTACAGGCATGTGATCAACTGATTTCACATCGATCTGCGTTGGGTGCAGAAAGGGGGAAAAGGGAATGAAAACAAAACAGTCAATATGCTCATCACGAGAGTTCAAGACTGTGGCCTGGGTTTAAGATGTAAGACCAAATGTTTGGTGTCTGCTCCTTTTTGGTGGCCTGGTCGTGGAGAAAGCCTGTGATCGCTCTCGACTGTGCACCAGCACTGGGGATAGGCATCGAGAATGGGGTTCGTGGGCATCCTTATCATTTAAATGATGTCAGCTGGGATCCCAGAAGGGGCTCAGGCCAATATTAGAGCAGAGTTTGTCTTCAAGTGAATTTCAAACCAAGGTGTGAAAACTGTGGGGCTGGTTTTTAATGGTCTGCAAAACTCTGTCAGGCTGCAAAAGTTACATTTGTTCTCTGGCCAAGATGGAATGGGTCTCAACACCGCATTAAGGTGTGGCTGTCATTGGTAGGAGACTTTATTAGGGTGCAGACAGTCTTTGGTGGTGGACCATATCATGGTGCAGCAATATTTGGTTGAAGATCATTTAAAGTTGTAGTCCATTTTAAGGTGCAGACAGTGCTTGTTTGTAGACCATGTTACTTTTCAGACAGTCTTGGCTCCAGATAACAGAGGGTGCAGACCGTTTTAGGCTCAAGGCCTTGTCAGTGTTCAGAGTCTTTTGTTGTAGACCACTTAAGGGGGCAGACTGTCCTTGTGTGTGGATGTTTTGGACTGAGGACTTTCTCTGGATGTGGACACTTTTTGGATAGAGTTAACTTTCTTTTGATTAGGACCTCCCACAGATTTTAAACTTTTTATGTCAATCTTCTTAGATGTTGGACTTTGTTCTTGTTTGATTGGGACTTTCTTTGAATGTGGACCTTATCTGGAAATGGTCCCTCTGATCTTCCTGTGTTGTGGACTCTCTTTGTCTGTGGACCTCTTGCTGATAGTGTAGACTTTCTTTGGGTAGGTGTTTTCTTCAGGTGTTAAACTTTTGCAGGTGGTGCTGATCTTTTCTACAAGTGCACTGTTTTCAGATGTGGGATGTTAGTTGTTTTTGAATGAGACCTCAGGATGTGGACCTGGACCCTTACTGGATAGTGCAGACCCTCTTATAAAACCACAAAAGCCTGACCAAACATCATCTTGTCATTCAGAAGTTTGTGGTTCCTGCATGTTTCTTCATCCTGGTTTGACCCAAACCTTCACCCTTCAGGGATCAGATCCATGATGGTGCACATTTATTTCTATGAACTTTATCTTGGCTAATGTTCACTCAGACCATTTCCATGACGTCGTAATGACGTTCTTTTGTGATTGTGTTATGACCCTGGGGTGTGAACTGAGCGTGTCCAGAGAAGGGAGTGGTCAGGATTTATTTTCTGATAAGATGGAAGTTTTTAATGACTCAAGGACAACAAACTTGACCTCAGTGCAGCTTCTCACTGGCATGTCTGCTGTAACCTTTGACCCCTCAATGAAGGCTCAAAGCTGGCCGTGTATTTCTGGGTCTCTATTTAAGCAAACAAAAGCCAGCAACTCATGGTGGGTGGCTGTCTCACACAACATTTGACAGACAGTCTGACTAAGTTCAGTGTGACAGAAAACTAAACCAAAAGAAAAATTATATTACGACTTCACCCCTGAACCAAACGGTGTCCTTTGAATTTTAGGTGTGAGAGTGTCCACAGGTTCCTCTCACAGTCAACACGTTTGTGCAGAGCAAACTTTGGTTCACATTTGTGTAAAGTTAGATGATTTGGAAACTCTGGTGTGGGCCAAAGAACAAAACTCTGGCCTTCCTGTAACAGAGTACCAGTTCACCTCCAAGTGACCCAGAGTTTGGTTTGTCGTTGGTGTGAAAGCCGTTGAACCAAACAAGGGAAGTGAAATGAAAAACTCAATTGTGGCTTTTATTTGGCCAAATATCACAACAGTGATCAAGCTAACATAACATTCACTGACAACATGTGCTGCTAACATCAGCATAATGCTTGCAGACATGTTAATTTTTATGTAAACACAATGGGGCTTTAAACATTGCTTTATTTGTTTGTGTGATGAAGTTAAAGACCTACAGCCATTTTGCAGTCCTTATCAGTTTGTTAGCAACCATCTTAATAACAATTACATTTTAAATTCACACGCAGAGTAATATCAAATTTTTTATGTTGAAAAAAATGTAAAAACCGTGTTTGCATGATGACCGTCTCTAAGCTCTCAAAGCCTGTCAGACGAGTGGACGGAGAGGTTTAATCATTTCTCTAAAACATAAAATGCAGCTTGAACTGCCCCACTTTCACGGTGCTTATGTAATGGATCATAAGGTGAGCGGGAAATGATGTTGATTTTAGATAAAAATCTAACTTTTTAGGTCAACCCTTTAGCAGGCCTATAATTGAGCGTTTGCTGCACATAGTTATGTAACATTCATAAGACTTTTTATGACAGGATAAACAATAACTTTAATGTTGTGCATTAAGAATGAAGGAGTGAGAAATTATAAAAGAAAATCTATTAAAGAAAAGGCAAATGAAAGTGGAAATGTTAAGATGAATAAATAAAATAAAAATAAAAACCAATACAATTGCAATACAGGGCAATATTAATAAAAAAATGAATCCATAAATAAAAAGGATAATAGAATGAAAAATACAGACAAATCAAGAAAATTGATTTAAATAACAAGAAATATGCTTATAAATAAAATAAAAAGTAAACAATGTGGCCTGATAAAACAGTAGTTATAAAAAAAATGAATCCATTAAAAAAGGGTGATAAAAGTTGAAATATAAAGACAAATTAGACAAAACATAAGACATGCCTATAAAGAAAATGAAAAAATAAACAATGTAGCTTTATAAAGAATTATTAATCAAAAAAATAAATTCACATAAGAAAATGCTAATAAAAGTAGAAATTTAAAGACATATAAAATACAATAATAAAAAATCTGCTTTATAAAGCATCTTAGTTTTAAGCTATGATGAGTAAATTGCTGTTGCTTTTTAGATGCACTTTATTGTTGCCTTTACCGTGCACATTAAACACCACATTGTCATTGCTTTAACTGCTGACTTTTTCTTTTCTTTTCTTTTTTTTAATTTTACTGCTTACAGTGTCAAAAGAATAGCAAAGGAAATATGCACAGAAAGATTTGCACAGTAGGAATGTTGTTGTGCACTGAGGACGTACTGAGGACGAAAGATAAACATGGAGAGACAACAGGCTCAAATCGTGGCAGCAGCAGCCTGCAGTGGCATGTCAGGTCGCAGCCTCAGATGCCACAACATCTGGCCGTTGTGTCACTTACAGACCTCCAGAGGCAGCTGCATCTGTTTCGTCAAACACAAGACATGACAGCTGTCGCAGTAAGACCTTAAAGCTGGGGTTGGCGATCTGATTTAGATACACTTTTTGTAATACTGGTTAAAATGGTCTTTATGACCCGATGGTAATATGTTATTTGTGGAGCTGCTCTCCTTTTTATGTGTTCTTAGTGAGTGCTTAACAGAGCGAAAAATATGGGGCAGCAGCCATCTATACAGCAGGATTGGTAAAACAGGAAAAACACCAACCAATAACCATGCCGATACCTTCTTTTACACCAATCAGAAAAATCCGTCGCCATTCTGCGTGCCTGCGCGTGCATTTTCCGTGAACTTACTATAACCGATAGGTAGTTTTTAGTTGCGTGTATTAGCATGTAGCGTGTAGGGAACAGACTCCGCTGGAGAATGCTTACCTTTTAAGTTTTGTCTTTGAAAATAAGGGAAGTCCGCTGTGAGCTGTCCCACAACACCAACCAAGCTCCAGTATCCCTCACATTTAAGACAGATGTACAAGAAATCTAAAATAAACTCTTTTTTTCTAAGTTTGTTCCGCTGTTGGCTCTAATCTCGCGAGAACTGCCGTCCATGCTACTGCAGGTGACAGTTCTCGCCCCCCTCTAGCCCCCTTCAGGCTAGAGACAGACAGCTAGTTCTCCAAAATCGCCAACCCCAGCTTTAACCCTTCTATTATCCTTGGGGTCATTTTGACCCCATTCAGTGTTTATAAAAAATAATAATAAGTAATAAAAAAAGATGATTTTTTGTTTTTGCTTCTGTTACGGCCCTGGACATATTTTGTAATATTTGTCATTTGTGGAGCTGCTCTCCTTTTTGGTATGTTGTGTGTGTGTGTGTGAGTGAGTGCTTAAAGGGAGTGAGTGCTCTTGCTGCAGAGAGGATCTGTGGTGCAGCAGCTCTCAGGTGCCCCGACCTGATTGGTGGAGGAAGCCGAATCGGCTTCAGAACAACGGCTCCTGATTCAAAAAGGCTCAGGAAGGAGATGGAGGTTGGCGTCTCTTCTGACAGCAGTTTGAGTCACTGTCGGCCTCCAAATCTTTACTGTGAACTTACTATAACCTTTGTAGTTTTTAGTTGTCTCCTGTATTACATATTGCGTTCGTAGTTTTGGGTAAATCCTTGTTTTGAGTGCCAGCCTTTGCTTCCTTTTGTTTTTATACCCTTTTTCTTCTTGTTAACATCTTGGTTTTAAGCTTATTTATTGTATCTACCTTTTGCCTTTGGCTTGTTCTTGTTTCTGTGAATAAATTGTGGAAACTTTTGATAATTGTTTTGTCTGTATTTAAATTTTGGAGAGGAAGAGTGATTTTCCTTTCTTACCCCTTTTTCCCTGCAAATTTGATATGCACCTTGCCCCTAGACGGGTGTGTAACAGCTTTGTATTTAATGACTGCATGAATGCATAAAATGATCATGATGATATTTTTTAATGTGCTGAACACATATTAAGATAAGATAATACTTTATTGTCTGATTATTCAGAAATGTGTTTCCATCACCAGCTCATCCATCCTCATACTGTCACATCCATTAAAGATAATAGCATCAATAAATACATCATAAAACGGTTAAAAAATCCAACTATTTAAGAACAGTCCAAACACCAATTGAGCCTGTATTCATAAGAATGTCCCAAGTCAGTGTCAGGAGTTTGTATGTGTGGAGCTCTCCCACCTCCTCACCACTGTTTGTCTAATAAGGAAATAGACTGAGGACAAATGAGAGCTTGTACTTGTTTTTCTTACAGTTTGGTACTCTAAAGTGTCTCCCTGACAGCAGAAGCTGATATTCCTGATGGAGAATATGAGAAGGGTCCTTTGTGATCTTCTCAGCCAGTCTGAAGGTTTGCTTGGAGCAGCTGCTAAGAAAACAGTTCTCAGCACTCAGCCCCAACACTCAACAGTCTGAGGATCCTTGCTTTGAGCTGGACAGTGAGGCCACAGGACCAGACTGGGCCTCCATACTGCATACTAACGATGGAGCAGAAGAACAGGAGTAGAATCTCCGTACTGGCACCAAAGGAAAGGAATCTTCTCAGAAAATAGATACACTGTTGGACCATATTACAGATGAAATCCACATGAGGTGACCAGGACAGAGCACTGTCCATGTACACTCCAAGATATTTAAAGGAGGATGATTGCTTGATGGGTTTATTGTGAATAAACCCATCAAACTACTGAACTACTGTAACGCACTCCTCATCGTGATCCCTGGCGAGAGCCTCCAAAGGCTTCAGTATGTTCAGAACAGCGCTGCCCGGGCCCTGATGAGGGTGCATAAACATGACCACATCACCCCCATCCTTCGCACTCTGCACTGGCTACCCATTCACCTCCGCATTGAATTCAAAATCTTCCTTCACACCCATCACTGTCAGCACGGTGCAGCCTCCACCTACCTCACTGAACTCCTCCACCCACACACTTCAGCCAGAACCCGGTCAGGCCAACTGCACCGTCTGCTCCCGCCCAGGACTCGGCTCAGGACCATGGACCACAGGGCCTTCGAGGCTGCTGCTCCCCGTCTGAGGAACACCCTCCCCGACCACCTCAGGGCTCCATAGACGGTGGACTCTTTTAAAAAAGGACTGAAAACCTTTGTATTCTGTATCGCCTTTCCTGATTGATTTTGTTGTTTATAATTATTGCTGACTGTTTTCACTGTTTTTATTGTCTCTATCATTGTTTTTATTGTTTTCTTCACTGTACACTTTGAGATTTGCCCACAAATGTAAAGTGCTTTATAAATAAAATCCTTTATTTTTATTATAATGACTAGAGCAAATGTATGGTTGATTTTCCCAAAGATGACCTCCTCTGTCTTCACAGGGTGTAATATGAGGGCATTTTGGTTCCACCCGTGGACCCCTCTGTCCACACAGTGAGAGTACCGGTCTGGTTGCTCCCCTCTGTCATCAGTGATACTTGTGCAGTGTCTTTAGAGAATTTCATGAGATTGTGATTCAGCACACTAGGAACACAGTCACTGGTGTAGATGGTGAATAACAAGGGTGAGCTTACACATCCTTGTGGAGCACCAATATTTGAAGAAACCAGGGGGGAAAGTGTGTTGTTAACTCTTACCAGCTGCTGTCTCAGTGAGGAAGGAGTGATACCAGTAGATAAAATGTGGATTAATCAAGTCTGGTCTTATGGTATTAAATACAGAGGAGAAATCAAACAATACTCTTGCATGTGGTCTGTTTTTAGAAGGGTCCAGATGTTTTGAAACCAGGTGAATGAGGGTGGCTACAGCAGCTACAGTGCTGCACTCACACTTGTAAGCAAACTTGTAAGAGTAAAGTCTGTTCTGTAAGGAAGAGGAGAGCAAGTGGATGATGATTTTCTCCAATGACATCATAACACGGAGGCCAGCTCATCATTTGCTACAAAAGGTTTCTGTTGTCTGCTTGGCATCCCTGCCATGTTCTTCCTGGTCTCCCACATCTTCCTGGGATTATCAGTGTTAAGAGCGCCCTCTCGGTGTCTCTTATGCACCTCTTTTGCCTTTCTGATCATGCTTCTCAGCTCCTTGTTTTTTTCTGTGCAGCTCCAGAGAATCCATGTTTTTAAAGACTAGTTTCCTCAAATTTGTAATCTGTTTAATGTCTTTTGTTTAGGAAACACTTTAACTGATTTTACAGGGGTAGTGGACTTGTAGTTTCTCTCTGGTTGATCTGGAGATGCGGATGAAAAATAGCTTCGCGACACAAGCTTGTTTGCAAAAAAGAGCAGTTTATTGACAAACCAAGCAAGTGTCTGAATCAGGCACTCCAGGACTGTACCGAGAGGCTTTCAGCCAAATGAGACCTCCTGAGCAGTGACAACGGACAACATTTATACTTGAAACATTCTTTGAAGTACACAGAGCCACATATGCAGGGTGGACTCTCCTTGAACCAGAGCATCTTAGATAAATGACCAGTGGCCCCAAAGGTTGACTCATGATAGCCTGAAGTGACGGCCTTTCACCTTTGACACAGGGTTCATCCCCTTAGGTATCAATTTTAAATTCTCAGCTGTTTACCTAGTCACAGGAGTTTGGTTTTCTTAAGAAGTAAAAATGTAAAGAATGTCCTCTGTTGTTCATCCTACTCATTACATCCTGAGTGAACCTGGCCAAATTCAGTCTAATCATTAGCTCACCTCCAAGGCCACCTGTTTTCCCTTTAAAGCATTCACATCAGATACGTCATATTCCCCCCTTCGAGACTACAAAGTCTCGAAACAGGATTATATACATATCTATAAGTAAAAATCCAAAACTATCAGAGATGAAGTTGCCTTTTGCAAATAATTTCAATGAATTATTGGAGTGTGAGAGCGAAAAACCTGTCAGGCAGTCATTTCTTTCTGTATTCCTTCAAACCATCTGGACAGGAAAATTCACTCACGATCCCTCTGCCTAGGCGATCACAACTAAGTACTCCAGCTAATTAAAAGAAGAGAAGGATTTTAAATGATACATTTAAAAGATAAATGTGTGGATTATATGCATGTATATATGGGAAACTCCAGTAAATAAAATCAGAAATGATGCCCACAAACAGGCTAGTCGACCCATCGTACCTGTCAATGGACCTTGCCCTGCCTACCACTATTTCCCTAACCCGAAAAAAGAAACAAAACAACTGAAGTCCCATTACAAACAACATCAATATCACACATAATACACACTTTAACAACATCAACATTGCATAAATTCACATTAAGAAAGACATTCAGGCGGTCCCTCCTTTGCATTGCAGTGATGTCCTCTTAGTGAGTCCAGTTGTCTTATTGTCCATGTTTAGGCCTTTTGATCACATTGTGTTTGTCCAGGTTTGTGCATTGTCCATTCAGTATCTGGAGGTCTCTGAGCGATCAACCACCTCCAGTGTCATTCTGAAAGGGGACAAAGAAAACACCAGCCAGTATCTTGCAAACTTGGATACAATTAAAAACACTGAACGTATATTGTGAACAAATAATCAGAATATGATATTAAATTTCCCTTATAGTAGGCTATCCTACAAAAATGCCTATCATGAAACAAGAATAAAGATTTAATGTAAATGTGTCATTACACTGGATATTTGTCAAGTAATTCACTTTCTAGGATTTGAATTACCACAGCTCCCACAGGTCCCAATCTTTTTAACCAAGAATTAGCCCATTTTCATTTTCACCTGCGTTTTTTACACACCCACCATTTTATCCACAAACTCTTTCCTATTATTTGAAGATATTTGATCAGTAATTGGACATCTGCTTCTGACCTCATGACACAATAACTTGGCATCAGACTGAGCTTCCCTATGCCTGGTTGCAAAAATCAGTCCACTACAACTAACATGTAACTGGTTTTATCATATCACCCAAGTCCACAACTCACTCATGCATTGGTCCTGCTAGAGCTGGAATGTAGCCAGGAGGAACCTTTACACTCCTCCAACATTAACCTTTACATTGATAGCACACCTTCTTAACTTCCTCCTGTAACAGTCATAAGCATAGTGGCCTTGCTGTCCACACTCATAGCACACTTCCAGAGACTGCTGGTAATTTGGATCCAAAGTTCTTCCATCTCTTCCTCTCCATGTCTGCGGCTGTTCAAACACTGGTTGTGAATAGGGCATAGTGGGATCTACTGGTGTCAGCTGTTAATGTGATGGTGATTGGTATGCTTGAGATTGATTCTGCATGACCACAACTTGTTTCCTCTCCGACTTGCTATCCACCAACTGTATTTGATTAAGTTTTCTAAGGACTTCCTGATCTTGTTCTTTCTGATCATGCTCCTTTTTCCTACATAACTCAACATGATGTGCTATATGATCTGTGTATACAGATTTTGTCATGCTTCCAAGACCAACCACTTCTGCCAATTTGCTTCTCACCGGCTGGGGCAGCCCCTTTTGTATCTTAAGTCGCAAAATTGATTGTTCCATTTGGTGTGAATCTGGATCATTACCCGTAACATTTCTCCACACTTGATGAGCCCTGGACACATAAGCCCTCGGGTTCTCCTCTGGTCCCAATGGCTCAATGAAAATATTGTCCGGATGAACATTTGTTGGAAATGTATCTTTCAGTGCTTTCCACATCCGACCCCTGCTAGCAGCAAAGAGTTCCGGGTCATTCACTGCAGTTTTCACATATCGATTAAGGCAGGCCTTTTGCAAAATCTCTTCCATAGCTGGGACACCTAAGAGGCTAGCTAAGAGTCTCTTAATATCCCCCGTAGCAGGTTTCCATCCCACCATAACCTCTTCTAACTTTGAGATCCAAGGATGTGCTCCATCCTGAAGTGTAGGTAATTTATCAAGAATGTCTGACATATCTGTGCTTTGTAAAGGTTTATACTCCAAATTCTGTCCTCGTACGATTACTGGACACATCTTACCTGATCCCTTTTTCTCTGCCTTAGCTAACACCCTTCTGACTGCTGGGTCATATCCCCCTACAGCTTCATCCGGTTCACTCTCACTGTCATCTCCCATCTCTATCCATCTGTACCTCTGTCCACCCCGGTTTACTGAATGTGCAGTTCTCTTTTTACTTGTAGAGTTTGGATAAATCTTTTAGCCGTCCCTGTCTCTATTATTTGCTCCTCGTCATCTTTGATGCGATAATTACCGTCCTGTGTAATCACTGGGAGCTGGGGATAGACATCTGCACATTTTACCTCCTTCTCATAAGGTGGAGGCCCCCTATTTGAAGTGGTATGCGAAAAAGGTGAGTTTACTTTTTCCATTAGCTTTTCTGTTTCCCTTGTATTTTTGTTTATTTCTGCAACACACTGTTCTTTTCTATCTTTTTTAGTTTTTAACAATTTTTGCCCCTCTTGCTCAAATAACTGCAGAATCCCAAGTTCTGTCTGCCTCTTCTCTTTGCGTTTCTGTCCTTTTTTTACCTTTCTTTTGTCCTGGTTTATACGTGGACACGAGCACCTGTTGTGTTTTAACTACGTCTGGGTTAAGAATCCCTTCCACTGGCCAGGGCTGGTCAATGTCAGGCCAACACTTACTCCATTTTTTTGGACATCTCTGCAATACCTTTAATGAGGGGATTGTTCTTTTGAACCACATCAACTGGCGTAATAGTTTTTAAGATTTTAGCATCCATTTTTGACTTTGGCATTTTTAATTCTCTTATATCCCTCTTAAAGATTCTAATTAATCAAAGGTTACCAATAAAATACGACAACCCTACTCATTCATTAAAGAAAGAACAACTTTGTCAACCAAAGATGAAAACCATTACTTAAACGCTCTACCTGATCAGTCTGTTGCCAAGCTTCCCTTCTGAATAATTACAAATGTAAAGCAGATGTACCTCACTGACTCACGCAAAGAAATGGTACACACCAGCAAGCTAAATATAAATCAGTTTAAATGGGTATATGCTCAAATCAGTGAAGACAATCACACATATAAAGAGTTCATGGATAAAACAGTACTGGCCTGTTCAAATGACGACAGGTCCTGGTGAGCTTTTCATCCGCCAGCACCCCCTGGTGTGAAGCACAGCCAATTTTCCTCCTCTGTTCTCCAAATTCAGGTGTATGTCATCTTCTCCAGCTCATATACATCATAATTGGATAGAGGAAAGGAAAAACAAAACAAAATTAATCACTCATCATTACCTAAGACTTTGTTTAAAAATCCCAATAAACAAATTGAAATATGTACGCATTAATCGCCAACTTTGGTTTGTCTGTTTATGTTTCCAACCAAACTCCAGCAAGGCTATTACAATCATTATACATTAGCAAAGTGGTGTATTTCCATCATTAAACATATGATAGTCTTAATATGTTATTGTCCTGAATTTCACTGATTATTCCTAGAAATTCTAAACATTAAGGCTGTTAGGTTTGATCCTCCTGCCTCTGTGAGAAGGAAGAGTCAAATTTCACCGCAGCTGCAGGACACCCCCCTTTGTTCCTCCCACTAAATGTATCTGAGACTTCCAGTGTCCTCTCAGCCCCCGACCAGTACACATCACCCATGCACACACACACAGACCAGAGCAGAGCCACAATTCACTTTCAGCATTCAACATCAACAAAAAATGGGTTCATAGCAGCCTACAAATGTGCTCTAGAAGAGGCTCATGATATTTATACAAAAGTCCCCATAAAACTATAGTTTAATCCTAAATATTCTTATAACAATGAAGTCCTTCAGGAGCTTATATTATTTATCAGACACAAAAACATCCTTCAAAAGGAAAAGGTTCATGTTATTGTTATCAAAAGTTTCCTTGAAGGCACATTAGATATCATTTATTTGTCAGTAGCACTTTAAAGAATTACCTCTTTTTACAAATAAACCTCGGGTATATCCCCACTATTCAACCACTTTTTCTTAATAACCTTACAAACCCCAAGAATGATATAAACCCCCCAAAAGCAGAAACAAAGCAAAAAACTGCAGTCACAGATCCACTGACTCTCTATTCAAGCACACCCACAGACGCACACACACAGAGATCTCACAGACACAGACACACAGCTCCAGCACTCTTCTCCTCCCAGAGAACTCCAAGTTATTTCTTTCCTATTGAAAGGAAGGCATTTAGTCTTAGTTTACTCTATCTATCCCTAACTTAACTTTTAACATTTAATCCTACTTTTAGCCAACTTATTCACTTTTTCTTGAAGCATGCGCATTGTCTTTTTCCTTTATACCGCATTTAAGTTTTTTCTTCTTCTGTCCTCTGTTTTAGTCGACCAATGTAACTTTTTCATATTACTTCTTTCTCTATTTCTTCTCTTATTTCATTTCTTCTTTTCTTGTTTCTTCTCTTCTTTTCTTTAGTTCCTATTTCTTAAGGCTTTTTCCTCACTTTACCGTTAACCTATTTTAGACTTTGCCAATGTTTCTCTGGGCCCAGAGTAAATTGCTATGCTTTTTAAATCAATTTCCTTTAAACTAAACTTTCACGGAGTGTCTAAGTACCCATGTCTTACCGTCAACTAAGATATACAGGCCCAGCTCTTATTGAACTCGCATGTTGCATTCAGCACACCCTATATCGCTTCTAATTTAAGTTTATCCTGCACTTGGTGCCATAATTCCTTTGTCCTCTTTTATTCCTCTTTTATTCTTCTTTTATTCCTTACACTTATTTTCTTTTTTATTCCTTATTCCTTACTCTTATATCCACTACCCCCCTTTTAGTGACAATACCTATTGTCAATAAATTTAGAACGAAGCATTTCAACAAACGCACCTCAGATAACCAACCACACAGAGTCATATACAGTCTGACCCAGAATGGAAAAACACAGCAGCCCCTACGAGCAAAGCAGCCCCAAGAATGTGAGAAAAAGCTCACCCT
This sequence comes from Scarus forsteni, assembly GCA_036419115.1. NCBI lineage: Eukaryota > Metazoa > Chordata > Actinopteri > Labriformes > Labridae > Scarus > Scarus forsteni. The sequence goes on from JAZDUH010000023.1 coordinate 1,658,419, forward strand.
TTTATGCCGGCAGTGGAGCAGGTTTGAAAGAAAGGGCTGTCGGTCCCACCAAGGCCAGAACACGCCTGAGTTCGTGACGCCAAAAATTGTAGTTTCTTGCTGGTTGATCTGGAGATGCGGATGAAAAATAGCTTTGCGACACAAGCTTGTTTGCAAAAAAGAGCAGTTTATTGACAAACCAAGCAAGTGTCTAAATCAGACACTCCGGACAGCCTGAGAGGCTCAAAGCCAAATGAGACCTTCCAAGCAGTGACAACGGACATGCATTTATATCTTGAAACATTCTTTGAAGTACACAGAGCCACATATGCAGGGTGGACTCTCCTTGAACCAGAGCATCTTAGATAAATGACCAGTGGCCCCAGTGGCGTAGCTGGGGTGTATTCCACATGGGTTTTCATATGTGTCAAAGGGACCCGCATGTTTGGAATGCCACATTGCACACAAGAGTAGAGGGCAGAAAAAAGTAGAATTACAAAAAAAAGTAAAATACTGAATACACCCTCTCATTACTGCCACTATTTGAGATGTGTTTTTCTTTTTTACATTCTTGCAAATGTATCAACATCCTTGTCCAAGTTAGTCTTCTCAGACATCTCTCTCTCAATGAAAAGTAATGCCAGGCTTGAGAGGCGAGACTCGCTCATTTTTGAGTGCAGACAAGTCTTGATCAGTTTAAGGTGACTGAAAGTGCGCTCTGCCTGTGCACCTAATGCTGCCTCACTTTCATGCTCTCCCTCAATATATCCTTAATAATAAATGTTATAATAAAGCCTATAGATTTCATTTTTATTGACATAGAAAATTAATGAATTATAATGTATGGCTTTTCTGTCTGTGCCCTGAACAATTATCGGGACTACACATATATGGATTATTTTATGGATGTATTTAGTGGATATTTTCGTCAGAGACAATTCTGTCCACACCACAGAATTATCTCTGTTCATACAGAATGGCTCTGAGGCCTGAAATGTCATGCCCAGACGGTGGTGGAGTTCAGAAAAATTTAAAATAGCACAGAAGAGCATTATAAGCAAGCACAGTCAAATGGTCCAGAAGAAGCAAATGCAGATTTGAAACAAAATAATAATAAAAAATAATAATCACGAGTTAACAAATGTATGGGAAACACTCTTGAGTGCATATAGCCCGTTACATGTGGACCATTATTGTTTACAACCACTTTTTATCGGTTTAAAAATAGTCGTTAATCTCCATTTATATGGGTGAAATCGCTGCGTTTGTGTGGTTGAGATGATGTAGCACCATGTCGCTGCAGTAGACAGTGCATGTTTACCTGCATGTCTACCTGCTGCCGTTATGCTCGGTCCCGCATTGTCACAGGCCTGGGCCACCACCAGGATGTTTTCCGCCCCTGTGAGGACCCCACTGTGGCGGAAAAGATCTGGAAGTTTGGCGCATTTGGCTGCATCTTCTCTTAAATTTTTTTTTTTCGAGCCATACGTTTTTCCGCTCCACTAGCGGCTTTTTCTGGCGGCATCTGTCTTTTCTTCATCTTTTTTTCATCTCTCGTTTTCGGTCTGGCTCAATACGCCAATCACATTTCAATGGGCCAATGGATCAGCTCAAATCGGCAGGGGTCTCCCCCCCCTTAATATGCAACATAATACAGTGACCCAGTCTGACGTCACGTTACACTCTGTGAAGGCAGCTGCTGCGCTCATTCCGCCTCAGATTTAAACAAACAAACAAACAAACAAACAAATCCTCGGAAGTGTGGTGAAGAGGGCCCGTGGGTTTTCATAACCCACCAACCCCACATAAACTACGCCACTGAGTGGCCCCAAAGGTTGACTCATGATAGCCTGAAGTGACGGCCTTTCACCTTTGACACAGGGTTCATCCCCTTAGGTATCAATTTTAAATTCTCAGCTGTTTACCTAGGCACAGGAGTTTGGTTTTCTTAAGAAGTAAAAATGTAAAGAATGTCCTCTGTTGTTCATCCTACTCATTACATCCTGAGTGAACCTGGCCAAATTCAGTCTAATCATTAGCTCACCTCCAAGGCCACCTGTTTTCCCTTTAAAGCATTCACATCAGATACGTCAGACTCTACACAGAAATGTATGTAGTCTGTTGTGACTCTGCATGCAGAGTTTAGTTCAGAGGAAGTCCCTTTGCTAACTTCCCAGTTAGTAAAGTCAAAGCAGGCTCCCTAAGCGTCTTTGCTCTCCTTAGACCAAAGTCTAACTTCCTTAATTTATATATAATTTAATATTCAAAAAATGTCCCATGCAGAGTGAAAAAAAATTAGAATTTAGTCCAATATTAATTCAACAAAAATGGCTCTCCTCATAGCCTCACCTTCAATGTGCCACACACTTGATATATTCTGCTACCTGCTTTTGGGGCCAGAAAACAGTGATAAGAATTACAAATAAATAAAAATGAATTTTTTAAGTCAACTTGGAATATTATTTGTTACCAGCCACATTCAGCAGCCCCGAAGCACAAACATGGAGTCTAAAATAGTCTGGGGTATTTAGAGACAAAATCTATCATCAAAACAACACACTAGTCTGCACATTTTCTCATTTTGGTAACATAAAAGACCGTATGGGCCAAAAAGAAACAAAAACAGAAAAGAAAAGAAAATTAAAGTTTGAACTTATTTTGAAGTCTGAGAAAAAAACGTCCAAATTTGGAGATTAAATTTAGAATTGTAAGTGAAAAACAGTTGAGAAGAGGTAGAAGTCTGAGAATTAAGTCATATTTTATTTAAGAATTAAATATGTTGTTTAAAAAATCTGACGTTTTCTTAAGATTCTGATTTATTTCAGTCATAAATAAGCTTGATCTTTAAATGGATAATCATCAAGGGGCCAAATGGAAAGCTTTGAGCGGCCTGGTGAGGCCCCCAGGCCACCAGTTGGTGATCATTGCTCTGCAGCCTCATGACATGAGGCTTGCTGCTTTTTAGCTTGGTCATGTAAGTTGGAATTACTCGAACAGCATTATGGTCAGACTTGGACATTGGTGGTTTGCTTCTTGACTGATAGACATTGTTGATGGTTATTTAACATTTATCCAGAGTGTTAACCTTCCTTGTTGCACATTTAACAGCCTGCTGAAAACCTGTAAGGGCTTCCTCCAAGCTGCAAGTGTTCAGATCTCCAAGAACAAAAGTAGGTGTTTCAGAGAACTGCTGCTGTAAATCACACACACTCTCTGCTATTAAAAGTAAACTCAAGAACTACCTTTTTAATCTGGCTTTTAGCTGATTGTATTTAATATTATTTTATGTTATATTTTAACTTATTTTAACCCTTTTATTTTTTTATGACTACATTTCAGTTTAGATTTTTTTAATTTGGAATTTTATTCTTTGTTAATTGCTTTTCCTTTTTTATCCTATTATAGCTGATTTTATTATGCACCTGATGTTACACTTTCTCATTTTACCATATTATTTATCCAACTTTAATTCTATACTGTTATATATGTTTTTATTTTATGTATTTACACATTTGTTTATCTTACCCTCTAGTATTTTCAAGTATTTTTATTTTTTTTAATTATTTCAGTTTTAGCTCCTGTGTTTCCTCAGTCCTCTACTTTAGCTTTCTGTCAGAATTTCCTTTTTATGACTTTGTGTGTTTGAGTAAGTGAGTGTGTATTGAATGGGGGTGGTTGTGGAGGTTGTGGGGGGTCTTTTGTTTTCATTTTATGCAATTATGCAATTTTCTGCTTTTTATTCCACTTATTGTTATTTTATTTTATCTTTTTCTCATGTAAAGCACTTTTTTATTTCAAAGTCCTGTATGAAAAGTGCTATACAAAGAATGAATGAATGATTGATTGCTTTTGAGGCTGCAACACGATGAGCTTCACCACTATGTGGCAGGAAAAAACAAATAACAGAATGCCCAAGAGCTCAAAGTCACTGTTGCATGTCACCAGTTTGATTGAATATTGGTGACACCATCAATCATTTATGTAGACACAGACCCCCCCCCCCCCCCCCCCCTCAATTTGATCCCAATCCCCTTTAGCTGTGCAAAAACTTGTCTGTCGTGTGTGACTTAAAATCCCCACACCTGCAGGTGCAGAGTTAATATTTTTGAGTGGATATATAACAGGGGGGGAACAACTGTTCCTGTGTGAACTTTGATACTTCTCATGTGGGCATGTGGGGAAACAACCTGACCAAAATGAGGAGGCCAATGTAGGCATGTGAGTTAATCACATCCAAGTCTTTCCAACAATCAAGTTATCTTTAGACGAGCTCTTAGAGCTCTTCAAAACACTATGGACTGAAAATATTGTACTTGGTATGACATATTTTCAGGGAAAGTGTGTGTATGTGGACAGTTGGAAAGACCTGGATGTAGTTGACCTTGAAGCCTGCATCGGCTGGTTCATTTTTGCAGGAGTTGACAAATCGACAGCAAGCCTTTGACAAGCTGAGACTGGGATGGCAGTATTTCCAGCCACCATGTTTCTGAAAACATCTTAGGTTTTGGAATAACAAAAGAGGAGGTATGAGCGAAGCTTTACTGTGACAAACCAAAGGAAAACAAAGGAGATTAAAAATAAGTCAATAAATATGCCTATGAGAGGACAAGAGGGGTCACCAATATCAGTCTATATGGTTCATTCTGTGAGAGTCAGGAGTGTGCATCCCAGCTTAAAAATGATTGGGATAAAAGATTTACAGGATACACTAACTCTAACATTGAGAGGTTGCCACTGGAAAGGTCACATCACCACCAAAACCAACAGGGCCCATACTCTTGTTGTCATTAATGTCAGCACATTTGTGCTGTTTGTATAAAAGCGTTTTAAGATACATTCATTCTAATTTAAAAGTTTGCCCTGATTGTGGCGCTTGAGGACAGGTCAGCTCACTGAAAGGTTTCATCATTTTGGAGTTATTTATGTATTCAACTAAATAAACAAAGTGCCTGACACAAGAACTTGGTCAACAGTTTTATGTAAATCATTTTCTAGAGGTAAATATCCCAAGGGTCAGACTGACCCCCAAGGGTAAAATGTGTTAGTTATATTTGAGGATTACAGAAAGGTTGAATAGAAGAAGAATGCAGACACAAAAAACGTCCACTGTTTCTATCATATCTAGAATTAGGGGAACATATATCCAAATGAAAAAAATATTTATAAGTTTTCCAGTATGATGAATCACAATCTTGCTATAGTATCCCCTAATATGAAAATTTGGAGTAGTTTTATTGAGGAATGTGACATCAGATTGACCATGCATTAGGTGGGGGGGGGGTTCCTGAAGTGGTCTACTACAGACTGAGGTGGAATGATTCTGTGGTCACAAGGAGTTTTTCTGTAAAATGAATCTGAAAATGAGTCAGTTTTCACATTATCTTCAACAGAACTTGGGTCCCGCCATATTACGTCATATTGACATCTAACTTCTGTTTCAGGGCAGGAGTAATCAGTTTTACAGGCCTGGTGTTGACTGCAGGTGAGGGTGAGGCCTGGTGTTAGCTGCAGGTGAGGGTAAGGCCTGGTGTTAGCTGCAGGTGAGGGTAAGGCCTGGTGTTGACTGCAGGTGAGGGTGAGGCCTGGTGTTAGCTGCAGGTGAGAGTAAAGCCTGGTGTTGACTGCAGGTGAGGGTGAGGCCTGGTGTTAGCTGCAGGTGAGGGTAAGGCCTGGTGTTAGCTGCAGGTGAGGGTAAGGCCTGGTGTTGACTACAGGTGAGAGTAAGGCCTGGTGTTGACTGCAGGTGAGGGTGAGGCCTGGTGTTAGCTGCAGGTGAGGGTAAGGCCTGGTGTTAGCTGCAGGTGAGGGTGAGGCCTGGTGTTAGCTGCAGGTGAGGGTAAGGCCTGGTGTTAGCTGCAGGTGAGGGTAAGGCCTGGTGTTGACTGCAGGTGAGAGTAAGGCCTGGTGTTGACTGCAGGTGAGGGTGAGGCCTGGTGTTGACTGCAGGTGAGGGTAAGGCCTGGTGTTGGCTGCTGGTGAGGGTGAGGCCTGGTGTTGGCTGCTGGTGATGTATGGGCCTGGTGTTGGCTGCAGGTGAGGGTGAGGCCTAGTGTCAGCTACAGGTGAGGGTGAGGCCTTGTGTTAGCTACAGGTGATGTTGGGGCCTGATGTTGGCGGCTGGTGAGGGTGAGGCCACTGAGGAGGACCAGCCTCCCCAGGCCAAATCAACCCACTCTGGAGGAGTGAGCTGCACCACACACTGACTGCTGCTCTCATTCACTGAACCCTCAGTACAGAAAAACTCAATGTTATAGAGCAGTGATTCCCAAACTGGGGGAACACATAGGCCTACCCAAAATTGGGAATCACTGTTTTAGAGCATCCTTTTACTGTGGCCAGCCTGAGGCACACCTGTCTAAACAGCAACTTGAAATGGCACACCTGTGAGGTGGATGGATCATCTCACCAGCAGATTCAGACAAATCTGTGACCAACATTGAGAGAAAAAGGCCTTTGTGTCCACAGAAGAGTTTTAGAGCTTTGAGTTCAGCTCATAGTAAATGGGAACAACAAACAAGTGTTTTTCTCTTCAGTGAATGCTTCATGCATTTATGAGAAGGAGTGGCTGTGTTGTTGAGAGGTTGGATGAAGACAGCGATGTGTTCATTGTAGTGATGGGAAGTTCGGCTCTTTTCAGAGAGTCAGCTCTTGCAGACTCTTCGTCTGGGATCTATTGAGACTATGGGCCCTAATTTCGTGGCGCAGCGCAGGGGGCGCAAGCCTGGCGCACCCCGCGCAGTGTTAATTTCATCCGGCGCACCGCCGTGTGCTGCCAATTTGACAATTTGGTAGACCATCTGCGCAGAGATGGGTGTGACGGCACATCATGGGGAGGTGATGGCACACCAGGGGGAGGTGTCGGCAGATTCATGTTGGCACAGTGACAATTTCGTGCCAAAAACAGTGCAGAAAGCTCGCCAGCTGCAACCTGGTCTAACCTCGGCGCAGGGCGAAGCGCACTCCGCAGCTGTAATTTGGTGACAAGCGCACATGTGCGCACGCCTCAGAGGCAGGTTTCCAAGGTGTCAGGCACATTTTAATGCAATAAACAATCGAAGCAATCACTATTTAATGTCCCCGTCTGAACCAGCATATACATTTGTATCTATATTAACCTTCCCGTCACATCTGATGTCGGATTAAAGCCGTTTGTCATAATGGAAACTTAACCTGAGGGCAGCTGGAAGTTTGATGCACATCTTACAAGTCAACAATAAACAGCCTTAACATTTGATACTGAGTGTATATCTGGCTTCTCTCATTTCATTAAATTCAAAGAAAAAAAGGAGAAAAAAGATGAAGAAAAAGGAGAGAAAATAAATGTATGTTACTATGAATGTACCTGTTATTTCCCATATTCCTCTATTTTAGTCTTTATTTTTAACATGCTCTAAAAAGATGGAGAGCATTATTGCAAGGAGGATGAGGAGGAGACACCGGGAGAGTATACAGTTTATCACTACAGGCTCTGCTATTTGGCGATGACAAACCAGGAGTGCAGGTGTATCACAAGCATTATGAATGGATAAGACAGCGGGTGTGAAACTGTCTCTTATTTTTTTTACTATTAATGACAAAGGCACAGATTACACCTGTCCCGGGAGCTGGCCCACACGGTGACGCTCATCCTGGCCCCCGATGCGCGCCCCGCTGTCCATTCTCCTGCTGAAGTGACAGCGGCTCTGACCGCCTCCCCTACCGGGTCTTTCCAGCACACTGTGCCTGCTGTGGCGGGGATCATTCAGACCAATCAGACGCTGCGCCTCGGCAGCAGCGCATTTAAAGGCAAGGAGAGGCAGTCATTTGATTGGTGAAGACAGCGGTCGGCTGTGTGAAACTCATTCACTCCTCTGTCTCCTCCTCTGTCGATATGCGCTGAGGAGGCGTGGATGCGATGGTCTGCGCTGGTCTCCGCCATGCATGCGCCTCTCTTGGCACTGCAGGAAACTTGCCAAGTGCGCTGGTCACACCCTATCCGCGCGGCGAAGGCCGGCGAAGGCTGGTGCATGGCAGGTGCGCCTGGTCTATGAAATTAGAGCCCTATATGTGTTCCCTTTAAGTCGTAAAAATTGAAAGATTTTTTTTAGCTTTTTTATGAAAATCATAATAATTGCCTCATTTTGTGCATTCATTCTGTTATGAACTAAGCTTATAGCCAATATCTTATCTTAATAACAAAGTTCTACAGTGAGCGGAGCTGGGGCTGAACACTGTGAGAGATCAGCAGGTATAGGAAAAACTGGGAGCAGACTCTCACTTAATGAGAGCTCTTCTGAAAAGGATCGGCTCTCAGAGCTGATTCTTCTGAGCAGGACACATCACTAGTTCATTGACCTTTTGAGGCAGTAGAAGACTGGAGTTCACGACCTGCTTCTGATCACCAGAACGCTGCTGGAAGCCATTCCAGAAAACATAATGGGCTCGAATTTCGTAGACCAGGCGCAAGCGCAGGCGCACCTGCCCTGCGCCGGCCTTTGCCGTGCACACAGGGTGTGACCGGCGCACTTTGCAAGTTTCCTGCAGTGCCAAGAGAGGCGTACTCAAGGCACAGAGAAGCGCAGAAGGGCACAGAGGAGCACATCCACGCCCACGTCTCTGCCCCTTGGCGCAAATGCCAGAGTAGGAAGAGAAAAGCCATGAGTGGGTTTAACACAGCTGAGCGTTGTCTTCACCAATCAGATGACCGCCTCTCCTTGTCTTTAAATGCGCTCAGGCGAGGCACAGTGTCTGATTGGTCTGAATGATCCCCGCTGCTCTGACCGTCTCCGGGGTAGAATGATCTCCAGAGGAGATGGTCAGAGCTGCTGCCACTTAAGCAGCTGGGAGAACGGACTGGCCAGCGGGGCACGCATCTGAGGGCGCACATCTGAGGCCACAAGCGTGTCACCATGTGGACCAGCTCCCGGGACAGATGTAATCTGTGCCTTTGTCATTAATAGGAGTACAAAATTAAGAGGCAGTTACACAGCAGCAGGCTTAACCATTCAGAATACTTTTGATCCACCTGCACTCCTGGTTTGTCATCGCCAAATAGCAGAGCCTTTAGTGATATGCTGTATACTCTCCTGGTGTCTCCGCCACATCCTCCTTACAATAATGTACTCCATCTTTTTAGATCACGTTAAAAATAAAGACTAAAATAGAGGAATATGGGAAATAACAGGTAAATCCAGAGTGACATACGTTTATTTTCTCTCCTTTTTCTCCCTCTTTTCTTTGAGTTTAATGAAATGAGAGAAGCCAGATATATACTCTGTATCAGATGTTAAGGCTGTTTATTGTTGACTTGTAAGATGTGCATCAAACTTCCAGATACCGTCAGGTTAAGTTTCCATTATGACAAACGGCTTTAATCTGACATCAGATATGACAGGACAGTTAATATAGATACAAATGTATATGCTGGTTCAGACGGTTACATTAAATAGTGATTGCTGTGATTGTTTATTGGTTTAAAATGTGCCTGACACTCTGGAAACCTGCCTCTGAGGTTTTGTTGAAGTGTGCGCACATGTGCGCCTGTAACCAAATTACAGCTGCGGAGGGCGCGCTTTAACCTTGCATAGCAGATGGGCCTGCCTGATTCAGTTCCTGAAATCCTGCAGATCCCATCTTGTAGCGCTCCGTTGACCAATGGATTCACTCGGCTAAAATTCTAACAGCCCAGTCAGGGAAGCGAGGCGGTAGCTGTAGAATGCGGACGTGACGACAACCGGAAGTTGAAAACCGGAAGTTGAGAACAGACATGCCGATTAGCCTATTGTCCTCATAGATACTCAGTGAAACTTGGCAAAATCTGGCCTCCTCAGAAGTTTACTTGTAGGGATTGTCTTTGATGAGGTTCATGTCACATATAAGTGTTAAATGAATCATCTGTGTGGTACGATTTAGTGTAAGACGATAGTATAAGGCCGTTAGCAGCTAAGTTAGCGGCTAACGGCTAATGGTCGTTTACTGTAGCTAGCTGTAAGCGGCTAAGTTAGCCGTAACAGCTAACAACAAAGTATGCTATTTTTTTTTAAGTTCTTTATTCAGCCATTTCAAGTAACAAACAGGCACATTTTGCATCATACAGTCTTCATAAATCACTGAGCAGCATCAGTCGCCAATATAAACAAATTAATAAAATAAAATGTATATATAAAAGAAAAAAAAATAATGACAAATCCAATGAAAACATTGCTTCATTATATGAGGCAACCCTGTTTGATGTGGATTGGTCTGTGATGAATGTGACGAGCAAAACTATTATAGAATCACAAGCTTGTGTGATTTTTTTTAAACGTTCTGCCCCTGAAAACAAATTCAAAGGGCCCCTACCCAGATGGACTAGTGAAATATTTCTGTGGCAGATATATGGAGCTGTCCATCTGGCTTGTCAGGTTAGGTGCGCTTTGCCTTGCGCCGAGAATATCCCAGGTTGGAGCAGGCGAGCTTTCAGCGCACTTTCTGCACTGTTTTTGGCACAAAATAGTCACTGCGCCAACATGAATCTGCCGACACCTCCCCCTGGTGCGCTGTCGACTCCCCCTGGTGTGCCGTCACACCCATCTCTGCGCAGGCGGTCTACCAAATTGTCAAATTGGCAGCGCACGGCGGTGTGTTGGACGAAATTAACACTGCGCGGGGTGCGCCAGGCTTGCGCCCCCTGTGCTGCACCATGAAATTAGGGCCCAACGTGTTGTGTCTGTGCTTTACTGTGAGGTGAGTAATACCCCCGGTTCTTCTGACAATCAGGAGAGGACGGAGAGAAGGACAAGGAGCACATGAGGACGCTCCCACATTTCTCAGTAATGATCATCAGCTGATGAGCTTCATCAGACTGAAATCAAACAGCAGAGAGATCCACATAAACATTGCACTACAGAGGGAATCAGCAGAGATCTGCAGTCAGGAATCTTTTATTAACATAAAGTGCATGAAAGCATCAGAGCAGTGAACACTATCAGAATATTAATCACATGATAAACACATGGAGAGTCTCAGCCCTACACGAGAAGGTCATGTCCTTCAGAGCCTGTTACACCAGCAGGACATCCCATTTGATGTTACACCAGCAGGACGTCCCATTTGACGTTACACCAGCAGGACGTCCCATTTGACGTTACACCAGCAGAAAGTCCCGTTTGACGTTACACTAGCAGAATATCCTGTTTGACGTTACACCAGCAGGACGTCCCGTTTGATGTTACACCAGCAGGACGTCCCATTTGACGTTACACCAGCAGGACGTCCCATTTGACGTTACACCAGCAGGATGTCCCGTTTGACGTTACACCAGCAGAAAGTCCCGTTTGACGTTACACTAGCAGAATATCCTGTTTGACGTTACACCAGCAGGACGTCCCGTTTGATGTTACACCAGCAGGACGTCCCATTTGACGTTACACCAGCAGGACGTCCCATTTGACGTTACACCAGCAGGATGTCCAGTTTGACGTTACACCAGCAGAAAGTCCCGTTTGACGTTACACTAGCAGAATATCCTGTTTGACGTTACACCAGCAGGACGTCCCGTTTGATGTTACACCAGCAGGACATCCCATTTGACGTTACACCAGCAGGACATCCCGTTTGATGTTACACCAGTCGAACGTCCCGTTTGACGTTACACCAGCAGGACGTCCCGTTTGACATTACACCAGCAGGACATCCTCCTGGATGTTACATTAGAAAAGAGCAGTTTCAGTGCTGACTCTTTCTGGGGACGTCCTGGGATGGGGGGTGGGCTGCTGCCCCTTGGCTGATGCTTCAGGAGAAGGTGCTCTCCTGGATGTTCTGTTCTACTTTCCATCTCATTTAATCATTTTAGTGCAAACAGAGAGAGAATGAAGATAAAGCGATACACAAGCAGTCGAGTCCTGACCCATGGAGGCTTGGACTCAGACAAAGACAGTTTATGATCTCTGGGAGGGGCAAACTGGGTCCAAAATCAGGCTTTAAATAGTCCAGGAGTTTGTCGGACGCAGTGGATTGTTGGTTTTTTAATCCTTCTTCACTTGATCTTTGCAAAGGGCTGAACACCTAAGTGCTATTTACAGTCTTTTTTACACAGACCTCAGGTCCCTGCGCTCCACTCATGCATCCCAGGATGCCCTGATCTGAGGCCTGTTGATCCTCATCTGTGGAGAAATAGAAAAAAGACACATCAATGGGATGGTAACTTGTTATTGAACTATGTTCCTTGTTCAAATCTTCTTGTGTTTCCTTTTTCTAGTCTTCATTCTGTTCTTGGTAATTTTTTTAAGTTACCCACTTTGTGTTCATGATGTTCTTGTAGTGTGTGTCCTGTTTTTTTTTGTAATCCCAGTGTTCCTTGTGGTGTTGTCCTGCCCTCCCTTCTGTGTCTCCCTGATGATGATTCATCCACCTGTGTGATTGTCCTAGTGATCGGGATGTTGCCGGTTTAAGCCCAGCTCCGAGCTACGCATGGCGATGTGTCCTTGAGCAAGACACTTAACTCCAAGTTGCTCCCACTGCTGCATCAGTGGTGTGCGCTATATAAGCTCAAGTAAATGGTAAATGGACTGGAGCTTAAACTGTATAGCACTTTTCTAGTCTCTGACTACTCAAAGCTGCTTTACACCACAGGTCACACCTACCCATTCACACCCATTCACTCTCACATTCACTCACTGATGGTTCTGAGTTTCTATTTTAGTTATCCATCAGTATCTCTAACACATTCACGCCCTTTCATGCACATTTACACTCCACTGACGCAGCAGTGGGAGCAACTTGGGGTTAAGTGTCTTGCCCAAGGACACATCGCCATGTGTCGTCCAGAGCTGGGCTTTAAACCTGCAACATCACGATCACTGACCAAGCGCACTATCCAACTGTGCCACCGACGCAAGTCCATTTATCATTTACACAGCCTGGTACCAGACAGCCCCTCAGAGGTGGTTTTAGTCCATAATTTATGATGACCCCTAAGATCTGTTGGATTTATTGTCTTTATCTGTTTTGCTCAAAAACTTCAGAGATTCTGAGACCAGCTAAGAATTTAAACTCTGCCTGAAGCTCATTTATTCAGTCTGCTTTCATGAAAGCTTAATCATTTAATCAATTTTAGTTATTCATTAATTATTCAAAAATATTCAATTTTACCTTATTTTATATGTAAAAAATTTTTAAAATTTAATTTAATGTAAAATTGTATGTCTAGTATCTATTTATTTTCTTGTCCTAATCAAACATAAATATATATGTATATATATATATATATATATATATATATATATATATATATATATATATATATATATATATATATATATATATATATATATATATATATATATATATATATATATATATATATATATATATATATATATATATATATATATATATATATATATATATATATATATATATATATATATATATATATATATAAATATCAGACATTGTGCATAATTCTGGTTCAACAGAATTATTTTAAAAAACAAACTAATGAAACTGGTCTGGACAGAAATGATGGTACCCTTAACTCTATGTTTTGTTGTACAACCTTTCTAGTCAGTCACTGTAATCAGGTGATTTCTGTAACTCTCAGTGAGACTCCTGCACCTGTCCACAGGTATTTTGGCCCACTCCTCATGAGCAAACTGCTCCAGCTGTCTCAGGTTTGAAGGCTGTCTTCTCCAGACTGCATGTTTCAGCTCCTTCCACAAATGTTCAACAGGATTTAGATCAGGGATCATAGAAGGCCACTTCAGAATAGTCCAGTGTTTTGTTCTGATCCATTCTTGGGTGTTTTTAGCTGTGTGATTTGGCTCATTATCCTGTTGGAGGACCCATGACCTGTGACTGAGACCAAGCTTTCTGACACTGGGCAGCACATTTCACTCCAGAATGTCTTGATAGTCTTCAGATTTCATTGTACCTGCACAGATTCAAGACACCCTGTGTCAGAGGCAGCAAAGCAGCCCCAGAACATAACTGAGCCTCCTCCATGTTTCACATTAGGAACAGTGTTCTTTTCTTTGTATGGTTCATTTTTGTGTCTGTGAACATAGAGCTGATGTGACTTACCAAAAAGCTCCAGTTTTGTCTCATCTGTCCAAAGGACATTCTCCCAGAAGCTTTGTGGCTTGTCAATATGCATTTTGGAAAATTCCAGTCTCTCTTTTTTATGATTTGCTTTCAACAGTGATGTCCTCCATTCAGTCCACTTTGGCTCAAACAGTGATGGATGGTGTGATCTGACACTGATGTACCTTGACCTTGGAGTTCTCCTCTAATCTCTTTGAAGTTGTTCTGGGCTCTTTGGTTTCCATTCGTATTCTCCGTCTTTTCAGTTTGTCATCAGGTTTCCTCCTGCAGCCACGTCCAGGGAGGTTGGCTACAGTCCTGTGGACCTTAAACTTCTGAATAATCTGTGCAGCTGTAGTCACAGGAACATCAAGCTGCTTGGAGATGGTCTTATAGCCTTTACCTTTAACATGCTTGTCTATAATTTTATTTCTATTCTCCTGAGACAGCTCTTTCCTTAGCTTTCTGTGGTCCATGTTCAGTGTGGTACACACCATGATACCAAACAGCACAGTGACCACTTTTCAGCCTTTAAATAGGCAGACTGACGGATTACAAGCTTGAAGACACCTGTGATGATAATTACAGGACACACCTTAGTTTATCATGTCCCCATGGCCAAATCATTTTCAATCTTTTGTCGGAGAACTATCATTTCTGCCCAGGCCAGTTTCATTATATTGTTTTTTAGAATAACTCACAAATCAAAATCAAGGTCTGTTTTTGGTTTTTAATTTTCTGTACATTTTTATTTATGATTACCTTTTTCAGTCTCAACTTATTTCAGTTACCATGTGGGTTTTTCTTTCTTTAACAGAATGGTATGAATCATTTTGAAGGTCCAGTCCCAGAGCAGTGATGAACCTTCAGCTGTAAAAACATCCTTGTAGCAGTCACAGGGGTCATTGGTCACAGACACACAGACCTGCTTCTGCTTTTCAGCCTAGGCGTAAAAACTTACCGGCTGGTTGGCTGAGTTTTGCTGTGGTCCGGCAGGGCCAGCGGACTCCAGGTATCTGGGCCCATTGGATGGGGTGTCATTTCTGTAGGGTGGCTGTGACGGGGGGAATGGGCTCACTGCTCCTCTAAAGTCATTCTGTGAGGCCGGACGGGTCGGCTGGTAGGCCGGTGGAGGTCGACTGAGACGAGGATCCTCGGTCTGGATGGATGTATTTTCGTGGGAGAAATGAGGGTTTCTGTAAGTCTCTGAAAATGAACAATGGTGGAGGTTAATGGTTCAGTCATGTGAAGAACGAAGGATCATCTTTTATGTCCTTAATGTGACCTAAACCAGCTGAGGGATATTCTGGGACGTCTGATAGAAGGTTCTGGAAACACTAAGCTTAGTGCCATAACCAAAAATCTTTACAAATATTATTCAGTCAATCAAACTTTAGTTATAATGAACTTTTTATACAAAAACTGTAACACAAAATTTCTGTGCAATCAGAAACACAAGCAAACAGTCAGGAGACAAAGTAAAATACAAAACCCCACCGACCCTCCAAACCCACACTCTTCACACACACAACCACATAGACACATACACAACGACACTGTGAGTGTCTTTAAACAGTCACAGACGGCATCCTGAATAAATCAAAATAAAGAAACACAGGACCTGACATTAAACTGATTAAACCCTGATAAGATAGAATAAAGGTAATACAGCCTTTACAGTTAATGCAAATGATTCAGTCTTTCCCTCCTATTATCCTTGGGGTCAATTTGACCCCATTCAATGTTTACCATTCAAAAAATAATAGTTGACTTTTTTTTTGGCTTCATATTTCATGACTTTTCCTAATTTGATGGGTACTATTGATTTAGTATAAAATTATTATGATGATATTTTTTCATTGTGCTGTACACATATTGCATGCATCGACGTTCCTCTGGGGTCAATTTGACCCCAAGCTGTTTGAGCTGTGTAAAACTTATCTGTCTGTGTGAGACCCATGTGTGACCTAACATTCCCACACCTGCAGGTGCGGAGTTGATACTTTTGAGTTGATACATGACAGGGGGGAGGGGGAACATGGGGGGGATGAATGTGTGTATGTGTGACCTAACACTCACACCTGCCAAATAGAACTGGCCTAAAGAACTGTTCCATGTTCTGACTATCTGACTGATTTTCTCATTATGATTTTCTGTTTCACATATGGGTGAATTTTCAAACGTCAACCCCCTCAAACACATGAAAAACAAACAAAAAACAAACAAAAAAAACAAAAAATAAGCAAAAAACAAGCAAAAAAACAAAAAAAATAACAAAATCTTAAAAAAACAAAAAACAAAAAAAAGAAACAAATAAAAAAAACATTAAAAAACAAACCAACAAATAAAAACTCTAATTCTGGCACTGTCAGTCCCAAGCCCAGATAACAAAAGAGGAGGGGTGAGTGAGACTTTATAGTGACCACAAATATGTTACAAAAAAGTCGATAAAAATAAGTAAATAAAAATGTTTATGAGAGGAAAGGGGGGGTTACCAACATCAATCAACATGGTTCATTCTGAGAGAGTCATGAATGTGCACCCCAATTAGAAAAGATTTGGATCAAAGATTTGAAAGATACACTAACTCTAAAACTGAAAGTTTCACCTGATGGTGGCGCTGCAGGAATGGTCATATCATAACCAAAACCAAATGGGTTCATACTCTTGTGGTCATTAATGCTGTCAGTAAATTTGAATAGATTTGGATGAAAACTTTTCAAGATAAATTATTTCTGATTGAAAAGATTGGCTTGATGGTGGCGCTAGAGGACAGGTCAAGGTTTCATTATCGAGGAGTTATTTATTTATTCAACAAATAAACAAAGTTCCTGACACAAAAACTTGATCAACAATTTTCTGTAAATCATTTTCTGGAGGGAAATATCCCTGGGGTCAGGTTGACCTCAAGGGTAAAATGTTATAGTAATATTTGAGGATAATAGGAGGGTTAAGGCTAAACAATACAAGCAAAACATAATAAGAGGAAATAAAACACATGTAGTAAGTCGGTTAACTAATTAAAAAAAACACTCAGTCTGCAGGTAGACTGTTCCCCAGACGGGGGCCATAATGTTGAAACCAGGATTCACCGTATGTTTTTGGTTTCACTTTGAGAACTATTAAAGACCACTACCTGAGGACCTGAGGGCTCTACTAGGCTCAAATGTTAGAGCAAATCAGGTAAATAGGACGGACCTCTAGGACAACCCTACTCTAAAAATCCAGAACTTTCCCTCCAAAACTTGATATCAGCACTAATTCTTCTGTGTCCGTGTCATAGAAGTCTTACCAGAGCTGCCTCTGTTTGATCTGGACCACTCAAAGTCCTCTTTCAGCCACTCGTTGACCATCTTCTCTTTCCTGTCTTTGTTCCTGCAAACACAACACAGACTTCAGCATGTCTCACTGGTGTGTCCACAGTCATTTTTACCAAAGCCCTAATGGACAGAACATGGTGTTTGTGAGTTAGCCATAAGCCCCGTGTTGAAGATCCATGATGTCTGTGTGGGTCTCACCTCTTCTGTGACTGTCTGGTCCTCAGTGTGAATGCCACCATGACTCCCACCCCCACCAGGAGAACGATGAGCGTCACACTCAGCCCGGCATAGAAAGGTACCCTCTGTATGGGGAGGCTGCAGTTGTCGCCCAGATACCAGATCAAGGACGTGTTCCGACAGCTGTGACGGAGGCAGATGATTAAAGTCTGAGTAAACTGTCAGTGATGGGTGTTGGTGAAGTTTGAGGGCACAGAGGTCACATGATCAAATAAAGACTTAAGGCCTTAGCACGACAGACGTGATATTTGAGTGTTTTAGTGCAGCCTTGCTTTTTTCAGCCACTGTTATCAACGAGGCCTGCTAATGGTACCATCAGTCTGTAGAAGTTGTTACCACCACTTGCTCACATAGTTAACATGTCACTACAGTCTGGAACATTCCCAAAGGCCTTGAAAACTGTGGTCATAAAGCCTCTCCTAAAGAAGAGTAGTCTTGATGCCACAGTACTGAACAACGAACGGCCCATCTCAAATCTGCTGTTCTTAGGCAAAGTCCTTGAAAAAGTTGTTTAACAACAGCTCACTGACTTTCTACTAATGAACAGCTCCAAACCCCATCACAGCACTGAGACCGCTCTTATCAAGGTGAGAAATGACATCCCCCAGAACACTAATGTAGGCAAAGTCTCCATCTTAGTCCTGCTAGATCTGAGCACTGCTTTTGACACTGTCGATCATGAGATCCTTTTACAGAGACTAAAGGACTGGGTGGGCATCTCTGGGACTGCCCTACACTGGTTGAAGTCCTATCTAGAAGACAGTAAGTACTTTGTAGAAATTGGTAACTGTGTCTCAGACCACATGGCCTTGACTTGTGGGGTGCCCCAGGGGTCAATCCTGGGACCCCTCCTGTTCAATCTCTACATGCTGCCTTTAGGCCAGCTAATACAAAGTACTAATGTGTCCTACCACAATTATGCAGATGACACTCAGATCTATGTGTCACTGACAGCAGGTGAATATGGACCAGTGGATTCACTCTGTCACTGCATCCAACAGGTCAGTGTGTGGATGCAAAACAACTTTCTCCAGCTAAATTCAGACAAGACTGAAGTCATCGTGTTTGGTCCACAGAAACAAAGAGAAAGTGTCAGCAGTCACCTCCAGTCTCTCTCTCTAAAACCTACAAATCAGGTTAGAAATCTCGGGGTAATAATGGACTCAGACTTGAACTTTGGCAGCCATATAAAATCAATGACATCAGCAGCCTTTTACCATCTAAAAACACTGACAAAATCAAAGGTATAGAGTCTAAACCTGACACCTGACCTGGCATTTGTCTCTAGTAGGTTAGATTACTGTAACGGCTGCTCACTGGCCTCCAAACAAGCTGTAAGAGCTGCAGTACATCCAGAACGCTGCTGCTCGGGTCCTGACCAGAACCAGGAAGTACGAGCACATTAGTCCTGTGCTCAGGTCCCTACACTGGCTTCCTGTGGCTCAAAGAATAGACTTTAAAGCAGCTCTGCTTGTGTACAAGTCTCTGTCAAGTTAGTGCCATATGAACCATGTGGGACCCTTAGGACCTCAGGCCTGAGGCCGTCTGCTGGGGCTCAGAGTCAGGACTAAACATGGAGAATCAGGTTTCCAAGCAGCTAAAATCTGAAACAGTCTTTGTGAAGATGTGAGACAGGCCTCTACTCTGACAATGTTCAAATCTAGGCTTAAAACAGCTCTATTTAACTGTGCATATGACTCAAAGGATCTGATCTTTATTAAGTTAATTAAATAATGATTATTGTTTTCATTTCTTATTGTGATTTTAATGCATTTTTCTTGTTCTGTAAAGCACTACGAATTTCCTTGTGAATGAATGTGCTCTGCAAATAAACCCTCTCTACCTTTAAGGTTAGACTTAAAACATCCCTCTGTGATAAAGCTTTCAGTTAGGGACCAGCTCAGGCCTGGACCAGATCATAGCTCATAGTTAGACCTCTGTCTCTCCAGCACTCTCCCTCTCTCTCTTTGTCCTTGTCTTTCTTTTTCTTTGTTCTCAATCATCTCTGGTTTGCCCTGATTGTAGGTGGCGACAACCTGCTGCTGTGGACCTGTGTAGCTTAGGCTAGTAAAATTATTAGTATGTATCTCTGAATTTATTCCATTTCATTTCTGTGACAGTTCACAATGATGACTGTAGAACGATCAGTCTATTAAAATATGAGGCAGTTCCTGTTAGTTTCACACATTTTAATTGTGTTAAATTACTCCCTTACTCCAGCCTCTTCATGAACCAATATGAGAAACATCAGTTGTAAATTGACAGCAGAATAAATGAGGCAGTCATAAACCTCATTTTTTACACTTCATCATCTTTATAGTAGAAGGAAGTCACGTACATGTAGCTGTCACTGCTGCCTTACTGCTGTCATGTTGTTGTTCTCACTGCTATGCTTACAATGAGAAGCACTTTATCACACATGAGAGCTGGCACTTCCCAACACTGTGTCTCAGTACCAATTTCTGCACTTTATTGGTCACTGTGTGCCCAGAACATGAATTTTAGTCCCATTTGAGTACTATTTTAGCATTATTTAATCAATGAATTACATGCACGATAAAAATTGCTCACTAACTTCTGTGTGCATGGTATGTTTGTATTTTAACTCCATGTCTTGTGTTTTTTTTTTTCCTTGCTATAACCTAGTGTTGTAGTGAGTCATCATAGCTCGAGTCTGAGCCGAGTCCAAGTCACCAAAAAAAAAAAAATCAGAGTCAAGTCCAGGTCTTCTCCTCAGTAACTTAGCCCGAGTACTAGAAAAGTTCCTCGAACCTAAATCTGAGTCCTTAATATTGAGTCTGAGCCAAGAGGCTTGATGCTCTTCAGCTCTCCCCTTTTGCAAAGCCTGAGAAATGACAAGCAAATTAAACAATTCTTCATTAAAAATAATTAATACAGTTTTCTCCATTTCAACAGAACTTCATCAGCTGTCAGAGGACTGCAAATTTTAACAATAAGTGTTGAGAGTTTGCTGTTCTTTTTCAAGGATTATGAAGTTTTAGTGTTTGAAAAATGTTATATAAACTTAAAATAACATTTCCATTTAATAACTTAAAACCAATCAGCCACCAACTGCCCTGGAAACAAGAACAGCCTCTAAGCTTCTGAAAAACTACAAAATAACAAATACCACCTTCTGGAGGTGAGGTTACATGTTGCATTTAAAAAAACATTAGCTCTGAAAGCATGGAGCAGCTCATCTTTGCACAGTGAGACCTCACATATGACTAAATACCTTAAATAGGTGCACTGGTAGCAGGAATCAGCACGTGAACATGCATACAGGTAAACTAACACACATGCCGGCCGTGGGCTGAAGACTGATACGAGGATCTTATACCAGAAGAAAAAATAAATAAAAAAATATTAAAATTACAAATAATTTATTGACAAATAAGCTCGAGTCCTCCGAGTCCTAATGCAGCCAGAGCTCAAGTCCAAGTCAATACCTGTATAACTTCCTATACCACCATGTAGAGGATGACCATTTGACCTCTGTGCCATGATCCTTTTAGTTTCCAACATTTGTTTGTTAAATTGTGTCGCTCTAATATCACAAAGAGGTTTGGTTCCTTTAAGTGTTTCCAATGTCGTGCCATTCATTGATATCACTATGTGTGTGCAAAGGCCTTAAGTCCAAGAATACTGGTAGATCAGATGACAGTAAAGTTTTTTTGGACTTTATGAAATGTAAATAAAGGATTATTTCAGACTTACTTGCAGGTTGGCATGTTGGCAACATGGACAACACAAACTCCCTTGTTGTAGCAGGTCTTGAACTTTGAATGTTTCGGATGGCAGGCTGTCACACAGATCAACGTCTTGCTCTCATTAATAAATGGCTCATAGTAATCAACTGAAAATGCAGGATCAAAGCATGCAGCTGGAGGAGGATGGAGAGAGGAGAATGAGCAGACTCAAGGGGGGTAAACAGTACACATGCAGACAGGTGAACAGAGTATTTGGTATAAAAACATCATAATAAAAAAAGAGACAAAGCATCTCAATTCAACAAGATCTGCAGATTCTATGCTGCTGATTTATTTATTTAACTTCTGAGGGCCACGCTGGCAGTTTTAAGGAAGAACAGGCTAAAGCACATTATTCTGAGTCTTCTCAGGAACGGTGGACTAATATTTTTGGTGAGCTAAAGCGATGTCTTCAACCAAAAACAGAAAAAATCTCCTTTTTAAGTGAACAAGAAGGCTCTCCAAACATGCCCAGAAACAGCCATGTACCAGAGGGTCTCAGCAGAAGCCTGAGGCTCTTGGTTTACATCCTACATTTTCTAAAACTATGACAACACAAGCAGGGCACTCTCTGTGAAGGTCTCTGCACGTGGACCATTTTGTCTGGACTTCACAGATTTAGACACTTAAAGACAGTTCAGTATTTTTGAAGTGGGGTTGTATGAGCTCCATGTAGTCACTAAGGACAGTAGATACTGTACAAAGTTCTCTCCTCTCCACCAGAAAGCCACAGTCTGTAAGAGTCAGTGACGAAGAAAAAGACGCTTATGGAAAAGTACCATACCTGAGTTAAAGGCTATTTTCTTTGCCTACAAGAACTCAAATAAAAAAGCAATACCACAGTTTAAGAGTACGCTACATAGACAATTTTTTTAAGTGCATAAACCTTTCGGAAATTTAAAGTGTATCCGGACCTAAGCCGACTCACGTCTGTATCCTTCCGCTAAATCCCTCCGCCGTAGTTAGCTACCGGAGAGCTGGCTGCTTTCGAACACCTTTTTAGACTAATTAAAAGCACATTATAAGACAAATATTTCTGAGATGGGTTTTTGTGATGCTTCCCTTGATGCAGAAACAGATGTGCATCATCTAGAACTCAGCTGCACAGAAATCGTTGCATGGGACTTCATCGGCGCTGTCATAATCATCCCTTTTTTAATTTCCTGCATTGTCTCTTCCTCACGCCGCTGACAGTCAAAACAGAAGAGTTATGATACTTGATAAAAGTTACACGAAGCTACAGCTGGGGCCTGTACTACGAAGCTGGATTAGCTCTTAGAGAGATAACTTCCTGGATACGTTTCGGATTTTCCGCACTACGAATGTGGATCTCTTTTTATCCAGACACGTTGCCCCGGTAACTGATGCTGAACGCCAAACCTGGTCGGAGCAGGTTAAGTTCCAGGATAAGAGCTCACGGGGTGTGACAGACCGCCCGCTGACCAATCGGTTCTCTCGGGTGGGCAGAAAAGACCGCACAGAAAAAATGGCTTGCCCATTTCTGCCGGAACCGGTTAATGTCGGTGCACGAATTGTAAGAGGAGCGCTTCGTCGGGAGCGTTTTTTTTCGTGACAGAAGTAATCGGATTGATTTACCAGAAGAAATCTTGTACGAGAGGCACAGATATTCACGGGAGGGATTTCTATACATCTGTGACCTGCTGGAGCCTTACGTGGCAAATAATGCACTAAGGTCATTTTGAAAATATGAATGTGATTTTCCTGGTCAAACAAGTGAAAAAAATTAATTGCGTTTAGACAAATGTAGAGTATTTATTAGTATGTTGACCATGATGTTTTAGCAACAATAATGGACACATAGAAAAATCGTTCTTGTCAGTATTTTTATGTTATTTCTGTCATTGGTGTTAACATATTTTAGGTTACAATCACAAGATTCATGAATGCAATAAAATTAATCTAAAGGCACATATCACAACATCTGAAGACTGCTGACAAAACTCCATGAAATAAAACAGTAACTTGTTTAATTCAAACTATTTGACATTATTTCTCAATGTCAGTGATAACGTTTGATCCGAGGATGTTTACTTCTGATAAAAGACAACACATGCTGATAATTGTACTGAACTTTATTTTGGATAAAGTCAAGTAACAATCATTTTGGTTTAAAGTTCAGTTACAATTACATAAGTAATCATCATATCTTAAATGTTGTCTAATGTAATATGATCTCCAAATTTTGGTAGTAACACCATGAAACTGAGGGACATAATTTAGTTTGAAGAAATATTTTTAAATATCTAATTTACGTTTAATTTCATTCATAGATTTATCCCAGTGTTATCAACACTGTCCATTTATTATTTTAATTAACAAAAAAAAGGAAATGTTTTACACTGTCCAATAGCGGTGGATCATGACAGTGGGACAAATGTTTTAGATCCAAAGTACACTAAAAGTGAAATTAAATATTATATTTAGGCTAATTATATTACATTTAAAATAAAAAAGATAATTATTCATCACCATTTAAAAGACTATTTAATTACATAATTTTGGTTTAATGTGGATGAGTTCTTTATTACATTTTAAGCGATTTGTGTTTCTGGAAAATGTAGGAAAATGTGGAAAATGTGCCGGCAATCCCTCTGGCTTCTCGCGGCTACAGTCGTGTTGCTCCTGGCCTGGATAATACTGCGGTACTCCTCAGACTTTTGCAGGATTATTTGCTGCTCCTCCGCCGTGAAGTAGGCTGCTCTCTTCTCCATTGTGGAAAATGCTCCGGGGGCCGCTAACCACGCCCATTTTATGTGACCGCGCACAGATCCCAGCCGGATTCACTTATTGAGTCGATAACGAGCCTCGTAGTACAGCAGATCTGGATGACGGAGATCCGGTGAAGTTTAGCGAGATGTCGCAGAGTTATCCTGGATGACTTAATCCAGCTTCGTAGTACAGGCCCCTGCCGTTAGCGTGCAAATGTTTTGGTCAGCTGAGAGGGGAAGTCCCCAGGGGACTGATTTAGCTGAGGGACACTCCGCCCCTTCCTCTCTCAGCTGACCAAAACAATAGCATGCTAAAGGCTTCAGACGCTGGTTGTAGCTTTGTATAACTTTTATCAAGTATCATAACTCTTCTGTTTTGACTGTTAGCGGCGTGAGGGAGAGACAATGCAGGAAATTAAAAAAGGGATGATTATGACAGCGCCGATGAAGTCCCATTCAGTTTGGAGCCAAGAGGACACCACCGGAGTTTATACACAGGGAGAGACTGCAAGCACCATTTGTGGCAGCGGCAGCTCGTAGTGGCATTTCCGGTGGCAGCCACAGATGCCGTGGCAGCTAGACGGACCTGCCGCGGCACTTCCGGTGGCAGCCTGAGCTGCCACTGAAGCTGCCACTGATTGTGGCAGCAAGGACTGACTCCCAGAGGCAGCTGCCGGGGAAGCCATTCCGTCCTGGAGAGACAGCAAGCACCATTTGTGGCAGCGGCAGCTCGTAGTGGCATTTCCGGTGGCAGCCACAGATGCCGTGGCAGCTAGACGGACCTGCCGCGGCACTTCCGGTGGCAGCCTGAGCTGCCACTGAAGCTGCCACTGACTGTGGCAGCAAGGACTGACTCCCAGAGGCAGCTGCCGGGGAAGCCATTCCGTCCTGCCGGTGATTGTGTCACTTTATACGGGGCTTTAGAGGCAGCTAGCGGGGCCACCGCTACAATCTGCCAGTGATTGCCTCACTGTATACAGGGCTCCAGAGGCAGGTTCTGTGGCACTTCCGGTGGCAGCCCGAGCTGCCAGTGTAGCTGCCACTGAATTTGGCAGCTTGGACTGATTTCCAGAGGCAGCTAGCGGGGTAGCCGCTGGCCGCTACTACCTGCCGGTGATCGTGTCACTGTATACGGGGCTCCAGAGGCAGCTAGCGGGGTAGCAGCTACGACCTGCCGGTGATCATGTCACTGTATACGGGGCTCCAGAGGCAGGTTCAGCGGCACTTTTGGTGGCAGCCTGGGCTGCCATTGAAGCTGCCCACTGATTGTGGCAGCTAGGACCGACTCCTAGATAGTCAGGTAGCTTAGTCAAAGGATTGCGCACATGCCATTTTTTGTATGATGTTTCCTTGGGGTCAGTTGCTGAATTTGAGGATAGGAGCCCCTGACAAATATCTATTTTAAGTATCAAATTTCAAGACTGTTAATATCAATGAAATATGTGAAAATCAGCTTTGCATTTTTCAGACTATATGTATCATTAAATGATCAAATTACTTACAAATGTGATAAAGTTGACTTGCTTTGACATTATTAAAGTCACTAACATGACATTTTTATCAATAACATCTTTATTGCCATGATGAATAAAAATGAAAGTGTATCATAGTGTGAAAACATGTTGTAGAGCTGTGCAGTTTGACTACCTGTCACAATTGCTCAGTTTCAGAGAGATGGCAATGCATTATGACATCACAAAAATAAGAGGAAAAAAGCAGAAAATAGGTATAAGAAATATAAAAATGAATTTGTTTGGATAATAAGAAAATAAAAAAAACAATACTATAGTAAAAGTAGTACAAACATTAAGACTACATGGGCAATAATACACAGTGTAATTAAGAAACATATGGTACAGAATGATTTCCCAACTATTTTGTGAGAGATAATAAAGACATATGTGGAAAAATACAGTAGTAAATTAATTTGATAAATTATTTAGAGAAGTGGCTTCTATTCTCGCAAAAAGATAATAAATAATAATAATAATAAATAAATCCAAAATTAACAGAAAATGTGGCTGTGGGCCACTCAATCAGAGGTAATATCAACAGTATTTTTCTTGATAAAGCAGAGAAGGTAGACATACTGAATACTGTAAAAAATGTGCAAGTAAGAATCAACTGACTGTGAAAGCATTGGCATGATACTGATAAACAGTATAATAGAATTTGCTATTGAATGAATTCTAATTAAATATAATCTACCCTTTTCAACAGGAGTATTTCCTGATGAGATGAAAATTGCCAATGTGATTCCACTTCATAAGAGCGGAGATTAACATTGTTTCTCAACTTCAGACCAGTATTCCTGCTTTCCACAATTTTCAAAAAACTTTTAAAAAATATTTGTTGCCAGGTTAGATGCATTTCTTGACAAACAGTGGTTTAGCAGTGAGGTTGGATTGAGGGGAAATGGATTTAACTAAATAAATATGCACAGAAATGGACCAGAAAAGTCATTCTAAGGATCTTTGTTGATCTTGACCCCATAGATCAGACTATACTTCTTTAAAACTTGGTAGCTTTGGTATTAGAAAACTGGACTCAAAGAACAAGTTATTAAAAAACAGAAAACACTTATTTCAGATAAATAATATAAAATTGAATGTAAAAAACATCACCCGTTGGGTACCTCAGGGCTCAGTCCTAGAACCCAAACTTTTTTGTTTGTATGCAAATGGTGGTGTTTATGTTTCTTAATTTCTTGATGGATTTTTTTCAAATGATACTACCTGGAAAAAATAAAATCAAGTACTGGATGTGGTCAAAATAGAATTAATAAAATAAAGGAATGGTCTGATATTTACCAATTCTTATTAGATCTTAAAAATACATACTTTATGGTTTTTAGTAAAAAAGGTAAAAATCTAAATGCTCCAGTACACACCACCTGGGGGGTTAATAATCAGAGGATAAATTAAAATCAGTTTCAAGTTCTTTACTGGACAAAAAAAGAACAATTTATCATCAATGTTCTTCTTATGAATCACAGAACTATTACTTTGACATGAACAATAACATATGGAGAACAACTTTGGTGTTGTATATGAATATTTTCGATTCCTGTGTTGGGCTCCTAAGCTAAAATCCTTTAGTTGGTCTTAAAGAGGCCTCGTACAAAATTTGGCGCTTTTATCCACATGTGCACAATCCACCCAAAAAAGAGGTGATTGTCATTTTATACCGAGCTCTAGAGGCAGCTTCCGTGGAATCCACTCCGTCCTGCCGGTGATTGTAGGTTCTTGTATGGATATAAAGGCTATAGAAAGTCATTATTAAAAAGCACACTTTCAGAAGTCAGGTGGCTTATTAACGTTAGAGAAAAGGTCCAAAATACGCTGATTGTCAGTTTGGGTTCCTCATGTGAGGATAACAACAGTAGGCTATAATTTGTTTGTTAGTTGGTTTTATAATTTCTTCAGTTGATATACTTGCTATGCATAATTGTTGAATAATATTTTATTAATATTAAATTCACCACAAACGTGAATTTCTTTACATCAACAGCAGGGGGCGCACTTCACGTAAACAGTCACTTGGATCAATCTTGAAAATGTGTTGCTTATATGATAGAGAAAACTTGAGATGTACTCACTGTGACCCCAAGCATCAGTTACTATCTTGTCTTCACACCATTATGTTTTCAGACTGTGCTTAAGATGCTGAACACTCATCATCAACAGACATCTAATCAGCAAAATACACTTATTACAGCATATAAAAATGACCATATTTTGAGTGAACACAATTTGTCTCAATGCTAAATCAGACAAAAGTAATATGATCTAACTGTTCAAGGCTGATCATTCCTCTGTTGACATGTCTCAGTCTAAAATCAGTTGCAAGTTAAAGAAGGTGCTGTTTCTTCATTTTGCTGAAATTACATACTGGCATAATTTCAGCCTACTTAAGGTAGAACAGCTTCAATTCAAACATAATTCACAATGCAGAGGTCAAACACAATAGTATGAAAAATATTAATACATGTGTTAATGTTTTAATATATTTTTAATACATACACTGTAAACACTGTTTGTCTGCAAATGATTGCATTCTGATCTTACCTATCCTACCTATTAAAATCTTCATACCTGCTTTATTGACATGCACTCTCCTCCAGGCTCTAAAGTTGATTTGCTGCCAACTTTGCCTAAGAGAACTAAGATCCAGAGACTTTTTGCTCACAGAGACAACACCTTTGGACCAAGTGGGGACCCATGCACTTTTGTTTCAAACTGTAATCTCGCAGGATCAAGTCAGTGGTAATAGACTTAAAACCGAAAAAAATTTCAAAATTTTTTTTTTTTTTTTTTTACATAGAATGAAACATAATACAGGCTGAGTCACTCTCATTGTGTGAAAGAAAACTCATTAGACCTATGTTATTTGCTGAATGGTCTAATGTCCATCTTTGTGTATCATTGCCACATGCCTACTGAAGCTGTCTATTTCTTGAAGTGTCTTTTGAGTGCTTTTTTTCCTCAATCTGTGTTTTATCAGTTGTTTTGTTTTATGAGACATTAGACAAAGATAAGATACTTCAGACCAGCAGTGATAGACGAGGTAAAAAAATGAAACACAAACAAAATATAGGATTACAAAATAAAATCAATAATTAACAACATAATAAATGGGGAAAATGCAATTCAACCGGCAACCATTTACTGTTGTTTGCTGTAATTCACTTCAGTGGCAGGAAGCTGCCACTGAAGCTGCCACCGAAGCTGCCTCAATCAGTGGCAGCTCAAGCTGCCACTGAAGCTGCCACCGAAGCTGCCACAATCAGTGGCAGCTCAGCCTGCCACTGAAGCTGCCACCGAAGCTGCCAGCAGCTTGCCACTGAAGCTGCCACCGGAAGTGCCGCGGAACATGCGTCTGAAGCCCCGTATACAGCGACACAATCACCGGCAGATCGTACCGGCTGCCCCGCTAGCTGCCTCTGAAGCCCCGTATACAGTGACACAATCACCGGCAGATCGTAGCGGCTGCCCCGCTAGCTACCTCTGAAGTCCCGTAAACAGTGACACAATCACCGGCAAGTCGGAGTGACTAACCCGGCATCGGCCTCCGGAGCCCCGTATAAAGCTACAATCACAGGCAGGAAAGACTGGCTGCCACGACAGCTGCCTCTAGGAGCCAGCCCTAGCTGCCACAATCATTGGCATCTCCAGTGGCAGCTCAGGCTGCCACCGGAAGTGCCGCGGCAGGTCCGCCTAGCTGCCGCGGCATCTGTGGCTGCCACCGGAAATGCCACTCCGAGCTGCCGCTGCCACAAATGGTGCTTGCCCTTGCTGTATACAGGACGAGTGTCTACAAATGGAGATGGACAGACCGAGAGTAAAACGGACATTGGACATCAAGAAAGAGTTGGAAATAAACAGTGGGGCAAATGTTTGACCTGGAAATATGTGACACGGACGGCGGTATTATTCGACTTTCCTTTCCTGGAGTTTTGTGGACATATTTCAATTTCCCGAAGATAAACTGGAAAAACACCCCAAACCTGGAGGACCTAATGACAGTTTCTGCTCAAAGTAAGTAATAATGATCTGCCAAAGACAAATAAGCAGAGTAGAGGAGGCTGTTTGTTGATCATAACAGTGCAGACTACTAGTGAGTGTGTGTGTCTCTCACACATGCACACACACCTGCAACGATTTCTGTGCAGCTGAGTTCTAGATGATGCACATCTGTTTCTGCATCAAGGGAAGCATCACAAAAACCCATCTCAGAAATATTTGTCTTATAATGTGCTTTTAATTAGTCTAAAAAGGTGTTCGAAAGCCTCTAGCTCTCCGGTAGCTAACTACGGCGGAGGGATTTAGCGGAAGGATACAGACGTGAGTCGGCTTAGGTCCGGATACACTTTAAATTTCCGAAAGGTTTATGCACTTAAAAAAATTGTCTATGTAGCGTACTCTTAAACTGTGGTATTACTTTTTGATTTGAGTTCTTGTAGGCAGAGAAAATAGCCTTTAACTCAGGTATGGTACTTTTCCATAAGCGTCTTTTTCTTCGTCACTGACTCTTACAGACTGTGGCTTTCTGGTGGAGAGGAGAGAACTTTGTACAGTATCTACTGTCCTTAGTGACTACATGGAGCTCATACAACCCCACTTCAAAAATACTGAACTGTCCCTTTAAACTGGAGATTGTTCACACAGCAGAGATCAGAGTCTCTGTGGAGGCCCCAGAGGAGGCTCAGCTCTTCTCAGGTAAAACAGGAGGGGCTCCCAGGAGAAAAGGCTGGGACCCAGTGGTCTATGGGACTTTCTTTGGGGCCGGTCACTCAAGCTTTACTAAAGACATCAGCACTCTGCTGCACCTGTCTCCTCACCTGTTTCCATCTTTATATGTTTCTGCTCTGGCTAAATGAGACGTCCACAATCGCTGCAGCTCTGTGTCTTCAGCAGAGAGGTAAAACCCTCATGCACGCCCTACAGGCACAGCAACATGATGCTGCACAGAGGCAGATAAAACACCTGACAGGTGTGCTTGTTACGTGGGAAACAGCAGTTTTACTGGACACACGTCCCCGTGTGATCATTACATGAACCAGAGCGTGACATCAATCACTCTCATACCAACCAACCCAGTCAGAGATTCACTCTGCATCACCCTGCTCCATATAAGGAAGTCCCATTGACCACCATTGTTCATGTCACAGAGAAACCAAAACTCAGCCTAGACTTTGACAGGGACGATCAGAAAACTGTCCACGATGTCTCAGAGATGGATGATGATAGATAGTCGGGAGGTTTGTGTCTGTTTCAGAGCTCAGAGGAGCCTTTCTCATTCATTTAAATGGAAACCTGTTCACAGTTTTTGGCTTATGGTCTCATGATGGTGATGCTTTTCTCCACCAACAATAATAGCAGACTGTTCCTGACAACACATGATGATTGTGATGATGTGAGTGCTCCAGTATTCTTCTATCAAAGCTGGAGGCAGAGTTCTTGGACAAAAAGTGGCAGCAGAGTTTTATGAATAAGAGAAGCAGAGACTTTAACAGATACTCTGAACTGCAGAGTCACAATCAAATAAAAGAACAAATACACCTGACTGCATGTCCAGAACTCTCTGAAAGAGGATTTGAATTTCAGTTTGTTCTCCTGGTTAAATATGAAGAGTGACTGAACAACACATCCACACAAAGCTCAAATCTATAAAAAGACTGAAAGGACTCTGGACGAGCTGATACTGACCTTTGACATCAAGTACTGTCTCTGTCACAGTCGGAGTTGTTTCCGTGCGCTTGAAAGTTGGACAACCTGGATCTGAGGAGGAACAACATGAGAATCAGATAATGGAGATGTGGTCCATGATGAGCAGGAACATCAGAGCTAACTTTGCTCCTCTAAATCTGAAGTCATTTGGATCAGTGCTGCAGCTGACCAAACTAAACCACCTGGAAGTGGCTGAAATGTCCCTGTTGTTGTGATCTGACTCTAAAAGGAGGATCTACTGTCTGGATTCTCCCTGGACAGTAAGAGCCTTTTAAAGTCCAGCATGTCGAGTGAGTGAATCCAAAGTCACCTCTCAGTTTGTTTTCTCAGCCTCACAGGAAGTTCTTCTGTTTCATTCTCATGTTGGTGTGTGCATGTACGATGCTTTAAACCTGTCTCTCTTACCAGTTACAGTTTCATTGCAGTCGTTAAATTCCTCTAAAGCTGCTGAGATGGCCTTAAATGCCTCTTCATATGTCTCTACAGAGTAGCCATTATTAGGAACCTCCAGGATGACGTCATGTTCAACGTTGATGCTGGAAAGAGAGCACGTCATTCATGTTAGTGTCAGTGAGAACGGTGATCCTCTTTCAGACTGCATGGATCATGGCTTTAGTAAACTGATCAGAAACTGCTGCAGATGAACACCCCTGACGTGAACTTAGACCAGACTGAACACACATTAACCTTTTTAAAAACACCCTGAGCCCAGCAGAACCACGTGATGAAGGTTTAGGGGGGCGGACCACCCAGCATGGGGGCAGTTGGAATATGTAGTTTAGTTGGAGCGTCTTGATTTTCTCCTTAAATTAAACAAATGCAGCACGTGCACGGCCCTGAAGCTCCTGACAAAGCAGGCTGCAGATTAGAGAGCTGTGGAGATCCATCAGACGTCCTGATGACCTTCTGATGCCAAAGTCCACAGCCATGATCCAGTCCAGTCAGTCTTTGTGTCAGAAGGTTTTTACTCACCTAAACTCTACAGGTGGGGTGGTTGGCTCCGCCCTCCTGAACCTCACCTGGAAAGAGAAGAAGCAGATTCAGTTTGATTCTTTTCTTCATCTGATTCACTGGCTTCAGTCATCAAACCTTTGGAGGCACCACCAGATCATTTTGTCATGTGATCCAAAAGAAATCACCTGACAAAATGAGTCCAGTCTGAAGTTAACCAAAAACACAGCCTGTGTGATGAACAATCATAGGCCACTTCATTAGGTACACCCTGCTCGTCCCAGGTTGGACCCCTTTCCCCCTCAGGGCTCCCTCAGTTCTTCAGCTGCTGAAACATCTGAGGTGTTGGTCCATGTCTCCATGACAGCATCACACAGAGAATCTCCTGCTCCACCACATCCCAAAGCTGCTCTACTGGGCTGAGATCTGGTGGCTGTGGAGCCTCTGGAATGAATAAACCAGTGTGATGATCTGAGCTCTGAGACATGAAGATGGTCCACTGTGGTCATGAAGGGATGGACATGGTCAGAATAGTCCTCAGGTAGGCTGTTGGGTTTGAACCATGCTCAGGTGGGACTGAGGGACCTCCTGCAGCAGTCTGAACCGCTGATCCAAGGCAGGATGGATCCATGTTTACACCAAACTCTGACACCCAGCCCCCTTAGTCCACCTGCATAGTTCAGCACTCCAGCAGGTTGACTTGACCATGTCTACATGCCTATGCACTGAGCTGCTGCCATGTGATTGGTGTTTCCTTTGACACAGCAACAAGTGGTTGTTTGTGGTACTGCACCTAAATGTCGACTAAGAGGGTCTTTATTTGTGTGATAACAGAGGGCCAGTGTGCTTGTTTGATGATATCTTAATATGTTTTAGTAAAATTACATCTTTATTTTTCACAAACTGTTCAGGAGCCAGTATTTACTGAAGTAAGTTAAAGTTAAAAAATGTTTTGAGATGACTTTTCAGATGTTAAAGGACAGGGATTCCTTCACTTCAGCCCT
Source organism: Scarus forsteni (assembly GCA_036419115.1). NCBI lineage: Eukaryota > Metazoa > Chordata > Actinopteri > Labriformes > Labridae > Scarus > Scarus forsteni. Next base: position 1,691,657 of record JAZDUH010000023.1, read on the forward strand.
CCCCCTCATTAACATCAGACCTTTCCCCTCCTGGAGCGACGAGACTGATTCAACTTAACCCTCCTATTATCCTCAAATATTACTAACACATTTTACCCTTGAGGTCAATCTGACCCCAGGGATATTTGCCTCCAGAAAATGATTTACAGAAAATTGTTGATCAAGTTTTTGTGTCAGGAACTTTGTTTATTTGTTGAATAAATAAATAACTCCTTGATAATGAAACCTTGACCTGTCCTCTAGCGCCACCATCAAGCCAAACTTTTCAATCAGAAATAATTTATCTTGAAAAGTTTTCATCCAAATCTATTCAAATTTACTGACAGCATTAATGACCACAAGAGTATGAACCCTATTGGTTTTGGTTATGATATGACCATTCCTGCAGCGCCACCATCAGGTGTAACTTTCAGTTTTAGAGTTAGTGTATCTTTCAAATCTTTCATCCAAATCTTTTCTATTTTTATTTTTTTTCCCCCTCGTCTGCATTATCTTTTCTGCTGAGCACTGTGTCAGATGACAGCGTTGAAAAGACCGATGCATTTTTTTTCTAGCAGTCAGAGAAATGTGAATATGATTAGCTGCTATAGTGACCATCACCAGCCCTCCCTGTAGGCTACTCCATCATTTTAAACTTTATTTAACCCCTGATGTGAGCTGAAGGGGAGGGCCGTGCCACACCACAGTGTGAAAGAAGGGGAAATAGTGACAGACAGCACGAGACAAGACAAACGGAAGGGAGGACAAACATCTACTGTTATTTATTTAAGATAGCAGTTCAAGTGCTGTGCTGATCTAAGTCCATACAGGAAGTAAAGGCTGTAAGAAATCAGGGACACCAGAAATGTGGGGTCTTGATAGTTGGGGGGAGGGGGGCTACATGGATAAGAGATGGAGTGGCATGCATCCCAGGATGTGAGAAGATGTGTTAGAGTGCCTGACTCAGCATGTTCTGACAGGATCTATCATGTCTCTTAGTTAGTCTCGACAGGAGCTTGGGTATCTGTATACCCATGCATGTGAGGTGATCACCGAATACCCAAGGAGTTGCCCAAACCCAGGGAAAACATGGCCATGGGCGCCCCCCGGGCCACCAGGGCACACGAGACCCCCACACGGTCCCCAAACTACCAGGCCCAGGGACAGCCCCAGGACCCAAGGGGGCACAGACTCACCTCCCTCCAAATCTTTTCTAATTGGAGTGCACATTCATGACTCTCACAGAATGAACCATGTTGATTGATGTTGGTAACCCCCCCTTTCCTCTCATAAACCTATTTTTTTACTTATTTTTATCTACATATTTGTGGTCACTATAAAGTCTCACTCACCCCTCCTTTTTTGTTATCTGGGCTTGTGACAGGCAGTGGCAGAATTAGAGTTTTTTTTTGTTTGTTTGTTTTTAATGATTTTTTTTATTTGTTTTTTTTGTTTGTTTGTTTGTTTTTTGTTTGTTTTTCATGTGTTTGAGGGGGTTGAAATGTTTGAAAATTCACCCATATGTGAAACAGAAAATCATAATGAGAACATCAGTCAGATAGTCAGAACATGGAACAGTTCTTTAGGCCAGTTCTATTTGGCAGGTGTGAGTGTTAGGTCACACATACACACATTCATCCCCCCCATGTTCCCCCTCCCCCCTGTCATGTATCAACTCAAAAGTATCAACTCCGCACCTGCAGGTGTGGGAATGTTAGGTCACACATGGGTCTCACACAGACAGATAAGTTTTACACAGCTCAAACAGCTTGGGGTCAAATTGACCCCAGAGGAACATCGATGCATGCAATATGTGTACAGCACAATGAAAAAATATCATCATAATAATTATAAACTAAATCAATAGTACCCATCAAATTAGGAAAAGTCATGAAATATGAAGCCAAAAAAAAAAGTCAACTATTATTTTTTGAATGATAAACATTGAATGGGGTCAAATTGACCCCAAGGATAATAGGAGGGTTAAAGGTATAGATAGAAATTAAAGGTTCAGTATTATTCTTCAATTCTTAAATAAATAACTTAATATGCCCCAATTATAAACAAGTGCAAATTAGTTTTTTTTGTTTTGTCTTTGTTTTGTTTTTTCTTCCCCCTTGTTTGCATTGTCTTTTCAGCTGGGCACTGTGTCTGATGACAGCGTTAGAAAGACCGATGCATTTACTTTTCCAGCAGTTGGAGATATGTGAATATGATTCACTGCTATGGTGACCATCACCAGCCCTCCATCAAATCAAACTTTATTTAACCCCAGATGAGAGCTGAAGGGGAGGGCTGTGCCACACCACAATGTGAACGAAGGGGAAAATAGTGCAATTAGTTTTTAAATGAATGTTAATGTCTTTAATTATTATCCATTGATATCAAATTATTTTGATATCATATAGCCGTGGTGGTGTTGGCCAAAGATAACAAGCATGAGCATGTCAAATATTATGTTCATTGGTTTATATGAGCAAAATGAAAAAATATTCAAATGACAAAAACAGTGAAATCTACGTTTTACCTTTTGCACCTCGATGTTGGAGGATTTCCCCAGGGCCTTTCCTTTGCTGTAAAGAAACAACAGAGAGGACGTCAGCATGTTCTCAGAGCAGGTAGAGGATGTGAAGATGATGCCACGCCATGCTGTGGGGCCATCTTTGCAGGCACACCTTTGGTTTGTTCCTCAGCTTTCTGTTACCTTTTAAGAGTTTTTGATGGTGTTTGTTTATCTGTTTATTTGTTTGTTTGTCCATTCAAAAAGTTCTCAACAGATTTGAAGAATTTTTAAGTGAATGTTGTTCATGTTGTGAACAGTGGCGTAGCTGGGATGTATTCCACATGGGTTTTCATATGTGTCAAAGGCACCTGCATGTTTGGCATGCCGCATTGCACACAAGAATAGAGGACAGAAAAAAAGTTAAAAAAAAAAAAAAAAAAAGTAAAATACTGAATACAACCTCTCATTACTGCCATTATTTGAGATGTGTTTTTCTTTTTTACATTCTTGCAAATGTATCAACATCCTTGTCCAAGTTAGTCTTCCCAGACATCTCTCTCTCAATGAAAAGTAATGCCAGGCTTGAGAGGCGAGACTCGCTCATTTTTGAGTACAGATAAGTCTTGATCAGTTTAAGGTGACTGAAAGTGCGCTCTGCCTGTGCACCTAATGCTGCCTCACTTTCATGCTCTCCCTCAATATATCCTTAATAATAAATGTTATAATAAAGCCTCTGGATTTCATTTTTATTGACAAAGAAAATTAATGAATTATAATGTATGGCTTTTCTGTCTGTGCCCTGAACAATTATCTGGACTACACATATATGGATTATTTTATGGATGTATTTAGTGGATATTTTCTTCAGAGACAATTCTGTCCACACCACAGAATTATCTCTGTTCATACAGAATGGCAAAGCTGTAAACGATCACCTCTGAGGCCTGAAATGTCATGCAGGCGGTGGTGGAGTTCAGAAAAAAATTAAAATAGCACAGAAGAGCATTATAAGCAAGCACAGTCAAATGGTCCAGAAGAAGCAAATGCAGATTTGAAACAAAATAATAATAAAAAATAATAATCACGAGTTAACAAATGTATGGGAAACACTCTTTCAGTGCATATGGCCTGTTACATGTGGACCATTATTGTTTACAACCACTTTTTATCGGTTTAAAAATAGTCATTAATCTCCATTTATATGGGTGAAATCGCCGCGTTTGTGTGGTTGAGATGATGTAGCACCATGTCGCTGCAGTAGACAGTGCATGTTTACCTGCATGTCTACCTGCTGCCGGCCACCACCCGGATGTTTTCCGCCCCAGTGAGGACCCCACTGTGGCGGAAAAGATCTGGAAGTTTGGCGCATTTGGCTGCATCTTCTCTTAAAATTTTATTTTTTCGAGCAATACGTTTTTCCGCTCCACTAGCGGCTTTTTCTGGTGGCATCTGTCTTTTCTTCATCTTTTTTTCATCTCTCGTCTTCGGTCTGGCTTGATACGCGGCTGAGCCAATCACATTTCAATGGGCCAATGGATCAGCTCAAATCGGCAGGGGTCTCCCCCCCTTAATATGCAACATGATACAGTGACCCAGTCTGACGTCACGTTTCACTCTGTGCTAACCTGCTGCTGCAGAGAAGGAAACTCCTGCGCTCATCGGATTTAAACAAACAAACAAAAAATCATTGGAAGAGTGGTGAGGAGGGCCCCGTGGGTTTCATAACCCACCAACCCCACGTAAACTACGCCACTGGTTGTGAGGAAGAAGTGATATTGGTTGTTATCTGAATACAGATGCAGATCCTGGAATATTTCAAAGGATGTGTTCACAGAGTGAGACGGGACAGTTTCACTTTTTTAATAATAACTTATGAAGAACATCAGAAATGCCTCAGCAGAGGTCTGTCCCTCTGAGCTCCTCTCGTTTTACTCTGTACTTTGGTAGTTTCTCTTCAGAACAGGCAGGACGGTGTGTCAGACTGCTGTGACGTCCAGCACAACAACAGAGGGCAACATGGAGGTGACAGTGCAGCTCAGGGCAGGGCACTTTTTGAGAACAAGGGAACCACGTTCATTTTGTCTTTACTCCCAGAGCACCAAGTTCTTGTAATATGTCATGACAGTCTTAACCTAAAAACTACAAACTACTGTAGACATAGACAGATAACTTCTATAAAAGCGTCCTTTTTGTGGAGTATGACAACATGGAGATGGATTTTTAAAACATTCACCAACATAGATGAAACAAATGGGTAACAGCTCAGCTGAGAGGAACCTCGGCCTCACCTAGCTTGGTGCTGCTGATCTTTTTTTTTTTTTTTAACTTGTCGTGTCCAGCATGGCAACAGCAGAATTATGGTCTGGCTGCCATACTGTGCAGAACACATTTACTTTGCCAAGAGGAGCCGTTTGTATAACAAAGAACAACCACATTAAAGCTGGGGTTGGCGATTTTGGAGAACTAGCTGTCTGTCTCTAGCCTGAAGAGGGCGGTAATGCCCCAAAATGATGGATGCCAACCACCGAAGAAGAAGAAGTCTCGCGAGAATTGCCACCTGCAGTAGCATGGACGGCAGTTCTCGCGAGATTAGAGCCAACAGCGGAACAAACTTAAAAAAACAGAGTTTATTTTAGATTTCTTGTACATCTGTCTTAAATGTGAGAGATACTGGAGCTTGGTTGGTGTTGTGGGACTGCTCACAGCGGACTTCCCTTATTTTCAAAGACAAAACTTGAAAGGTAAGTATTCTCCAGCAGAGTCTGTTCCCTACATGCTACATGCTACATGCTACACGCACTGTCGGTGCACGCCCGAAAATACTGCAGCAGCCGCATAGAATGGCGGCGGATTTGATTGGTGTAAAAGAAGGTATCCCGGCAAGATTATTGGTTGGTGTTTTCCCTGTTTTACTCCTGCTGTAGATAGCGGATATTTTTCGCTCTGTTTTAAGAACACATAATGAGTTGATTACCATCGGGTCATAAAGACCATTTTAACCAGTATCACAAAAAGTGTATCTAAATCAGATCGCCAACCCCAGCTTTAACTGAGCAGATGCATATAAACAGGAGAACCAAACAACCAGCTGCTGAACCTGAGAAGAAACAGTATCCTGTGGTCTTTGACACTACAATTCAAAAGGAGCACCTGAGGAGAGAAGAACTTGAGAGATCGTTAGCAACAATGAGCACAGCAACAACAATTGTAGATGTATATATATACACATAAACATACATAAACACACAGAAATCAGCATCTGCAGGGGCGCGGCTGAGAGTGCAGATTATTCGGATTAAGTTGTGCTTTGTGTTTAGTGATCATGCAGAGTGATGGAGAAGATGTAGCCCCACTGCCTCTAGGGGCCAGACGCACACTGAGAGGGCCCCCAGCTCCATGCAGCCAGCGCCAAGAGAGAGCACAGAGCAAAGGCAGCCCGCCACAGAACCAGGGGCGAGCCAACCGAGGAGAGGGCCGGTAGAAGAGGCAAGGGGAAGCAGGAGGTAGGCACCCGACTCTGCGGGGTAAGGGCTCCAGGGGCCCAGGGGGCTGAGGCCCACAGGCCCCGCCAGACGCCGGGCCCCTGATTGAGCGTAGGGGGGCAGGAGATGGGCACCACGAGCCCAGGAGCAACCCATCCACCCCGCAGAGAGGCCCAACCGGCACCGGGGGACAGAACCAGCCCAGAGCGCCACCCACTGCGGGCCAGCACCCGCCCCAAGCACCCCCCGGCCAGATTTCAGGGACCATGGAGATCCCCCCCCAGATCTAACCCCCCCCATGTTTCCTTTCTCCAGAGGCCAGCGTCGGCCTGAGGTCACCAGGCCCCTGTCACCCACACACCAAATGCAGTCATACACTAATTCCTCACTGCACATCCACCCAACATATTAATAGGGATGTCGGTCTGTCGATACAGACCGACACACCGACCGCCCAAGCGACGATCCAACCACACAGATGCAAAGCCGAAACACCGATCAACACCGCGATCCCCAACACACGCCCCCCCTCTGAAACCCCGACCGGACACCCGCGCCCTCCCCCGGCCAACCGCGCGCCGCCCCAAAGCCCCCCTCTAAGCCCCATGCACCCAGCGCACGAGACAGAGACAGAGCCAAATGGCTCTGCTGCACCCAGGCAAGACACGGACGACCCGACAGCAGAGGACGCCTGCCGCACGCACGACAGGAGCACCCCACCACACAAGAGCAGCAAGCCACGCCATCCTCCGACCCTGCAGCGCACCGACCCACGAAATCCCACAAAGCCAAGAAGCAAAACAGCGGGAGCCCAGCGCCACCCCCCCCCCACATCGACCACCAAACAGCGAAGCAAACTCCGACCACACGGACACACAAACCGCGGCACCCAGGCACCACAGTAGAACAAAACCACCAACACCAAGCCAGCCACGTCAAAGCTCCAACCCCGCACACGAGAAACGCCCGGATCCAGCCCAAATCGCAGCTACACATCCCAGGCCGGACAGAACACAGCCAAACGCCGGAGGCCAACAATAACGAAGATCAAAAGTTAGCCCAGCTACCTCAACCACAGTGCCGCAACACCACCCGACACAACAAACAAACACCACAGCGGAACGACAAGACCCACAAGGCAACAGCGGGGGCAAAAAAAGAAAAAAAAGCACCCCACCCGAACCATGCCCGCCCCAACTCCACAACACGACCAGACCACAGAGATGGCCACAATCCTCCACAAACCACCACACCCAAAGGCCAGCACACCGCCCCACACCCCTGCAACAAACCAACAAAATCGTCCCGCATCCCCCCCGCCCCAGGGCAAATGCAGCTGATCGCGCCCAGCGAGCACACAGCACCGCCCCAAATCAATCGAAGGCCCCCGAACCACCCCGCACCGAAATCGAACCGCGCCAGACCCTGCAACACCGGCAAACACCGCATCGCCGTCCAAAGAATCAACACCGCACAGTCCCGAAACAGGTGACCCACACCCCCACATATCAATTACACAACGACACAACAACAACATAACGCACCAGGACACCTCCACCTCTGTTGCCCCCCTCCAGGACAGAGGGCAATGAACATCCCCAGGGGGCTAACAGACCCCAGCTGCGTCAATCGCCCATAGCCCAAGCCCATGGGTCCCCCCCACCCTGTGCCCCAGGGTGTAACCAGGAAACAGGGGTGTGAAAAGGTCCCCCTACCCCAGCTCTCCAGCTCAATAGTAGGTAGATGGTTGTGTTCCTAATGCGGTTAAAAATGGTTAAAATTGGGGGGAAGTCGACCAAACAGCTCTGGAGGCGATGCCCTCCAGGTGGTCAGCCTGAAGAGCCCCGCCCACTATACACCACCCGGTCTGTCCCCCCAAGGCCCTGTGTGTATGTTGTGTAGCGTAGTAGGTAATATGTGGTGATGTCTAAGTGCAATTAAAACTGGGGAGCAAGTCCTATCAGGGTGCAGTAGAAGTGGTCTCTAAGGACTCCTCCACTGCACCTGGTGGGCATGCCATCCGAAGTCCTAAGTGTGTGGATGTGTGAAGTAGCAGTTTAGCAAGGGCTGTGGGGCGAGGTAAGACCGAAGAGAAGAGAAATTCCCTCCGGAAGGTGAGCTGCAATAAGGCAGCAATAGGCACCCCCGTTCCCCGGAACCCCCCCCCCCGGGGCAGGAGGGCCGAGAGCCCCCCAGGCCCAGAGCCCAGGGCTGCAAGAGCCAGAGAGCCCGGCGCACCCCGGACGATGCACACGCGCCACGTCCTAGAGAGAGAAGAGGGGCATATACATACATACATACATGCATACTAGGGGTGTAAATCACCAGCCCCAAGACGAAACGACACCGACCCCCTGGACAACGACAAGACACCCAGCAACACCACAAAGTCTGCCACGACCCGACCCCGGCACAACACGATCCAGGGGCCCCCAACCGACCAAAGACGACAACATGCACCCACTGAACACAACCAGCCACATCCAACCCGAAGCAAGAAACAAACACAGAACAACTCCGATAGCTCCACCACCGAAATGCCGAGCAACGCGCCGACCCCCGAGCACGACAGTCCGCAGAGGACCACAACCCCCTCCAGGATCGAATCATGCTCCAAAACAAAAACAGACCCAGTCCAGGCAAGGCGCTCTCCCGCCCCCACCACCACCCCATGGGTCCCACCACCCCACCGCAATGCCCGCTCACCACACCAAGCAATGATGCAACACTACAACAAAGACAACCGAACCACCATCCAAACCCCACCACTACTGATCTCCAACACCCAACCATGCTCCACCAAACCAAAAACGCGCAGCCCCGATCTGAATCAAACCCAAACACCTCCCATGCTCAAAACCAGAACCACCAACACAACCAACCCAACACCGATGATTCCGCTCCACCACGACGCCCGACAACCACAGCCCGCATGCCCACGCAACCAGACCCCAACCCATCACCCAGCGATCAATGCAGAGGAGGGACGACACCAAGCCTCCGCCGCCGCCCCACCCCCCAACCTCATGAAACTCCACGAATCAGCGCGCCACAAAATCAAAAGACGACACAATCCACCACCCCCACGCGACAAAGCACCCCGCCACGCGCGCAGCACACAACCTCCGCCCCCAGGCCAACCCCACAGCAGGAGAAACATTAGGTGCTGCGTACCAGAGAGTGAAAGCCCAAATGCGCGTCCCACACGTATAACGCACAAGACCCGAGAGGAAACCCCAGAACGACGCGGGGCCGGCCGAAACAGACATGCATGCCCGGCCAGGATCCCAAAACAAGGACGCACATCAAGGACCACGACGCCAACCGATGTCCCAACTCCACACCAACGCGACCGGACCGCCGCCCAACCAATAGATGCACCGATCCATACCGATGGACCACACTCTCAGCGACCATCACTCCCATGCCGCCTGTGTGTAGGGTTGGGCTAGGTGCTTCCAGTCACATCCTGACCTGCACCCACCGCTCTTCCCCCTCGCCACATGGCTTTTGAAGGGGTGATGGGGATGGGCCTGCGCAGAGAGTAGATTAGAGTGAGCGTGGGGGTGCGCAGTACCTACTCTCACTGCCTTGGCTCCCTCCAGCGTCTTCCAGTGGCATGACTGATCATGACGACTTTCTGCTGGGTGGAGTTACAGGGGACTGCCAGAGATCCAGTCTGTCGGTATCCTGCCCAATGTGAATCCCCGGAACACAGATTTTTCGTTCGGGGTTTACTCCCGGGTTTACCCACATGGCAGTGGGGCAGTGGTTGGTGGGGAGCCAGGGCGTGTCCACATTGGAGTGGGCCTGCACACCCCACCTCTAGGGACCACTGCAAACTCTATGGATGATGCACAGCACACACACACACACACACACACACACACACACACACACACACAAACATACATACATAGACATTCACGTGACGGTCCAGGGGCTGGTTACCCCCAGGCCCGCTGGTCCACCATATTTGATTGCGTTAGGCCCATCTTGAACATCCTTTGTCCCGTGTACTGGATTCTGTGGATAATTTTGTACTGTATAAGTTGCAGATTAATTTTTAGTCATTTTGAATGTATTTGAACAGACTTGAGACCAACAGTTATTATCAAAACTACTGGATAAATCTGTTTCCCACTTGAGCATTGGGAGTGAGATTAAATCTTCTGTCTTGACTAGTAGCCTATAGATTTTTGATAACAATTTTGGGGCTTTGAGATTTATAAATTCTGCAACCTGAGCAGGGAGTTGTAAGTCCAGCTGGTTGGTATTATATTTCTTGCTTATAATAGATTTAATTTGTTGGTACTCTAGGAATTTGGTACTGCTGATTTCATATTGCACAGCGAGTTCCTCGAATGGTATGAATTTTCTGTTTTGGATAATATGTTCGAGATGCTTTATCCCTTTATTAATCCACTGAGGAAAGTTTAGCATTTTCTTATTTTGCAGGATGTCGGGGTTGTTCCAGATGGGTGTAAGCTTACACGGAACGAGTGAAGATTTGGTTAATTTCAGAAACTCCCACCAGGCTGTCAGAGTGGAACTGATGTTGATGCTTTTAAAACATTTATGGTGCCTTACAGTTGGGCTTATAAATGGCAGACTAGAAATAACTAGGTCATTACATAGTACTTGCTCTACATCAAGCCATGGTTCATCTAGTTGTTTGGGATTTAGCCATTTTGATATGTATTATAATCTGTTTGCTAGGAAATAGAGGTGAAAATTGGGCAAATCTAAACCACCATTGTTTTTATTCTTTTGTAGAGTTTTTAATCTGATATGCGGTGGTTTGGTTTTCCATAGAAATTTATTAATGAATGAGTCCAAGGTTTTAAACCAGATGGAAGGAGGTTTCATGGGAATCATTGTGAACAGTTAGTTTACTCTAGGTAGAACCATCATTTTTATGGTGGCAACTCTTCCCATGAGTGATATGGGTAAGGATTTCCACCGAGTGAGGCCGTCCTCAACTATTTTTAGAAGCTGGACATGGTTTAGCTTTATTAATTCAGAAATACTAGGAGAGATGTTTATTCCCAAGTATTTAATATTCTCTGAATGTAGTGTAATACTTGGAATATTCTGGAACGTGCAGTTGATAGGTAGAACAGTAGTTTTAGACCAGTTAATGGAGTAGTCTGAAACTGATGAGAATTTATTAATGAGTGTGATTGTATGAGAAAGAGATGTTTGTGAGTTCTGGAGAAAAAGTAATACATCATCAGCATAAAGACTAGTCTTGTGTTCTATACTATTGCCATAAATACCTTTAATGTCTTAAGTTTGTCTAATATTAGCTGCTAAGGGTTCAATAAAGATAGCAAAAAGCAAGGGGGAGAGTGGGCAGCCCTGCCTGGTGCCCCTTTGTAGACTGAAGCTTGGAGAAGTTTGATCATTTGTCCTCACGCATGCATTTGAGTCATTGTATAAAATCTTCAGCCAGTCAATAAAAGATGGACCGAATCCGAATTTGTTCAGTGTTGCAAATAGGAACTTCCAGTTAACACGGTCAAATGCTTTTTCTGCATCTAAGGAGATGATTGTGGATTCTAGATTGTGTGAGGTTGCATAATCTATCAGATTTGTTAGTCAGTGCATATTAGTGGAAGAATGTCTGCCCTTTATAAAGCCTGTTTGATCAGGGTGTATAATAAGAGGAGTTACTGTTTCTAATCTTTTGGCAAGGGCTTTGCAGATTATTTTGAGGTCAGCGTTTATTAACGAAATCGGCCGGTAACTGGATGGAAGTGTGGAGTCTTTTCCTGGTTTTAGTAGTAGGGTAATGATAGCTAGATTCATGTTTTTGGGTATTTTTCCTTTTTCCTTGATCTCTGAGACCATCTTAAAAAAAAGTGGGTCCCAGTGCGGTCCAGAATGTCTTATAGAATTCTGCTGGAAAGCCATCTGGACCTGGGGCTTTATTACTAGACATGCCTTGTAGTGCTTTATGGAGTTCCCCAACTGTGAGGGGTGAGTCCAAAGCCGCAGCTGGTCTCAGTTTTCTGACATCATGTCTGGAGGACAGGACACAGCTGTTCCCAAAAGGAGGACAGCAGGAGCTAAAGGCAGGCTGTACCACAGCTCTGACTGAGGGGAAGTGGAGGTCAGGTTTTGCTGGCATTTACAAGAATGTTGGATCAAACCTCGGCCATTTAAAGGATACATAAAATCTGTATGATCGAACATCAGCAGTGCCAACTGGACTAACATGTTTCTGCTTGGCCAGACTTAACTGGACACAGCTTGATATTTCCCTACACACCAATAAAAGTTGACCAAACATCAGTAAGTGACTGCGGCCTAAAAAACAAACCTGCTTGAAATTGTTCCTTTGTTTTTATTGCAGCAGATGCCACATTTTCTTTATGCATTTTCTTTGGTTGTTTAATATATTTTCTCTTCATTTTACTGGATGGAGGGCCACATTGTGGGAGCAAGAGAGCCACTGTAGTCCCAGGTCTCGAGTTGCTCATCTCTGTTGTAGCTGGTTCATAGCCAGTGTCACAGAAAGGAGACGAGTTCGATCCAAACAAAGGCCAAAATACAAGAGAGGTGTACAGGAGAGTTTGTAAATCAAGTGTTGGACAACCAACTGGTGACGTTCAATGTCATGATTCTCTCTGACCAACCGGTGTTCTGCAGAGATGCAATGCAATACTTTAGTTCCTAACCAGCTTAACAAGAATCAAAGTCAAATACCTTGAGCCAGGTATGGTTTATGATACAAAGTTTGAGGGGAGTTGGAGTAATTGAGACGACACATGTGGTGATGCACTGGTAACTGGTTTGATTGTTCACTCATGATCATGAGAAGAAAACTTCTTCATGTAAAAGACAGCGTATGAAAAAAAAAAACAGAAAAATATATTCTTCATTTCAGCACAAAATAAAATCTAAGAATCTTGAAAAGTTTTTCTTGACTGATTTTGTCAGTTCTAGGGAAGTTTGGCTTCAGTCAGAGAAGATTTTGTGACAGATTTGTTCAAAATCATCAGTGATTCAGCAGTGAATATGACACAGGATGATCTCGACCTACAGTCTTGAATATTATATTTAGCGACCCTTTGATAGAAAGGAAAAGGGAGCTCTTTGACAGAAATCAATCATTGTTAAAATGTTCTCAAATGTTACACTGACAGGCAGAGGATGACCACTAGTCCTTGGCCTCTGACCTCCAGCATCTATAAACTTTATCCTGACGGACATTGGTGCAGTTTGGAGAAAATCCCTCAAAGTCCTTTGGAGGTGTCAGCGTCACAAAAGTCATGCCCTGTAAGGACAGACTGACCAACAACACAGAACCTCAAACAGATCAGACAGGTAGATCGACCTGCTCTACATGTGCACATCTACAAAGATGGCTACCCCAGCATAAAAAGTGACATGACATATCCCCACATGACCTGCAGGTGATCCTTCTAAAATCCTCTCAGGGACCTTACCTGATTTTTGTGACAATCACTTCTTTGAGGTTTGTTATCTTCTTAACTTCTCTGTAATATTTCTCCATCTGAAAAAAATGACCTGTTAATCAATCTTTGTTTGTAAAGCGCCAATTCATAACATGTGTTATCCAAGACACTTTACAATAGAGCAAAAATTTTGTGGATACACATATATGCACAGATACATATATACATATATAAATAAACATATACAAATATATACAAAATATCCATCCAACACCAACATGAATCCATTCGGCCAATCTTGAATCCCTCCATTCATGTTAATGTTTCCATAATGATCTGCAGGTAACTGAAATACTCTGACCAAATAATATTGGTCCAAGGAAGTGTTCAATCCAAGCGTTCTTACCTGAACTTTAAAGTCTTCAACAAAGTCTTTGCGTTCTTCAGAGTTTTCATCCTCAAGCTTCTCATTAAAAACCTCTTCGACCTCCATGCTGACCTCCACTGCTCTATCATTAATCTCTGAAAAACAACCACATAGTTAAATAAGCATGAAATAAAAAAGATCTAAATTACCACATACAAGTGGTGAGCACTTCCCCAGCATTCACATCATTTACCTGGCACAAAGTCTGGTTTGAAGTTTTCACACAGGACTCCATAGAAACCAGTTGGACATGTGCAGTCGTATGGATTCACATTAAATGTCCCACCATTCTGACAGGCTAACGGCGTCCGAGTGGTTAATGGTGATAATGTCGTCGGCTGAGTAGTTGAGGGTTCAGTTGTAGGTACAGTTGTGGGTTCAGTCATTGGATCAGTTGTGGGTTCAGTTGTTGGTTCAGTTGTGGGTTTAGTTGTGGGTTCAGTTGTGGGATCAGTTGTGGGTTCAGTTGTTGGTTCAGTCATTGGATCAGTTGTGGGTTCAGTTGTGGGTTTAGTTGTTGATTCAGTTGTGGGTTCAGTTGTTGGTTCAGTAGTGGGTTTAGTTGTGGATTCAGTTGTGGGTTCAGTTGTGAGTTCAGTTGTTGGTTCAGTTGTGGGTTCAGTTGATGGATGAGTTGTTGGCTCAGTTGTTGGTTCAGTTGTTGGTTCAGCTGTGATCTTAGTTGTTGGTTCATTTGTGAAACCAGAAGTGGGTACGGTTGTTGGTCCAGTTGTCCATCCAGTTGTGATGTCAGTTGTGGTACCGGTTGCAGAGCCACTTGTAGAACCAGTATTGATTTCAGTTGTTGAACCAGTTGTGGAACCAGTTGTGATATCACTTGTGGAACCAGATGTGATTTCAGTTATGGAACCAGTTGTGGAACCAGTTGTGATTTCAGTTGTGGAACCAGTATTGATTTCAGTTGTGGAACCAGTTGTGATTTCAGTTGTGGTACTAGTTATGTTTTCAGTTGTGGAACCAGGATTGACTTCAGTTGTTGAACCAGTTGTGGAACCAGTATTGCTTTCTGTTGTTGAACCAGTTGTGGAACCAGTTATGATTTCAGTTGTGGAACCAGTTGGAATTTCAGTTGTGGTACCAGTTGTGGAACCTGTTGTGGAACCAGTTGGGATAGCAGTTGTGGAACCAGTTGCCATTTCAGTTGTTGAACCAGTTGTGATTTCAGTTGTGGAACCAGTTGCGATTTCAGTTGTGGAACCAGTTGTGATGTCAGTTGTGGTACCGGTTGCAGAACCAGCTGTGGAACCAGAATTGACTTCAGTTGTTGAACCAGTTGTGGAACCAGTTGCGATTTCAGTTTTGGAATCAGTTGTGATTTCAGATGTGGAACCAGTTGTGATTTCAGTTGTGGAACCACTTGTGATGTCAGTTGTGGTACCGGTTGCAGAACCAGTTGTGGAACCAGTATTGATTTCAGTTGTTGAACCAGTTGTGATATCACTTGTGGAACCAGTTTTGATTTCAGTTGTGGAACCAGTTGTGATTTCAGTTGTGGAACCAGTATTGCTTTCTGTTGTTGAACCAGTTGTGGAACCAGTTATGATTTCAGTTGTTGAACCACTTGGGACTTCAGTTGTGGTACCAGTTGTGGAACCTGTTGTGGAACCAGTTGTGATATCAGTTGTGGAACCAGTGGCGATTTTAGTTGTGGAACCAGTTGTGAATTCAGTTGTGGAACCAGTTGCTATGTCAGTTGTGGTACCAGTTGCAGAACCAGTTGTGGAACCAGTTTTGATTTCAGTTGTTGAACCAGTTGTGGAACCAGTTGTGATTTCAGTTGTGGAACCAGTATTGATTTTAGTCGTTGAACCAGTTGTGGAACCAGTTGGGATTTCAGTTGTGGAACCAAAACTGATTTCAGTTGTGGAACCAGTTGTAGAACCAGTATTGATTTCAGTTGTTGAACCAGTTGTGGAATCAGTTATGATCTCAGTTGTGGAACCAAAATTGATTTTAGTTGTGGAACCAGTTGTGGAACCAGTATTGATTTCAGTTGTTGAACCAGTTGTGGAATCAGTTGCTATTTCAGTTGTGGAACCGGTATTGATTTCAGTTGTTGAACCAGTTGTGGAACCAGTTGTGATTTCTGTTATGGATCCAGTTGTGGAAACAGTTGTGGAACCAGTTGTGATTTCAGTTGTGGAACCAGTATTGATTTCAGTTGTGGAACCAGTTGTGGAACCAGTTGTGATTTCAGTTGTGGAACCAGTATTGATTTCAGTTGTGGAACCAGTTGTGATTTCAGTTGTGGTACTAGTTATGATTTCAGTTGTGGAACCAGTATTGACTTCAGTTGTTGAACCAGTTGTGGAACCAGTATTGCTTTCTGTTGTTGAACCAGTTGTGGAACCAGTTATGATTTCAGTTGTGGAACCAGTTGGGATTTCAGTTGTGGTGCCAGTTGTGGAACCAGTTGCGATTTCAGTTGTTGAACCAGTTGGGATTTCAGTTGTTGAACCAGTTGTGATTTCAGTTGTGGAACCAGTTGCGATTTCAGTTGTGGAACCAGTTGCTATTTCAGTTGTTGAACCAGTTGTGATTTCAGTTGTGGAACTAGTTGCGATTTCAGTTGTGGAACCAGTTGTGATGTCAGTTGTGGTACCGGTTGCAGAACCAGCTGTGGAACCAGTATTGATTTCAGTTGTTGAACCAGTTGTGGAATCAGTTGTGGAACCAGTTGTCATTTCAGTTGTGGAACCAGTTGTGATTTCAGTTGTGGAACCAGTTGTGATTTCAGCTGTGAAACCAGATGTGATTTCAGTTGTAGAACCAGTATTGATTTCAGTTGTAGAACCAGTATTGATTTCAGTTGTTGAACCAGTTGTGGAATCAGTTGTGGAACCAGTTGTCATTTCAGTTGTGGAACCAGTTGTGATTTCAGTTGTGGAACCAGTTGTGATTTCAGCTGTGAAACCAGTATTGATTTTAGTTGTTGAACCAGATGTGATTTCAGTTGTAGAACCAGTTTTGATTTCAGTTGTTGAACCAGATGTGATTTCAGTTGTGGAACCAGTTGTGATCTCAGTTGTGGAACCAGTTGTGATTTCAGTTGTGGAACCAGTTGGTGACCTTGCTGATGGTTCAGTTGCTGGTGTGGTAGATGTCTGACCTGTAACAGATTTTACTTTAATTGTCAATGTTTTTTGTTTTTGTTCATTAAGTGTTTTCACAGCTTTACCATTCCCTTTTGAATATATATATATATATATATATATATATATATATATATATATATATATATATATATATACATTCATATAAATAAATTCATATATAGAAGATATATATCCATGTCTACCGTTGTTTGTAGTATGGAACAGTTTGTCTCCACAGTACAACAATGGTCAATTTTTTGGCATGTTTTTATTTTCTTATCATCAAAACTGATAACATTTGTTGGGTTAATGTAAAACTATCATGATTGAAGTTATGATTAAATTTGTTCGATTCAGACTGAAACTTACAGCTTCACTTTGTATTTTAAGGTTCATACTTATAAAACAGGATTAAAGTTTAAAAGGAGAGGTTACCTGAATTTTTAAAGATTTAAATTTAAATAGGGGTAAAATTAGGCACAGAAACACCAAGCTCAATCTGTTGTGTGTTTGATAAATCACATTGCAGGTGCAATGATCACATTTTCATCTCCTCCTCCCAGTATTTTGCACATTCTGATAATCTGCTTGTATTCGGCATATTCTTGAGAGAAAACACGCTAAATAGGCTGCGTCCTATTTTGCTAATCTGACAAACCCAATCCTCAGTGCACCCTGTTAGTAGATCAGCTTTATGCGTGCTTTCAAGTTTGCACATTTTTTTGTTTATGTAAACCTTTAGTAGATCAGGCCATACTGTGAAATGATGGTAGGAATTTTATTTACTTATTTACTGTTGTATTTGTTTTTAACATTATTATTACCATATTTATTGTTTTGATTTTTGTTTTTAACAGAGCAAAACAAAATTATTATTGCTATCATTTTTTCATGCTTTTTTTAATTTAAAAATAAAACTACAAAAATTATCATACTTATTACTGCTGTTGTTGTTGTAATTTGGAGATCTGTAATAATATGATTTCTAATCATATTCCTGTATTGTTTGAAGTTTTTTTTTTTTTTTTTTACTGGTGTTAAATCTGGTGCCCCCGTTCAGAGACACTGGATTTTTTACTCTTTTGCTGCCCGTCAGGTCTCTGTGGCTTTTGATCACCTCTGTGTCAGTCCAGCTTCTGTTAACACAGAGGAGCTCAGCTCCTGGCTTCATTCCTCCTGTCAGACCATACTGGACTCTGTGGCTCCATTAAAAACTGTTCAGCCCAAGGCCAAATCTGAGCCTTGGTTTAACGAGGTAACTCGCACGGCAAGACAACAGCACTGCAAAGCTGAGCAACGCTGGAAGGACAAGCATCAGGTTTGGACTGTTTACATACCAAAATGCTGTTAAAGGGACCAAGAGACAGCACCTGTCAATCCTCATTGAATCCAGTCATCATAACCCAAGTGTGTTGTTTAAAACCACTGACTCTGTTCTTAATACCCCACAGCCTGTCAGCTTGGAGGCATCTGCTGAATTGTGCAATAGCTCTTTGAGACAGCACTTTATAAATTTGAGTCTGTGTCTCTGCTATTCTTGGAAGAGCTGGTAGGGCAAATTAAGCCATCAGGCTCTCCTTATGATGGTGTCCCTCTTAGTCTATTTAAAGAGGTTTTTCCTAGTATAGGGCAGTCGGTACTGGATATCGTTAACAGCTGTCTTTCTTCTGGTGTTGTTACTCAAAGCTTTAAATATGCAGCCGTGAAGCCTCTACTGAAGAAACCTAGCCTCGATCGCAGTGTTCTGGTCAGTTTTCGGCTCATCTCCAAGCTCCCTTTTATTTCTAAAATTTTAGAGAAGGTTGTCCATGCTCAGTTAAAGGAATTCTGGATGAGCATGGTGTCCTGGAGGTCTTTCAGTCTGGCTTTAAAACTCTTACAAAGTCAGCAGTTTAGAGTTTTCAGTGACATCCTCCTGGCAAATGACTCTGGTAATCATGTAATTCTTGTTTTGCTGGACCGAACTGAAGCCTTTGACACTGCGCACCACAATACCCTCTTAGCTCGGCTACATCACTGATACCCCTTTTCCACCAAGCTGGTTCCAGGGCTGGTTCAGAGCTAGAGCCAGACTTAGCACCAGTTATTTTGTTTTCCACAGACTAAGCACCGGTTGCTGGCTCTCAAAACCGGTGCTTGGCAAGCACCAACTCTTTGCTGGGCCAGCAGAAAGAACCAGGTTACGTCGGGGCTCTGGCGCTTCGTCAGGGGTGGGGGCGGATTAGCAGAGTAAAAACACGGAAGAGAGCCATTTTTAAAAAGACGAGGTTGGAATAAGCAAAAAACAGATTGAAAAGAACATATATATATATATATATATATATATATATATATATATATATACATATATATATATATATATATATATATATATATAAAGAGCGAATATAGGGACCAGAAGACCGAGCTGGGCCGTAGTGGCAATGGTCGGCCACGTTTTAACAGCCCGCATTACAAAATGCTCGATGCTGTTCTTGGGGACCGACCGGCTGCAGCGCTACCAGGGCATTGAATTCGGCCACAGCCATGCTGGAGTCTATGCAGGAGGACACAACCATGGAGCAAACCTCCACAGAGCCTGTGTTTATTGTTGTTCGCTAGTTGTTATGGGAAACTGGCATGACGTATACAGACGTATACATTAATGTGCTGACGTAGCTCTCTGGCCGGCACCCGTTTGTGGAAAAGCAAACGGTTCTTATCCGGTTCGCACTTGAACCAATTGTGAACCGGCTCTAGCACCAGCACTAGCACCAGCCCTGGAACCAGCTTGGTGGAAAAGGGGTATGAGTGGGTATCTGTGGTACAGCACTGGGCTGGTTCCGATAGTATCTGACTGACAGAAGCATGAGTGTGAGCCTTGTCGTCACTTCCTGGTGAGCGTATTCGTCATTTCCTGTTTCACAGTGCAGCACTGTTTGTAGTGTGTTGTCTCTGTTCAGCTAACGCTAATTTTAACTGACTAATATCTGTCATTTGAGCTTATAATTGTTTTGATTGATTACGATCTACGTTCAATCGAACGTGCTAAGGTCTACTGCAACCACTCTACCTTCTCTCAAGCGGCCATTTAGTTTTGCTTTCTTCTGCTTAGCAAAGCTTAGCTTAGCTTCTTAGCATGGCTTCTCTCTCCGCCCCTGCTCTGTCCTGTCCTATGTGCCAGATGTTTAGCTACTTCTCGTCCTCCTTTACTGATAGCGGTATTTTTCTGAAGTGTAGTTTATTCTTAGATTTGGAGGCGAGGGTGTGTGATCTGGAGAAGCGGCTCTGCACCGGACCCAAACCCTCTTACATAGCTGGAGCAAGCAAGCAAGACGTAGCTAGCAGTGCAGGCTGCGCTAACGCTAGCGTTAGCATAGCCTCCCCCTGGCTAGTAATGGCTGGGTCACTATCGGCAAGCATAGCCGTAAGTCGAAGACCCACTCGGTACCCCACCATCCAGTTCACGTTTCCAACAGGTTTTCTCCCCTCGGTGACGGTGGTAACCCGCCCACGGGGGGACAAACACTGATAATTGGCAACTCCATAGTCAGAAACGTGAAGATAGCGAAGTCAGCGGGCATAGTTAGGTGTATCCCAGGGGCCAGAGCGGGCGACATAGAGGCAAATTTGAAGTTGCTGGCAAAGAGTAAACATAAGTTTGCTAGAATAGTCCTCCATGTCTGCATGAATGACTCCCGACGTCGCCAGTCGGAAGTAACTAAATTTAACATTGAATCAGTGTGCTCTTTTGGTAAGACAATGTCGGACCCCGCAATTTTCTCTGGCCCCTTGCCCAATCTGACCAGTGATGATATGTATAACCGCATGTCATCATTCAACCGCTGGCTATCGAGGTGGTGTCCAGCAAACGATGTGGGCTTTGTTGACAATTGGTCAACCTTCTGGGGAAAACCTGGCCTGATAGGAAGAGATGGCATCCACCCTACTTTGGCTGGTGCATCTCTCTTGTCAAAAAACATGGCAGAGTCACACTTATGACCTCTCAGAGATGAGACCATGTTGCAGAGCTGCAGTCCTCCACGCTCCTCTGCGCTTGCTCTAGGACAGTTTTCCTGCCATTACTGTTATAACAGCTGTTTTCATCACTTAGATAACTGCTATGGCTTTTGGAATAGTGATAAACATTATTCCATAGAGACTGTGTCAGTCCCTCGACCCAAAGCTCACTTAGATATTAACACAAAAACAAATAAAAGAAGTGTCAACCATAGAAATCTTATTACAATAAAACCTTCAAATGTAGCGGCTTTAAAACATCAGAGAATCAGATGTGGTCTCTTAAATATTAGATCACTGAGGTCCAAATCTTTACTGGTGAACGATCTTATATCAGAAAATCAGATTGATTTATTCTGTCTAACTGAGACATGGCTACGTGAAGAGGAATATGTCAGTTTAAATGAATCCACTCCTCCCAGTCATTCAAATATTCATATACCACGCGACACAGGCCGTGGTGGTGGTGTAGCAGCTATTTATCATTCCTGTCTCCAAATCAATCACAGACCAAAGGCTAAATATACTTCTTTTGAAAGCCTTACTCTAAAATTATCTCATACTGATTCAAAAACTGGCCAGACAGTCCTATTTGTGATAATTTACCGTCCTCCAGGCCCATACTCTGAATTCTTATCAGAATTATCTGAGTTTATATCAAACTTAGTCCTTAGCTCAGATAAAATAATCATTGTAGGTGATTTTAATATCCATGTCGACAAAGAGAGTGATAGTCTTAGCTCAGCTTTTATGTCATTAATAGATTCAGTTGGCTTTATTCAGTCTGTTAATGAAGCTACCCATCATTTTAATCACACTCTTGATTTGGTTGTAGCATATGGCCTTGATATTAATGAACTGAAAGTTTTTCATGAAAATCCATTTTTATCCGACCACTTCTTAGTAACTTTCAGCATCCTCCTGGAAGATTCTGTATTTTGCAGCAAAACTGTGAGCAGTAGAAATCTGTCCAGTGGTTCCGTGGCTAAATTCAAAGAAGCCATTCCTACTGCCTTAAGCTCAATAAATTGGCCAACTGATAACTGTGATATTAGCCTTAGCCCCACTCAGCTGGATCAGCTTGTTGATGACTCAGCCAGTCTACTAAGATCCACTTTGGACTCAATTGCCCCACTGAGACAAAAACGTATTAAACATCAGAGGACAGCTCCTTGGTTTAATTCAGAGACTCGTACACTTAAACAAACAACCCGTAAATTAGAGAGAATGTGGCGCTCTGATAAAAGGGAAGAGTCACATATACTTTGGCGAGAGTCATAATAACTACATGAGAGCCTTAAAACATGCTCGAGCTGCCTACTACTCCTCACTTATTGAAGACAATAGAAACAATACCAGATACCTTTTCAGCTCTGTAGCCAGGCTGACACAGAGTCAGAGCTCTATTGAGCCTGTGATTCCTCTAGCCCTGAGCTGTGAGGACTTTATGAGCTTTTTCAATGATAAAATTCTGAAAATTAGAGATAAAATTAGCAACTCTTTATCTCCAGCTGAACCTGCCGTACCTCTAAATGTAGTAGTAGTAGACCTGAGTACAAGCGTCACGGAAAAAAAAATAACAAGTCTCTCTATTGTTAAGGAAGATCAGCCTTGAGAACAAAAAAGATTTTTGTGGGTCTCTTCCTCCTAAAATCATCTAACCTGCCTTTTAGGACCGATCCCTGTATATAGTTGTTTGGGGAGTCTATGAGCGCGCTGGTCATTCTAATAGTCCATTTGTTAGGCTCCGGAAATGTTAATATGATCTCTATCAGAAGGCCTCACGTACCACAAAGTGAAACACCCCAAAAGGAAGCGGAAGTGCAGGGGGGGAAAGGGGCGGAGAGGCAGAGACAACCGGGACCAGAATTTGAACTATAGGATAAGACGCAGCCTCAAGATCCTGGAGTGTTAGCTGATCAGCATGATCAAAAGATAATGTGTAACGAGCTGGCACTCCAATAAATTGAGCTCATCACAGCACAAAAGGACTGCTCTAATTATAAAGTAAACTGATCACTTGGGGTTCTGCTTCAGATGAAGGACACCTACCAAAACTTGGGTTTGTTAGATCTTGTGCATTGGTTGTGTTTACACCATCAGCAGCATACCTGGATTGGAGATGTTGCCCAGAGTTACAGGGTTTTGTTCACTTTTTTCCCTGCTTGTCTATACTTGAGATATTCGTTTGTACACGTGAACAACAAGAGTGGCGGACGAACGCGTATTGGCACATTCAAAACGAAAAGGACAGAAGAAACTATATTTAAAAGTACACAAACACATATTGGACATTTCTCTATATATATTTCCGCTGGTAATATCAGAAATATCCTGTTAATTTTCACTGTTTTTAACTTATTAAAAGAACTGGAGAATTGTATTATTGTTGTTGATGTTTTGCACTGGATATTGGGTATTTTATTATGTCTATTATTGATGTTTGTATTTTTGTATTTTGTAGTTTCACGGTGTCCAAATAAAGATGAATTTAAAAGCACCAGTCGAACTCCGTCGCTGATTTTATTGATGCTGAGGGGCTGCTATGCGTTTCTCTCTGATTAGCCTTCAGGAGCTTTCCCTTGCCTCGTGTTGCTGGAGACAGTAAATATATCTCTATCAACAGGCTACGTACCACAGTCTTTTAAAACAGCAGTAATCAAACCCCTCCTTAAAAAACCTAACCTCGATTCAGGAACATCAGCTAACTACAGGCCTATTTCTAACCTTCCATTTGCCTCAAAGATCCTGGAGAAAGTAGTAGCTGATCAGCTAGGTGACTTCCTTCAAGAAAATAGCCTGCTTGAGGACTTTCAGTCAGGATTTAGAGCTCATCACAGCACAGAGACTGCTCTAGTTAAAATAACCAATGATCTACTCTCAGCTTCAGATAAAGGACTGCTCTCTGTTCTTGTTTTGTTAGATCTAAGTGCTGCTTTCGATACCATTGACCATGATGTTTTTATACAGAGGTTAGAGATGTTACTTGGGATTACAGGGACTGCCTTAAATTGGTTTAAGTCCTACTTATCTAATAGATATCAGTTTGTACACGTGAACAACAAGTCCTCTGTGTACACTAAAGTAAGTTACGGGGTTCCTCAAGGTTCGGTGCTAGGTCCAATTCTCTTCTCTATATACAGTCATGGAAAAAATTATTAGACCACCCTTGTTTTCTTCAATTTCTTGTTCATTCTAATATCTGGTACCACTAAACGTATAATACAATGAACACAACAAAAAATGCAGCTGGTCACATAATACTTTATGTCCTATTTGACATTCTTAAGCTTAATTGATTCCCAGGGTATATAAGAGGCCATTTCATGTCACAAGCAGCACTGCACATGCAAAGGCCTAGAGTGGTTTCCTGCTTACATTCAAGCCGTAGCACAACTCAGAAGTTGTCAGCTCTCACATAATGCCTAAAACAAAAGAATTCTGTGAAGCCACAAAGGCAGCCATCTTGGCACTGCTGGAAATTGGCATGAGTGAGAGACAGGTAGCGAAAAAACTGAAGATCTCCAAGACAGCCGTTCATTACAACAAAAAAAAACAAGCTGAACATGGCACTACCAAATTGCTACCTGGCCGTGGCATGAAACGTCTTTCTACCCCACGAGATGACCGTGCACTCATCCGTTCCTGTGTCAGGAATCGTCGTCAGCCCTCCAGGGACCTTATAAATGAGTGGGCACTGTCGAGAAATGTGACTTGTTCAGCAAGGACAGTTCGAAACCGACTTGTTGGAGCTGGTTTGAAGTCACACAGAGCACGCAAGGAGACCTTCATCAAAGAAAGGCAGAGGGAGAGCCGGTTACTCTTTGCTCGAGAGCACAAGGATTGGACTGTTGATGATTGGGCTAAGGTTCTCTTCAGTGATGAATCAATTTTGAATTGATGCCACTCCAGCCAACTTACTGGTTAGGAGGAAGCCTGGAGAAGCTTACAACCCAGACTGTCTTGCCCCTACAGTAAAACATGGGGGTGGATCAGTCATGATCTGGGGTTGTTTCAGTCTGAGTGGAACAGGGCAAATGCAATTGTGTGAAGGCCGAATGAACCAGGTCATGTACAGGACTACCCTTGAAAACAGTCTTCTTCCATCAGCTGGAAAACTCTTTCCTGCCTCGAATGACTGGATTTTCCAACAAGACAATGCCCCTTGCCACACGGCAAGGTCAGTTAAAGCCTGGATGGAGAACCACAACATTCGCACCATGCCTTGGCCTGTTCAATCACCAGATCTTAATCCAATTGAAAACCTGTGGAAAATCATCAAACTCAAAATGGAGAACCACAAGACCAAAAACAAAGAAAATTTGTTTGAATTTGTTCAACATGAATGGGCTGCTGTGACAGCAGAACAATGTCAGAAGCTGGTGGAGAGCATGCCAAGACGCATGGCTGCAGTCATCAAAAACAATGGTTATGCAATCAAGTATTAACTCTTGTGTGTATCATGTGTTTAAAGCAAACAGAAAAGAAAACATGGAATGCTTAAAAGTAGTGTTTTTGGCGGTACAATGCCATAGCTATTGATGTAAGAATTTAAGTAATTTTGGTTATTATCAAGAAAACCATGGAAAATGAATAGTTCTTAGTTCTTAAATTAAACTCTCATGAGCTATTTTTGTTGTTATCATTATAATTGTCCAAGCAAATGTACCTTTAGTTGAGCCAGGCATTAAAATTACCAAGAAATTGAAGAAAACAAGGGTGGTCTAATAATTTTTTCCATGACTGTATATGCTTCCCCTTGGTGATATCATGAGGAAATACTCTGTTAATTTTCACTGTTACGCTGATGATACACAGCTCTATGTATCACTGAAGCCAGGTGAGACAAACCACTTAGATGCCTGTTTAAAGGACATCAGAACCTGGATGGCCAGAAATTTTCTTCTTCTTAACTCAGACAAGACAGAGATTATTGTGCTGGGCCCTCGACACCTTAGAGAATCCTTTTCTAGTGATTTAACTGCCATAGATGGCATTAGCCTGGCACCAAGCTCAACTGTTAGAAATCTAGGAGTGCTATTTGATCAGGATTTATCCTTTAACATTCACATAAAGCAAATTTCAAAAACAGCCTTTTTTCATCTTCGTAGCATCGCTAAAATCAGGCCTATCCTGTCCCAGAGCGATGCTGAAAAGCTAGTCCATGCTTTTGTTACCTCTAGACTGGACTATTGTAATTCTCTGCTTTCAGGCTGTCCCAGCAAGTCACTTAAGACGCTTCAGCAGGTCCAAAATGCTGCAGCACGTGTACTGACTAGAACTAGGAGAAGAGACCACATTACTCCTGTATTAGCTTCTCTGCATTGGCTTCCCATTAAATATAGAATAGAATTCAAGATTCTTCTCCTCATTTATAAAGCTCTCAGTGGACAGGCACCAGTCTATCTTAAAGAGCTTGTAGTACAACCCCTCTAGAACATTGCGCTCCCAAAATGCTGGCCTACTTGTGGTACCATCAATTGCCAAAAGTAGTATGGGAGGTAGAGCCTTCAGTTATCAGGCTCCTCTTCTCTGGAACAATTTACCAACCACAGTTCGGGAGTCTGACGCTCTCTCTACCTTTAAGGTTAGATTTAAAACTTTCCTCTTTGATAAAGCTTTCAGTTAGGGACCAGCTCATAGTTTATAAATTAGTTCATAATTTAGACTCATAGTTTAGATGTAATAGGCCTAGACTGCCGGAGGGGGGGGATCTGGCACATTGGGCTCTATCACTCTCTCTCTCTCTCTCTCTCTCTCTCTTTTTGCCTTTTGTTTTTTTGCTTGTACTGCTCTGGCTCTTGTCTTGTAGGTGGCCTGGAATCCTTGGTGGAGACTGTCTGTTGCTGTGGAGTCACAAAGCCTCAAAACTACAATTATAAACATGACACATAGTTGGCCATTTTATTAGGAACACTCCATTCCCATTATCATTATAGCTGTTCATGTAGATATTAGCATGATCTCCATATCCATGATCAATACATCGACAGTATCTATATTTTATTACCACATAGTCATGAAGTTCCTCTGAAAATGGGATGTCACATCTCAAGAGGCCTTTAACACATTTACATTTAATGGATACAAATATGGTTGGGATGCACTTGTGGTCTGGGCACCCATGAGTTCGTCACTACCATAAATTCTTAATTTCAGTAAGAATATCTAAGATTATACTTCTATAAAATGATCACCACAACCATTCAGACATGAGGACCCTCCTGAAAATGAGATGTAGCATCTCAAGAGGTTAACCTCTAATAAATCAGACGACAGGTCTATGGTTCATGGATCTGTCCCTAACTTTAGTTCCTACTTTAGTCCACTTGTCTCCTCTTACCTCCCTTCCTTCACCCTCACACCAACACAGCATGGTGTGGATTTGCTGTTCATCATGAGACTGGGATCCACATTCAAGATTTCCTGCTGCTTAACAGAAGGTTTTTTCTTGAGCCATGATGGAGGGATCCATGATTGGCTATATGGATTCATGTTGGTGTTGGATGTATATATTTGTATATATATGTATATGTGTATCTTTATATGTATATGTGTATCTATGCATATATGTGTATCCATAAAATGAAGAGCTTTATGCTCTATTGTAAAGTGTGTTGAGATAACACTTGTTATGAATTGGCACTATACAAATAAAGATTGATTGATTGTGTGTGTGTGTGTGTGTGTGTGTGTGTGTGTGTGTCTGTGTCTGTGTCTGTGTCTGTGTCTGTGTCTGTGTCTGTGTGTGTGTGTGTGTGTGTGTGTGTGTGTCCAGCTCTGTGCCACGGCCTTATGGGGTTCCACAGGGATCGACTTTAGGGTCCCTACTCTTTTTCTTTGTATTTCTTGCCCCTGGGCTCCATCCTGAGGGAGCATGGCATCTCCTTCCACTGTTGGCTTTGAATTTCTTAAATTTTGATGAAAGAAAAACAGAGGTGGCGGTGTTTTGTCCCAGTGGCCCCTGTGAACCCCTCCTTTAGACTTGGGTCCTCTATCAGAGTATTTGAGGCCTGTGGTCTTAAAATTGGGTTTTAAGATGGACAGTGATTTTAAACTGGATCAGAACATTAGTTCAGTGGTTAAGTCCAGCTTCTTCCACATTATCATCTCAGCTGGATTACTTTGATGTACTTTATTTTGGAGTCAGCCCGTCCTGCTCCTAAATTGTGGAATGAGCTTCCACTCTTCATTAGACAAACCTCCTCACTGTCCATTTTTAAAACTCGCCTTAAAACTTGTTTTTATTCCTCGGCTTTTATCCCAACATGAGGCTCCTGTTTTAGTGTTTCATAGTTTGTTCTAAGTTACTTGTTTTATTGTTTTTAAATTGTTTTAAAACAATTTAACAACTCTTTTAGTGTCTATACTTTTCATTTTGTCCATTGTTTTAAATTGTTTTATGTCTTGATTATTCATGTACAGCACTTTATCTCAGCTGTGGCTGTTTTTAAAGTGCTTTATAAATTTAGTTCAGTTGAGTTGTTGTTGTTATTATTAGTAGTAGTAGTATCATCATTACTATTATTGTAGTCATCAGTACTGTTATGGCTGTTGTTGTTTCATCATTATTGTTATTGTTATTGTTATTATTGTTTTGCTCTTGTTGTCTTTATCATTTTTGTTATTCTTAATATTATTAATATTATGATGATTTGTATATGCCCAATAGTTAGTCTTTACACATGACACAATCTCATAAAGGATTAATTATTAACAAGTTTAAACTCAGATAAGCATGTTTCATAAGGATGTAGTAAAGTCTGATGGTGCACCATCTTAATCTCTTATTGTTGTTAAGGACATTTAGTGACTGATGATGGAGACCAGGAGAACTTTGGACTCATGACAGCTGTGTTTTATTGATTTATTCAGCCACACTATCACAGCGTTCTGATTAAAGGAGGTTTTATTTATTTATTGTGACAGAATGTGTCAGGATTAAATCCTGATTATTTCCTGGTTAAATCTTGAAAACATTTAAAAAGTGGGAATCCATTTTTCTATGTCCACCAAACTATTCCTACATCATTGACTGATTCACATGCTCAGTTCATGTGAAAAAAACAAGATGCTTTTTAAAAAGCTCATCTGAAACAGTTAAATAATATATTAACTAAATGCTGGAAGATTGAATGTCCTAGACCTTCAAAACTAAAACTTAATAATCAGAAGAATAAGATAACCTTTTGAGGCTTACTTATTGTGACATTTCATCTGTATCCATGTGGCTAATGTGAACACTAAATTAGAATTAAACTTGAGCTGGTCTAAAGGAGAGATTTTAAAAACCCGTCTCCTATTAAATAAACACTTAAAGGTCTAAAAGGATGGATTTTATTTTTCTTCTCCTGAAACCTTTTTTCATTTATATTGATATCTTGCGTGTGTATATATATATATATGTATACATACATATATATATATATATATATATATATATATATATATATATATATATATATATATATATATATATATATATATATATATATATATATATATATATATATATATATATATATATATATATATATATACACACACACATATATATATATATATATATATATATATATATATATGATATATATATATGTATATATATATATATATATATATACACACACACACACATATATATATATATACATATACATATATATATGTATATATATATATGTATAGAGATAGATAGATATAGATATATATAGATAGATAGATATAGATATACATATAGATATAGATATATATATACCTTTAATTTTTAAATTTTTCTGTATAGTAACCATAAACCAAATTAAGGTGACCACCTGATGAATTTCTGAATCTTACCATACACAGATCTGTCAGCAGGAGAGCAGATGAGAGTAAAGAAAAGCATCAGTAACGTCGAGGAAAACGCCATCACTCAGTCACTCTCTCTTCAGCAGGCTGAAGAGCGTCTGAAGAAGAAATCCAAAAACCGCCGATCAGTAAAACACATCCAAGTTCTGGTTGAGTAGCTCCTGTGAGCAGCTCTTTAGGCTGAGATCAAGTGAAGGATCCTGCAGGTGAGGAGAGCTTTCAGTAAACAATTTTATGACACACACACCTTTCCTGTGAGTGTGAACTGATGTGATCTCTGTTGACAATAAAGATGGAATTAACCAAAAGTCAGAGTTCAAAATGATAGACTGATGTACAAACTCATAATAGCTTTCAAAGCCTGCAGCCACTGCTCCCAAAAGATCATTTGTTATTTAAATATCAGAGATTTTAGATGATGAAGTTATGAATTTATGATAAAGCAAACAGGTGAGAGAGTGATTCATTAACATTCTTATCTGTATAAACTTTATGGTCCTGGCCGATGCAGCTTTACATTCCGGCCAACACCCTGAAGATCAGCGACTGCCTCTGCTCCTCTTATATCTGGTCAAAGGTAACTGCTTATCTGAGTATCTGCTTATATCCCAGCTGCAGTTTAATCATTCAGAGGGATTTCCTCACAGCAGGGCATCTGATGAAGGATCGTTATGAGGAAAAGATTCACTTTTCATTCAGCACCATGAATCCATATTTATATCATAATGAAACTTATGAAACGTTCACCACCATCTGTACAGCTCCTTCACTGCACCCTCTGTATGTTTGTAGTTTGGTTGTGTTTCTGTGCATTTTTATACCTATTGTTTAATTTGTATATTTTTTATACATCCCCAAGCCAATTTTGCACAATTTTCTACCTATTTTTATAACTTATTTTATTCCTCCTTACTTTTGTTTTGATTCTAATCATATGTTGATTATTTTTGCACCAGTTTATTACGTCAAATTCCTTGTATGTGCAAAAAAACTTGGCAATAAATACAATTCTGATTCTGATTTTGATCAGAAACGTGTCAGCAGATACATCTTCAGTCTGAAAAAGAGGAATAAAAACAGAGTCGGTTGGTCTGAGGTCACATTCCTGTTTTCCAACTTAAAAAACAGATCTCTGAGAGGTGAAGGCTGGACCAACGTAGCACAGGCTAAATAAGTAAAGAGTGTGAACATCCTAAGCTGACATGTCTGACAGCTTCATATTGGAAAATATTCAATAATCTGGGAGGAGCTGTTTAAAATATTTTTCGAGGCAGAACCTTCAAAAACAACAGCAGCTTGTGATTGGACAATCGTTCGGCTCATCACACTCATCACAGACCAATCCACATTAAGCAGCACTGCTATGATGTAGCATATGTTAACAACTAAATGTAGCAGCTAACAGCTAACCATTAGCTGCTACACCTAATGCCTTACAAGAGCAAACAACAGCTAATGATTGTTAGCAGTAGTGGCTTACTGTTGTTAGCCGCTACGGCTAAGGACTTACAGCTAACAGCTGTTACCTGTTGTTTGCCCTTGTTAGCCGTTAGCCTTAGCGGCCAATGGCGGTTAGCTTTACTAACCCTTAAGACTATTGTTTCACATTAAATTATACCACACAGATGTATCATTATACACTTATATGTGACATGAACCCCGTTAAAGACAATCCCCATGTATCACTAAGTAACCATGGTTACCATGGGCTAACCAGCATTAGCTGCCCTTATTTGTACAATAGGAAATGACTAACTTCCTGTCAAGTCACTTCCTGTTTTTTTCGCGTCTGCTGCTCCCGCCGCTCTTCCCTGATTGGGCCGTTAAGCTTTTAGCCGAGTGAAACCATTTGACAATGAAGGCTGACAACGATGGAGATGTATGATTTCAGAATCAGGCAGATCCATCTGCTCTGTAAGGCTATGAACGTCCCGCTTACACAGAAAGATAACAGGGTAAAGAAAGTCAAGTAAACCCCTGCCAACACCAGGAGAGGCAGGGTGCATCCTGGACTGGTTAACAACCAATCACATGGCTGATGTAACCAGTACGCAGGTTAAGTGATAGCTCTGAGTATTAGCATGAAGCTACGATTTGGGACTAGACCTACAGAAGACAGGTTCGACTCTTGGAGGTAGAGGTACAATAAAGACACAGAAACAGTTCTTTAAATGCAGTTGGTACCATATATTGATTAGTGATAATAATTACAGTGAACCCCACTATTTACAATCTGCAGACAAAACATAACAAAATTGTAGTGCACAAAAATATCAGATGCATCAAAAAATTCAAATGTTGTCAGTCCCAGCTGTAATTCATCAGGCATTAAATCCACACAGATTATTTTCCTCACACAGGCTCATAGAAGGAGTTCATAAAAGGCACGATGATTTGGAACAGTTCATTGAATATGCCACAAAGGCAGAGTCCAAGTTCATATATGAGGTCTTTAAAGTGCGAGTGCATATGAGAGAGTGTCAAAGAAGGTGAGGGGGGAACAAGGCTGCCAGAGCCTCCTACCAGACCAGGAGAGGCCTTTAACTGGGATTTCTCGGCTCCAAACACTGTCTTAGCTCGCCATCAATTGGATCAGCGTCCTCACAGGCTCCCTGGCCTACACAATGTAAACAGGACCATTATTTAAATTACTTATTCAATAAATTATATCCAGTGTTCACAACAATTAAATCAGTGCTTCATGAGCAAAAATACCATTTCATCACAGTGCATCAGGTTTAAATACCTATATAGACATACAACACATGTAAATGTCACTCATTTCTGAATAAACATATCATATTCCCAAAATAATTTAATTCATTTCACACATTCAATGACTATGCTGTAGTTGAACATTTATTTCATGTGACCCATTATCATGAATTAAGAACTAGCGTTAGCATTTAAAAGCTAGATGTGACGTAGCTGGTCCATATACATGCATTGTCCAATGCTAATGCTAACGCTAACAACAATCAAACAAACTCAACAATTCAAGCATAAATCCGACACATCACACGAACAACTCATCCCTCCCCGACGTTGGTTGATGTCTAAAGAGTTGAATAATTTAACAGAGGCATTAAGAGTGATATACACGAGGATTTGCAAGTGAAAAGTGCAATTGTTTGTAGCAACCAACCTGTAGCAGCTGCTCCGCGTGCCTCCCCTCACCTTCTGAATGAGAGACATCACGGACCGCTTGTAACAGGCGCTACGAGCGCAATGATTGGTACGTGGTGCATGATGACGTTACGCTACGTGCGTGAGGACGTTACGCTACGTGCCAGGAAGTTGGTCATAAAGGACCTGACGGACTGAATAAATAAATTTCAAACCCAGTTACACTGACCACATCCTGACTATCAGATCCAATGTGTAGAACTCCCCAAGGCTACTTCCTGGGACCCCTTCTGTTTCATGTCAGGGTCAGAATCTATGCACAATCTATGTATGATTATGGCCCGACCCCACAGACGGAGGCCACAGACAACCACAGCTTGGTCTGGGACATCACATGAGTCCACGACAGAAAGTCCAGCAGGTTGGATTTTGACCTCCTATGATCTGTACCTCCACATCAGAGATATCGACCAATGAGAGCACAGAGAGCTCTGCATGTGCGACAATGTAAACAAACCGAGGTTGATAACATCTCATTCAACAGCATGTCTGGAGACACAAACCAAAGTCCTGTCCTTCAACACTGTCTGTTTGTCTTCAGTGCTGCTCCTCCTTCTTGGGTCTATGACGAGAGCTACGCTATGAAATAAAGTGCTAAAAGTGACGTTAAGTTCAACAATCTGGCAGCAGGACAGGGGAAAACATGGGAGTTAAATACATGAGGTGATTGGAGGTGATCAGACACAGCTGTGGAAGAACAGTCAGGGATCAGGTGAGATGATGCCAGACAGGAAACAAACTGGATTCATTTGAAAGAGACAAGTCTTTTCCCCCTGATGAGAGGGTTCAGTGTGGTTTAGCTAATCTTCATCAGCCACATCAGAGGCCCTGACAGCTCTGGATGCTGAAAAGATGTCTGACAGGATGGAAAGGGATTAAATGGTTTTATCTTGAGGAAGTTTGAGTTTGGGACTAATTTTGTTCCTTGGGTTAGGCTTTTATATTAGCTCCACAGGCTTGTGTCAGGACCAACAGCATCAATTCTGAAGGTTAGAATAAGATCTGAATAACCCAGCAGGTCTGTCCACTAAGCCCACTCCTGTTTGCCCTCTTATGATGGAGCTGTTGTCTGTTGCCTTAAAATCTCATCCTGATGTTTCTGGTAGACATTGGTATGAAGTCAAAGGTCTCTCTGTATGCAGATGATATGTTATTTAAATCTAACTTTAGCCTGCTCTGTCCCAGCAGCTCTTCACTTCTTGAATCCTTTGGTAAGATTTCAGGGTTTAAGCTCATTTTAAATTAAAGTGACATTTTTTTGCTGTTATTAAGAAGGCAACGCTGTATCCACTGAAAACTCTTCCATTTAAGATTTCTAAATCCAGCTTTGTTTATCTTGGTGTGCATGGAGCTGACACAACAACAAATCTTTTTATGGCTTTGTTTACTCTGGTAAAACTACACTTTGAATGATTGACCCTGTTTTATCTATTCATTGCAGCCAGAGTCAATGCAGTTAAAGATCCCATATTATGCTCCTTTTCTGCAGTGTAATATTGATCTTTGATGTCTTCATGAAGCCTCAGTAGCATGCTTTGGTCTAAAAACCCAATAAAACAAGCACAGCAGCTTTGTTTCCAGGCTCTCACGGCCCCTCCGTTCAGAAAGGTCTGATTTTGGGGGCGTAACCTTCATATGTTAATGAGCCACCACTGACACCGCCATGTCGGCGCAGCGTGCATGCGTGTAACCATGATGACGGAGCCCAGTGTAAGAGATGAGCATGGCTGCAGGACTTTATGTTTTAACCGAGTCAGAACCTGAATATTAATTGGAACCAGGAGAGAGTCGTGCACCGAGGATAAACCAGGATGTTTCTCAGTGGTCTGTAGATAAAATTTGTTTCTTCAGTGCTAATATGTAGACGAATTAAAGTTGTTCTGCCATTCCTTCCCCCTTCCCCCTCTATTTGTTGTTGTGGATGTTGAAATCTGTGGCTGTTAGCAGACATGCAGTGCTTAGACTGGCGTGAAATAGTCTAGTAACGAGTAATGTAGAGTGAGCGGGTTACTACGGAGACTACAGGATTAGCTAAAACCCCGACGTGAAATAACTTTCGCCCCGAAGTAACACTGAAGGGGCCGTTGCTACTGATAGTGAAATAAGACAGAGAGAGGGGGTCTTCTCTGTTGTTGTGATGTGTAAATAATGTCTGGGCTCTTCAGGGCCGATCAGAGCAAGAGTCTGTTTTACAGAAATAACATTAGTAATGTGACTGACCCATCAGAACACAGCATTTAATAGAGCCACAGTCTTTAGTGACAGTAACAGTAACTGAGAAGGTTTATTAGCTGTAACTGTGAGCAGCCAGCAGTTTTCTGTGAACCTTATTTTAAAAGGTTATTTTCTTTTCTATATGCCACACAGTAGCTGTCTTAAAAACCTCTTCACTTGCATTATTGTATGTTATGACAGCTCTGTGTATATTCTTAAACAATAACAGGACATGATTATCTAGAACATTTCCTTTATGTAAATGTTCTACTGAGCATCCTGTTTTCACTCTTCTCCTGCAGAGGTGCTCCTGTGACAATTGTGTGAAAATGTCTGTACATTACCTTTCCTGTACTGTCACTAACTTACCTGTTTTAATTAAGTAGGTTAGAGGAAAACTGCAGAAACTCTCAGTCCACCATCCTGGACTCTGACCTCTATGCCTGAGTGTGTTTTTCACTACAACATGTATTCTATATTTATAGAGCAGACTATGAGCCTTTACATCTAAGAGGAGTAATGCATAAGTATTTGGATATAAACACTTCCATGACTGTTGAACAAAAACAGTAAAGATTAAAAGAACTGTTTCCTCCATCTATTTTTTTTTCTTTCTTGGTATTTAATTATTAACATTACATGTAACATATGGAAAACTGAAAACACACAAAACAGTTCATGTAGACTTTTTATTGTGAAAGATATTTTGACATATAAAAACACCAAATGTACCTGCTGGTACTCTAGACATTTTTACATAAAGGAGGTAAAAAAAAGACATGAAAAAAGAAAAGGAATTTTTAAACACAAGCCATGGAACCATATTGATAAAAATATGAACATATAGATAAAAACACCTATGACAGTAATTTTCATTGCTGACATAATCTTGTCATGTCCAGCCCTTACAGATGCCTGGCCTACAGAGCCTTTGTGAGCTGATGCTGCCTGTGTTGTACTGCAGAGTTTCCTGATGCAGAAGACCAGTATGAGAGGGTCAGCGCTTCCTGGTATTTGGAAAAGGAGCATGTGGTCTGGTATTTTCTGCAGCTCCTTCAGGTGTGGAGCAGGGTCCTGAAAAACCTTCTCAAAGACAAGGTCCAACAGTGCATCTGCATGATCTGAAATACAAGACACAAAAATATATGTTTACAAGAAATGAACCAAAACACCTCACTGCAGTGTTGTCATTTTTTTTTCATAGTCTTTTATTGTCACAATATCCTAATTGATTATATATTCTCAATTCCATTTTGATAACATTTTTATTCCAGTTTCCTTTATCTTTTCCTTTCCATGCTATGCCTACTTGCCATGTTGTTAAATGTGTTGATTTTAATAAAGAATTGTTTAACTTACTGAAAGCTGGCTCTGCTCTCACTGGCTTTGCTGTACATCCTTCCTCCTTGGATTTTGAGAAGCTGACTGTAACCAGCGGTTCACCATCAGAAGATGCTGCCTGAGGTCGACCAGCATAGACACAAGAAAGAAAAATATTTAACCTGTTAGTGCATGAAAACACAAATAATAGCCATGCATTTTTACCTCTTTTGTTGATAAAATGTTTATTTCATGTTGTACTAAAATCTAAATAAATTACATGAGATGTTACACATAGTTGTTACTCATTAGATACATTAGGTATTTCTGGCAACTGATAATTCAGCTGAGGACCTTTATATTTATCATTTATCTGACTGTTTTCATTTGGGTTTTTTGGTGATATTTTTTGATCATTTTGATCAGACACATGTATCAAAAATATGTCTCAAATAAGAGTCAACAGGCTTTCAGGGGTTAATGGGTTTTTACTTACAAATGTCTCATTGTGTGATGCATTATAAAATGTCTATGCCTATATATTGTTAGTAAATAAAACAGGAGGATAACTAAATCACTATCTTATTGCCCCCCTCAGTTTTTCGTAAATCACTGACGTGTTAGTAATTCTAACTTATCCTCATATTCACACAGCTCGTATGACAGCGTTCCCTGGGCATTTCTGAGTGTTTAAACTCACAGAAATCTGATTAAATTAGTTTGGTGATAACAAAAGAGGCCAGAAAACCCAGTGATCACATCTGCAGATACACTGATCTGAGCCGACGTTAGCGTAGTTACACTTTCCCTGTTGTTATCAATATTTACATGATCTGCTGCAAAACACAGAGAGACACAGCCTTCACTGATCGTTTCCCTCGTCCACAGTTTAGACACAAAATGAGTTTTGATACCTTCTAAGATAATTTATTGATTACACTGCCTCAGAGAGAGCAGCAGGTCTCTACTCAGACCGCTGTACATCTCACAGCAGCCAGCAAAGTAATAGACAACAGACTAATATTATGGCCCAGAAAAGACACAACATAGTTAGAAAACAGCAAAGCTCGTTTATTGTAACATTACAGGCTAAAACAACAGGCTAACCGCAGCTAAACTTAGCATCCTGAAGCTAACACAGAGGAATAGCTCTTACATCTGCTCCTCTTCCCTCTGCTGTTAGCAGCACGTAGCAATTAGCAAAATAACAGCACACAGCATTTGGAATACTCACATTTCCAGGGTCTGAGGTTTTTTGACCGATGGTTGGCACTGATCCTGGATTCAGGAACAGTCTATCTGCTAGCCCTTTGTTGTATTGTCCGAAGTTTGCAAAGCAGTCAGCCGAGAAGTGACCAGCACACATGCACTTTTTTACTTGTGTCTTGCTGGCACATTTCCTTGATAAATGAACTCCAGCCACTTAGTCTTTAGGTCTTTCGAGATGGGAAGCTTGTTCATGGAAGTATGTGGCTGTTTACAGCCAACAACACTGCAGTAGCTCTTCAACTTGGGCACTCACTGCCGGTAAAACCATCATGGCTGCTCTTCACACAGAAATCTCTCCAGCAAAGGGGAGGGGGGTGGGGGTGTCTGCTCCGGTGGACCAATCAGGTCAGACAAAAAGGGTCCAGGGTGACATCAGCTACCGTCCAAATTCAAAACAGCTCGTCGAAGGTCAGGATTTTACACTCACAAGCACTACTAAATACAGGTTTTGTCATTGAATAACACATTTTGTGGGCTTAGAGGAAAGCCACAGACCCAAAAATTTCACTAAAAGAATTGATAAAGTGGTTTTTGCATAATAAGGGCCCTTTAAGAAGAATATTTTACATGATTTTTGCATTTTTTCCAGTGTCACTGGTTCAGTGACATTTGAAGCTCTATTATTTCTTTTCCTCACTCGTCTGTCATCAAAGACACTTAGGAGGTAGATTTAAGTGAATCAGTTATTAATGAACTTTGGGAGGAGATTCTGAAGACTGTACAGAAGGCTATAGTTTCAGATTGCATTTGGCTGTTCTATATAAATGTTTTTTGTTTTATATCACTATTGTGAATGACTTGTAGTTATGTTTGAAAAATAATAGATAAAACAGAGAAAAAAGCAAAAACAAAGAGCTAAAATATGCAGATGACTCAGGACTTTGTCTGTGCCACCAGGCAGGAGTGGGAGAAAGTCATAGTTTTGCAAGTTTCAAGTAAGTCTCAAGTCTTTAAACCCAAGTCTCAAGTCAAGTCACAAGTAAAGATGTGCAAGTCCAAGTCGAGTCTAATTTCTTGGAGCAGCGCAGGGGGCGCAAGCCTGGCGCACCCCGCGCAGTGTTAATTTCGTCCGGCGCACCGCCGTGGACTGCAAATTTGACAATTTGGTAGACCGTCTGCGCAGAGGTGGGTGTGACAGCGTACCAAGGGGAGGTGACGGCGCACCAGGGGGAGGTGTCGGCAGATTCATGTTGGCACAGTGACAATTTCGTGCCAAAAACAGTGCAGAAAGTGCGCTGAAAGCTTGCCAGCTGCAACCTGGTCTAACCTCGGCGCAAGGCGGAGCGCACCCTGCACAGCTGTAATTTGGTGACAAGCGCACATCTGCACACGCCTCAGAGGCAGGTTTCCAGAGTGTCAGGCACATTTTAATGCAATAAACAATCACAGCAATCTCTATTTAATGTAACCGTCTGAACCAGCATATACATTTGTATCAAAATTAATTGTCCCGTCACATCTGATGACGGATTAAAGCCGTTTGTCATAATGGAAACTTAACCTGACGGCAGCTGGAAGTTTGATGCACATCTTACAAGTCAACAATAAACAGCCTTAACATCTGATACTGAGTATATATCTGGCTTCTCTCATTTCATTAAATTCAAAGTAAAAGAGGGAGAAAAAGGACGAAGAAAAAAGAGAGGAAATAAATGTATGTCACTCAGGATTTACCCGTGATTTCCCATATTCCTCTATTTTAGTCTTTATTTTTAACGTGATCTAAAAAGATGGAGAACGTTATTGCAAGGAGGATGAGGAGGAGACACCGGGAGAGTATACAGTATATCACTAAAGGCTCTGCTATTTGGCGATGACAAACCAGGAGTGCAGGTGGATCACAAGTATTATGAATGGATAAGCCGGCGGGTGTGAAACTGTCTCTTATTTTTTTTTACTCCTATTAATGACAAAGGAAAAGATTACATCTGTCCTGGGAGCTGGCCCACACGGTGACCCGCCCCGCTGTCCATTCTCCTGCTGAAGTGACAGCGGCTCTGACCATCTCCCCTGCTGGGTCTTTCCAGCACACTGTGCCTGCTGTGGCGGGGATCATTCAGACCAATCCAGACGCTGCGCCTTGGCCGCAGCGCATTTAAAGGCGAGGAGAGGCAGTCATTTGATTGGTGAAGACAGCGATTGGCTGTGTTAAACCCATTCACGCCTCCATCTCCTCCTCTGTCGATATGCGCTGAGGAGGCGTGGATGCGATGGTCTGCGCTGGTCTGCGTCTCGAGTTCGCCTCTCTTGGCACTGCAGGAAACTTGCAAAGTGTGCTGGTCACACCCTACCTGCAGGGCGAAGGCTGGCGCAGGGCAGGTGCGCCTGCACTTGCGCCTGGTCTACAAAATTAGAGCCCATAGGCTTAAAATTTTCAAGTCCTTCGAAGTCATAAGCACCGTTGACCAAATAAAAAACCCCAATAAAAACCAGAACAATTTCGTCCCTTATAAAAAACAACTAGGGCAGTCAGGGCAGGACATGAAAACAGGACACTTGGTCACCCTGGGCCTTAAATTTACAATTACTTTCAGCTAACGTCAGTCTCAGTTTTTAGCCACAGCGAGTTTACGAGTGATTTCGTTTTTGTATATAACAGATGCTAAGCTAAAGTTACCCAAAAAGATCTTACAACAGGTACCAGACCAACTTACCTCTCATTGTGCAGCTTCAGGTGTCGAACAAAGTACGACATCGTCGCCTCTCCATCTGTTATTCTGACGCTGCAGGTTTTGCAAACGGCAAATTGCTTTTTGTTTATGACATCGTAAGTTGGTGAATGCAAATTAAATTATCCTCAGTAGCATGGTTTAGCATCTCTGGGTTGTTCCTGCACTCCTGCAGTCTTATGCTCAGTGAAGTAACTGTAATCCACACCCTCTTTGTTTGTTCTTCTAAACTCTAATTGCATGTCAATAGATGCGTTCGACGGGGCAGATACTGTGGGAAAAATACTGTCTTGCTGGAAATGACAAAAATCAGTCACTTAGTGGAAAACTTTGAATGGGAGCACATTTTATTCAACAGTCTTACTGGACATTTAAAGTGTTTTCAAGTCATTAGACTAAAGTCAGAGTCAAGTCCCGAGTCATTGATGTCAAAGTCCAAGTCGAGTTGCAAATCTTTGATGATATTGTCAAGTCGAGTCCAGAGTTATCAAAATTGTGACTTGAGTCTGACTCCAGTCTAAGTCAAATGACTCGAGTCCACACCTCTGCCACCAGGTCACCATGGTCCCATACAGGCCCTGGGTAAATGTGACATCAGTGCCTGGATGTGCAGTGATGATCTCATGGACAAACCCGAGGTTGAGGACCAGAAGAAGAGCGTTTGAAGCATTCCCCATGTTACAGAAAAATCTGTGACCCGTCTAAATTTGTAAGGGGCGGTGTTTCAGTGCCATGTGATAGTCCCATATACTTCCCCCAACTCTTCACAAAGAGTTTCCTTCCCCTCCACTCTGTTTGGGCACCACATTTCCATTTTGGCCCATGTTTTTGTTGACTCCGGTGCAGATGACAATTTCATAAATGAAGGATTTGTTAAAAGTCAAAACATCCTTTTGGAACCCTTCTAAGAATCTAAGAGAGTTGATAAACTTGATGAACGTCTCATCACCTCTGTCACTCAACGAACCACCGCGTTAACTCTCCTGCTCTCAGGTAACCACAGAGAGCAGATTATTTTCATTGTTATTCCCTCACCTTTCTCTCTATTAAATTCTTGGCCTTCCCTGGCTCAGATTACACAGCCCTCATAGAGATTGGAACAATTTATCGACCAATTTATTGGAGCACAGATTGTTGCTCTCCTTGTCTCCAGTTTGCTTCACTTGAACCTAAGACCCCCAGCAGCAGTCTCTCTCCTCCTGACCTGTCCATTGTACCCCAGACTTATCATGACCTAGTCCCAGTGTTCAATGAGGAGTTGGCACATTCCCTAACACCTCATCGCCCATATGACTGCACCGTCAATCTCCTCCCTGGTGCTCCTCTCCCTTCTACAATTTGTCATGCACCTTAAAAGAAGCCATGGAGGCAAACATCAATAAGTCCTTGGCAGCTGGCCTCATCCATCTCTCTTCATCTCCCTCAGCACAGGATTTTTCTTCATCAAAAAGAAGGAGCTCCTGCCGCTGTGACCGAACTCCTGTGAGACCGAGCATGATCCAAAATGACAGTCTGCTGCTAGACCAGCCTCTTCCTTTTTTCTCACTTAACCTTTTCCTCTTGTATCATTTGCTCTACTACTTCTGATACTCATTAATACACTATATTACCAAAAGTATTTGCTCACCTGCCGTGACTCACATATGAATTTAAGTGCCATCCCATTCCTAACCCATAGGGTTCAATATGACGTCGGTCCACCTTTTGCAGCTATAACAGCTTCAACTCTTCTGGGAAGGCTGTCCACAAGGTTTAGGAGTGTTTATGGGAATTTTTGACCATTACTCCAAAAGCGCATTGGTGAGGTCACACACTGATGTTGGTCGAGAAGGCCTGGCTCTCAGTCTCTGCTCTAATTCATCCCAAAGGTGTTCTGTTGGGTTCAGGTCAGGACTCTGTGCAGGCCAGTCAAGTTCATCCAGCCCAGACTCTGTCCTCCATGTCTTTATGGACCTGCTTTGTGCACTGGTGCACAGTCATGTTGGAAGAGGAAGGGGCCAGCTCCAAACTGTTCCCACAAAGTTGGAGCATGGAATTGTCCAAAATGTCTTGGTGTGCTGAAGCATTCAGAGTTCCTTTGACTGGAACTAAGGGGCCAAGCCCAGCTCCTGAAAAACACCCCCACACCATAATCCCCCCTCCACTAAACTTTACACTTGGCACAATGCAGTCCCACAAGTATGGTTCTCCTGGCAACCACCAAACCCAGACTCGTCCATTAGATTGTCAGATGGAAAAGCGTGATTCATCACTCCAGAGAACATGTCTCCACTGCTCTAGAGTCCAGTGGCGGAGTGCTTTACATCACTGCATCGACGCTTTGCATTGCACTCGGTGATGTATGGCTTGGATGCAGCTGCTCGGCCATGGAAACCCATCCATGAAGCTCTCTGCACTGTTCTTGAGCTAATCTGAAGGCCACATGAAGTTTGGAGGTCTGTAGCGATTGACTCTGCAGAAAGTTGGCGACCTCTTCTGACGATGCATCTCAGCATCTGCTGACCCCGCTCCGTCAGTTTACGTGGCCTACCACTTCGTGACTGAGTTGCTGCGGTTCCCAAACTCTTCCATTTTCTTATATTAAAGCTGAGAGTTGACTGTGGAATATTTAGGAGCAAGGAAATGTCACGACTGGATTTGTTGCTCAGGTGGCATCCTATCACAGTTCCACGCTGGAATTCGCTGAGCTCCTGAGAGCGACCCATTCTTTTACTAATGTTTGTAAAAGTGGTCTGCATGCCTAAGTGATGATTTTATACACCTGTGGCCAGGCCAAGTAATTAGGACACCTGATTCTGATCATTTGGGTGGGTGAGCAAATGCTTTTGGTAATATAATGTACGTACATCGACTCTTCATCAGCTTGAGGATTTTATACAGGAACACTACGACAGATTCTGCACCATGAGTCACTGACAAAAATTAAAAAAAACCTGCACTAAGGACTCACTTGCTTCATCTTCCAACTCTTCTCCAGTCACAGCACCACAAACACATTGCTGTACAGAAGCAGGTGAAATTGACAGTCATGCTACGTTTACACAGACACTCCTGACTTAAAGACGGAAAGATTTTTCCTTTTCTGCGTTCAGACAATGATGCTGGAGACGTATGGACCCACTGTAGTATCATGCTTGTTCTGTAGATGGCGGCGTAGGTCTGCAGAGAGGCAGCGCTGCTACAATACACATATGAAGAAGAAAAACTTTTCACAAACAACAACGGCAAACAGACTCACAGAGACACAGGAGTTTCTTTTCTGGACAACAAGTCAGTCAGGACAACAAATCTGTGTGGATAGTTTCGACTGGATAACAAACCGAGCACGGTAAGAGGCTCACATGTTACTTGGCACTGTGCATGCGGTGACCTCTGTGTTTCACCCTGAAACTTTCCGATACGGGTTAACAAGGAGCTGCATGGAGAGCTTTTGGAAAACTTTCCACCCTGGAGCCCGTTTTAAAAAGTTACAGTTTTTAACGGGTTTCAGTGTAAACGCAAGGCCAAAACGCAATGAAAACTTACCGGATCTGACTGTTTTCGGCGCCGTGTAAACGCAGCCTAAATCTGCCACCTTGGATGCCAGAATCTCCATTCTCGAGGCTCTCCACCAGGAATTCCAGGACCCCCGCCACAGCTTGTATTTCACCCAGAGTCAGATCAAACAAATCACACAGGAGAATAAATCACTGC
Source organism: Scarus forsteni (assembly GCA_036419115.1). NCBI lineage: Eukaryota > Metazoa > Chordata > Actinopteri > Labriformes > Labridae > Scarus > Scarus forsteni. The sequence continues at coordinate 1,735,785 of JAZDUH010000023.1, forward strand.
AACACTCCATTTCTACCATGGCCACAGAACTTGCTACAGTCACATCACATCTGGCAACTGTCACAACAGAAAACAAGCTTATGAAAGATACTTCCTGGACCTACAGTCCCACAGTATAAGAGACAACCTAAGAAGTTAGTCAAGTTAGTCAAGGACTTCATGCTTAGAGGCCTCAAACTTTCCCAGAACACTGTCAGTAACATCACTTTTCATCAAGTTCATCGCATGGGACAGAGGCATGTTGACGCCACCCGACACCGGCCCATCGTCGGCAAATTCAAAAACTTCAAACAAAAAGGGCTGGTATAGCAACAGGGCAGGCAGCTGAAAGGGACTGACTTTGGACTGAATGACCAGCATCCACCTGAAATCATCCGCAGATGGAAGATACCTCCATCTGAAAAAAGGTAAGAGAGCAGCCATTTCAGTCGACAAATTCTAAACTGATGGTCAATTGTTTAAGGGGACATCACCCCCTGGCTTTTCTGAATGTCAGACTTCTCCCTACTCTCACCTCCCCCCACTTTTCTCAGCTCATCTCTCCCCCTCACACTCTCTCTCTCTCTCTCCATATGTATATATATATATATATATATATATACATATATATATATATATATATGTATATATGTGTGTATATATATATATATATATATATATATATATATATATATATATATATATATATAACACTCAAACCCCCCCACTCCACCCCCACACTCTCTCTTCTGTGCCCTCCCTCTGACTGCCTCTTTCTCTCAGCTGAAACATAAAAACTCTACACCCCCCCTCTCTTTCTCTCTCTCTCTTTCAACCTATGTATGTGCGTTTATAAACAAAACATGGTCTATCATGTTTTTTGCACACTATACTCAGCAACCTGCACTGTCATGCTCTGTTGCTCGTTGTTTGTGTTTTAATTTGTGTTGTTACACATAGAATCATCACTTATATCACACAGTCATCAACACGCTCAACATGGCATCACTAACATTTTTAACCTGGAACATTGGAGGTATTGGCTCCTAGACAAAAAGAACCAAAATATTTAATCATCTAAATGATCTTAAAGCAAATATTTGCTTATTAAAGGAAACACAACTCTCAGATTCAGACCATGACAAATTAAAATCAACAAAGTTCTCTCACAGTTTCCCAGCTCCTTATAACTCCAAAGAGGTGTATGTATCTTGATCAATAAAAAAATCAATTTTTTTCCTTAACGCAGACCCTGCAGGACGGTTTATAATCATCAAAACATCAATCATTAACAAAAATCAATCAACAATAGTCTGGTAACAATGGCTATAATATCTATGGCCAAAACAATGAGGATCCTTCCTTCTTACATAACTTCTCTCATTCCTTATCAAATGTTTCCAACTGCAAAGAATTAATAGTATTCAATTTAACACAACTATTACCCCAACACTTGATAAATCTAATAGAAAAAAAAGTAATAAACTAATAATAAAAACTATCTGGCAGTCTACTAATGCCATAAAGCAGTTCATGAGTGATCTTGGTCTTGGTGAAAGCTGGCGACTACAGCACCCGTCCTCTAGAGAGTACTCATTCTACTCACCTGTTCACCATTCCTACTCACGCATTGACCTCTTTCTGACTAGCAACTCAATTATATCACAGACCTCCGGTTCAAAAATCCATTCAATTATAAATGACCATTCCCCAGTAACTTTCAGATGGAATCCTATTAACAAACCCAAATGCACCACTAAATGGAGTTTTAACTCATCTCTTCTTAAAGAAAGCTATCTCAGGAGAGAGTGGGCCACAGAGTTTCACACTGCGTAAGGGGATGAGGCAGGGATGTCCACTCTCTCCTGCACTATTCACTCTCTTTATGGAGCCCTTGGCAGCAGCTATACGTCAGAATGTTCGCATCAAAGAAATTCAAACATCTCAAATCCAACATAAGATTAGTTTGTATGTGGACGACATTTTACTGTTTCTACAAGACCCTCAATCATCTGCAGGAAACAGTGAATCTCATTGAATTATTCTGCAAGATTTCAGATTACTCGATAAACTGGAACAAATCCTCTGTTCTCCCATTACACAACACCAGATGGGATGCAGCATGTAATCACCTGTCCCCTTATGTTCAGGCCAAATCACCTATCTATATATAATCGCCTTCAACTGTCTCGAATGGTCATATTTGTGGTCTGTTCTGGAGGCGATGGGTTTTGGTAGTACTTTTATTGGTTTAATTAAAACCTTATACTCAAACCCCTTGGCACAGGTGCTAACTGGTCAAACTCTCTCTACTCTCTTCCCAATCTCCAGGTCATCACGTCAGGGATGTCCCTTGAGTCCTGCTCTTTTTGTACTTTCCATGGAGCCACTAGCTCAATTAATTCGCCAGTCAAATTTAATATCACCTATAACTGTTTATAATACACATCACAAAATATCGTTATATGCAGATGATGTATTGGTATTTTAAGGAGATCCCTCTCAGTCTCTATCACACCTTTTGTCTATTTGTGACGATTTTGGAAGTATGTCAGGTTTTAAAATTAATTGGTCTAAGTCTGCTCTCCTACATCTGAATGATTCTGCCAAATTATCTTCTTTTCCTTTAAGTATTCCTGTAGTGCAACAGTTTAAATATCTGGGAATTGAGATTTACTCTTTTCTGAATCAGATAATTAAACATAATTACTCACATGTTCTGAACAAGGTTTTAAGTGACATGGATCAGTGGATCGGTCTTCCTATGTCTATTCGGGCCCGTGTTTCCGTTGTCAAGATGAATATCTTGCCCAGGATGAATTTTGTCAGTGCTATGGTCCCCCTACCCCCTCCATCTGGTTATTGGAGCAAACTTCAGTCTGCAACTTCAAAATTTGTGTGGAATCGAAAACGTCCACGACTGAAAATGTCCACTTTACAGAGGAGGAGGGAGGACGGGGGCCTGGCTGTTCCCAATTTTGAACTTTATTCCTGGTCATTTGTCCTCAGACCCCCGCTCTCCTGGTTTGACTCATGAGTTGCAGTCTCCTGGCTCACATTAGAGAATAATGTAGTGAACCCATGGACACTCCAAGATGTTCTTTTTGTCAATATATCTCAAAAACAATGTAAACTGCGTTTTGGCCCCATTATCTCCCATCTTATATTAACATGGAGGCAGACAGAAGCTCATTGCTTTTAGGTGGCATACCCTTTCTCCAATATTCAATAATAAGGCGTTGCTGATAGGTGGTAGACCTATCTCTATTCCTCAGTGGGAGCAGAGGGGTATCCACCATTTGAAAGATATTTATAATAATTTTGGCCTGCTCTCTTTTTCTGATATTAAGGATGCATTCAGTCTGCCAGGTTCCTCTTTTTTCTTTTATTTGCAGCTGAGGTCAGCTCTCAAGGCGCATGGTGTACCCTGGCAATGTCCATTACCTACACATCCACTTCGAGAACTGTTTGCCAAACAGGTCAAATCTGCGGGAATGGTTTCTAGATTGTATAATTTTTTGATAGTAACAGACACTCCCACACTTGCAATACAAAGGGTCTGGAGAAGAGACTGCCCAGATTTATCCCAGGATTTTAATTGTAAAAATACTGTGGTCCAGTATTCATGAAACCCAGACCACCAGCAAATTCATTTCAATTTCCTTCATAGAACATACCTTACCCCTGTTAAATTGCACCATATGAAAATTATTAATGATTCTCGTTGCAACCTGTGTTCTTTAAAAGCTCAGGGTACATTCTGCCATATGTTTTGGGACTGTCCTCCTGTCGGACAATTTTGGAGCAATGTTGCATCCAAACTGTCTGACTTGATTCATGAAACTGTGCCAATGAATATGCGGGTGTTGGTTTTGAACGACCTGTCAGTCTTTAATATTTCCATGCTCAAAAAGCGTGTCATTCTAGCGGGACTAACAGCAGCAAAGAAAATGATTGCTACTCGCTGGAAGCCACCACATTCCCTCTCGATAAAAGCTTGGACTCTGTCTTTTCTGGATGTTGTTTATATGGAACTGTCCACAGCCCGGATCAATGGTGCTAATGAGAGCACTCTAAACACATGGCATAGCACGGTTGACACTCTGAAAGAGATGATGTGAGAGATTATATTTCTTTTATTTGCTCTCTGTTTTTTGTCAATGAATGTCTAGCCCCCTATGTTTTTGTCTTGTGTGTCTTTGTCTGTCTCTTGTGGTTGTGTCCTTGTCTTTGTTCTTGTTCATTTATATTTTAATTTCTATGTTTTGTTTTGTTTATTCTGGGTTGGTTTTTTCTTCCCCCTTTTTTTCTGTTTTTGTTATGGTGCCCTCTGGCACGTTCCTTTGTCTGGGGCCCATTGCATGCCCTTAGTAAGGACCGAAATTGTGCATTGTAAAGCTGATTGCTAAGCTTGTGGCATGCTTTCTATTCTGTTTTGGTTTAACCTTGTGAAAACCTTCAATAAAAATTTGATCACAAAAAAAAAGAAATCCTATGTCAAGCATTCTTCAATAAAACAGTGTGAAATGAAAAAACGCAGACCACCGGCACCTTCCTGGAGAAGATCTCTTCTCAGTTTCCACTGAGATGTGCTGTTAGTTTGTAAGGAGGCTTTCAGCAAACAGTTCAACTTATTCGTAACTTTGGCATTTTTAGAGCTAAAATCACATAAGTCACATCACATCATACTGCATTATTCATGACAAGATAAAATATCACATTGTTAGAAGTGTCCATTGTTTTATTTAAAGAGTTTCTAAGGTTTGTGGTTTTCTGTTGGCAAGTAAACATCTGGACAGAGATGAGAAGGAGCAGATGAGAGGTCCGGATGAGCAAGGAGGTCAATAGTCAACTTAGATGCCACCTAGGAATCACTTAAGACTCTGTGAACATAGTCTGTTTCGGACACCTAATCAGGTCTAAGCCAATCACTGTTTAGGAAGGAAGTCCAGAGTAATAAACACATCTCTAGCATCCAGGCAGATGTCTGCTCGTTGTAGTTGGAAGAAAATACAGGCAGACTTCATGGCTCTACCTCTCTCAGTGAATTACAACCATGGTCCGTGGAGACATTCTTGTCTTTTTAGAGTTTTTTTTTCAGTTCATCTTGCTACAGTTTTAAACCATATTTGTCTTTTGTTCAAGGCCAGAATGGAGTCTGGAGCATCTAAGGTGGTGGACCATGCCATGGTGCAGATAGTTCTTTATTGGAGTCTACATTACATCAGACTGCAGACAGTCTTAGTCTTTGGCTGTAGATCATTTTAGGTTGCAGACAGGGTGCAGACAATCTTTGGTACGACCCATTTTATGATCCAGACATTTTTTGGTTGTGGTCCTTATTTGGGTGCAGACAGTCTTTTCGCTTTGGACCATAGCAGGGTACAGACAATCGTTGGTTTCAAACCAAATCAGGGTGCAGGAAGTCTTCAAAAGTTGACAATATTCGGGTACGGACTCTTGTGAATGTGAACCATATCATGGTGCAGGCAATAATTGGCTGTAGGCCATATTTGGCAGGGGCCAGTCTTGGGTTGTAGGAAATATCAGGGTGCAGACAGTCTTTGGTGAGCAGACATTTAAGGGTGTAAGCAATTTTTGGTTTAAAATCATACTGGTGTGATAACAGTCTTTGGCAGTCGGCAATATAAGTGCAAACTGTCTTTGGTGGTGGACCATACCATGGTGTTGATAGTATTTGGTTGCAGGTAGACATTATACTGGTGCAAACAGTCACTGGTTGTGGACTCTATCAGGGTGCAGCCAGTCTTAAGCTGTAGACAACATCAGGGTCCAAACAGTCTTTTGCTGTGGACCAAATTATGTTACTGACAGTAACATGGGCAAAATTTGGAAAGAGACTGTCATAGTTGGTAGATTACACTAGGGTGCAGTCAGTCTTTGGTTGTGGACCATATTAGGGTGCAGACATTCTGGGACTGATGGTCTTATAAAGATACACACAGTCTTTGCTTGTAGTCCACAGTAGAGTACAGACAGTCTTTTTCTGTGAACCATATCATGTTGACTATGTTGGCTATGGGCCATATTTGGGGGCAGGCATTCCTTGGTTGTAGCGGATGTTAGGGTAATGTTTGGAACCGTTTTTGGCTCTAGACCATATTAGATTAGACCACATTAGAGTGCAGACAGTCTTGATGTGGATATTTTAGACTGAGGGATTTCTTTGGATGCGGTCCTTGTATGGAGATGGTTCCCCCTCGAGATAGAGATCTTCCTTGGTTGTGTCTTCTTTGGAAGTTTCTCTATCCTGATTTGACCCAAACCTTCACCCATATCTTCAGGGATCAGATCCATGATGGTGCAGATTTATCTTTATGAACTGTATCTTGGCTAATGTTTCCACAGATCATTTCCATGACGTAGCAATGACGTTCATTCTTGAGTGTGGAATTAAATTTACTTTAATGGCATGGGCAGGTCAAATAGAGCACCCTCATGAAGGTCTAAGTCTGAGTTTATGACCCTGGGGTGTGAAGTGAGCATGTCTAGAGGAGGAATGATCAGGATTTATTGTCTGATCCGATAAAAGTTTTTAATGACCCGTCGATGAAGTTGGCTGTGCTTTTCTGGGTTTCTATTTGATCAACAAAAGGCAGAATGGAAGGGACAAGGCTGCAGCTACAGCCTCAATTACAGGTGTCTGTTGCATTTTAGGTGTGAGGGTGACCAAAGGTTCCTTTTTATGTGAAGTGAAAAGGGGCATCAAATATTGCTTTATTTGTGTGAAGAAGTCAAAGGTCTTCAGCCATTTTGTGGACCTAATCAGTTTTATTAGCAAGTGTCTCTTCAAAAACACAATAACACATTGAAATTCACAAACAAATATTTTTATGTTAAAAAATGCAAAAATCATGTTTACATTTGTCACAACAGACCTTATTTCCAGCATTTATCTTGGGGGGGGGGGGGGGGTAAGTGTTTAATATATAAGTCTAACTTTTTACATCAACCATTTAGCAGGGCTGCAATTGTGCATTTGCTGCACATAGTTATGTAACACTCTTAACAACTTTTAATGTTGTGGAATAAGATAGCAGAAGCATAAAATGGGAGCAGCAAATTGGACAATGTGCCACGCCTTTTAACACAAAAGTTAAGTGCAATAACTTTGTTAGGCCTAGCCAAAATCTAGTGCAGCACATACGTGTGCCTTGCCCACGTGGCGCTCCTGCCCTGGGCCATGCTGACGGGGTGTGTCCGGCACACTTTGCAAGTTTGCTGCATGGTGCACAGAGGCGCATTCACGGCAGAGGCACATCCTCCCTCTCTAAGTGCCGTGGAGGGAGGAGACAAGACTTGCATGGGTTTAAGACAGCCAAGTGTTGTCTTCATCAATCAAATGAACATCTCTCTTTGCCTTTAAATGTGCTGCAGGTGAGGCACAGTGACAATTTCAATCTCTCCTTCATTGACTCCAGCCTTAGTAGGCTGGCGGATGCAGAAATAGAAAAAGAAATACTATAACCATTTTTTTAAGAACAGAAACAAGAACAAGAATAGAATGTGGTCTTCCTAAAGGTATCACTATAGATAATACCAGCAATCATGAAAAAAAGTGAAGTTAAAGTGCCCTTGATATGGTGTTGAAAACCTGTGACCAGTAATTCTGAAGAGATGGGCAGGAGCACAACATGTGAATTAAGAAGCAGGTGCCTATTTACATCTCTCATGGACAGGATTGACATCAGGATATATTTGGTAAAGTTTGAGTTTGGTCCAATAAACACGATGCATGATTTTACATTTTTCAGCTGAATGAATTTTAAATTAACATTACATTCTTGAGAAATTTCAATCTGGATTTAGGAAGAACCACATAACAGAGACAGCACTACTAAAAATTGTTAATGATTTTAGGTGTAACCTGGACCTGCACAAGCTCACAGTAGACCATGTGATTCTTTTAAATAGACTAAAACACCTTGTAGGCCTCTCTGGTACTGCCTTTCAGTGGTTCAGTTCTTATCTCACAGATAGAAAATTTCTGGTGAGCTTGGACACATGCTCCTCAAGGTCCCATGTCTCCTGATGACACAGGGCCCATTGATGCCCTCTTAACTGTATTTTAGACATTAAATCCTGGATGGCAGAAAACTTCCTACAGCTCAACCAGGAAAAGACTGAGGTTTTAATTATTGATCCTAAGGCTCAGGGAGAGAAACTTTAATCAAAACTCCAAACCCTGTTTTTAACTCCATCCAATCAGGTTAAGAATCTGGGCGTCATTGTTGACTCTGAGCTCAACTTTATTCCACATATTAAAAATGTAACAAAAACAGGGTTTTATCACTTAAAGAACATAGCCAGAGTCCGCCTGTTTCTCTCCCAGGCTAACACAGAGACGCTAATGCATGCTTTTATCTCCAGTCGTACAAAGACCAGCACTAACTGCCACACGCCATTAAGCAGTGCAAATTAGCCCCAGTGAGACCTGTGTATTAAATCTACGCAGTTTCTCTTTTTCCCTCTCTCTCTCACTCAAAAATGTTTGGAAATTGCCCTGAGTTGGTTGTGACTGTGGAGCAGAGCCTTTATAAGGTCTGTCATGCCAGGACTCTTCGGTAATCATGGCTGCAGTGATTGTAGCCGGATGAAGGCACTGTGGCAGGTGAGATGGCAGGCGCGCACAAAAAAGAATTTATCGGAGGAGGGTCTCACTTTTTGATTTAAGTGACAATGAAAACATTTGCAGGTTCCTCTACCATGTGATCCTTGCACTACAGATGACATCAGTGATGACAGTAATAAAGCCAACTGTGTTCAAATATTCCACTATTTTAAGTAAACATGAATAATTTTAGAACTCCAAGGACTCCCTTGCCCACTTTTTGGTCATTTAACTTGTATCTTGAGCATTTTTTTTGGCTGTTTGAATTAATATAGGCCAAAGGAATTTTTTTTTAAAAAGAACTGGATGAACAACAGAAAAAAGACAACAAAAAACAACAATTGTGGACTTATGGTCTGTTGACCACTTCAGACCACTTTGTGGTCACAATAACTAATTTGAAGTTTTTTTCTTAAGGCTTCACTATTAAGGGAATAAATCAGTAATATCCAAACAAACCCGAGAAATAAATGCAACTCAGCTTCTCATCCTGACAATAGTAATTCAGCGGCTTCAGTGGTAGGTCAGAGTGGGCTTCATGTTGACCTAAAGACAGGACCATGGACAGCTCTGCTGTAATGTAAATATATCAGTTTAAAAGATTCAGGACCATGGACAGCTCTGCGTCTTGTTTATTTTGTTATTTATTTATCATATATTTATAACATTATCTAAGATCCTCAAGACAATATAATTAATAACAAATAAATCAACATATAAAGCCTTAACCATTTCTGTTAACATGTGAAAATGACAACGAAACATGAATGTCAAACAAAGTCATTATAAATGATGTTTATTTTCCTTTCCTGCCTGTTAATTGCTATCATATGGCAGGCAGAGGCCGATAGCACGAAACGCGGTCAACTTATCCCGGATAACTCACATTTATCCAGGATTGAGTGACCGACAACAATGGCCATTAGGATAACTGATAGCACGACGCAGATTATCAACACGGTAACTCAATCCAGGTTTGTCTCATCAAGAGCTGTGAACGCGCACGTATAAGGGGAGGGCTCAGAGGCAGCTGACCAATCGCAATCATGAGCGACAGAGCTCCATATTTCACCGCAGAGGAACAGAGGTTGATAATGCAGAAATACGAGGAGGAAAAAACCAATATATCTGAAAGAGGGAACACTGTAGCAGCGGCCAGCCGCAGGCAAAAAGCGTGGCAACGCATAGCGGACTGTGTAAATGCGTAAGTTACTCATTAATGGCTCAGTATGATAGTGATCACACTTCTAAATCTCATAAAATAATATATGCTACTGTGCAAATAACTAGCGTGTATTACAATTATCATGTCATTCTCCCAGATGTAATCCTTCTGGAGTCAAAAGGACGTGGGAGCAAATAAAAAACAAGTATAAGAACATCATCGCGTCTGGTAAGTTGGTCTGCTTCAAGCCATATCATGTGGCGTTTAAGCTGTAAGTCGTCGCCACAATTAAGTCATGTCAGCAAAACAAGCTTGTCAGAAACAAGTTCAAAATTAAACATCTACAGGAGGACTAAAATAGTCCTCCTCTTAAAATAAAAAAGCCCTTGAACACAACGAATGAAGTGTTTGATTGACTTGACTGAATAATACTCAGTTTCACATGAGCATTACATCCTTGTTACTTATAAAGCATTTTTATTATTTTATATTGATATATCATGTATGAAAGGGAATATAGAAATTAATTTTGATTATTGATTATGCCTCCCTAGCGTATTACCTGTCACTGTGTTTATGTTTCACTTCCAATCATGATGGAAAACCACTTCTTATTCCACATGGGATGACCTCATTGTCACCACATTCCCCCTTCTGATTCACACTGGAACAGCCAACAGGAAGAAGAACTTAAAGAAGCAGACAGGATTTGGTGGTCCAGTGCAGGACTTCACCCCTGCAGAGGAGCTGGCCATCTCAGCAAACAGGGGCAGACCGTTAATGGATGGGGTGTCTGGGGGAGTTGCGACCAGTCCTGGCACCCAAAAGCATTTTAGATACTTGCAAGGTATGTATGTGTCAAACCTTGGCAAATTCACATCATATCATTTTGACCTCACTAACACAGGTCTGTTCACTTTCCTCACAGCTGATGGAAGTTCTTTAGTGGTGGTAGTGCCAGAGGGAGCAAACTCTGACACTGTGTCTCAGCCAGAGGTATGTCACACACCTGTCACACACCAGCATGTGAACTGGCACGTGGCTAACAGACCGCTTCTATGCTATCTCTACAGGTGATGGTGGACCTCGAGGTGGATGGGGAGACACTTTCAGTTTCCTCCGAGGCAGCCGTGGAGGTACAGTACCACCTCAGTTGTCGTGTATTGTAGTGGAGTTAAATGTACACATATACCCACAGATGCTGAGTGTATTTGGCAATGACTGAATGGTGATTGTCTGAACATGGACTAGAAAAACTACCTTAAATAGTCTGTTCTTAATAACCCATTGCTCCCACTGCTGTCAATGTTAAAGGAAGAAACAGCTCCCCCTCCCCCTGCTGAGCCCCAAGCCTACACATCAACTGGGGACAGACCTACTCCCTCTGGCAAATACCAGAGGAAGAGACCACACAAGGTAAAATCAACCACTGAAAACCGTCTGTAGTCTGTATAGCATAGTGTGAGAATGTTCATCATACATTTCCTCGCTCAGACACTGCCGTTGCTTTAAACCATGTGCTCCATATTTTACCTGCATAGATGAGATGTACATGAAGAGTCTAGAAATAGACATGGAATACAAAAACCTCAAAATTGAGTATCTGAAGCTTAAAATAAAGAAGCTGAAAAGGGATTTAGGTCAGTAATCACATTTATTGTCTTGTAAGTCAATAAAATGCAAGCCTCACTAATTGGTGAATGTTCTTTCTTGCAGGATCAGGTGAATGAATTTGCACCAAAAAATAAAATCATAACCAAAACATCAACCTCTGTGTCTAATTCAAGGGTGCTTTATGGCATGAAATTATCATTTCTGTAATGATCAGCTGTACTGTCCAAGTACATTTGCAACATACAAGGAATTGGGTTTGGTCAGGTGATGTCACACTCTGAATGAACAGCAGGAAATCTAAAAGTGTGTGTGTAAACACCTCATTTGAATAGAAGAAAAATATGTTTGCACATACTAAAAAGAACATGTGCACTTAATTGAAATGTATCTAAACCTGTGCAGATAAATAAATATTGGTGCATAGTAAATGTAAAAGATCAATAAGTTACCACTTAAGATGAATATTACCATTTCACAATGCAACACATTCATAATACCATTTCCAAAGATTCTGACAAAAGGAAAGATCTTTTTGGAAATTGATGAGTGACCTACTGGCTACAAAAAAAAATCCAGAACATAATCTTTCTAATGGACATAAACAAAGAGTCTTTAACCACCCCCACCCACCCCTAAAATAAAAGCGAAAAAAACAAAACAAAAAAAAAGGAGGATCAACACCTAAAACTGCCGGGTGATGGCCTCCCTAACTGCCCGGCCTGTTGGGTATTCTAGGGTGATGGGGTCCACAATGTCCAGGGGCTGAAAGGCAGCCTGAGGCTCCCTCTCCTTCCTAATCCCAGCAATATTGTAGAGGACACAACAGGCTGCTATTATTTTGCATGCCCGGTCTGGAGCCACACGCAGCTGGCGTAGGCATCCAAACCGGGCCTTCAGGATACCAAATGTATTCTCAATGAGGACCCTGGTGCGGTTGTGGGCCCTATTATATAGTGTCTGCTGTCCTGGTTCAGGCTCTGGGTAGGGGGTCATTAAGAATGGTTGCAGGGCATAGCCCCTATCCCCAAGCAGCACCCCACTGAAGTCTCCTGTAGATTAGAGGAAATTTGCATAATTAGTATTGATAGTTGGAAATTTGTCCTATTTTATTATCACTTCAAAATAGCCTTGCAGCATTCTTTTTTTTTTTTCATCCTTTATATGACCACTGAAGGTATCCATGTCAGATCCCCTGCATGTGTACACCTACTTATCAATGAACTTCAATTTGACTGAAATACATATTGTAACAAACAATAGCACCTAATGTATGGTTGTCATACCTCGCTGCAGTCTGTGGCAGAGTGTGCTCTCGTTGAACACTCGGGAGTCATGAAACGACCCAGGACACCTGGCATCAAGGCTGGTGATGATGCATTTGTAGTCACACGTCATCTGCAGAAACATTTGTTAACAGAGGTCCACAGCATCAGTCAAAGCAGCATCAGTGTGAATTTATAGCCTGTGTATGGAGATGTGCTGGTGATTGAAATGCCTCTGCTCGACATGAACAACTGCAGGATTCATACAGTTTACAAGGTCAAATTAAAGCAACTTCCAACCCTTCAAGAAAAATAAGTCAACCATCTTGATGGATTTCTAGCAGCTATGTAAAAACTGTAACTGGCAGTTTAACACTTCATAAAGTGCAGAGGCACAGGACAAAGGATGTGTGAATATAATACGGGAGCATTTACATTAATTAATACATCCTGAAGGAAGTCACTATGATAAAATAGACATTTTTCAATTTCTGAGATAAGTGAGATAAAAAATATACTTTAAAGATGTTCTCATCCAAGAGGATGCACCTGTACATCATGCAGGCAGAGTGAACATGTGCTGGGGTTAATGCATGCTGTGTCAGTGCCTCGTATATATACTTAATAAGTTACGCAGAATCATTAACTCAATGATTGTGTGCACTACGAATTATAATTGCATGAAATACCTGGACATTGAGGCTATGTCTGTTGTGCCAGTCCACATAGTCCCCCTCATCCTCACCCAGGGGCCAAGAGATGGGGATAAGGGTGCCATCTATGCAGCCGAGCACTCTTGGGAACCCTGTGATGACAGTAGACTGCATTTAATGCCCAGGAACATCCCCTGTGGGGTTTGCACTGTAGATTGAATGGTGAAATGGCTTACAGTACCTGCAATGTCATAGAATCCCTGCTTGATGACGTGTGTCGGCAGGTGTCCTGGGAACGCTATGAATTTGTCCCTGAGATCTGTGAGGGCAGCAGCTACTTGGTGTACAACCCGGGATGCGGTAAACTTGGTCAGCCGCTCCGCATCCCCGACTGAGTACAAGTAGCTGCCCGTGGCAAAGAACCGCAGGGCGATACACAATGACTGTGGGACAGTCAGTGCACTGCTCCTGCGAGTTGCACGGGCTATGTACGGCTCTAAGATTTCACAGAGGTATAGTAGACCGGGCCGTGAAAATCTGTACCTCTCATAAAGCAATTCATCGCTCTGATCGAGGGGATCTGAACAATCTTTGAAAACTCTTTCTCTGCGTAAGGCTCTCCTGAGGACTTGTGCGCCTCTGTCCACCGGGTTTGGGAGAAAAGGGCAGGCCATTGTTTCGGAGAAGCCGATTGGCCAGTGGGAGGGGCTTCTTATAGGATCAGATTCAAGCTCCAACTTATCCTGCCCCGGAGCAGGATAGCCGTTCAGAGTAAGTCACCACGGTGATCTACTCTGATAAAAAGGGAACCGGCTTCGTGCTATCAGTAAATCAGGGTTAACCCTGAAATTATCTCGCTAACACATTAATCCTGCTTCGTGCTATAGGCCTCAGCTCAGGCTGATTTCTCCCCTTACAACAGAAGCCTTTTCTGGCCTCAAGAGCAGCAGCAGTCTTCCTCATGACCTCCATCATCTCAGCATGGCTCGCCTGCATTTGTGCTCTCAAGCCCAATTTTTTTTGGACCTGCTAGAGCACTATTTCCTGCTACAGCTATTTCTGCACAAATGATGCTGCTATTAACAGGAGCAATCCATTCTTTGTGGATCCAGCCCATGATGGGTTAAGCACGTCTGGAATTGATTAATTGCAATTAACACGATAATTGTCACCCCTACATCTAATCACCAGCTGCTCTGGTATTTTAAGGGTTCTGCCCTCTGAAGACACCAAACATAGAAATGAGATTATAAATGAGATTTACGGAATAAAAAATAAAAACCTGCTGATTGCGACTATAACTAATTAATCACATTATTATTATTATTTTTTGAACTTGTCGAGTCCAGCATTGCAACAGCAGAATTATGGTCTGGCTGCCATATTGTGCAGAACACATTTACTTTGCCAAGAGGAGCCGTTTGTATATAAGGCTCCCCTTGAGTTTTAAGTGAAACTTTTTATTAGTGTTTTTGTTAAAATTTGTATTTATTTTATTTTATTTTTGTCAATGCCATATATTGCCAAGTTGGAAGATTATTGCTTGGCCAAACAAGGGTGATAATAGATGAGAGAGAGGGAAGAAAATAGACAAAAAGGGAGAGAGAAACAACAAAACAACAGAAAATAACAACCACAATAACTGAGCAGATGCATACAAACAGGAGAACCAAACAACCAGCTGCTGAACCTGAGAAGAAACAGTATCCCGAGGTCTTTGACACTACAATCACAAGGAGCACCCGAGGAGAGAAGAACTGGAGAGATCGTTGGCAACAATGAGCACAGCAACAGCAATTGTAGATATATATATATATACACATAGATATATGTATATACATATGTCTATGTGGGACGTCGGTGGCGTAGTGGGATAGTGCGCTTGGTCAGTGATCGGGAGGTTGCAGGTTAAAGCCCAGCTCCGGGCGACACATGGCGATGTGTCCTTGGGCAAGACACTTAACCCCAAGTTGCTCCCACTGCTGCATCAGTGGCGTGTAAATGGGCATGAAAGGACGTGAATGTGTTAGAGATACTGATGGATAACTAACATAGATACTCTGAACCATCAGTGAGTGAATGTGAGTGCAAATGGGTGTGAATGGGTATGAATGCGTAGGTGTGACCTGCGGTGTAAAGCAGCTTTGAGTAGTCAAAGACTAGAAAAGCGCTATATAAGCTCAATTCCATTTACCATTTACCATAAACACACAGATATCTGCATCTGTAGGGGCGCGGCTGAAAGTGCAGATTATTCGGATTACGTTGTGCTTTGTGTTTAGTGATCATGCAGAGTGATCGTGCAGATGTAGCCCCACTGCCTCTAGGGGCCAGACGCACACTGAGAGGCCCCCCAGCGCCATGCAGCCAGCGCCACGAGAGAGCACAGAGCAAAGGCAGCCCGCCACAGAGCCAGGGGCGAGCCAACCGAGGAGAGGGCCGGGAGAAGAGGCAAGCAGGAGGTAGACAGACTCGGGGGGCCCCAAGCCCAGGGGCAGGCAGGCCCCGCAGAGGACAGAGACAGAGCCAAACGGCTCCGCTGCACCCAGGCAAGACACGGCCGACCCGACAGCAGAGGACGCCCGCCGCATGCACGACAGGAGCGCCCCACCACACAAGAGCAGCAAGCATGCCATCCTCCGACCCGCAGCGCACCGACCCATGAAATCCCACAAAGCCTGAAAGCAAAACAGCGGGAGCCCAGCGCCACCCCCCCTCCACACCAACCACCAAACAGCGAAGCAAAGTCCGATCACACGGACATACAAACCACGGCACCCAGGCACCACAGCAAAACAAAACCATCAACACCAAGCCAGCCACGTCAATAGCTCCAACCCCGCACATGAGAAATGCCCGGATCAAACCCAAACCGCAGTTACACATCCCCGGCCGGACAGAACACAGCCAAACGCCAAAGGCCAACAACAACGAAGCTCAAACATTAGTCCAGCTACCTCAACCACAGTGCCCCACCACCACCCGACACAACAAACAAACACCACAGCGGAACGACAAGACCCACAAGGCAACAGCGGGGGCAAAAAAAAAAAGGAACCCACCCGAACCAAACCCGCCCCAACTCCACAACACGACTAGACCACAGAGATGGCTACAATCCTCCACAAACCACCATACCCAAAGGCCAGCACACCGCCCCACACCCCAGCAACAAAACCACCAAAATCGTCCCGCATCTCCCCCCCGCCCCAGGTCAAATGCAGCTGATCGCACCTAGCGAGCACACAGCACCGCCCCAAATCGATCGAAGGTCCCCGAGCCGCCCCGCACAGAAATCGAACCGTGCCAGACCCCGCGACACCGGCAAACACCGCATCGCCGTCCAAAGAATCTATACCGCACCGTCCCGAAACTGGCAACCCACACCCCCACATATTAATTCACAACACAACGAACTAACGACACTACAACACAACAACACAACAACATAACGCACCAGGACACCTCCACCTCTGTTGCCCCTCTCCAGGACAGAGGGCAATGAACACCCCCAGGGCACTACCGGACCCCAGCTGCATCAACTGCCCATAGCCCAAGCCTGTGCGTCCCCTTTACCCCATGCCCCAGGGCGCACCCAGGAAACAGGGGTGTGGAAAGGGCCCCCTACCCCAGCTCTACCGCTTAATAGTAGGTAGATGGTTGTGTTCCTAATGCAGTTAAAAATGGTTAAAATTGGGGGGTTAATCACAATTAACAGGATAATTTGGCACCCTCTTTAAGGAGGAAGAGGAAGGAGACACATCTAAATACAATTTTACTTTCTTATAAATGATTTTGTGTATCTTTAATGTGTAGCTATATTTACATTACTGTCTCTGGTTGCATCACTCACCCTGCGTGGTTACAGGTCTTTATCAACACTCTTTATAGATCAAGGATCATCAACCACATTTATACAAGGGCCAGTTTTTCCATCGCCTATACTCTGGGGGCCAGATTTAAGGAAACACTAATAATAATTAAAAACAATTATAATGAAGTGTTTTGGTCCACCAGTACTTAAGCAGCTGCATGGGGTTTCATTAATAGTTGAGGATATCAAATGACGAAAAGCTGTTCTCAAACCAAAAACACTTTTTACTCTGCACATTTCCTCATATTTAGTTCTACGAAAGACCAAAAGGGCAAACAAAAATTTTAAAAAGAAAAGAATATTTAAGGTTGAAATTGTTTTTAAGTCTTTAAAAGGTCAGAATTCTGAAAGGATTTTTTTACATTTTGAGATTAGTTTCAGTATTGTGGGGGGAAACTCATAATTCTAAGATTACATTTAGAATTATGCAGAAAAAAAATCAGAACTCTGAAATTTAAGCAGAAATTGTGAAAAGAAAAGCAAGAATTTTAAGAATAAATCCATACTTAAAGGTGCTATGAAGAGTTTCTAAGTAATTACAAAAAAGTCTTTCTTTTAGATATATGCCTGATGGAAATACACACTTTAAGATGAGTTTAATAGCATCAAAATAGGTTATCTATAAATGCTATTCCTTAACTTCATGGTCTGGTCGGACAGGGCTGGACTGGCCTGGATACTCAACTTCAGGAACAAGACAATTAAAACTAGAGCAAATTTATATTATTCAGACACGTCTTAGAGCACCGGGCTGTAAGTAGAGATATATAGCCAGCTACAAAACTACGATACTAAGTTTTCCAAAAATTGCTTGTTGTCACACATCAAAAACTACCACTATGTAACTAGAGAGAGATACATTACCTCGTGGCTTTGCATCCTGTAAGTTGTTGAAAAAAGAAGTTTTAAAGCAATGCAGAGTTCTGATGAAGGTCCGAGCTGCATTCATTAGCATCACAACAAACACACGCTTTGGCTTGTGGTGCATTCTAGTTGTAGTTGGAAGTTGGAATTTCTGAGTTCCGAGTAGGAGACTACAACTGGAACGTCCCCCGAAGTGGAAATTTCCTGCTGGGAACTCAGTGAAACCTCACCAGCCCTGAGTTGACAATGGAAGATGGATGCCCCCAGTGTGAACAGTTATTTAGCTCCTGTAATAATCCATTTATTTGCACTTCTGACTGGGGTGTGTCGCTCTAGATCAGCTGTATACATAGTATTGTTAGACTTATATGTACAAAAATGCTGCCATAGTGATAACATTCTTCATACAATAACGAAGGGCGTGCTAACAACAGCTAACAATAGCCTGGTAGATCGGCATGTTTTTTTCAGACTTCAACTGGAACGCCGATAAGTCAGAGATGATGTCACTCCCAGTTCCAAGGTCACTGGAACGCAGCATTACGACGGTCACCGCGAGTGCTCATGGGTAGCAGAGTCTTTGTGTCACCAGTAATAGATTCTCCTCATAGCACCTTTAAGTAATGTCACAGTAGATGTGTTGTGATGTTTGAGTAGGCTAATGCTAGCCTTCAATGTAAATGTCATTTGATTGATTATAAACATTTGTGTTCATAATATTTCCAATGTAAGACATGTTTGAAGTTAATATTAAGCAATAAGGTGAAGGGAATATGATACAACCTTGCAAACAAAAAAATAGTGGTCACTACCAAAATAGGGCAGTCACAACCGAAACAGTGCAGTCACAACCGAAACACTGGGTGTTTTGTAAAAAATAAAGGATATTGAGTCATCAACTAACATTTTATGATGACTATTCTTTAAATGTATGTTCAATTTCATAACTCATTAACTCTGAGATCTATATAATCAGTGGAATTCATTTTACAAGAAAAGATTGGATTTTGATTTTGATGAGTCTTAGAAATTGAACTTTGGAAAATGTTTAAAATATCATTTTTATTGATTTTGTTGTAAAACCCTTCAAGAAAAATTTGTAAAAATATTCTTTAGAGGGGGCATGGAAGTACAATATGAACAGATTAATATAATACCTTTTATTGCAGTGTGTTGCTATGTTTCGGTTGTGACACATTTTGGGAGTAGAAAAAACATTTCAAGAACAAGCAGAAATTAAAATATGAATATTGACTGCACTATACAAGATATATGTACCTTAGATATGGTAAAACATATGTATGGACAAAGTTTTGGGAAAAAAAGCACTTTAAAAAAAAAAATTCCAACCCTGCACTTTGGACAAATTCGGTAGAATGGCCCATATATCTGCACTCTGGGGCACACACACAACACTTAGGGCTCTTGGAGTCGAGGATGGCAGAGGGGCGAATGGCCTTCTGCCTCTCTCGGCCTCCAATTTTAACTGCATTACATACACTAACTTGGAGGGAGGGCAGGACGGGGGTGCTAGTGGGTGGTTGGGGGGGGGCTGGGTGTTCGGGTGGGGGGGCTTGGGGTCGGGTGGACGGGTGGTGGGTGGGGTGTGTGCTGTCTGCGGGGGGGCTGCTACTCCGGTTGCCCTGGTGTTTTCCTTGGCGCCCATGATGGGTCGCATTAAGGGCGACCCACCTGTGGCTCTGGGGGGCGTGTGGTGGGTCTCGGGTGCCCTGGTGGCTCTGGGGGGGCCCTTGGCCGTGGTCTCCCTGGGTATGGGCGGCTACTTGGGTATTCGGTGACCACCTGACACGCATGTGTGTGTAGACACTCGAGCTCCTGTTGAGACTAACTGTAAAGAAGCGATTGGTCCCGTCAGAACATGCTGAGTTGGGCACTCCTACACATCTTCTCATGTCCTGTGTCTCCTCCATATCCCACCATTAAGGGTCCACCCCCCGTTTTTTATCAAGACTACACATCTCTGGTGTCTCTTACAGCCTTTACTTCCAGTATGGACTTGCATCAGCACAGCACTTAAACTACTATCTTAAACTAGCTACAATACCTGTTTGTTCTTCTCCCAGTTGTCTTGTCTTGTCTTGTCTGTCACTATTTCCCCTTCTTTCACACTGTGGTGTGGCACGGCCCTCCCCTTCATCTCCCATCTGGGGTTAAATAAAGTTTTATATGATGGAGTAGCCTACAGGGAGGGCTGGTGATGGTCACAATAGCAGTGAATCATATTCACATATCTCTCACTGCTAGAAAAAAAGTGCATTAGTCTTTCCAACGCTGCCACCAGACACAGTGCTCAGCTGTAAAGATAATGCAGACAAGGGAAAAAAAACAAAAAAAAAACCAAGGAAATGGATTCTCCTCATCACATCTTTAACATTGCATATGTTGTTAATTTTTCACAATAAAAAAAAAAAAGCTAAATCTTCTCAAAAACTGTCTTTGCAGTGGCTCAAATCCTCTTCTGTATAATAATAGTCAATAATATCATCTATAACAGTGATCACCAACTGGCGGCCCGGGGGCCAAATCAGGCCCCTCAGAGCTTTCCTCTTGGCCCCCGGGCCGCCAGTTGGTGATCACTGTTATAGATGATATCGCTTCTGCTCTGAAAAGCAGCTGAGAGGAAACACAGCATGTTTCTGCTCTGTGTTTACACAGAAATCCTCCATGAAGGGATAAAGGGATGAACACAGAAGAGGTGCCAGCTGCTGCAGCTCATTGCTTTGGACATGTTACCAGGGAGGAGTTGCTTTCTCTGGGGCGTCGGTGGTGCAGTTGGATAGTGCGCTTGGTCAGTGATCAGGAGGTTGCAGGTTCAAGCCCAGCTCCGGGCGGCACATGGCGATGTGTCCTTGGGCAAGACACTTAACCCCAAGTTGCTCCCACTGCTGCGTCAGTGGCGTGTAAATGGGCATGAAAGGGCGTGAATGTGTTAGAGATACTGATGGACAACTAACATAGAAACTCTGAACCATCAGTGAGTGAATATGAGTGCGAATGGGTGTGAATGGGTATGAATGGGTAGGTGTGACCTGCGGTGTAAAGCAGCTATGAGTAGTCAAAAGACTAGAAAAGCGCTATATAAGCTCAAGTCCATTTACCATTCTCAGGCTCAGCCAGTGAGAAGAGACTCAAAAAACCTGGCGTCAGGTTTCAGCAAATCTCTTGAAGATGTCGTAAATATCTCACATGAGGGGTTTTCAGGGACAGAAATCTCACTCCCGGATATCAAGAAGAGGAACAAATTCTGCTGTGGAATTTTCTGAAGATGTAGAGTCGGGAATACACCAAACAACATTATTTGTAGGCATTAAACTGGTATCAATGTTAGGTGTTGGTGTAGAGATGGACCCAGAGCAGAGGCTGAGATCAGTTCAAGGTGCAAAAAACCAAGGTTTTATTTACCTATGTTGCAAAGAGCAACATAGGTGAAAAAATGAACAAAGGTGGTGGCGGTGGCAGGAGCTCGTGGAGACCTGGAAAAAACAGAGGAGAGGTTCTGGTTAGTTCTCAGGTGAAAACGAGACATAAATCCAAACAGCACCAAAAAGCACAAAGAGATAATTCCTCCGTGTGAGGAAGAGAGGCTTACGACCAGAGCAAACTGTGTACAAACCACAATCAGCCGGCGCAGAGGAGAAGAAGCCACCGGCTTATAAAGGAGAGATGATCATCAAGGTAATCAGGAGCAGGTACGGATCCAGAAGACAGCGGCTCCCAGTCGCCGCCCTTTCCTGTTGCCCCGGAGATGTGGAAAAGGGAGAGTAGGCCAACAGCGCCACAGACATCAGGTACCCGGGTGAAGTGCAGGGAAAGGAAAGAGGGGACAACCCGAGAGGGGAGGGAGAGAGGAGCAAAAACTGGAGGACTAGTGACAGTCCTCACAATCAGAATGATAAGACCACTTAAGGTATTACAATGAGAACGTTTGTACAAAGATCTCACAGGGGCTCTAACTGCAGGTCAAGTCTTTGTCTCTAATGGTGAGGATTTAGGATTTATTTGTTGTTTTAAAATGGGACAGAATGCATTACTGAACATTTACAAGTAAATGCATGAGATTATAGCCAAGTGGCTAATTTCCACCCCTAGTCCCATTAGCAGGTTGCTATCAACACACAAAATCAAAACAAACATTAATTCCAGGAATAAAACCCACAGAGCTTATTAAAACACACAAACAACAATACAGATGACATACAGTCCAAAAATAAAAACAGGCTGAGAGTTGGGGGAACATGGGATGATACACCATGAATTATAAAGGGCTGGAGTGCTAACTGAAATGCTGAAGGGCCAAATGCTAAAAGTACACAGTGCTAGCTGCCTGGGAGCAGGTCCCTATTTTATTGCACATTCCCCATTTTAAACAGTGATATAAGGTGCATGTTGTATTGCACTTTTTTAAGAAGTCAGAGTTAGTAATTAGTAGGTCAGACAGTATGACATGTGTGGCATAATCACTGCATCAAAGTATAACTTTGCCAACTTCGGAGTTAAGTTGTTTTTAACAAATCTAAAGTCTGACATGTTTTATCTTTTACAATCTTTTGATTGCACGTAGTGCTTTCCCCAGCAGGGGAAAGCAGACATTACAGTGCCTTCAAGATCATTCCACTTCACTCCTTTCAATGGCATTGATTCAGCATTGAGTGGCGCTCAAAGTTTTATTTCTCTGTTAAGTTGATCTTTGGCTGTAGTAGCCCTTGCATTTTTGACCCCCAGTTGGAGGCTCTATGCTGGATTCTCTATAGCTATATAAATAGATATTCCCTTTATCTTGCATCTTCTGGATGATGATGATTGACCAGCCAGCTGCATTTCCACAGTCAAAACCTCTTTCAAGAGTTAGGTGTGCCCCTTTCAGAGGGTCCACATTTATTAAAAGTTTTTTTATCCATTGGTTGGGCTTTTCTTGAAATAAAAGTTACATCCTGATAACTCTAAGATCTATTGGCACAACAGTCTTACAGTTCAGCACAACACCATAGCTAACATGCAAAAGCATGTCTCTCCCAAAACAGTTTACTCATGTCAAAACTAAATTCCTCTCTCATATGAATATGAGTGAGTGATATGAATGCATCATCCCTTTGGCATGAGCATTGCAGGGCCAAATTTTTTGATGTTTAGTCACTATGGCAGAGGCCCATTTAAATGTCCCTCATGTCCACCTCTCAGTCTGAGCCCAGTCCCTCACTTATAGATGGATGGATGGACGGACGGACAGACAGACAGACAGATAGAAATGAATTATGACCTTTGTTGCATTTTTTCTCCAACTTCTAAAACACAATTTTGCAACAAAGCCTGTTTTTTAGTACAGTTTCGATCCATTGGTTTGGCTCATTTCTTGAAACAAAAGTTAAACTCAAAATAGCATGGACAAATCTCCAAACCACTTGGCAATTGTTCACAACAGAATTGGATTTTTCATTCATCTCATCAAATTGCAAATAACTTTGTACATGTACATACTCAATGTCTCAGGACATCTTTTCAAAAGATAAAATAATGGTAGCCCACTGTTAGCACAGTTAGCAGCCCACATTTAGCACAATTTCCAAGTAAGTAGCTCTTTTTGATCTAAACGGATGGTTGATTCTTTTTATAATGGTCGTTCTCTACAAAACATGTCAGCATCATTATATTGTAAATGTCTTCAAATGCACAACAGTCTGTTCAATTGTCAAACATGGATCACTGGTTTGGTGGAGTGGTAAGCAACCAGGCACAACCCGTGAATACTTCTGCCGGCCCAGGTTAGAAGCCAGCCTGTGGCCAGTTTCCAATGTCCTCCCCTACTTGCTCATCCCCTTTCACAAGTCTATCCACTGTCTCTCTTTCTCCTATCAGTAAAGGCACAAAATGCCAAATCTTTTTAAAAAGAATAGTCAAGAACATAGTAGTTGTTGTCTAATGATAGTTCTGAAACTATTTACTGCACTGAAAAATACATGTAACTTTCCTTGTTTTTATGTAATTTCTGTTTCAAGAAATGAGCCAAACCAGTGGAGAAAAACTGTAACTTCAGAGTCATAAGTGTATCAAGGCAGTTCTTGCATACATCACATCAGATGGGGCCTCTTTAGGCAGCATGGCCAGTGCACTCAGCCTGTCCTGGTTCATGGAGTTTCTCAGGAAAGTTTTGATCCTCTTTAAGTTTGAGAAGCACCTCAGCTTCTGCAGTGGTCATGATGTGGTGATGAGGATCTTTAGCAGAGTGGAAATACCTTTAAAGATTATTTTCATCAGCAGCTGGATAAGGTCCACAGCACCACAGCAGGCCTTGAACTCCTCTCTGTAGATTCAGACTGAGCTCTGTCTTCAGCTTCTGTTGAGCTTTGGGTCAGCCTTCAAGGAAATCTTCAGGAGACATGGCGTGGTGCTCTGTGAACCTGTGAGCTTGCAGCAAAGAGGCTCTAATGAGATGATCAGTGAAGGACAATCGTTCACTCAGTATGGTGTAGAGCTACACAAGAGGAATAAAAATACATCAAAAGTTAACGTCTGTGTTAACTGAAAAAATAATAAAGCAGTCAAAGTTTAAACTGCTCACAGAAAATAAAGTTGTAATATATGTTAGTTTCACCATTTAAACATTTCTTGTGCCAACTAAACAGTGTCTTATTTTATACATGTCTTATGTCCATAAACATGAACAGAATCTTGTGTACCAATGAAATTTGTAAGATGTAAGAATTTTTGGGTGTGGTTATAAGCTCTGTGAAACACGTAAGAGGTAAATCATGTGTTGTTTACACTTTTAGGACAAAAACCATTATTTTAATAAGTAAATTGCAACACATAAGTTGATAGAATTATCAGTTCTTTGTAATTTTTAAGGCATCACACAATGTAACAGTAATATCTAATGAGCAGTGCAATAAACCTCTGATATTTCTGCATGCACATCTGTATAATATTAAAATTACTGTTTGTCATATCTGTAGTATGTTTCTATGAACTTCAGATTTTGAGTGTATCTGTTTTTACTCTTCATGATTGTGCAGGTTCCTGCTTTGCCATGATTTAAAAAAAAAACATTTTTTTGTGTGTCCCTTTATATAATATTTTCAACAATTAATTAAATCAATTAAATTTAAAAAGAACTTCCATTGGGGCAAAAACAAACTTAGCCACACATGAAAAGCTCCAATTCATTTTAAAATGTTTTGTAAAAAATCTGGAATAATTTTAAAATAACTACATAGATTTTTGTAGAACTAAAGTCTGCTAAAGGTTAATGTTCTAACGAACAAAGAATTTATATCCTCTTGGCTAACTCAGTTTGTGGCTCTTAATCTATAGTTCAGTGCCATGTGCTACATAAAATGGAAACTTTACCGCTGAATCATATCATGTCTTCCCGGTAAAACACATCCTAACCTAATCTTCAGTGGAGCCTCTTACTGATTTTATTTCTCCACTGCAGTCTCACCTCTACTGTGATGTTTCTCTGGATCGAGGACCTGAAGCCTCTCTGGTGCAGGAACATTAATCCATCTCACACACCGTATTTAAGGATGAGTAAATCCAGCACTGCTGTGGTGACGTGTTGATGTGATTGACAGAACAATGCTAATTCTCTGTCAGTCAAAGTGGGAGTGTGAGGGCCACATTTCTCTGAGCCCCACAGGCAAAGTTGAAGTGGCTAGTCACACAGACACCTCAGGTCACATGCTGGGCAAAAGTATAAGAACTTACATAGACACTCATACACTACATAGATACGGCGCCCCACCATACGCACCGTGATCTGCTGCTGTGGACCTGCACAGCTTCAACTACAACAACTGCCAAAACTCAGCCTTTAGTTTATTTGTTTTTAATAACCATTACAGTTCCTTTTTATAATTCCAGAATGATCAGTTGATTTAAAGTCAAATAACACACACATAAAACTGTAACCAGGGCAGCACGGTGGTGCAGCAGGTAGTGCACGTGCCTCATAGCAAGAAGGTTCAATTCCCGGGTCAGACAGGGGCCTTTCTGGGTGAAGTTTGCATGTTCTTCCTGTGCATGCATGGGTTCAATATGGGCACTCTGGCTTCTTCCCACAGACCAAAGAACACGCTAATTTAGGTTAATTGGTGACTCCAAATTTTCCTTAGGTATGACTGTGAGTGTGAATGGTTGTCTGTCTCTCTATGTGGTCCTGTGATTGACTGGTTAACCCCCCCGCCCCCCCCATTTCAATTGTAACCATGACTACCAACATGATCCTATGTAGTACGTGTAGTTTATGCTCTCTGTGCAAGACAATTCTATTGGGGGCAATAAAGGTTCATTCATTCCCTCATGGATAGCCTGCTGCTGAGGACCTCCCTTAATCCAGACTTCATCCTTCATTTGCCAATATCAGAAATCTTACACTGCTGTAAATGATGAGCCAACTCATCTTAGGTGCAACATTTCTATTTTAGCAGGGACTGCACAGAAAATCACAGGTTAACAGGAGTTTACTCAGTGTGTGGTCACACTGACTAGACTTCTTCTGCCGGGTGTCAACTGATGCGTAAGGTACAGGGTGCCCTCTGCTGGCTAATCCAAACACTGTCTTGAGGCGAATGAGACTTTACAGTCGTTCTACCAAAACAGACTGACCTTTTGCAATAAAAGTAAAATGGTGGCAAACTGTTTTCATGCATTAATCTACATCATGTTGCCACAGTTCTAGTTCTTTTTTAACAGCAGAATAAGTGAGGCTGTCATTAACCGTCATCAGTCCTCCACACTTTATAATCTTTATAGATGTAAATGTTCAAACTAGAACCATCTTTCTATTCATGGCTGTTATTGTGAAAACTAATAACATACGAATAACTATAAATAAATATATATATGAACAGCCACCCACCCCACCAGGGGAGAGGGGGGTGAATGAGAGAATATTTCTTCATATATATTTCTTCATATATATACATATATATATATATATATATATATATAGATAGATATATACATATGGAAACATATTAATACACTCCTAAAACGTAAGTCAAAGTGTCATGGTGAAATAAAGGAACTTAATATCAAAGGAATGATTTCAACAGACACCAAAGATATAGCTAATGAATTAAATACATACTTCATCCAGTCCGTAGATGAACTTGCATCAAACTTTGGAAAAACTCTCAATGTAGATGAATTTAACATAGAGCCTCAACAATTACAAAACTTAAATAATACAGCTAATGATCAAGCTCCCCACTTTAATATCGAACAAACTGACCAAACCAAAATTCAAAAAATCATAATGCAATTAAACAACTCCATTTAAAAAATCTGTCTATTACAGAAGGGAAAAGCCTTTGACACTGTAAGTCATAAAATACTTGTTAGCAAACTAAGACATCAATTTAAATTTTCTGCCACTGCTGTTAGTTGTCTTAGCTCATATTTAGAATATCGACAACGGTGTGTTCGCTTACAGAATGTGAAAACATCTCCTCTGTACAGTAAGACTGGACTGCCACAGGGATCAGTCCTAGGTCCTATCCTTTTTTGTTTATATATAAATGATTTACCTACTATTTGTACAGACACTGAATGCCAAATGTACGCAGATGATACAGTATTTTATGTCTCAGCAAAGAACCGTATCTGTATCTTAGCGTACAGCTTGATGTCATCCATGTAGAGGAGGTGGCTGATAGTGGTCCCGTTTCGGAGTAGGTATCCGTAGCCAGTCTTGTTGATTATTTGGCTGAGGGGGTTCAGGCTTAGGCAGAACAGCAGGGGGGACAAAGCATCTCCTTGATATATACCACATTTGATGGAGACTTGTGCAATTGGCTCGAAGTTGGCCTCAAGGGTGCTGTTCCATTGCCTCATTGAGTTTGCAATGAAGGCCCTTCAAGTCTTATTGACCTTGTACAGCTTTAGGCATTCCAGGATCCATGTGTGTGGTATTAAGTCAAAGGCTTTTGTTGTAATCAGTCCAGGCAGTGCACAGGTTGGTCTGTCTGGTTCTACAGTCTTGAGCGACTGTCTAACAGCAGCTGGAGCTGGTGTTTTGCTCCTCTGGTATTTTTACCAATGCCTTTCTGTGTTTCTGTCATGTATTGATCTATGTGCCCACTTATCTTTGCTGCAATGATGCCTGACAGGAGGTCTCATGCTCCTCCTTACCTGAAGCTTGAGGGTGGAAACTGATGTGAAAGTTGACCTTGATGCCTAGCAACTGCCACACTTGTTGCATGACCTCTGAGGTAAAGTGTGTGCCTTTGTCAGAGTTGACACGGCTTGGCAGTTGGAATTGTGAAAAGACATGGTTCATCAAGAGATATGATGTAGTCTGGGCTGTGTCATTTGGGTTGGCAGCCATTCTATCCATTTGGTGATTGCACAGACAACCGTGAGAAAATATTAATTTCCACTTGTGGACCTGGTTAGGGTCCAATCCTATCGATCTGGAGATCTGAACAAGGAAATTAGACACCTCTTTGTTGTAGGGGTGCTCGATGCAGAGGGTTTGAAAATGATTGAAATGGCTAAAAAATGACATCAGACCCTTTGATGTTGTTCACCACATTCTGTTGCATGTGTGGCCAATAGGCCAAGGAGGTCCTTGACGAGTCAAAGAGAAGAGTAAAGGTGCCAAAGACCTGGGGCAGAGTAAAGGCAGGGTTGGTGGGGGGCGCTTCTATGCTTTTCTCAGGACTAGTGAGTTCACTACTCCTTCCTCAGTGTTTAATCCAGAGAAAGATATCTCATTTTCTAATCTGGTGTTTTTTCCCAGTCATAATAAACTCTACCTTAAGCATTCTAAATGTGGTGGGGCTTGCTCAGTAGTTGTCGCTCGAACTGATTCTGCTTACTGCCCATTCAAATCCATGGTAAGATATCTCAAGCTCAGACCAAACTTTGGCCCTTTTTCACCCCTCTTCTGCCTTTCAGGGAACCAACCTCTCTCTAAAGCTTGGTTTAATATCCATTTAGAGAAGGTGCTTATCAAAAGTAATCTATCACCTTAGCTTTGGGAGCTGCTACTTCTGCCGCCATTCATGGTTTTTCAGCTTCTGCTCTGCAACGACTGGGGCGCTGGTCTTCATTGGCTTACGCATCATACATCTGCCCAGATATTGAAACGATCATCGCAAATCAAAGATCTCTGAAACCTCATTCCTGGTAAGCATATAACTGGTGGTGGTGCATCTGTATCAGTGTAAAAAAAATGGTGGTCAGACCTCAGTTCATCATTAAAAAAAAAGAAAATAAATGGTCGTCAGACCTCAGTTCATCATTAAAAAATAAAATAAAAATAAAAAAGAAACATGGTCGTCGGACCTCAGTTCATCATCATCATATAAAAAAAAATGGTGGTCGGACCTCAGCTTTTCTTTTCGCTACATACTTGGCCATCTTACCTTTGTATTATATCATGGCTTCTGACCACTCCGTCATGTTGTTGGGGGAGAAGCAGGTTGCATTAGCCTATATGCGATCTTTTAAGTGGTTACCCCACGCCTTCATGCTTTAACTTTATTATGTTGAAATGCTGAGTCAGCATTTCAACATATTGTTCCCCCTAAACTCCATTTTGTTCTTTTTCTTCTTCTTCTTATTCCCTCAGATTTTGGCACCTTTCACAGGCTTCAAATTTGGACAGAATTTCACAGAAAAAAATTGACATATGCAGCATGTTCAGGAGAAGTGCGCTTGTATTTTTCACAGGTTTAACAGTTATACTTTTTACAGTGAAAAATAATTTCTGCATGTATTTTTACATTGAAATCAATGGGACATTTCCGCAGCTCTGCTGAAAACTTCAGCAACTTTGAAGCTCCACAGATTGGGCATGCTTCCACCTACAGACTTCATTCGTACTTTAAAAGCTGCAATGACTTCTCAACCATTTTTACATATCTTCAGCTTTTTGCTGGCTTCTACGTTTTTTAAATATGATATGACTGTTGAAGCAGCATCAACTTTTGCACTTTTCTTTGAAGTTAGAGCTTAGTCACGTGACCTGCACACCCGAGCTCCAGTATCTATAATTTTCTGCAAACATTTTTATTGCACTTTTCACACATTTTCAGCCCTGATTTACTGCTTACAACTATTCATGTCACATTTTCAACTTTCCTTGCATTACTTTTAGCAATTTCATTTCACAGTTTCAGCAGTCACACTCAGCATTTCAACGCATTTCCTGCATGGAAATGCAAATTCTCCAGTTTTCTTTGTCATCTCTTTGCATCTTCTAGAATCTCCAGTTGCAGATTGCAAATATATGTCTTATCTTAATGTCTTAACTGCATCATTTTCTTTGCATGATCTAGGATCATCGGATTCTGTGGGTAAGTATTTAAATTTTTGGGGGGATATTCATAATTTTTCACGAGTTCTGCTCCCCTGTACATTTACTGTTCACATGCTTGATGGGGTCTAACCGTCAAATCTGTTTCTGCATTATATCATTAAATCTGTTCATAATCCTTTCTGGTGTAAGTCTCTCCTGATTGAAATGAAGCTATAGTTAGTTAGCTATATTCAATCAGGAAGACTGTCTGGGTGTTCCTGTCATTGATTCACTCTCTCATCAGCTGTCTGGGAGGGAGGCATGCCAGTTCTTTCTATCCAATCACAACTTCCCTGCTTCATTGGTTAGCCAATCATCACTTAGCTGTCAGACTTTAAATTCTGTCTCGTCTTCTGTCAGTTGTCTTTCAGGCTCTCTGCGTGTCCCACCTCCTCCCCATGCACCTCCAGGTTTCCTCCTTCCGATGCACTTCCAGGATCTTCCTCCCGGGTCAGCATCTCAGCTCCACAGTCTTCATCAGCTCTCCAAGTTCCATTCTCTCAAGATTTTAGTACCACCACCAGTGTCTAGACTCCATCGGAGATATTCTTAATTTTTCACGAGTTCCGCTCCCCTGTACATTTACCATTCACACGCTTGATGGGGTCTACCCCAAATCTGTTCTGCATTATATCATTAAATCTGTTCATAATCCTTTCTGGTGTAAGTCTCTCCTGATTGAAATAAGAATGCCTGTTATTTCAGCATATTGGGAAGATTGGACTCTCAATTTGAAGCTGAGAGGTTCACATTGTTTGGTATTGACATACACAATGCTGACTCCAGCATAAAAGACAGTATTGTGGTGGCATGAACATCCACCCACATATGATAGTGTTGTGATGGTTCAATGACCATGTTGCAAGGAGAGTGGGAACTGATGCAAGGTCATTATTAGCACATTTCTTGGTCCATGCCAAGAGGCGATTTGTGGTTTTGTGCATAGCATACCTCCACATTAAAGCTTTGGAGTGCATAAGCTGGATGCTGGTGGAGTTGGGGGAGCTGTCTTTATTGATTTAAGCAAAGCATTTGACACTGTCAATCATCATATTCTACTGTCCAAACTGTCATATTTTAACTTCTATGTAAATGTAATATGGTGGTTCAAGTCATACCTCTCATCAAGGACTCTGTGTTAGGGTACGCAACATAAAATCAGCATCACGCAACTGCAACTTTGGAGTTGTATTGGGGCCCAAAAATGACCCAAAAGGGTCAGTTTTGGGCCCCAATGCTCTTTAGTATGTTTATCAATGACCTCCCAAGTTGCTGTCCTTCAAATGTTATCTGTCAAATGTATGCAGATGATGCAGTTTTACATGTTCATGCAAATGACAGTGAGCAAGCTACCCAGAAGTTGACCTATGCCATGACTGAATGTATCAATGGCTAAAGAGCTCCCAGCTGCATCTCAACATCTCCAAAACTGTCTGTATATACTTCTCGAAAAAATGCAAACAACAGCGACCCTGACATTTTTTTTACAGGGTAAAAAGATCAACATAGTTCAAGAATTTAAATACCTTGGTGTCATCTTGGACTCTAAACTTAACTTCAAACAGCAGGTCAAAAGACTAACTTTAGATTTATTAGAAACAATTTTACCCCAAAGTTGGCAAAGTTATACTTTGATGCAGTGATTATGCCACACATGTCATACTGCCTTACCAGCGGGGCATCTGCCTGTAAAATGACCCTGAAGCCTGTTGAAACAGTCTATAAACAGGCACCAAAAGCTTTGGATAGGAAACATAAATTGTACCACCTCTGCCTGATACTGGATAAGCACAAGCGTCTAAACTGGGACAACACCCTAAAATATACTGACTATGTGCTTCTTTATAAAATCCAAAATGATCAAGCTCCACCTTGACTTAACCTTGAAAGAAACTTGAGTAGATCAACCAGAGCAGGCCTTAGAGGTGACTGCACTGTACCATTTTGGAAAAGTGCATCTGGTCAAGCAGTATTCCCATTTCATGTGTCTTTGACCTGGAAACAAATACAAAGTTCAATACATGAACTACCAACTCTGACTTCATTCTCCAAGCACCTTAGAGCATAGCTGTTGGAAAACCACATCTGTTATCATAACAGGGTTAAATGTGTATGTATGTCTAATGAACTCAGTATGTTGGGGCACCTTCCAAAACTGTCCACTGCTGTGTACATACGTATATACATCTATGTATGCCATTTTTGTGAATAAATCAATACGTAAGGCATCTATGTATTCTTTATTAGTGCAATATTTACTCACACATCTGCATGTGCAACTGTGTGCTATGAGCACTGTGCAATATAATATTCAATCTGGCACTTTATAATTCTGGGCATCTGAGTAATGTGCAATCTTATATTGCTGTGCAAAAATGGGTAACGTGCAAAAAAATAGGGACCAGCTAGCACTGTTCACTATTAGCATTTGGCACTTCAGCACTTCAGTTAGCACTCCAGCCCTTTATTATTCATTGTAATATCTGTCTAATGTTGTAAAATAACTTGACAGGAGGACAGTGTTCAGAGTATCAACGAGTCAATCATTTAGTGAGTTCCTTCACATAGAATACATGAACCAAGTCTGGTCCATTACCAGTAAATCGCCGACCTTCACTTCTGGCCCCCTTCAGAGTAAGGGTAGCCAACCAGCTCAATACATTACATCCTCCCTCTTAAGTTTTTTTAAAATATTTTTTTAACAGCATAAAGAACAAACATCACTTTCAATAACAAACAGTGAGGTAGCAGGTCTTTAAAAAAACTACCAGTAACTCAGGTGCAAAGTACAAATTACAGTACACAGCACATAGAGTGCAATGGTGCAATACTCAAGAAAACAAACTGAAGTAACCAAAGTCAGTGCAACAGAACATAAAATAGCAGAGTCCAATAGTGTCCCTACTCCCTGAATCTTGCTGGAGTCTTGACCAGTCTTCCTGATTTAGTGCGATAGGGCTGCATGATAGAGTCATCAGTGTCATTGCTCCTTTGTGGAGAATGTTTGTTTTCCTGATGGAGTTTGTGCCAGTCTGTGCATGTGAATTGTCCTGAGTATTAAAGCTCGGGTTGTCACAGTCCATATCCACTTTCTCATCTCGCTCATCTGAAGACCATGGAAACTCTCTCTCGGCAGTCTCCCTGGGATGTCTCCTGTTCCTTCTGAATGCCCTGCCTTCAGGTGTGCGTACCACATAGGAATGTAGCTGTTCATACTCACTCAGCACCACAGCTGGCTTCCAAATGTTTCCCGACTACATCCTCACATTTTCTCCAAAACGCAGTCCAGGTAGGTGTTAGGCATGACGATCATAGTAGCTTTTCAGTTTTTGCTTGCTTTTCTTTCAGCTTGTTGTGAACCCTGTGGGCACCTTCAGGGGTAAGCAGAGAGGTACACACTGGCAGTTTTGTCCTTAACCACCGCCCCATCAGCATCTGGGCAGGCGACAGGCCCACACCTTCCAGTGGTGTATTTCTGTACTCGAGAAGCGCTATCTAAGGGCCACCAGACTTTTTGAGCATCCTTTTAACAGTCTGCAGAGCTTTCTCAGCCAGTCCATTTGACTGTGCATAGCGTGGACTTGAGGTGACATGACTGAACTCCCAGCTCTCTGCAAAGCTCCTGAATTCTGCACTGGCATACTGGGGGGCATTGTCACTGACCAAAATATTGACAATTCCGTGCCGGGCAAATATGGACTTTATAGCGGTTATAACGCCCTAGCTGATGGTGTCACTTAGTCTCATTATCTCTGGGTATTTTGAAAAGTAGTCAACACATAGCAGATACTCAGAGCCATTGCTGTGGAACATGTTGGTGCCACCCTTCTCCCATGGCTTATTCGGTAGTGGATGGGGAATCAGTGGCTCCTTTTGATTGCTACTCGCTTTTGTCCATGATCTCTCTGCCATATAGATACTGATGAAATTTCTCACACCAGTATACTATGGCTAGGAGCTCTTTTTCAATTTGAGCGTACCTTCTTTGACAATCTGTGAGCACCCTTGAGCCATATGCCACAGGTTGTTCATCCTGTAGTATGACAGCCCTGATGCCCTCCGAGTTGGCGTCCACAGACAGTGTCACAGCCTTGTTGACATCATAGTATTTTAGAGTTGGAGCTCCTGTGATCAGCTGCTTCAGTGTTTCAAAGCTTGCTTGTTGATGCTCCTCCCAGTGCCATTCTGTCTCTCCTTGCAACAGTGTCCTCAGAGGGGCAGATATTTCAGACAGATTAGGAATGAATTTGGCCAGGTATTGAATCATTCCCATGAACCTCATTAATGCAGGCTTGTCAGCTGGTGAGGGTATTTGAACAATGGCTCTTATCTTCAACCATTTTCAGGCTTCAGTCCCTCTGCACTGAGTGTGTGGCCAATGTACTTGACCTCTGTCGTCCTGAATTTGCACTTGCTTTTATTGAATCTCAGTCAATTCCAGCTGCTCTTTGCAGCAGCTTTATCATTCTCTCATCATGTTGGTCAAGTGCCCCCACACCAGCAGATCATCAATGATGTTGACAACACCATCTAATCCCTCGATCATCTGGGCCACAGCTCTATGAAACACCTCACTCGCTGATGAGATGCCAAAAGGAAACCTCTTAAAGCGGTACCTTCCAATGGGTATGTGGAACGTGCACAGCTTGGAGCTCTCCTCATCCAGATTTATTTGATAGAATCCTTGGTTAGCATCCAACACAGAGAAATATTTTGCATTCGGCATGCATGACACCACTTCCTCCTCTGTGAGGAGGGAATAATGCTCTCTCCTTATTACTGTGTTCAGATCTTTAGGATCTATACAAGTCCTTAGTTTAGTAGACGTGACTACTGTCACCATGCTGTTCACCCACTGTGTTGGTCCATGTTGCCTTGTGATCACAACTGACTGCTGTATTTTGTGAAGCTGTTCAATCACCCTCTCCTTCAGAGCAACTGAGATCCTCCTTGGTGCATGTATCACAGGATTTGTTTCAGGGTCTATCTTGATGCTGTGCTCACCTGGTAAGTAGCCAAGTCCAAAGAATAGATGCTCATAGTCATTCAGCATGTTGCCTCCTTTCTCCGCGCTACACAGCCTCTTCACCATTTTCTGTTTTGTGCTGGATTTCCTTCTTGGTATCGCTGGAGCATCTCTCTCTATGATCTCAAAGTCAATGTGATTGACGTTTTGCCCAAGGGCTCCATCTTGTGGCCAGAGTACACCACCAAATTGCAACTGGAAGCATGTAGCTTGCCACCAACATTTAACATGTGAAATGTTTTCAGCTGACATAACGTTGCAGCCTGCTCCAGTGTCAATACGAAATGTGACCTTTTTCTTGTTTATCAAGAACTCTTCAGACCATCTGTCTTGGTCACTTTTTGCAGTTTAACTGCCTCGATGCTTCTCACCTCTGTTGTTCCAATGAACATCTCTTCTGCATCACTGTTGTCACTGTCCTGCTTCTGTTCCACAATATGCATTTTCTTATTCTTGGGTTGACTATTTGCACGACACATTTTTGCAAAGCAACAGGATCTGCCTTCTGGGTTTTCTCCTCTTGTAGCCTCTGAATTACCCGATAGAAGATTGAAAGCTGTTTTTCAGTTAAGGCAGATAATCTTTAATTTCTTCTTTCAAGGTTGAATAAGAGGGACATAAATTTAGAACATAAATTTAGAACATAAATTGTTCTCTTTCCCCCTAAGGGAAATTAACATTTTATCATTACCCAAGTTTGAGAGAAAACAGCTAACATTTGCAAGAAAACTGTCAAAAAGTTGTACAACAAAATAACATTTCGTCCTCCAAATTTGAGAGAAATAAAACAAAGATTTGTACAACAGCTAATTTTTTTCAAAAACAAACTAGCACTACATCATTACCCATGCTTGAGATAATGCAGGAAAATCTAGAGTACTGAAAAGGACCATGTGCAATTTCCCAAGTTAGACTGAGATATTTACAGCTCTCTTGTTTGCAAAAGTTCTGCGGCAGCATTAACAAACAAAGCACAAAAACTGAGTGGATGATGGAGTGGTTTGCCATATCTTTAAAAATGTGTTTGAAGGTGGCTGACAACCCAGATTTGCACACTGATACGGTGGATTTTACCATAGTGTACCACACTGCTGCAAGACAGTCCAGATTTTGTCTAGCAAGGTTTCCAGTTTTTCTTCTGCCATATTTTCATTGTTTTTGGAAGTCTGAACTCTGTTCTTGATAGCTTTTCTCAGAAGCTCAATCAACTCTCAGGTGACAAAAGACCTCTCAAGATATGTAGAAAGTTAAGATGCAAATTTCACGAGAACTTTTCCCATGAGATTTATTTTTTTCTGTCTGTTTTAAAGTATAAAGATTAAAAAAAAATTAACCTATGATTTATGAGCTATCCCAAAATTCAGATGCTTTTTCCAGTAGTTCAATATTCAGCTTATTAACTGAGACCAGTTCATTCTACATATAGCTGAGGGGATCATAGATGTAACATGCCACTTTCAGCTCGTGCAAAAAGGTTCTTGGCTATAGTCGTGACTTTTGCAGCTCCTCCTGGATTCAGTTTTCCACTTAAGTAGCACTAAATGGCGGACGTAAGGTATGGGGTGTTGAGTTGAGTCAGATTGTTTTAATGTAAAAGTCTTCTTCAAGCACTTCCAAACACCCATGCTGTATTTGACCGTGGTGGTTGACTCAACACCCATGGCATATCTCTTCTCTGGACTTAGCCAAAGTGATTTCGAGCAGGTGGTACAAGATGTTTTTTTTCACTTTCAGAGCAGTATCTGACATCCAACAATCAACCTCATCCTCCTCCTCCTCCTCCTCCTCCTTCATATCCTCCTCCTGGAAGAGGTGGATGGGGTGGATGGAGGAGGAACCTTTGAATCCTCCTCTGAGGCCTAGGTTCAATCAGCGAGCCTGCCTGGGGTATGAGAGGCTGATGACTTGAGGGGCTGTGGGATGATTACCTCTAAATGCTTGGGTGGCAAGATGAGGGTGCAGTCATGTATCTGGGCTCTCTGGGCTTCCTCTTGAGAATAGTCATGGTTCCTTCAGCCTATTTCCCTATCCCTGAAAAGATTCCTGGTCTGGAAAAGTTGTCCTTTTGTAGCAGCTTGTTTCTATTTGGGCCTTTGTGGGAGGGGTGGGTGTGGTCTAGAAGGAGAAGGGTTTTTTGATAGCTGCATCCCAGGTTCAACAGCTGCAGAAGAGGGAGTCAATTTTCTTAGTTTGTTCCACCATTCTTTTTGCAGGCATCCGAGAGGAATGGTCAACAGCATGCGAAATACTCTGCAATCAGAGTTGAAATGATCCAGGACAACAAAAACCTCTGTGGGCCTGCTACTCCTGCTTGCTTCAACTTCAACTTCAACTTTATTTCATTTATATGGCACTTTTCATGCGTTTAGCAACACAAAGTGCCTCACAGAGGATAAGAACAAAAGCAAAACAAAAACAAAACAAAAGCAAATACCATAAAAACCCCAAACCTCCCACTCCCACAAATATATGCACTCGTACACATACATAGACATATGCGCACATATACATACCCACACACACACACATACACACACCCACACACATACACAGGCTGTTGCTGAGGAGACATGGCTGGGCACCAAGATCTGAGGTGAGGAAAAAGCCCCCTTTGGGGGCCGTGCAGACCAGGAGGAGCCATGGTCCATGGCCGAAGGGGGCGCCACCACAGGGACCACCCCAGCCCAGGCAGACAGGAGGCTCCACAGCAGGGTGTAGAGCTCTGTAGCCACCAGGGCCGGAGCCATCCACGAGACAGCGCCCCAATCAGTGGACCAGAATCAGCTCCCGGTGTGACAGGCCCCCAGGAGGAAACACTGGGAAACCGAGGGGCTAAAATAGTAAAATGTGATAAAAGGTATAGAAGCTAAAACTGAGGGAATAAAACAGTATTCTTAAGATAGATTAAATAGATAATGTGAAATAAAATAAATCTAAAATATCAAAATAAAACAATAACATAATATAAAAGGATAGACCAAGCTAAATAAGTAAATAAAATAATAATAATGATACTAATATAAATAAAGTAATGATAAAAAGTGTAAAAATATGGGTAAGCATAAAAGGATTAGGAGGAGTTAAATTAGTCAGTTAAAAGCCTGATTAAAAAGATGGGTCTTGAGCCTCTTTTTAAAAATATCAACATTCTCTGCGCCCCTGAGACTCTCCGGAAGGCTGCTGTAGAGGTTCGATGAATAGAGCTGTAGAACCAGTGAGTCAGGCCTGAGGCTTTGGGGCTACTTGACAGCTATAAGTGCCATTTGTTTAGCCAGTGGCTTCCTGGGGTACAGATTTGCCATTTACATAGTAATCTTTTCTCTGAATTCTACCACATTTTTTGATTTCCTGTCCTCAGAATCCCCAATCTTTACAGGACAGGACTGCCAAGTCCCTTTATCCTTTTGGTAGAAACATAATTCTCTCATAATTCTCTTCTCTTGAAAATGTACTCCCACCTGCCTTGCATTCCATAGGGGTTCAGAGACCAGTACGTCCACAAAAAATCCAAAGGAGGGTTCTGACTTCAGTGGAGATGCACGGTATATTTTCTGGAGCTGTTGGCACTAGACTCTGGATCTGCTATTATATATATTATATTAGTCTCTGTAATAATCCTTGTTCGCATTGGCTTGCTGGATCCCACAACATAAAATTTGAGGCTGCGATTCTGTTGAAAAACAACAAAATATTTCTATTAATTATTTTCAAATAAAAGTAAACTGTGTATATAGGGCGCCTGGCTGCCACTCCGTAAGAAAACACATTGTCTTTGCTCTTAAACTTGATTTGTTAGTAAAAGTGTTTGAATTAGATGTTTGCCATACCTACGACAGCCTGCGTGGTGATGGCTTTCTTCACCTGGGGCCAGAGTTGGGCTTCAGGACAGGAGATTCCTCGAGCATTGTCTGTGGGACCATCTCGCCCCGGGATTGTCCCCTCGACTTGGTCGGCAACAATGAGATACCCAGCCATCCCGACGACTCCTTCATTTGGGCAACAAGGACTGATGATGTCAATGGGGTCCTGTAAAACAACATTGCAAGATATTGGAATTTGTGCTTCGCCTCTACCTGCTCTGTAAGTTAATTTATTAAACATTGAAACACACATTCATGTAAAGACAGATAAATCTCATAAGGAATATAATATTTTCTTACCAGATTGCTTTATTCTTGTCGGGGGTCGGGCTGTTACCCCTGAAGGACTCAGTAGAGAAGCCTTGAGAGGGAATTTAAAAATGCACTCCAGGTACTGTTCAAAATTGTTGAAACATCATAGATTTTACCTGCAAACTTCACTAGATCTGCAAGAATAGGTTTAATTTTTCTATTACATCTTTTTGTGTGTTTTATGAGAAATCTTGTGGGGTTTTGGGGTGCTGGTTTGGCGGAGTGGTTAGCAACCAGGCACCCCATGTACTTGCTTCTGTCGGTCCAGGTTCAAATCCCGCCTGTGACCAGTTTGCAGAGTGTCTTCCCCTACTCTCTCACCCCCTTTCACAAGCCTGTCCACCGTCTCTGTCCTGTCAATAAAGGCACAAAATGCCCAAAAAATACATTAAAAAAAAAAGAAATCTTGTGGGGTTTGGTAATCAGTGAAAAAATAACACAAAACAGAGGCAAACAGTTCCAAATTCTGACTGTGCGAGGTTGATGTCAGCTTGCTCTGCAGCCACAACTTTAAAAAAAGATGGAAAATAGCTATAAAATAAGTACAAAATTAAACTGCGTCTTTTATAACAACACACACATCTTTGTAAGATGGATCATTCCTCACAGATTGCCTCGCTTGCTACCAAACATCTTCCTGGGTCATCATCTCTGCGGCGAATGAACCATCATGCCAAGAAAAAACAGCCTTGGATCCTTTAGGATGGTATTTTTTGAGTGAGTGTTCATTAGATCAAACCCTCCTATATAAAGTATGGTTTTAAGTTTATTTCACACACTCATGGTTCATAAGAGGATGCTGTTATAATAAGTCTGCGGGGCTAATAAAACCTCTCTGTTTATACTTCTATTTCTATATTATGCCTGTTTGCATTAAATTTTGGATTTAATTAATGTATTTACTGAAATTACACTCGAACAGGGCGCCATCCTATTTAAACAAAATAGGCAAAATTTTATTCATTGACTGATTTATTAATCAGGCTAGTTTGATTTTGATGAGCTAGAGCAAGTAAGTCACACTTTACCTTTATCAATCTTAAACCTGAAGGGAAGAGCTTTCTTTACAGGGATGTCAGACTTTCAAAGGGAAAGGGTATATTTAAAACCAGATAAAATAATAGATAGCACAATACAATGCAAAATGAATAAATGACATTTAAAAGAGTTTACAGGACATTAAACTAGATGAGCAATTGATATTTCGATGGTAGTAATGGAATAATATTGTAGTGATTTTTTCTGGATATTACTGGATATTAATTAAATTAATTAATATTCATTTAATAACCAGGTTTGCTCTACTGCTCTAATTAAAGGAATACTTCACCCAAAGAATGATATGCCTTCATTTTCTACTCACCCTCATGCTGAGCAACACTCTGGAGCACTTTGTTGATGTCTCAAATGCAGCCGGAGGTCCGGGGAGATTTTCGCTGTCAACAAACTTCCATTTTACAGGGGACAATAGAGCCCTGTTTTTGTGGACTTTTATGGACTTTTGTCCATAAAAGTCCACAAAAACGTGCCTATTTTCCTTCATACTGCTCGTCCGCTGTAATCCAAGTGTCCTGAGCGGGTAACGTCCATAATTAATTCAAAACGAGGTCATTTAGTACATTTTTCGAGCCTAAACAGTGCTATAGCGTACTTCCGCAGTGCACGTCTACGCGCGCTCCCTGAACTACGGAAGCCGCGGCAGACCAAGCCAGACGCTTGCGCACTTTCAGGGACTACTGTGCTAAATTGCAAGAGTAGAAGAAGAAGTTCCGCTGTTTACACTCTGCTGTGAGCCTGACGGAGCTGTGGACAATCACAAAAGTGGTTGGTTACTGTTTTAAAACTTTGAAACAACGAAAAAAAACAGAAAGAAGAACAATGTCTGAGGACTTCAATGTAGAGGAAGAACATGAGTTCTTTGCTGAGCCTTTTCTTTACGAGCCGGAATACACAGACGACGAACTTAGAGAAATGGATGAAGCAGCCGCAGCTCGAGCAGAGCCTCAATCACCGGCGGACTACAGATTTAGTGCGGATGAAACATGGTGGTGTAAATGTGAAAAATGTCAAGCTATGCCGACCGAAGGGGAGAGCATTTGCTGTGTGGATTGGGACTTGTTGATGCCACCGCTGGAGGATCTCAATATCTCCACTGATGAGACTGAGAGCACTGCTCAAAGAGTTTGTGTCACCCAAAACACAGATTACCCACCATTACTGACCCGTGGCGTTCTGGAGATGTTTTTCCATGCGCCTAAAATCAATTGGAAAAAGAGGCCAAAACCCGCAGGACTGAACGGCACGCTCTCTGCAGAGTAAGTTTTGTACTATTTTTATTTACTATACTTATTTTGTACTAACAGGCCCATGCGTAATACATGATCTATTTTACTGTACTGTACACTGTACAGTTTTTTGTGATTTTCTCTTTGTTTATTTATGTAGCATCTCACCTAGGTTGCGTCCTGGACGAGATGCTTTTCATTTATTTATTTATCTGCCCCTCAACAGTCAATACAGGTTGGTGGCTTACCGGGCGGTACTGGAGTGGGTCCTGAAAGGCGAGAGACTTGGAAAGGACAGCAGAAGAGTTTTACCTGCCTGTGTTGTCACAAGCATCCGTTCCAGCTACCCTTCACCAGATGGAGTGTATACTGGATTCAAGGAAGCAGAAGATGCTTTTGAACAGATGTAAAGACAATAAACAAATCTGAAGACACTCTTCCAGACTAATTATTTATATTATTTCATTACTTCATCAAATGTCATGTTTTTTCCAAAATCTAAAAAAAGCTACAATGCCTCATTATAAATAACATGTCAGAATATATATAGGTGGTAATTATAACTTTTGGACTATTGTCTTGTGTTGTCAATAAATTAATAGATAAAATTAAAAATAGATAGATCTATTTTAAATAGATATATAGTACAGATCTTGCATGATGACTTTGAAAGGTTGGCAAGATGTAACTCTGTTCCTTTGACAAAAG
Organism: Scarus forsteni; assembly: GCA_036419115.1. Taxonomy (NCBI): domain Eukaryota; kingdom Metazoa; phylum Chordata; class Actinopteri; order Labriformes; family Labridae; genus Scarus; species Scarus forsteni. Next base: position 1,778,344 of record JAZDUH010000023.1, read on the forward strand.
ATTTTTTCTAGACCCAGGTGTGAAATGCAGACAAGCCACCCACAGATAAATGCTGTTTTATTTATGTACATCATGTTATAAACAAATGAAGTGCACTCCTGATCAGACTCTGTATATACAAATATAAAATACAAATATAAAAAGACAAAAATAATAATGCACCACCACAATAGTGCACCAATCAGACTAGCTGCTGTAGCGGGAAGCGTGTTTTTGTATGGCTTCCTCTTTGGCAGGTTTCGTTTTTTGAGCAATGTTTTTTGGTATCGGAGGGATAGAAACATGTGATTGGGGGTCTTTCATCTTGATGTTGTGGTCCAGGCATCTCTGCACAACCTGCACCACCAGATTTTGCCGGAATGTTTGTGTTGTTGGAACATAGATCTTTTTGGCAACCCAGTCTTTGTTTTTTTCGGGTAAACCACATTGAATCTTGATTGTCCTAAAAAACAAAAGAAAAATGATAAGACATATATGAAACATTATTCTAAAAACAAAAAAACAAAAAAACAAAAACATTACCTGTGCTGGTGGAGGTCTGTCCACGATGAACATTTTCATTGTGGTCCATAACGGCAAGCTGGGTGCGTGCTTTCATTGTTGAGTAGTGGAAGTGTAGTCTCTTCTCTGTGTATTTCAGCATTGAGGCATGGAACATTTCAAGCTCTCCTGAGAAAACATAATAATGACAAGTTCACTAAACATTTATAGTAATTTCTCATAATTATTCTATTTTTCTTGTTATATTTACCAGTATGTTTGAAGAGGGCCATCTGCTTGAGGTCCTTCATGAGTCCTTTGTCCAGGGCAATAGCTGTCAGGGCTTTGAAAGCTTCAGAGTCTCTCTTTAGCCATTTCTTTTGCCTCTGCTGCTCTGATGTAAGGTCAGGATGCACGCATTGAATCTCCTGTCCATCTTCCTCCCAGCGGTGCACACCACAGATGTGATGAAGCAGTGCTTTCCACTTCCTTATCAAATCCTGAGAATAATGAAAAAATATTAATTCTCAGTCATATACAGCAAGAGGACTATATCCAAGACTAACAATTATGATAATCATTTCTATATGTTGCCAAAATGTAAAGAATGTGTTGTTACTCACATCTGGGTCACCTCTACAGGTTGAACAGGCGTACCACAAATGATTGCAGATGGATTTTGTCCATGGCTGCAGGTCTCGGTTGTCCTTTTTGTTTGACGCAGAGAGCAATTTCTTCATAAGCCCTAACAAAAACATAAAAAAGGCGATGAGTTACAAGCAAGCATAAAATACAGCAACTGGACTAAACATGTGTGAGTAGAAGATGTTTTGCCATTAGTAGTAGTTACAGTTTGTCTACTTACCCTTGACAACATGCCAGATGTCAAACTCATGGTGGATCTCTGGATATTCCTCACGCATAATTTTTCGAATGGACGGTGACCGATCAGTGGTTACCACCTCCACCTCAAGACCTTGCTCCAGCAGATAGTTCAGTCCTCTCCTAAACCCCACTGGCTCCATGGCAGCAGAGCTGGATGCCTCCATCACCTGTACCACAAAACAGAAAATGAATGTGTAAAATAAGTTTCATACATCTTTACTGGACAGTGCATGTCATGGCAACAATGATTATGTAATATGTTGCACATATTAAACCAACACCTACACTGAGAATACATTGTGCTCATATTATGTTAAAATGAAATATGAATTTACTATTTCACTTGCCTGCACTAACTGAAAAAGGATGATTTCCTTTGTTGTGTCCTCCGTGAAGCTGTAGGTGTTGTACTTTGCAGAGAAGCCTGGGCTGTAAAGAGCAAAGGATAAAGTACATATTAAATCCTATATTCAAGAGTTCAATATTTGTTCATCTTAAAAACTAATACACTAACCTGTCTGATCGGCCATCTCCAGATACATGCACTCCCTTTTTCAAAACATACTGCTTATGCAGTAGCTGTTCCATGAGGGCTTTGTGCTGCTGATTGTATACAATGTCGATGACTGGGATTAGATATGTTGACTGTATGTTGTAATATGTTGTTTGATTTGGAATTTGGAGATTGAGTAGTACGGCCAAATCATGAATTGTCGTGTATGTGGCACCATTGAAGAGAACTGATGCTGCTATGAGAAGATTGTTCTCTGGCATCCCTCTAATATCTGGACAGGAACTCCACTGTCCCTGATGCTGATTTATGCACTCCCAGAAAATTTTGATCAGGCTCCCAGATTTGTGAACATTTGTTTTGTCAATTTCTGATCCACACTGATGGCACGTCTTAAAGAGCTGAAACAACTTTGACTCATTGACCAGCCATTTCCTCTCATCCCAGGTTCGCACGTCTTCATTTTCCTCGGAGGTTGGAGTTGAGGTTGATGTTGAGCTTGGAATTTTAAAACTGGTGTCTTTGGGTTCCAGAGGGACAACAATTGAGGCCATGCTAACATCCAATCCTTCCTCCAAACATTCCTCTGTCATCTGTGCTTGCACATCCTACAATCAACAAAGTAACTATTAGACTTTTTGAGAAATCATATTTAGTCGCTTTCAGTCATTCACAAGCAAATGCTGTAACGATTACTTTGGCCATAGCAGCCAGTGAATGCGTACTTACAGTTTGAGATGACCATGTCAGGGGGAAGGCATGATAACTGCCAGATGTGGACGGACGTGTGCGTTCTTTGCTTGTTTCCGGACTTGTAAGGACCAGCTTCAGTCTTGCATGAGAGTGCTCAGGTTGATCACTGGGTTTCTTTGGTTTCACTGGTGTGGAGTGTGGCACATCATCGAATGAAGGCTCTGTGTTGTCTGTGTCTGTCAGTGCAGCAACAGGATGGTGTGAAATATCCTAAAAACAAGAATTGTCCTAGAATTGTTATTTCAAACACTAATTATGCTATATGAGCAAAATATATGAGCAAATCAAAGCTGCAGCATCTAAAAAAGGTATTATGCAGCACTGAAAGTCGTTCATTTCACAAAAACTTTATCATGATGAATCACATTAGTATGGCCCTGTGTGTGCAAAGTAGTGTTGTTATTATCATCTGGATGTTTTTTTATTTAAACTCTGACAACTTGCAGACAATCACTGACATGAGCAGCTGCAGTACAGCTCACTCACCCTGTCTCACTAAATTCCTGAGAATTAATTGGTTAATTGATACATTTATTAATGTCGAATGAAATTAAAATGATGTTACTATGAACTGTGGAGCGGGTGTTAGTAAGTAGTTAGATTGTGGTACAGTTCTGAATAAACAATATTGAATGATAACATAATTAACACTAGCAAGAGTTTTTGGGTACTCCTTTAAGAACTGAAGAGGGATCATTTGATCCCCTGCCCTGGACTGCGGTGGCCGAGCAGTCCCTGTTGTTATTCTAATGTGCCACTAACGGCAGGCAGCCACAGGCTGGGAGAACAATGCAAGGTGTGACATCTAAATGAGGCACGTGTGGCAAATGCACAAAAGAAGTGCAGTGGGAGTGCCAGGTCTGCTCAGACCAAGCACAATTTTGAAACAGTTGTAAATATGTAAATATGTGTGATTTTTGTTTGTGTTTTTTTTTACAATGTTGTTTCAAAAATACAAAACCCAAAACCAGTGAAGTTGGCACATTGTGTAAATCTTAAATAAAAACAATACAATGGTTTGCAAATCCTTTTCAACTTATATTCAATTGAATACACAGCAAAGACAAGATACTTAATGTTTGAACTGAGAAGCTTTATTTTCTTTTGCAAATATTAGCTCATTTGGAATTTGATGCCTGCAACATGTTTCAAAAAAGTCCGAGAAAGTTGAGGAATGCTCATCAAACACTTATTTGGAACATTCCACAGGTTTGCTTTGAAAAAAGCAAAGTTTGTATTTTGTATATTTTCCATTCTCTCATTTTCATGTCTCTTACTAAATTGAACTCAACAAAAAAGATTAATATGTGGTTATCCAGCATCAAGCAATGCAGAATATTTACAAAAAAACAACAACAACAAAAAAAAACAATCACATTTAAGGTTTCAAGAGGAAGATCAGAGTCAGAAGCAATGAAGTCACAGTTAGAGTTGCTGGAAAACCTAGTTCTTCCTTTTTGGAAAATTACCCTTGGTTAGCTGAAATTCATGTAAAACTGTGATTTACACCTCTTTCTCCCAACCTCACCCCAGAGCTGCTCCTCTGAAATTTGCATTCAACTCTCAGCAAGAAGCTGCCACATCATTAGCATACTGGACAGACCACATTCCATGGCAGAGGGATTAAATGATCCCTCTGTAGTCACTAAAGGTACAGTATAGGGATCAAATGATCCCTCCTTAGTCCTTCTAGTGTTAAAGTGAAATGACTGGGATAACAGGCCAAAATTATGTAAAAATTCATGGACTACTGTCAGAATCAAGGTATTTTTGACATTAAACATCTTTTAACATGATCACGTTTTCAAAACAAACAAAAAAGTTATTTAATATAAAACATGTAAGCTAAATAAATGATCGATAAAGTACATAACCTCTGTTCTTACCTGTAACACGGTCGGCACAGCTGTTGTCTTTAATAAAGGTCTTCCTTTACACATTCGGAAATCATCCTTTGAAAAGTGTTCACTGCAGACCCTGAGCGAATCTACGTTGGCGGTCCCGATATCCTTGCTAAGAGCTACTAGCCACAGTTTTAGCCTTTCAGGGTCCTGGACAGGTAACTTGTGGAAAGTCACGGAACGGGATCTCCTCAGGGACCTGCGCTTCATTTGATTGAAGCACCCAGGATAGGCACACACCCGAACCATGTTTTTAATTTGACTAATGACTGATTAAGTTTTTCTAACTTGGGAAATGCTAACCTCGTCCTCGTCAGGCTCACAGCAGAGTGTAAACAGCGGAACTTCTTCTTCTACGCTTGCAATTTAGCACAGTAGTCCCTGAAAGCGCGCAAGCGTCTGGTTTGGTCTGCCGCGGCTTCCGTAGTTCAGGGAGCGCGCATAGACATTCACTGCGGAAGTACGCTATAGCACTGTTTAGGCTCGAAAAATGTACTAAATGACCTCGTTTTGAATTAATTATGGACGTTACCCGCTCAGGACACTTGGATTACAGCGGACGAGCAGTATGAAGGAAAATAGGCACGTTTTTGTGGACTTTTATGGACCCTTTTCTCTCGGGCTCTATCGTCCCCTGTAAAATGGAAGTTTGTTGACAGCGAAAATCTCCCCGGACCTCCGGCTGCATTTGAGACATCAAAAAAGTGCTCCAGAGTGCTGCTCAGCATGAGAGTGAGTAGAAAATACTTTGGGTGAAGTATTCTTTTAAAGGGGCACCATCCTATTTATACAAAAAAGGCAAAATTAACTTAATTAATTGATTTATTAATTAGTTCATTTAAATTAGATAAATCAATTAAGTCAAACTTCAGTTGTTTAATCAATCTCAAATCTAAAGACAGAACTCTCATGCAGTGATGTCAATCTTCCAAACAGAATACCAACAGACAGAAGAAGAATATATAAGGGTGATTTATTAAGATGAATATATAAGACAAAATGAAAATAAAATAAACACTTAAGAAGGAATAAATGTCAGAGTTATACTGAACCAATGATGCTGTCAATCAGGAAAGAAGATATGAACCCTCAAGGAACATTTAACATATGGAGTGGTTATAGTGGATTAATTTCCGAATTAACCTACTTGTAAAAGGTCAAATCAAGGGGAAATTATTAGAGAATTGAATTAAGACACACTCAAGCCCATCTGAAAGAAGACAGAACCGCCTCTTACGAAGTGTCGTCTGGATTGGGCCTCATCTGGTCCGAGCTACTGGAGAATCTGAAGGACTGTTCTGGTTCTGGGTGTCGTCCCAGAGGATTGGTCCACACTCTACCCAGCGCGATGGATCCAGAGAGGTTGTTCAGACGTGAGCTGGTCCCAGGTTTCCCAGGAGAGAAGTCTTAGATTGGACTGGCAGGTTCTGTTCAAGGTGAAGCTGGAGCTTGGGCGTTGGTGTCTCGATAGTATAGAAAGTTGATTTGTAACTAATTCCAAAAATCAAGAATTCATTGACCATACGAATACTTCTGAATTAATTCTGAAATTAATAAGAAAAAGTCCATTTACTATGAAGTAAATCTTTGAAGTCTTTTATAGCTTACTGGCTTTTATCGGCGGGCATGTCACAAAAACTTAGAGAAAAGAGTTAAGGAAAAATATGTGAGCCAAAAATCAAAAGTGGTGACGAGGATGAGGAGGAAGAAAGGACATAAGCGGAAAGAAGACAAGAAGAGAAGAGAGAGAAGACCGCATGTCTCTCTGTTTTAAGCTACTCGCAGGGGGAGGGCTTTTGGATGAGTTAACAACACTTTATCAACTAATACTTGGCCAGAATTAAGTTGTATTTTGAGTAAACATCCAATATAAGCACTCCAACTGGATAGGAAATCTCATGGTGATCAATTTGATACCAAATACTATATATCTAAAGTATAAGAAAGAATTAAACAATTCAAATCCTATTAAACAGTCAATTAAACAAAATAGAGGTGGTTAACTTAAGAAATACAAGTCAACATGTCCTTAGGATGATTTGCAACCAAGTCTTAACTACTCAGCTGTTTACCTAAGCATAGGGGTTCAGTTATATCAGGAGTACAAATGTAAAGAATGTTTCTTTTTAAGCATCCTGAGCCATCCACCAGGCCATCTGTGCCCTGAGTAAATAAAGAAGCACAGCAGATACTACACAGACAAATACAGAAAAATAGCCCTAACATACGGTAAATACGTGGAACAACGAACTTTACTCATTATGACACGAAGTAGGGCCAATAAGAAGTCATACGGGGGAACTCAACACGTAGAAACAGCGGAAAATGAAGAAGAATGGCCTCCGCTAGCAGGTGCTAGCGCAGCTAGCCCAGCTAGCTCATCGATACACGGACCAAACGATGACAGTGAAGTGGAGGACGCCACACTACGTGGCATTTTAAGTGAGATAAAGGACTTCAGGCGAGACAACAATCAACAACTGACAGATATCAAGAATGAACTACGGAGAACGAACAACAGACTTGAGGAAGCTGAGGCAAGAATCGAGGAAGCGAGACGGCTCTACAGGCCCTGGCTACATTAACAAAGAGGCTGATTTTCCGTCAGGACAGCTTAGAGGCAAAGCTAACCGACCAGGAAGGGCGAGCCCGCCGGGACAACCTACAGATTCACGGGATACCTGAAAAGGCAGAGGGGGATTACATGTGTGCTTTTCTTGAGAAACTACTGGGAGATGCACTGGACATTCCTGAAAATACTGATTTAAAGATCGAGCGAGCACATAGGATCCAGACGGTTAACAGGGAGAAGGCTCAGGAGAAACCACGGCCTATTATCACAAAGTTTGCTAGTTACAGAGTAAAGGAGGAAGTCATCCACTGCGCATGGCAGAAGAAAGCAGTGTATTACAACAACCACCGCTTCTTTGTAGACCATGATTATCCAGCTGTAATCCTCAAAAAACGCTTTGAATATTCAGAAGCGAAGAAGATACTAGGGGAACGTAAAATTAAGTTCCAGGCGCCCTACCCAGCTAAACTGCGAGTTCATTATGAAGACAGCATCCAGATGTACCACAGTGCAACAGAAGCCACGAAGGACATGGCCTCACGGGGACTCCCAGTTACCATCATTCAGCCCCCCGCCGACAGAGACCACCGAGAACTTCAACTCCTCCTCACATGGCAGAGGGCTGGGCGCACAAAGGGAACATCAGACAGGACCAGAGGAAAACAACAAGACGAGACATCTTCGCAAAAAACATTTAAAGAAAAGCTTCAGGAATTTAAACTATCATCACATACAACCAAGTAAATTCTTGATTTTCTGTTTAGTTCTGAAAGACCTCAGGTATGTGCTCAGATTTAATCTTGAAGCCTGTTGTTTAAAGATGTAACCAAAAAGTTGGCTACACAGTTAATCTGTTTTACAAATGATAAATGTGACAGTAGAAGATCTGTCCGATTTTTAGTTGAAAACTGAGGACCCTCACAAATAAAGATACAGCGTAGTCGGGACATGGGAATGCAGGCTGCATGTCTTTTGATGATATGCGTCCATCTGTAAGGACTCCTCTCTGGATGAAGAGAGGACTTTCTCCTGATGAGTGCTATAACATCGCAAGCACCAAGAGGGCTCGATTAGATCGAGCCTCATTGTTGGAAACGAAGTATATTCCTCCGCATACAAAACTGGTCATAGAAGAGGAGAGGCCACTCTGATTTCTCAGAAACTTCCTTTTGAGAAAATAAAGGAGGTGAAAGATAAAGAAGGAAGATTTTTGCTAGTTACAGGAAAGATTGAGGATACTGAAATAACAATACTCAATGTATATATCCCTCCAGGCAGCAATGCCTCCTTTTATAGGAAAATATTTGATTTGATGTCAGAGGCCACAGGGATTCTAATATGCGGGGGGGATTGGAACATAAGAATGAATCCAAAGCTGGACTCATCTAACCAAGGTATACAAACCTCACTCCACATAAAATTAAATACTCTCATATCAGAACTAGGAGTAATAGATCTTTGGAGAGATATGCATCCAAAAGAACGAGATTATACACATTATTCATACCCTCATAATGTGTACTCAAGATTAGATTATTTTTTTATTTTTAAGAGGGATCGCCATAGAGTGATATATTGTGAACATGGCAATATTGACTTATCAGATCATGCCCCTGTCCAATTAACAATTAAAATAAACAAATATCCAGGCAATACTTTGTGGAGATTGAACACAAGTATTCTGAATGATGTACAGTTTAAAAAGTTAATTAAGAAAGAAATAGAATGCTATTTTAAAGAGAATAACAATGAGGTTGCCCCGGAAATTGTATGGGATGCTTTAAAGGCAGTTTTAAGAGGGAAGATAATATCCCACTGTGCAAGGAAAAAAGGGAAAGACAACAGAGATTAAATGAACTGAATAAAAAACTGGGAGAGCTTGAGACAAAACACAAAAAAAACATAAACCAAAAAATCACTTCTAAGATAAAGGAAATCAGGGAGGAGATTAACACCTTGTATACGCAGGAGATACACAAAAAGATGAGTTATACAAAACAAAAATATTATGAGACTGGCTCAAAATTTGCCAAATTATTAGCCAGAAAACTACAAAAACAAAAGGCAGACAGCACTATTTACAAAATTAAGGACCCAATTACAAAAAACATAGTGCATAAAAGAGAGGACATACAAACAGCTTTTCAAACATACTATAAACATCTATATACTCAACGACCATTAGAAGGAGAACAAAATACCAGAACCTTTTTAAATTCTCTTAATCTACCTTCTCTAACGGAGGACCAAAATAAAACACTAATGGCAGATATAACTGAAGAGGAACTGAATAAAGCAATTTCTCGGTTAAAAACAAATAAATCACCAGGACCAGACGGATTCTCATCCGAATGGTATAAAACTTTTAAAGCAACAATATGTAACTTTCACACCTTATCTTCACTGTTTTTTATGCCCTCTAACTGTGGAGAGTCAGTAAATAATGCGAATAGTCCCCCCCTCTCTCCCTCTGTGCCCCGGTGATAGCTTCTCTGGCACTCTGTAACTATTCGGCGCGAGCCGGTTCAGCAACGACCTGCTTTACGGCACAAACCAGAGTTCAGCTTATGGCCGATATAAACAGCGGATCACCGATGCGTGTGTCCAGTTTTTATGAAAGCTGAGGCTATGATATGAAAGATACTGTGACGGACTCGGATAGGGAAAGAAAGAGGAGGAAAAAAACTTGTAAAAAGCCGGACCAGAGAGAAGACTGGACGGACTTTAGCGATGTTTTGAACTACGTGAGTCAACAGGCTGAAGTCAGACTGAGAGCTTTTCTGCTGCTGTCAGAGGGTGAGTAAAGAAGTCTTTACATGTTTGTTACTTGATTTGAGCTGCTGGGGTTTTATTCTGTCACTTTACTGTTGATCAAAGAAATAAAGAAATACACCGTTACTGTTAGCATGTGTGTTAGCCTCACATGCTATTGTTATGAGTTATGATCGATTAGATTTAGAATCTGATATTATTATGATTAGTACAGCAGTGATGTTGAGTGTTGAACACTTCAGAGGCTGTCAACAATCAGATGATCTGAAGTTAGCTCATGTCCTATTATTCTGTAACATTAGAGATGATAACATAGAAGACTTATTGTCCAGCTGCATGTGATGACAATTATATATTCTGTCCAGTTCATTGCAGCAGTGAGCTCAGTATTTATTTCAGGTATCAGCTCAGGTGATCAGCATCAGCTTCAGACAGGAGACACTAACACCACCACAGGAGTCAGAAAACAGGAGGTATGTTTTCTCAAATGTCTGCAGGGCTCAAAGTTTATGATTATAGTTTCACCATTTACTGTCATTAATGAACCTTTGCGTGCTTGATCTATCCAAATAGTTAAAAAAAGAACTGTATGAAGTTTATAGTCTGTAGTAAATGATAATTAGGTACAATGCAGTGTGCTTCTGTAAACCTATATATCAAATAGTGTAATAAATACTGTACATTATTTCTGATCTCCTCTTCTATACCTGCCATATTTACAGTAACAATGTGCACAACTTTTTTTTTGGGTGAATTCATAATGATTTTATTCTTTCATGGTGAAATAACAAACAGGTTTACTCATTACAGTCCATCTAATCTTCATACACCACAAAATGTACTCAAAATACCTGGTATTTGACTACATTTTATGTACAGAACTCACTCATTTTACTGAAGGAATCACTCAGAGCTGTTTTTCTTGTGTTAATATGGCCATGGTTTCTCTTCTGCTCACTGTATATTAAAAATTTACTTCATTAACTGTCCTTCAATGAGACAGACTGTCACAACTACAAACTAAAAAGTTGTGAAATTAAAAACCGTAAAATAAATTGCTTTTCTTTTTCCAGGTATCAACAGAACTACAATCAAAAATATCCCAGAGCTGGAGTTTATAGGATTTTAAAGACACAGAAGAACACAGTTACATCAAGACCTTCAGAAATTATTCTGATGAGGATTCAACATGGACCGAGCCTTCAGTGATCCAGAAACCTGCTGCCAGTTTTTTCATTTCCACTTCTGCTCTTTCTCTGTATAATACAGTAAATAAGGGGGAGATTTGGGCCAGTTTTATTTTGGAAGATAGCAAAAACTGATGTTTTGACACATGAGAATATTCTTCAATCATGTCTGATATCCTGCATATTTACTCCGAATAAAAACATATCTACATGCCTCTGTAAGTTGATATTTAGTGTCCTAGTGCTTTTTCTCTTGCCTTTCAGTCATTTTTATATTTGCCAATTTGCCTGTTGTATTATTTTAGCCTTAAAGGAAAAGTTCGGTTCCTGCAGCTTTTACATTGTTTATAGAATGAAGAACAACAATATACTCACCCAGAAGGCTTTCCTGATGCAAACAGTGCTTCGGGAGATACTTAGATCCAAAATCGAGCAGCGAACACCGATATAATGGTAGCCTGTAGGGCATGGATCGCCGCTCCTAAAAACTGCATTAATCGTCCCAAAACTCATGTTTTTCACCAATATTCCATCATGATTTGCTCCGAATGGACCGCCATTACAGTCTGTGTCTCTCCACACAGCGCTGTGTGGCTGAACTAACCTCTGAACTGACGAGTCTGTTTACATGCTCTTCGCGCATGTAATTAATGTAGTTTTTAGGAGCGGCGATCTATGCCCTACAGGCTACCATTATATCGGTGTCCGCTGCTCGATTTTGGATCTAAATATCTCCCGAAGCACTGTTGGATAAGGAAAGCCTTCTGGGTGAGTATATTGTTGTTCTTCATTCTATAAACAATGTAAAAGCTGCAGGAACCGAACTTTTCCTTTAAGGTGCGTTCACACCGGACGCTACCTGTACTACCTCGGCGATCACTCTCCATGCAAAGTCAATGTACAGCCGCGATGGGGCGGGGCTAACCCTCCCGTGATGCGACAGCTGGCGACAAGACGACCGCTTCACTCGTCGCGCGATGTCAAAGTTAAAAAAAAGTTGATCTATTCAGGCGATGTCGTGTGTGGCTGTGTAGCATCAGCCAATCAGCGGTGTGTGTACGTGTGACAGTGCTGTTATTCATCCGGACTACAAGGCAGATGACTTCCACATAGGCGGAACTAATCTCAGTGAGGACATTTGCAGACGGACCGCAGTAAACTCACAGATGATGCTGCTGCATCATCAGCTGCAGAGTTTTGTGTTTGATAAGTGAGTGAAAAGGACACAGCTGGAATAATGTCCGCTTATACATCCTATTATGTGAAATAAGATACGATCGCGGTAAAACTCGAGCGGACGTGACGTCACCGACCGACGTCTGACGCCAGGCAACCAAACAGGTAGGCTATGTATGGACGTGCGACGCTACCTCAGTGGGCGATGCGACTTTTGTCGCTAGGTCACTTGCGGTGTGAACGCACCTTTACACTCAGTTTTATTACGTCCTAAATGTTTCTGTATTTATTCTAATTTTACAATGGTAGTAGTTTTATTTTGCACTACAGCAAACACCACGACATAAACCTGAAATTTTTGCTTTACATCATGAGAGTAAATATCCAGAATATTTGTACTAAATTGAATTATTTATCTGTGCTCAAATTAACAACTAACACTGAATACTCTTGTGTCAAGTTTTCTATTTGCATTTCAGTGTAGTTATCATATTTCCTAATAACTCCATATTCAACGTCCTGAACCAACTTCCTCCCAAGATTTGAACTGCCTTTTGTGAACAAATAAAGTTTGTTGTTATTGAAATGAGTAGGTCTACAGTTTATGTTAAAAATACTTTAATAATGTTAAAAAATGAGTTACACGGTATTATATCTGTGAGCTTTGCACATCATAACATAAAACACATTAGAAGGTCTCCTCTGGTCGGCTGGATCTCTTTGCTGCTCCTCCAGACCTCCACATCACTGATTCTTCTTCTCTGAAGTGGAGGCTCAGTCCTGTGTCTAACATACACATCGAAGCAGAAAATTACACAAATGAACAGACGTAACGTTGTAGATGATGGTAGCTCGGCTGTGTCATCACTCTGCTCCGTCATTATCAGCGTTTTCTTTGTCTCACACTGAGAAGCTTTGCAGAGAGCATAGAGTCATCCTACCACAGTCATGTCTCAGCGGGCCTCAACTTAGTTTACAAAGTTTGTAACACGTAAAGTTTTCTCTACGAGCGGGTAATAAACGAGTCCCTCCTGGGTCACCATTATGCATCAGCCACTCACCCCAGGCTAAAAGCTACGGTCAAAGTTACAGAATACACATGCAAATGCTGAGCTAACTACTGACTGCTAATGCTTGAAAAACGACATATTAGGAAAGAAACATGCTCAGACTGTACCTTATCAATCCACATGGTTTATACGTCTGTGGAGGTCCTTTTGGCTCCTACTCCTTCCTCTTTATGTAAACAAATGCACGCTGGTTGTGCGGCGCTCGGTTTTACAACGGTGCAGTTACACCAACGACCACAGAGGGAGCTAGAGAGCAGAATAAATGGAATCCTACATAATGGACCTTTAAGTCAGAATTAAAATTAAATCTTCTCCACATACTTAATAATGCTCTAAAAGAAGAAAGAATGCCTCAAACATGGAAGGAGGCCACAATATCAATCATACCCAAAGAAGGAAAAGATAGATTAGATTGTGGATCCTTTAGGCCAATCTCAGTGCTAAACATCGATTACAAAATATATATATCCATCCTCGCAGGACGAGTAGAAAAAATTCTCCCCCAACTCATCCATACAGACCAAACTGGTTTTATTTTTCAAAGACAAACACATGACAATATCAGACGCACTTTACATATATTGAACCATATTCAGGAACAAAAATTACAGGCTACTTTAGTCAGCCTGGATGCTGAAAAAGCATTTGACTCAGTAAGTTGGAAGTATCTTTATGGAGTTTTGGAGAGGTTTGGTTTCGATGAAAATTTCATCAATGTAATTAAGTCTTTATATAATAGCCTGATAGCCAGGATTAAAATTAACAGACACTTATCAGATACCTTTAAACTCGAACGCGGTACAAGACAAGGTTGTGGATTGTCACCACTCCTATTCGCGCTTTTTATTGAGCCTCTTGCTCAGCGGATCAGGCAAAAATAAAGTATTAAGGGAATTTGTATAAATAAAGATGAACACAAGGTGGCGCGATACGCTGATGATGTTTTAGTGTATTTAGGTGAACCTTCTAAATCTCTTCCTGAATTATTTAAAACATTGGAATGGTTTGGCAACTATTCTGGTTATAAATTAAATGTCCGAAAGACACAAATTTTACTAATGAACTATACCCCAGCCAAAAATCTCCAAGACAAATATCAACTTAAATGGAATCAAGAAGAGATAAAATATCTTGGGATATTTTTACCAAAAGAATTATCCACAATTAAGAAAATATGATATGTTATGTTACTGTAAGTGACACGTTACACACAACGCTGCTCATGACCTGCCTCTGATCACTGGAAAGCTGCTGGAAGCGATTCCAGAAAACATAACGTGTTATGTCTGCACGTGAGCTCCAAGGACAAAGGTCAGGCTTTACAAGCTTGTTCTTCATGACACATAAAATTAAGAAGAAATTGTCAACATTCAGACAATAAACCCAAATGTTTGACCTCTGTGGTTCCCAAATCTGTGCATCATTCAGGGGCACCAACAGAGTCTTATCAGCAGTAATGGCTGGTGCTGATAATTTTAAGTGAGGTGCAGCTTTGAAGGAAACAAACCAAAGAACTCCATACTACCGTAAAAAACAACTAAAGACAAAACATAATCACAGAGCAACCTACTTTGAACAGTGCTGTATTTGAAAAGAAATTCCCCTCCTTTCCTTCTGGGCTGTAAACTCCTCAGTGACCCTCTGACTTAAGTCCATCATCTCTGTCTCCAGTCTCTCTTCCTCTGACAGCAGGGCCTCAGCCTGTCCTGGTTCATGGAGTTTCTCAGGAAAGTTTTGATCCTCTTCAAGTTTGAGAAGCAGCTCAGCTTCTGGCAAATATTGTGTTGTTTCCACTTTTGGGACAAAAAAAATTAATTTTAACCAGTAAATTGAAACAGACAACTTGATAGCATTATCAATTCTTCTTTTTAAAACGTTTCAAGGTTTCCACACAATATAAAGTAAAATTTAATGAGCAGTGCAATAAACCTCTGTAACTTCTGATGTTTCTGTGAACCTCAGGCTTTGAGTGTATCTATTTTTAATCTTCATCAGTGTGCACGTTCCTGCTTTGCCATGATTTAAAAAATCATATTTTTATAGGTCCCTTTAAAAAATATTTTCAACAAAAAAATATACCTACTTTGTCAATTAAATTTAAAATGTACTTCCATTGGGGCAAAAACAAACTTAGCCATACATTAAAATATCCAATTCCTTCTGAAATTGTTGTTTTAAAACAATATGGAAGAATTAAAATAACTACATAGATTTTTGTAGAACTAAAGTCTGCTAAAGGTTAATGTTCTAATGAACAAAGAATTTATATCCTCTTGGCAAACTCAGTTTGTGGTTCCTAATCTATGGTTTAGTGCCATGTGTTACATAAAATGGAAACTTTACCGCTGAATTAAGTCAAGTCTTCTCAGTAAGACACATCCTAACCTAATCTTCAGCCTCTTACTGATTTTATTTCTCCACTGCAGTCTCACCTCTACTGTGATGTTTCTCTGGATCGAGAACCTGAAGCCTCTCTGGTGCAGGAACATTAATCTATCTTACACACCGTATTTATGCATGAGTAAATCCAGCACTGCTGCAGTGACGTGTTGATGTGATTGACAGCTCTCGCTGTCCAGTCACATGATGGAAAAGAAACACCAGAATGATGCTAATGTCAGTCAAAGTGGGAGTGTGCAGGCGCACTTCTCTCTCTTCCAGAGACGCCTCAGGATAGGTGCTGGACAAAAGTTTCAGGACTTCCATTGACAGTCATTAGACCGGTGCCCCTCTGTACATAAACTTTGTATTCACAACATAGTTTCTACATAAATTATTGTGAAACCCCCCTTTATTGAATGGGGCCAGGTGCTGCTGACAGACTATTACTGTGTGGTAAAAATTCATGTTTTTATCAGTTATTTTTTATAATTTCATGATAAATTATGTTGTGTTTAAGTAGACTTCTGCTGTCAAATTTAGGAGTGGGCGGTGCCGAGCACCCCCTATTGACAAACCACCACGGGTTATCAGCCTAATGTGGGTGGGTGAGTGTGGGACCTCTGGCTGACTTCATATGGAGTGACCCTCACAGGTGGACAAAGAGCTGGAGAAATATCAATAGAGCGGAGATAAGTGTGACGGACAGAAGGACGAGGGCCACATGAGGACGCTTCCACACTTCTCAGAAATGGTCATCAGCTGATCAGCTTCATCAGACTGGAATCAAACAGCAGAGAGGGTCTGCACCATAGACATGTAAAGAAAGGCATGATGGCTCACACACTGTTGGCCAATGCCCTTAATGTCACCATCTTGTTTCACTCATAACACTGATGTCTGTCGCGCTGACAAAAACTCATGTGCACAATTGTCAGAATCGTCAGATATGTAGTTTTAATACTAGATAATTAAGATTATACAATTTTATATGATTTAATATTTATGTAATAATGTAATATTTCCTTTAACATTTGTAATAAACCAAGCTGTTTGTAAACCTGTCAGTAAAGAACATGTTTGAGCAGGTGTCTTACCTTTAGTTTAAAACTATAGAGCACATACGAGCCCTGTACCAAGATGGCCGCCATGTGAGGATGTGGGTGGCTCCGCCTCCAGCCGTCTAGTCTGTCTCTACATATCTCCAGTCTGCACCCCCATCGGAGACCTCTACAGAGCTGATGGAGACAGTGGTGTCCCTCAGCCTCCTGCAGCTGGAGGAGCAGCTCCTGTGATGATGCTCTGCTGAGGCTCAGGTCCCTGAACTGTCCGTCTGTCCCAACACCTGCAGACAACACCCACCTGCTGACCTCAGCAGAGCATCCTGCTCCACCAGACGCTTGGAAAAGTGGAAGGATAACTGTGTGTGTGTGTGTGTGTTGGGGGGGGGGACACACAGAGGTCCACATGAACATCACACTACAGAGAGAATCAGCAGAGACCTTCAGTCAGGAATCTTTTATTAACAAAGTGCATGAAAGCATCAGAGCAGTAAACAATATCAGAATATCAATCACATCATAAACACATGGAGAGACTCAGGCCGACACGAGAAGGTCATGTCCTTCAGAGCCTGAGAGAGTCAGAGCGGTGCAGGGAAACTGAGTCAGCGCTTCAACACTTCCTGTTCCCTCCACCCAGAGTCTGGGACTTCAGGAACGCTCCCTCTAAGAGACCTTTAAGGATATTTGATATATTTGAAATATTAAACATGAAAAACACTTTTAAGCCTGCCCCTGCCACATAATACGTCACAGCTGTTTCCCTGTAACAGGTCTCTGACTGATCATGATGGAGTCTGAAGAAGTGTTGTTCTCACACAGTTTGATTTTCATTTATTCGTCCTGTGTTGCTGCACAGCAGCCTCACATCACAGTCAGCACACAGAGGACATGCTAACTTCAGGGTTGGACGTCGTCCCTGCCCCGCTGGGTTGATCAGTTTGGCTGATGATGACTGCAGTGTTACCAGGTCTTCATGTCGAAGAGGTTTTAGTCTCAGACTTGGTTAAATAAGACAAAATGAATAAATAATAAACAAGCACATAAAAAAATAAATAAACAGTTTGAGACAGTGTCTCCCTGTCTTTAGTGAAGCCAAGCAAACATTTGATCATTTTAGTGCAAACAGAGAGAGAATGAAGATAAAGCAATACATAAGTAGTCGAGTCCTGACCCATGGAGGCTTGGACTCAGACAAAGACAGTTAATGATCTCTGGGCGGAGCAAACTGGGTCCAAAATCAGGCTTTGAATAGTCCAGTGGATTTGTCCTCACAGGACAGACGTCATCTGAATGTTGTTCTCTGTCCTTTTTAACGTCATCTTTGAAAAACTGAGCCACTGCCATATTTACAGTCTTCTTTACACAGACCTCAGGACCCAGCGCTCCACTCAGGCATCCCAAGACGATCTGATCTGAGGACTGTTGATCCTCATCTGTGGAGAAACAGAAGCAAAAACACGTGACTTGGATGGTATCTATCAATCAAACAACACGTGTAATCAGACTGATAAAGTGATAAAGTGATTTTATTAGTTTATTGAGCTCTACACGGCCTGGACCCAGACTATCCCTCAGATGTGCTTTTAGTCTATAATCCAGGACAGCCCTCAGATCCAAAGAGCACAACTAAAACTTTTTGATTTACTGTTTTTATCTGTTTTGCTCCAAAACTCCAGAGGATCTAAGACCAGCTGAGAATTTAAATTATCTGAAACTCATTTATTGCTTTTATAAAAGCTTCAACATTTTAAGTTTTTCATGAATATCACCGAAACCTTATGTAACTCACTCCTGGAAAATAAACAACTCTCTAGGTTCGTATGAGCAAGGATGAGAATGCAATAACCACAACAACAACACTGTAACTTGTAATTACTTGCACTTTAAATTTGTAATTGCAAGAACAGTACAAAAATATAACATTTGCATATAAAAATAAAAAGAAGAAATAAAACCCTTTAAAAGAAAAAAGAAAATGTCTCTTCTTTTGAGTTATCTCTCAGTTCAAGCGCTTTTAAAGTCAGTCAAAGTTAAGTCAGGTTGGATCAGAGGAGTTCTAACAAGTCGTTTTGAAAAGTCAGGGATCCGCTGGGTCTTTAAGATCGTTGGAGTGCACTCTTTCTAACGTGTGTTCAAGTTGGTGCCGCCACAGGCTGACTGGCACAATCCTACCAGAAGCGGTCAGTCCGTCTGCTAACTCAGAGGAGTGTAGATCCTGTTTCCGGGGCTCAAGGTGGGTGGCTCGCCATCTACTGGAATCCGCAGAAGTCTTCAGAATCATCCACAGGAATCTTTCGCTCCCAATAAAAACCTGACTGAGTCACAATGCTCCACTACTGAATAACGTCAGGGTCTTGGTCTCGAACAACACTCTCAACAAGTTATATCTGCTGCTAACACCCAGCACCTCTCCTCCTTCTCAATATTTCTCTCCTTTCTGAATGCGTGCTCTCTCGTGGCATCGGCAGAGGCAAAAAGAGAGAGTACAATCTACCGCGATCTGCTAAGGCCCTTCCCTCCTAAGCTGAACTAAGCATCTCATTGGTTGTTAAGTGACAGGGTGCTTCGGTTTGGTTACAAGGTGCAATGCACGAGCTGCTGCCTTCAAGTGCAAGTAGGAAATTTCAGCTTTTCCCAAAAAATACAGAAACACTGAAATAATAATTATAGGGGAGGAATTATCATTATCACTTTGCTTAGTAAGATATCTGGTGTTAGTTAACTTGGTTTTTCACCAGGGTTACACTTATTTTATAGTTACATTTAAACTTAATTGATGTTTGACCGTATACCTTAGCAGTGGTGACTCATGCAGATTTCTCCAATGGGGGGATGTAACTCCTAAATAGATGTATACCAAAAACAGAGTTTTGCAGGTTTAAAACAAATGTATGGCTTTCAAATACATGTTTAATACCATTTTGAATTAAATTTAAGATCTACATAATCACAGAGAAAATAAGGAAAATTGCAGTCACAGAATTGCTTTCATACTAACAAAATTTATTGACGCAGAAAAGCCCATAAGCAATCAAGAACAAATGTAATTTATACAATGGAGTTTGTAAGTCATTTTTAGGGTTGTTGTACTTTTAAAATTTAGTTGCGTTTTATTTCAGTAAAGTTTCTCAGATAGATTTTTTGTGTTTTTAATTAAATTTTACTTAGCTTAACAAGTAAAAAAAAAAGGGGGGGCAACGAAGTGCGTGGTAAATGTACATACATAATTTAAGACCTTACAAAATATAATTTAAGTCCTAGATTACCAAAATGGACAGATTTAAGACTTCTTCAGGCCTAATATTGATATTGTCAAATTTAAGACCATGTGAAATCTTTTGCATTGTCTTAGATAATTTCACAAACCTAAAATGAATGAATCAAATGAATACGATATAGAGAAGGCTGTGAGTCAGCTGACTGATTTTTTGATGAATGATGGAAAGATTTGGAGGTGGTCCATCATTATGATGGAGTAGAAAAAGAGTTTGGGGCCATGCTTCCCAAAAAAGACTGTCCTCACCCCAATAAAGTTGGCAGCCATATTCTAACAGATGATCTGCAACATGCCATCCACACTTAACCACCTGATTGACTGTTTACACTCCCAGCTCCCCCTGTCTTCTTCTATGGTCCTAACTCCAACCACCTTTACCTGCCACAGCTCCCCCTACAGGCCCCAGCACTCATTTGCTTCCTCCTGTTGCTCCTTCCAATATTCAACCTGGTAATTCATTCAGACTGTTTCCACCTCAAATCCAACTCACCTCTTTCAATTATGCAACCTCATCCACACTGAATATCACCTTCTCTCTAATACACCCTCAACCTGATCTGCTCCTCTGGTCACACAAGTCAACAACTCACCTGCTTTAATCTCCACATCTCTGACCACCTGATCATAGTCTTTGACATACTTCTCCCCACCCCCATTCCCAAAGAAGATTGCACCATATCCTTTCAAAACATCAAATCCATATTGCCCCAAGACTTTTCAGACTCACTCAGCACTACCACAGCCACAGACCCCCCGCTGTCATTGGACGACGACCTGGACAACCTCATTAACTATTACAACAATTCTCTTTCCACCTGCCTCAATCAACTAGCTCCCTAAAAAAACAAAACTGTTTCATTCACACACTCAGCCACCCGGTTCACCCACAACCTACATCCTATGAAATTAAAAAAAATGCCAACTTGAGAGAAACACTTGACAGAAAAACTGGACTCACAGCTCCTCCTGTGCTGCTCCCCTGTGCCAAGGTGTCCCTCAGGGTTCAGTGCTTGGTCCTCTCCTCTTTATCCTCTACCTCCTCCCCCTTCTGTCAAATTATCCATTGCCACAGTCTCTATGTTCACTGTTAAGCCAATGACATTAAACTCTAAATATCCACCAAATCCAACAACCCTCAGAACATGCAAACTTCACACAGAAAGGCTCTCCACATCTGCCTTTGCCCCTTTTGTTTGCCCCTGTACTCGTCTCTGGCTCTGGTCTTGTGCCCCGTTGCTCCCCTCGTCCCCTCCACAGTCTTATGAACAGTGATGTCAGATTAAGGCCTTATGTGGAGAACAAACAACCAGAGAGAAGTTGGTGCTCCTGCAGCGTCCACATCTATTCAAGCAACCCCAGACAGAATTGACGACGATTCCTTCCATAAATAAAAGCAGTCAAACTACGACTGACGCCCTGAATGAGCACAAACTTTGATAGTGGTGGTGCTCTGTGCTGCCTTTTTACCTTGAGTGTGTTCTTTGTTGCCGACGATCATTGACCACCTAAGGACCTAATATAGAAGTATTAATAGTTATCATTATAATCAAAAATGGAGGAGGCAGAGTGATCACACAAAGTAAGTTGGATAGGTCCAGATAAACTTTATATTTCCGAAAAGTTAATGCACTTAAAAACATTTTGAGGTAGCGTACTCTTAAACTGTGGTATTGATTTGGGTTCTTGTAGGTGGAGAAAATCCCCTTTGTTCCTGATACCATACTTCCCTGTTTGGTTCTGTAACAGACTCTTACAGCCTGTGTCTTACTGAGCGAGAGGAGAGAACTTTCTACTGCAGCTAATGGACTTAGTGACACATGGAGCTTATACAACAACACTTCAGAATACTGAACTATCCCATTAAGAAGTATGGAGGCACTACAGTGTAGGACAGGTCATTTTGAAGGTCCAGTCCCAGAGCAGTGATGGACCTTCATCTGTAAAAACGTACTTGAAGCAGTCACAGGGGTCGTTGGTCACAGACACACAGACCTGCTTCTGCTTTTTCAGCCTGGGCGCAAAAAACTTACCGGCTGGTTGGCTGAGTTTTGCTGTGGTCCTCGGAGCCAGTGGACTCGGTATCTGGGCTTGGATGGGGTGTCGCTTTCTGTAGTGTGGCTGTGACGGGGAACGGGCTCGCTGCTCCTCTAAAGTCGTTCTGTGAGGCCGGACGGGTCAGCTGGTTGCCTGTGGACGTCGACTGAGACGAGGATCCTCTGTTCGGGTGGATGGATCATACTGGGTGAAATGTGGGTTTCTGTTGGTCTCTGAAAATGAACAATGGTGGAGGTTAATGGTTCAGTCAGGTGAAGAACGAAGGATTATCTATCATGTCCTTAATGTGCCCTAAACCAGCTGAGGGATATTCTGGGACATCTGATGGAAGGTTTTGGAGACACTAAGCCTAGTGCCATAACCAAAAATCTTAACATCAGCACTAATTCTTCTGTGTCAGTGTCATAGAAGTCTTACCAGAGCTGCCTCTGTTTGATCTGGACCACTCAAAGTCCTCTTTCAGCCAGTCGCTGACCATCTGCTCCTTCATGTCTCTGCTCCTGCAAACACAGCACAGACTTCAGCATGTCTCACTGGTGTGTCCACAGTCATATTTACCAAAGCCCTCATGGACAGAACATGGTGTTTGTGAGTTAGCCTTAAACCCCGTGTTGAAGATCCATGATGTCTGTGTGGGTCTCACCTCTTCTGTGACTGTCTGGTCCTCAGTGTGAACGCCACCATGACTCCCACCCCCACCAGGAGAACGATGAGCGTCACGCTCAGCCCGGCATAGAAAGGTACTCTATGTATGGGGAGGCTGCAGTCGTCGCCCAAATACCAGATGGAGGACGGGCTCACACAGCTGTGACAGAGACAGATGATTACAACACAGCACAGGACTAACCCTTTAAAGTCTGAGTAAACTGTCAGATCAGCAGTGATGGGTGTTGGTGAAGTTTGAGGGCACAGAGGTCACATGATCAAGTAAAGACTTAAGGTCTTAGCCCGACAGACGTAGTGTTCAGGACAACACCTTGGAGAAGCTGACAGCTCGGCTCCCTTGAATTGGCCCGAGGATTCAGAACATCATGAGAGACCAAAAGATGAGAAAGGCTGATGGAAAATTACAGTTGGCCTGACCCAAACTATTCCTTATCTCTATGGGCTCTAATTTCGTAGACCAGGCACAGGCGTGGCGCACCTGCCCTGCGCCCTGTCTTCGCAATGCCGAGTGGGTGTGTCCAGCGCACTTTGCAAGTTTCCTGCAGTGCCTCACCATGTGGGCCAGCTCCCGGGAGAGATGTAATCTGTTCCTTTGTCATTAATAGGAGTAAAAAATTAAGAGACAGTTACACAGCAGCGGGCTAATCCATTCATCATGCTTTTGATCCACCCACACTTCTGGTTAAAGACTAAAACAGAGAAATACGGGAAACGCAGGTAAATCCTTAGTGACATACATTTATTTTCTCCTTTTTCTCCCTCTTTTCTTTGAATTTCATGAAATGAGAGAAGCCAGGTATATACTCAGTATCAGATGTTAAGGGTGTTTATTGTTGACTTGTAAGATGTGCATCAAACTTCCAGCTGCCGTCAGGTTAAGTTTCCATTATGACAAACGGCTTTAATCCGACATCAGATGTGACGGGACAGTTAATATAGATACAAATGTATATTCTGGTTCAGACGGTTACATTAAATAGTGATTGCTGTGATTGTTTATTGCATTAAAATGTGCCTGAGACTCTAAACTTGCCTCTGAGGCTTTGTTTTTTTCCTTTTCCCTTGTCTGCATTATCTTTACAGCTGAGCACTGTGTCCGGTGGCAGAGTTGGAAAGACTAATGCATTTTTTTTCTAGCAATGAGAGATATGTGAAAATGATTCACTGCTATAGTGACCATCACCAGCCCTCCCTGTAGGCTACTCCATCATATAAAACTTTATTTAACCCCTGATGGGAGATGAAGAGGAGGGCCGTGCCACACCACAGTGTGAGAGAAGGGGAAATAGTGACAGACAAGACAGGACAAGACAAGACAAGACAAGACAAGACAAGACAAGACAAGACAACTGGGAGAAGAACAAACAGGTATTGTAGTTATTTTAAGATAGTAGTTCAAGTGCTGTGCTGATGCAAGTCCATACTGAAAGTATGTGGTGTGTATGAAGAGGATGGCTCATGTGTAGAGTGCTGGATCCCGACCCAGACGTCCCAGGTTCAAATCCTGGCTCAACTGCGATAAACTAGGGGACAATACCAAAGATGGGGGCCACCTGTGGTCACCGCCCAGAAAGAGAGGCTAAACTTTAGTTAAGCTAATAGGCCCCGCAGGAGACAGTGGGTGCTGTTCTCTGCCTGCGTTCCAATGGGGGGTTAAGATCCAGACAGTGCCTCAGGGGGCCCCCGGTGGTGTAAAAAGGGGCCAGTCTGTGGTTGGTGGGGCTACAGTCCTGGTCAGGGTAGTCATGTATGGATGAGGGGGGATGGGATGAAGCCTCTGAGGCTTTGTGGACGTGTGCGCACATGTGCATCTGTCACCAAATTACGCCTGCTGAGGGTGCGCTTTGCCTACGCCGAGAAAAGACCGGGTTGGAGCTAGCAAGCTATCAGCGCACTTTCAGCACATTTTTTTAGCATGAAATTGTCACTACACCAACCTGAATCTGTTGGCACCTCCCCCTGGTGCGCCATCATACCCATCTCTGCGCAGACAGTCTACCAAATTGTCAAATTGGCAGCACACGGCCACAAAAAGGAATAACACTTTGCCACAAAATTAGGGCCCCATCTGTTTTGGCTTCCCATCTGTCCTTGAGCTGACGTATCTACCGTCCCCTCCCTCCACTCCTTCGTCCTGTAAACTTTGCTCTGGATCAGAAAATCTCTGTCCCAAGCCTGTAAAGTCATCTTGTCGGACAATAGAGACTTTGTGGAATCTGACCTAAGTCAAGGTCACAAGTTCTTCCTTCAAATCAAGGCCCCCGCTGGCTGCTCATGTGCTGAGGTGTTTTCTCCAAACCCACACTGTGACACCGACAGGTGCCTAGTTTGGGATCGTTTTTTGATTGATTTTAGTGTCTATGATTACTATGTACACCACTGTCCAAACATTCAACAAGGTGGACCCGCTCATTGTGTGTGTGTCACAGCAGCCTTGTTTTTTTAACCACAGTTATCAACAAGGCCTGCTCTCAGTCTGTAGAAGAGGGATGGTTCTCTGAAACCACAGTTCAGGAGGCAGACACCCTCTCTACCTTTAAGGTTTAAGGTCAGACTTAAAACATTCCTCTATGATAAAGCTTTCAATTCGGGACCAGCTCAGGCCTGGACCAGATCATAGCTCATAGTTAGACCTCCCTGTCTGTCTCTCCAGCACTCCCTCGCTCTCTTTGTCCCCGTCTTTCTTTTTCTTTTGTTCTCAATCATCTCTGGTTTGCCCTGAATGTAGGTGGGGACAACCTGCTGCTGTGGACCTGTATAGCCAGGTCCAGGTTGAGTCCTTAGTAACTTAGCCCAAGTACTAGAAAAGTTCCTCGAGCCTAAGTCCGAATCCTTAATATTGAATCTGAGCCAAGAGGATAGATGCTCTTCAGCTCTCTCCCCTTTTGCAAAGCCTGAGAAATGACAAGCAAATTAAAATTTTCTCATTAAAAATAAATGATACAGTTTTCTCCATTTCAACAGAACTTCATCAGCTGTCAGAGGACTGCAAATTTAAACAATAAGGGTTGAGAGTTTGCTGTTCTTTTTGAAGGATGTATGAAGTTTTGGTGTTTGAAAAATGTTATATAAACTTAAAATAACATTTCCATTTAATAACTTAAAACCAATCAGCCACCAACTGCCCTGGAAACAAGAACAGCCTCTAAGCTTCTGAAAAACTACAAAATAACAAATACCACCTTCTGGAGGTGAGGTTACATGTTGCATTTAAAAAAACATTAGCTCTGAAAGCATGGAGCAGCTCATCTTTGCACAGTGAGACCTCACATATGACTAAATACCTTAAATAGGTGCACTGGTAGCGGGAATCAGCACGTGAACATGCATACAGGTAAACTAACACACATGCCGGCCGTGGGCTGAAGACTGATACGAGGATCTTATACCAGAAGAAAAAATAAATAAAAAAATATTAAAATTACAAAGAATTTATTGACAAATAAGCTCGAGTCCTCAGTCCTAATGCAGCCAGAGCTCGAGTCTGAGTCAAGTCAAGAGTCATATCTGGACTCAAGTCGGACTCAAGTCTTATAACACTGCTGAACCCAGTTTGCCCTCTAATTAAACTGATATTAATCAGAATCTTTATAGATGTAAATGTTCATACTAGAACCATCTCTCTATCCATGGCTGTTATTGATTATGAAACTTTAATAACTTCCATTGCACTATGTAGAGGACAACCCTTTGACCTCTGTGCCATGATCTTTTGAGTTTTCAACATTTGTTTGTTAAATTGTATCCCTCTTATATCACAGAATAATTTGTTCCCTGTAAGTGTTTCCAACATTGTGCCATTCATTGATATCACTGCGGGTGTGCAAAGGCCTTGAGTCCAAGAGTACTGGTAGATCAGATGACAGAGAAGTTTTTTGGACTATATGAAATGTTAATAAAGGATTATTTCAGACTTACTTGCAGGTCGGCAAGTTGGCAGCATGGACTACACACACTCCCTTGTTTTGGCAGAACTTTGGCTTTGAATGCCTCGGATCGCAGGACGTCAAACAGACCAACGTCTTGTTAATAATCTGTGGCTCATAGTAATCAACTGAAAATGCAGGATCGAAGCATGCAGCTGGAGGAGGATGGAGAGAGGAGAATGAGCAGACTCAAGGGGGATAAACAGTACACATGCAGACAGGTGAACAGAGTATTCAGTATAAAAACATCATAAAAAATAAAGAGACAAAGCATCACAGCTCAAGACCTGCTGATTTCATGCTGCTGATTTATATATTTAACTTCTGATATTTGCTGGCAGCTTTAAGGAAGAACAGGCTAAAGCACATTATTCTGAGTCTTCAGGAACGGTGGACTAATATTTTGGGTGAACTAAAGCCATGTCATCAACCAAAAACAGAAAAAAATCTCCTTTTTAAGTGAACAAGAAGGGTCTCCAAACATGCCCAGAAACAGCCATGTGCCAGAGGGTCTCAGCAGAGGCCTGACGCTCTTGGTTTACATCCTACATTTTCTAAAACTATGACAACACAAGCAGGGCACTCTCTGTGAAGGTCTGTGCACGTGGACCATTTTGTCTGGACTTCACAGATTTAGACACTTAAACTGGAGATTATTCACACAGCAGGGATCAGAGTCTCTGTGGAGGCCCCAGAGGAGGCTCAGCTCTTCTCAGGTAAAACAGGAGGGGCTCCCAGGAGAAAAGGCTGGGACCCAGTGGTCTATGGGACTTCCTTAGGGGCCGGTCACTCAAGCTTTACTAAAGGCATCAGCACTCTGCTGCAACTGTCTCCTCATTTGTTTCCATCTTTATATGTTTCTGCTCTGGCTAAATGAGACGTCCACAATCGCTGCAGCTCTGTGTCTTCAGCAGAGAGGTAAAACCCTCATGCACGCCCTACAGGCACAGCAACATGATGCTGCACAGAGGCAGATAAAACACCTGACAGGTGTGCTTGTTACGTGGGAAACAGCAGTTTTACTGGACACACGTCCCCGTGTGATGATCACATGAACCAGAGTGTGACCTCAATCACTCTCATACCAACCAACCCAGTCAGAGATTCACTCTGCATCACCCTGCTCCATATAAGGAAGTCCCATTGACCACCATTGTTCATGTCACAGAGAAACCAAAACTCAGCCTAGACTTTGACAGGGACGATCAGAAAACTGTCCACGATGTCTCAGAGATGGATGATGATAGATAGTCAGGAGGTTTGTGTCTGTTTCAGAGCTCAGAGGAGCCTTTCTCATTCATTTAAATGGAAACCTGTTCACAGTTTTTGGTTTATGGTCTCATGATGGTGATGCTTTTCTCCACCAACAATAATAGCAGACTGTTCCTGACAACACATGATGATTGTGATGATGTGAGTGCTCCAGTATTCTTCTCTCAAAGCTGGAGGCAGAGTTCTTGGACAAAAAGTGGCAGCAGAGTTTTATGAATAAGAGAAGCAGAGACTTTAACAGATACTCTGAACTGCAGAGTCACAATCAAATAAAAGAACAAATACACTTGACTGCATGTCCAGAACTCTCTGAAAGAGGATTTGAATCTCAGTTTGTTCTCCTGGTTAAATATGAAGAGTGACTGAACAACACATCCACACAAAGCTCAAATCTATAAAAAGACTGAAAGGACTCTGGACGAGCTGATACTGACCTGTGACATCAAGTTCTGTGTCTGTCACAGTTGGTTGTGTTTCTGTACGGTTGAAATCGGGACAACCTGGACCTGAGGAGGAACAACATGAGAATCAGATAATGGAGATATGGTCCATGATGAGCAGGAACATCAGTGCTAACTTTGCTCCTCTAAATCTGAATGCATTTGGATCAGTGCTGCAGCTGACCAAACTAAACCACCTGGAAGTGGCTGAAATGTCCCTGTTGTTGTGATCTGACTCTAAAAGGAGGACCTACTGTCTGGATTTTCCCTGGACAGTAAGAGCCTTTTAAAGTCCAACATGTCGAGTGAGTAAATCCAAAGTCACCTCTCAGTTTGTTTTCTCAGCCTCACAGGAAGTTCTTCTGTTTCATTCTCATGTTGGTGTGTGCATGTACGATGCTTTAAACGTGTCTTTCTTACCAGTTACAGTAGCATTGCAGTTGTTAAATTCCTCTATAGCTTCTTCGATGGCCTCTGTTAAGTTTACATATATCTCCTCAGAGGTGACATCATTAGGAATCTCCAGGATGACGTCATGTTCAACGTTGATGCTGGAAAGAGAGCACGTCATTCATGTTAGTGTCAGTGAGAAAGGTGATCCTCTTTCAGACTGCATGGATCTTGGCTTTAGTAAACTGATCAGAAACTGCTGCAGATGAACACCCCTGACGTGAACTTAGACCAGACTAAACACTCATTAACCTTTTTAAAAACACCCTGAGCCCAGCAGAACCACGTGATGAAGGTTTAGGGGGGCGGCTCACCCATCATGGGGGCAGGTGGAATATGTAGTTTATTTGGAGCAGCTCAATTTTCTCCTTAAATTAAACAAATGCAGCACGTGCACGGCCCTGAAGCTCCTGACAAAGCAGGCTGCAGATTAGAGAGCTGTGGAGATCCATCAGATGTCCTGATGACCTTCTGATGCCAAAGTCCACAGCCATGATCCAGTCCAGTCAGTCTTTGTGTCAGAAGGTTTTTACTCACCTAAACTCTACAGGTGGGGTGGTTGGCTCCGCCCTCCTGAACCTCACCTGGAAAGAGAAGAAGCAGATTCAGTTTGATTCTTTTCTTCATCTGATTCACTGGCTTCAGTCATCAAACCTTTGGAGGCACCACCAGATCATTTTGTCATGTGATCCAAAAGAAATCACCTGACAAAATGAGTCCAGTCTGAAGTTAACCAAAAACACAGCCTGTGTGATGAACAATCATAGGCCACTTCATTAGGTACACCCTGCTATTCACAGGTGCTGAAGTCTCCATCAGAAGATGGTCTACTGTGGTCATGAAGGGATGGACATGGTCAGCAACAGTCCTCAGGTAGGCTGTGGGGTTTGAACCATGCTCAGGTGGGACTGAGGGACCACCAGCAGCAGCCTGAACCGCTGATCCAAGGCAGGATGGATCCATTATGATTTCCACACCAAACTCTGACACCCAGCCCCCTTTAGTCCACCTGTGTTGTTCTGTACTCCAGCAGATTAACTTGACCTTGTCTACATGCCTATGCACTGAGCTGCTGCCATGTGATTGGTGTTTCCTTTGACCCAGCAACTAGTGGATGTTTGTGGTACTGCACCTAAATGACCAAGAGGGTCTGTATTTGTGTGATAACAGTGGGCCAGTGTGCTTGTTTGATGATATCTGAATATGTTTCAGTAAAATTACATCTTTATTTTTCACATACTGTTCAGGAGCCAGTATTTACTGAAGTAATTTTAAGTTAAACAATGTCTTGAGATGACTTTTCAGATGTTAAAGGACAGGGATTCCTTCACTTCAGCCCTCCCCCTCATTAACATCAGATTTTTCCCCTCATGGAGCGATGAGACTGATTCAATTTATAGGTATAGATAGAAATTAAAGGTTTAGTATTATTGATCAATTCTTTATAAATAAATGACTTAATCTGCCCCAATTATAAACAAGTGCAAATTCGTTTTTAAATGAATGTTAATTTCTTTAATTATTATCCATTTATATCAAATTATTGCAATGTCCTTTAGCCAAGGTGGTGTTGGTCAAAGATAACAAGCATGAGCATGTCAAATATTATGTTCAGTGGTTTATATCAGCAGAATAAAGAAATATTCAAATGCCAAAAACAGTGAAATCTCTGTTTTACCTTTTGCACCTCGATGGTGGAGGATCCCCCCAATGGATTTCCTCGGCTGTAAAGAAACAACAGAGAGGACGTCAGCATGTTCTCAGAGCAGGTAGAGGATGTGATGATGATGCCACGCCATGCTGCGGGGCCATCTTTGCAGGCACACCTTTGGTTTGTTCCTCAGCGTTCTGTTACCTTTTCAGAGTTTTTGATGGTGTTTGTTTATCTGTTTATTTGTTTGTTTGTCCATTCAAAAAGTTCTCAACAGATTTGAAGAATTTTTAAGTGAATGTTGTTCATGTTGTGAGGAAGAAGTGATTTTGGTTGTGATCTGAATACAGATGCAGATCCTGGAATATTTCAAAGGATGTGTTCACAGAGTGAGACGGGACAGTTTCACTTTTTAATAATAACTTATGAAGAACATCAGAAATGCCTCAGCAGAGGTCTGTCCCTCTGGGCTCCTCTCGTTTTACTCTGTACTTTGGTAGTTTCTCTTCAGAACAGGCAGGACGGTGTGTCAGACTGCTGTGACGTCCAGCACAACAACAGTGGGCGACATGGAGGTGACAGTGCAGCTCAGGGCAGGGCACTTTTTGTGAACAAGGGAACCACGTTCATTTTGTCTTTACTCCCAGAGCACCAAGTTCTTGTAATCTGTCATGACAGTCTTAACCTAAAAACCACAAATGACTGCAGAAATAGACACATAGCTTCTATAGAAGCGTCCTTTTTGTGGAGTATGACAACATGGAGATGGATTTTTAAAACATTCACCAACATAGATGAAACAAATGGGTAACAGCTCAGCTGAGAGGAACCTCGGCCTCACCTAGCTTGGTGCTGCTGATCTTTGACTCTGCTAATACCACACAGAGCAAAAGCCATTTCACCACGTGCAGCTGCAGCTGGTCTCAGTTTTCTGACACCATGTCTGGAGGACAGGACACAGCTGTCCCTAAAAGGAGGACAGCAGGAGCTAAAGGCAGGCTGTCCCACAGCTCTGACTGAGGGTAAGTGGGGGTCAGGTTTTGCTGGCGTTTACAGGAATGTTGGATCAAACCTCGGCCATTTTAAGAATACATAAAATCTGTATGATCGAACATCAGCAGTGCCGAATGAACGAACATGTTTCTGATTGGCCAGACTTAACTTGACACGGCTTGATATTTCCCTACACACTGACAAAAGTTGACCAAACATCAACAAGTAACTGCGGCCTAAAAAACAAACCTGCTTGAAACTGTTCCTTCGTTTTTACTGCAGCAGCTGTCACATTTTCTTTATGCATTTTCTTTGGTTGATTAATATATTTTCTCTTCTTTTTACTGGATGGAGGGCCACATTGTGGGAGCAAGAGAGCCAGTGTGGCCCCCAGGTCTCGAGTTGCTCACCTCTGTTGTAGCTGGTTCTTAGCCAGTGTCTTTATGTCACAGTAAGGAGACAAGTTTGATCCAAACAGAGACTAAACTACAATAGAAGAGTACGGGAGAGATTGTAATTCAAGTGTTGGACAACCAACTGGTGATGTTCAAAGTCATGATTCTCTCTGACCAATCGGTGTTCTGCAGTAATGTAACGTAACACTTTAGTTCCTGCTCAGCTCAATAAGAACCAAAGCAAAATACCAAAAATAAAACCTAGAACCAGGTATGATCCATGATGGAAAGTTTGAGGGGAGTTGGAGTTAAATGAGACGACACTATGTGGTGATGCACCGGTAACTGGTTTGATCACTCATGATCATGAGAAGAAAACTTCTTCATGTAAAAGAGAGCATATGAAAAAGAACCAGAAAAATATATTCATACATATCTGCACAAAATAAAGACCAACAACCTTGAGAGGTTTTTCTTGACTGATGAAGTCAGTTCTAGGGAAGTTTTGCTTTAGCTCTTCAAAGTTGTTTCAGTTCATGCTTCAGTCAGAGAAGATTTTGTGACAGATTTGTTCAAAATCATCAATGATTCAGCAGTGAATATGACACAGGAGGATCTTGACCTACAGTCTTGAATATTATATTTAGCGACCCTTTGATAGAAAGGAAAAGGGAGCTCTTTGACAGAAATCAATCATTGTTAAAATGTTCTCAAATGTTACACTGACAGGCAGAGGATGACCACTAGTCCTTGGCCTCTGACCTCCAGCATCTATAAACTTTATCCTGACGGACATTTGTGCAGTTTGGAGAAAATCTCTTAAAGTCCTTTGGAGGTGTCAGCGTCACAAAAGTCATGCCCTGTAAGGACAGACTGACCAACAACACAGTACCTCAAACAGATCAGACAGGTAGATCGACCTGCTCTACATGTGCACATCTGCAAAGATGGCTACCCCAGCATAAAAAGTGACGTGACATATCCCCACATGACCTGCAGGTAATCCTTCTAAAATCCTCTCAGGGACCTTACCTGACTTTAGTGACGATCACTTCTTTGAGGTTTGTTATCTTCCTAACTTCTCGGTAATATTTCTCCATCTGAAATAAATGACATGTTAATGTCTCCATAATGATCTGCAGGTAGCTGAAACACTCTGAGGTGATGGCTACATCATTTTGGAAAAACAGAAATAATATTGGTCCAAGGAAGTGTTCAATCCAAGCGTTCTTACCTGGGCTATAAAGTCTTCAACAAAGTCTTTGTGTTCTTCAGAGTCTTCATCCTCAAGCTTCTCATTAAAAACCTCTTCGACCTCCATGCTGACCTCCACTGTTCTATCATTGCTCTCTGTAAAACAACCAAATAGTTAAATAAACATGAAATAATAATGAAGATCTAAAACTACCACATACAAGTGGTGAGCACTTCACCAGCATTCACATCATTTACCTGGCACAACCTCTGCTTTGAAGTTTTCACACAGGACTCCATAGAAACCAGCTGGACATGTGCAGTTGTATGGATTCACATTAAATGTTCCACCATTCTGACAGGCTAACGGCATCTGAGTGGTTAATGGTGATAATGTGGTCGTTGTAGCTGTGGTTGTTGTGGTTGTTCTTGCTGTGGATGTTGTGGGACTTGTAGGAGAAGGTGGTGTTGTAGTTGGTGGGGCAGAGGTTGTTGGATCAGTTGTTAATTCAGTTGTTGGTTCAGCTGTTAGTTCAGTTGTGGGTTCAGTTGTGGTTTCAGTTGTTGGTTCAGTAGTGGGTTCAGTTGTTGGTTCAGTTGTAGGTTTAGTTGTGGGTTCGGTTGTGGGTTCAGTTGTGGGTTCAGTTGTGGGTTCAGTTGTTGGTTCAGTAGTGGGTTCAGTTGTTGGTTCAGTTGTAGGTTTAGTTGTGGGTTCGGTTGTAGGTGCAGCTGTGGGTTTAGTTGTGGGTTCAGTGGTTGGTTCAGTTGTGCCTTCAGTTGTGGGTTCAGTTGTAGGTTCAGTTGTGGGTTCAGTTGTTGGTTCAGTTGTAGGTTTAGTTGTGGGTTCGGTTGTGGGTTCAGTTGTGGGTTCAGTTGTGGGTTCAGTAGTTGATTCAGTTGTTGGTTCAGTTGTGGGTTCAGTTGTTGGTTCAGTAGTGGGTTCAGTTGTGGGTTCAGTTGTTGGTTCAGTTGTGGGTGCAGTTGTGGATTCAGTGGTTGGTTCAGTGGTTGCTTCAGTTGTTCGTTCAGATGTGGATTCAGTTGTGGGTTCAGTTGTTCGTTCACTTGTGGGTTCAGTAGTTAGTTCAGTTGTGCGTTCAGTTGTGGGTTCAGTTGTGCGTTCATTTGTGGGTTCAGTTGTGGGTTCTGTTGTTGGTTCAGTAGTGGGTTCAGTTGTTGGTTCAGTTGTGGGTTCAGTTGTGGGCTCAGTTGTGGGACCAGTTGTGGGTTCAGTTGTGGGTTCTGTTGTTGGTTCAGTGGTTGGTTCAGTGGTTAGTTCAGTTGTTAATTCAGTTGTGGGTTCAGTTGTGAGTACAGTTGTGGGTTCAGTTGTTGGTTCAGTTGTGGGGTCAGTTGTGAGTACAATTGTGGGTTCAGTTGTTGGTTCAGTGGTTGGTTCAGTGGTTGGTTCAGTTGTGCGTTCAGTTGTTGGTTCAGTTGTGGGTTCGGTTGTGGGTTCAGTTGTGGGTTCAGATGTGAGTTCAGTTGTGGGTTCAGTTGTGGGTTCAGTTGTGGGTTCAGTTGTTGGTTTAGTTGTGGGTTCAGTTGTGTGTTCAGTTGTGAGTTCAGTTGTTGGCCCAGTTGTGGGTTCAGTAGTTAGTTCAGTTGTGGGTTCGGTTGTGGGTTCAGTTGTTGGTTCAGCTGTAGGTTCAGTTGTGTGTTCAATTGTGGGATCAGTTGTTGATTCAGTTATGGTTTCAGTTGTTGGTTCAGTTGTGGGTTCAGTTGTGGGTTCAGTTGTGGGTTCAGATGTTGGTTCAGTTGTGGGTGCAGTTGTGGGTTCAGTTGTAGATTCAGTTGTGGGTTCAGTTGTTGGTTCAGTTGTTGGTTCAGTTGTGGGTTCAGTTGTGGGTTCAGTTGTAGGTTCAGTTGTTGGTTCAGTTGTTGGTTCAGTAGTGGGTTCAGTTGTGGTTTCAGTGGTTGGTTCAGTTGTGGGTTCAGTTGTGGGTTCAGTTGTGGGACCAGTTGTGGGTTCAGTTGTGGGTTCTGTTGTTGGTAGAGTTGTGGGTTCAGTGGTTGGCTCAGTTATGGGTTCAGTTGTAGGTTTAGTTGTGGGCTCAGTTGTGGGTTCAGTTGTGCTTTGAATTGTGGGTTCAGTTGTGGGTTCTGTTGTTGGTTCAGTAGTGGGTTCAGTTGTTGGTCCAGTTGTGGGTTCAGTTGTGGGACCAGTTGTGGGTTCAGTTGTGGGTTCTGTTGTTGGTTCAGTTGTTGGTTCAGTGGTTGGTTCAGTTGTTAATTCAGTTGTGGGTTCAGTTGTTGGTTCAGTTGTGGGTTCAGTTGTGGGACCAGTTGTGGGTTCAGTTGTGGGTTCTGTTGTTGGTTCAGTGGTTGGTTCAGTGGTTGGTTCAGTTGTTAATTCAGTTGTGGGTTCAGTTGTTGGTTCAGTTGTGGGGTCAGTTGTGAGTACAGTTGTGGGTTCAGTTGTTGGTTCAGTGGTTGGTTCAGTGGTTGGTTCAGTTGTTGGTTCAGTTGTGGGTTCAGTTGTGGGTTCAGATGTGAGTTCAGTTGTGGGTTCAGTTGTGGGTTCAGTTGTGGATTCAGTTGTTGGTTTAGTTGTGGTTTCAGTTGTGGGTTCAGTTGTGAGTTCAGTTGTTGGCCCAGTTGTGCGTTCAGTAGTTAATTCAGTTGTGGGTTCGGTTGTTGGTTCAGTTGTGGGTTCAGTTGTGACTTCAGTTGTAGGTTCAGTTGTGTGTTCAATTGTGGGTTCAGTAGTTGATTCAGTTGTGGTTTCAGTAGTTGGTTCAGTTGTGGGTTCAGTTGTGGGTTCAGTTGTTGGTTCAGTTGTGGGTGCAGTTGTGGGTTCAGTTGTAGATTCAGTTGTGGGTTCAGTTGTTGGTTCAGTTGTGAGTTCAGTTGTGCATTCAGTTGTGCATTCAGTTGTGGGTTCAGTTGTAGGTTCAGTTGTTGGTTCAGTTGTTGGTTCAGTAGTGGGTTCAGTTGTGGGTTCAGTGGTTGATTGAATTGTGGGTTCAGTTGTTGCTTCAGTTGTTGGTTCAGTTGTGGGTTCAGTGGTTGGTTCACTGGTTGGTTCAGTGGTTCGTTCAGTTGTGGGTTCAGTTGTGGGTTCAGTTGTGGTTTCAGTTGTTGATTCAGTTGTGGGTTCAGTTGTTCCTTCAGTTGTGGGTTCAGTAGTTGGTTCAGTTGTGCTTTCAGTTGTGGGTTCAGTTGTGGGTTCAGTTGTGGGTTCAGTTGTTGGTTTAGTTGTGGGTTCAGTTGTGGGTTCAGTTGTGAGTTCAGTTGTTGGCCCAGTTGTGGGTTCAGTATTTAATTCAGTTGTGGGTTCGGTTGTTGGTTCAGTTGTGGGTTCAGTTGTGGGTTCAGTTGTGACTTCAGTTGTAGGTTCAGTTGTGTGTTCAATTGTGGGTTCAGTAGTTGGTTCAGTTGTGGGTTCAGGTGTGGGTTCAGTTGTTGGTTCAGTTGTGGGTGCAGTTGTGGGTTCAGTTGTAGATTCAGTTGTGGGTTCAGTTGTGGGTTCAGTTGTGAGTTCAGTTGTGGATTCAGTTGTGCATTCAGTTGTGGGTTCAGTTGTAGGTTCAGTTGTTGGTTCAGTTGTTGGTTCAGTTGTTGGTTCAGTAGTGGGTTCAGTTGTGGGTTCAGTGGTTGATTCAATTGTGGGTTCAGTTGTTGCTTCAGTTGTTCGTTCAGTTGAAGGTTCAGTGGTTGGTTCACTGGTTGGTTCAGTGGTTCGTTCAGTTGTTGGTTCAGTTGTGGGTTCAGTTGTGGTTTCAGTTGTTGATTCAGTTGTGGGTTCAGTAGTTGGTTCAGTTGGGCTTTCAGTTGTGGGTTCAGTTGTGCGTTCAAATGTGGGTTCAGTTGTGGGTTTTCTTGTTGGTTCAGTTGTGGGTTCAGTTGTGGGTTCAGTTGTTGGATCAGTTGTGGGTGCAGTTGTGGGTTCAGTTGTGAGTTCAGTTGTCAGTTCAGTTGTGTCTTCAGTTGTAGGTTCAGTTGTGCGTTCAGTTGTGGGTTCAGTTGTGGGTTCAGTAGTTGGTTCAGTTGTGGGTTCAGTTGTGGGTTCAGTAGTTGGTTCAGTTGTGGGTTCAGTTGTTGGTTCAGTGGTTGGTTCAGTAGTTGGTTCAGTTGTTGGTTCAGTTGTGAGTTCAGTTGTCAGTTCAGTTGTGGATTCAGTTGTGGCTTCAGTTGTTGCTTCAGTGGTTGGCTGAGTTGTGAGTTCAGTTGTGGGTTCAGTTGTGAGTTCAGTTGTGGGTTCAGTTGTGAGTTCAGTAGTTGGTTCAGCTGTGGCTTCAGTTGTGGGTTCAGTTGTGGGTTCAGTTGTGGGTTCAGTTGTTGGTTCAGTAGTTGGTTCAGTTGTGGGTTCAGTTGTGGGTTCAGTTGTTGGTTCAGTTGTGGGTTCAGTTGTGGGTTCAGTGGTTGGCTTAGTTGTGGGTTCAGTTGTGGGTTCAGTTGTGGGCTCAGTTGTGGGTTCAGTGGTTTGTTCAGTTGTTGGTTCAGTTGTTGGTTCAGTGGTGGCTTCAGTTGTGGGTTCAGGTGTGGATTCAGGTGTGGGTTCAGTTTTGGGTTCAGTTGTTGGTTCAGTTGTGGGTTCAGAGGTTGGTTCAGTAGTACGTTCAGTTGTGAGTTCAGTTGTTGCCTCAGTGGTGGGTTCAGTTGTGGGTTCAGTTGTGGGTTCAGTTGTGGATTCAGTTGTGGGTTCAGTTGTTGCCTCAGTGGTGGGTTCAGTTGTGGGTTCAGTTGTGGGTTCAGTTGTGGGTTCAGTGGTTGGATCAGTTGTTGGTTCAATAGTGGGTTCAGTTGTTGGTTCAGTTGTGGGTTCAGTTGTGGGTTCAGTTGTGGGCTCAGTTGGGGGTTCAGTGGTTGGTTCAGTTGTTGGTCCAGTGGTGGGTTCAGTTGTGGGTTCAGTTGTGGGTTCAGTGGTTGGCTCAGTTGTTGGTTCAGTTGTTGGTTCAGTTGTGGGTTCAGTTGTTGGTTCAGTAGTTAGTTCAGTTGTGGGTTCAGTTGTGGGTTCAGTTGTGGGTCCAGTTGTAGGTTCAGTTGTGGGTTCAGTTGTGGGTTCAGTTGTGGCTTCAGTGGTTGGTTCAGTGGAGGGTTCGGTGGTTGGTTCAGTGGTTGGTTCAGTTGTGGGTTCAGTTGTGGGTGGCGTGGTGGGTTCAGTTGTGGGTTCAGTTGTTGGTTCAGTTGTTGGTTCAGTAGTTCCTTCAGTTGTGGGTTCAGTAGTTGGTTCAGTTGGGCTTTCAGTTGCGGGTTCAGTTGTTCCTTCAGTTGTGGGTTCAGTAGTTGGTTCAGTTGGGCTTTCAGTTGTGGGTTCAGTTGTGGGTTCAGTTGTGCGTTCAAATGTGGGTTCAGTTGTGGGTTTTCTTGTTGGTTCAGTTGTGGGTTCAGTTGTTGGTTCAGTTGTGGGTGCAGTTGTGGGTTCAGTTGTGAGTTCAGTTGTCAGTTCAGTTGTGGATTCAGTTGTAGGTTCAGTTGTGCGTTCAGTTGTGGGTTCAGTTGTGGGTTCAGTTGTGAGTTCAGTAGTTGGTTCAGTTGTGGGTTCAGTTGTGGGTTCAGTAGTTGGTTCAGTTGTTGGTTCAGTTGTTGGTTCAGTTGTGAGTTCAGTAGTTGGTTCAGTTGTGGGTTCAGTTGTGGGTTCAGTTGTGGGTTCAGTAGTTGGTTCAGTTGTGGGTTCAGTTGTTGGTTCAGTGGTTGGTTCAGTAGTTGGTTCAGTTGTTGGTTCAGTTGTGAGTTCAGTTGTCAGTTCAGTTGTGGATTCAGTTGTGGCTTCAGTTGTGGCTTCAGTGGTTGGCTGAGTTGTGAGTTCAGTTGTGGGTTCAGTTGTGGGTTCAGTTGTGGGTTCAGTTGTGAGTTCAGTAGTTGGTTCAGTTGTGGCTTCAGTTGTGGGTTCAGTTGTGGGTTCAGTTGTGGGTTCAGTTGTGGGTTCAGTTGTGGGTTCAGTTGTTGGTTCAGTAGTGGGTTCAGTTGTGGGTTCAGTGGTTGGTTCAGTAGTTGGTTCAGTTGTGGGTTCAGTTGTGGGTTCAGTGGTTGGCTCAGTTGTGGGTTCAGTTGTGGGTTCAGTTGTGGGCTCAGTTGTGGGTTCAGTGGTTTGTTCAGTTGTTGGTTCAGTTGTTGGTTCAGTGGTGGGTTCAGTTGTGGGTTCAGTTGTGGATTCAGTTTTGGGTTCAGTTGTGGGTTCAGTGGTTGGCTCAGTTGTGGGTTCAGTTGTTGGCTCAGTTGTGGGTTCAGTTGTGAGTTCAGTAATTGGTTCAGTTGTGGATTCAGTTGTGGGTTCAGTTGTTGGTTCAGTTGTGGGTTCGGTTGTGGGTTCAGTTGTGGATTCAGTTGTGGGTTCAGTGGTTGGATCAGTTGTTGGTTCAGTTGTTGGTTCAGTAGTTGGTTCAGTTGTTGGTTCAGTGGTTGGTTCAGTAGTTGGTTCAGTTGTGGCTTCAGTTGTAGCTTCAGTTGTGAGTTCAGTAGTTGGTTCAGTTGTGGGTTCAGTTGTGGGTTCAGTAGTTGGTTCAGTTGTTGGTTCAGTTGTTGGTTCAGTTGTGGGTTCAGTTGTGGCTTCAGTTATGGCTTCAGTTGTGAGTTCAGTTGTTGGTTCAGTTGTGAGTTCAGTTGTAAGTTCAGTTGTGGCTTCAGATGTGGGTTCAGTTGTGGGTTGAGTGGTTGGCTCAGGTGTGGGTTCAGTTGTGGGTTCAGTGGTGGGTTCAGTTGTTAGTTCAGTTGTTGGTTCAGTTGTGGGTTCAGTTGTGGGTTCAGTTGTGGGTTCAGTTGTGGGTTCAGTTGTGGGTTCAGTAGTTGGTTCAGTTGTGGATTCAGTTGTGGGTAAAGTTGTGGGCTCAGTTGTGGGTTCAGTGGTTGGTTCAGTTGTTGGTTCAGTTGTTGGTTCAGTGGTGGGTTCAGTTGTGGGTTCAGTTGTGGGTTCAGTTGTGGGTTCAGTTGTGGGGTCCGTGGTTGGCTCAGTTGTGGGTTCAGTTGTTGGTTCAGTAGTGGGTTCAGTTGTGAGTTCAGTAGTTGGTTCAGTTGTGGGTTCAGCTGTGGGTTCAGTTGTAGGTTCAGTTGTGGTTTCAGTTGTGGGTTCAGTTGTGGGTTTAGTTGTGGGTTCAGTGGTTTGTTCAGTTGTTGGTTCAGTTGTTGATTCAGTTGTGGGTTCAGTTGTGGCTTCAGTTGTGGGTTCAGCTGTGGGTTCCGTTGTGGGTTCAGTGGTTGGTTCAGTTGTTGGTTCAGTTGTTGGTTCAGTAGTTGGTTCAGTTGTGGGTTCAGTTGTGGCTTCAGTTGTGGGTTTAGTTGTGGGTTCAGTTGTGGGTTCAGTAGTTGGTTCAGTTGTGGGTTCAGTTGTGGGTTCAGTTGTGGGTTCAGTTGTGGGTTCAGTTGTGAGTTCAGTAGTTGGTTCAGTTGTGGGTTCAGTTGTGGGTTCAGTTGTCAGTTCAGTTGTGGCTTCAGTTGTGGATTCAGTGGTTGGCTCAGTTGTGGATTCAGTTGTGGGTTCAGTTGTGGGCTCAGTTGTGGGTTCAGTGGTTTGTTCAGTTGTTGGTTCAGTTGTTAATTCAGTTGTGGGTTCAGTTGTGGGTTCAGTTGTGGTTCAGTTGTGGGTTCAGTTGTGGGTTCAGTGGTTGGCTCAGTTGTGGGTTCAGTAGTTAGTTCAGTTGTGCGTTCAGTTGTGGGTTCAGTTGTGCGTTCATTTGTGGGTTCAGTTGTGGGTTCTGTTGTTGGTTCAGTGGTGGGTTCAGTTGTGGGTTCAGTTGTGGATTCAGTTGTGGGTTCAGTTGTGGGTACAGTGGTTGGCTCAGTTGTGGGTTCAGTTCTGAGTTCAGTAGTTGGTTCAGTTGTGGATTCAGTTGTGGGTTCAGTTGTTGGTTCAGTTTTGGGTTCGGTGTTGGGTTCAGTTATGGATTCAGTTGTGGGTTCAGTGGTTGGATCAGTTGTTGGTTCAGTTGTTGGTTCAGTAGTTGGTTCAGTTGTTGGTTCAGTTGTGGGTTCAGTTGTGGGTTCAGTTGTGGCTTCAGTTGTGGCTTCAGTGGTGAGTTGAGTAGTTGGGTCAGTTGTGGGTTCAGTTGTGGGTTCAGTTGTGGGTTCAGTTGTGGGTTCAGTAGTTGGTTCAGTTGTGGGTTCAGTTGTTGGTTCAGTGGTTGGTTCAGTAGTTGGTTCAGTTGTTGGTTCAGTTGTGAGTTCAGTTGTAAGTTCAGTTGTGGCTTCAGATGTGGGTTCAGTTGTGGCTTCAGTGGTTGGCTCAGTTGTGGGTTCAGTTGTGGGTTCATTGGTGGGTTCAGTTGTTGGTTCAGTAGTTGGTTCAGTTGTGGGTTCAGTTGTGGGTTCAGTTGTGGGTTCAGTTGTGGGTTCAGTTGATGGTTCAATTGTGGGTTCAGTTGTTGGTTCAGTTGTGGGTTCAGTTGTGGGTTCAGTTGTGGGTTCAGTAGTTGGTTCAGTTGTGGGTTCAGTTGTGGGTTCAGTTGTGGGCTCAGTTGTGGGTTCAGTGGTTGGTTCAGTTGTTGGTTCAGTTGTTGGTTCAGTGGTGGGTTCAGTTGTGGGTTCAGTTGTTGGTTCAGTTGTGGGTTCAGTTGTGGGTTCCGTGGTTGGCTCAGTTGTGGGTTCAGTTGTTGGTTCAGTAGTGGGTTCAGTTGTGAGTTCAGTAGTTGGTTCAGTTGTGGGTTCAGTTGTGGGTTCAGTTGTAGGTTCAGTTGTGGGTTCAGTTGTGGGCTCAGTTGTGGGTTTAGTTGTGGGTTCAGTGGTTTGTTCAGTTGTTGGTTCAGTTGTTGATTCAGTTGTGGGTTCAGTTGTGGCTTCAGTTGTGGGTTCAGTTGTGGGTACTGTTGTGGGTTCAGTGGTTGGTTCAGTTGTTGGTTCAGTTGTTGGTTCAGTTGTAGGTTCAGTTGTTGGTTCAGTTGTGGATTCAGTTGTTGGTTCAGTTGTGGGTTCAGTTGTGGGTTCAGTAGTGGGTTCAGTTGTTGGTTCAGTTGTGGGTTCAGTTGTGGGTTCAGTTGTGGGCTCAGTAGTTGGTTCAGTTGTGGATTCAGTTGTGGGTTCAGTTGTGGGCTCAGTTGTGGGTTCAGTGGTTGGTTCAGTTGTTGCTTCAGTTGATGGTTCAGTGGTGGGTTCAGTTGTGGGTTCAGTTGTGGGTTCAGTTGTGGGTTCAGTTGTGGGTTCCGTGGTTGGCTCAGTTGTGGGTTCAGTTGTTGGTTCAGTAGTGGGTTCAGTTGTGAGTTCAGTAGTTGGTTCAGTTGTGGGTTCAGTGGTGGGTTCAGTTGTAGGTTCAGTTGTGGGTTCAGTTGTGGGTTCAGTTGTGGGTTTAGTTGTGGGTTCAGTGGTTTGTTCAGTTGTTGGTTCAGTTGTTGATTCAGTTGTGGGTTCAGTTGTGGCTTCAGTTGTGGGTTCAGTTGTGGGTTCCGTTGTGGGTTCAGTGGTTGGTTCAGTTGTTGGTTCAGTTGTTGGTTCAGTAGTTGGTTCAGTTGTGGGTTCAGTTGTGGCTTCAGTTGTGGGTTTAGTTGTGGGTTCAGTTGTGGGTTCAGTAGTTGGTTCAGTTGTGGGTTCAGTTGTGGGTTCAGTTGTGGGTTCAGTTGTGGGTTCCGTGGTTGGCTCAGTTGTGGGTTCAGTTGTTGGTTCAGTAGTGGGTTCAGTTGTGAGTTCAATAGTTGGTTCAGTTGTGGGTTCAGTTGTGGGTTCAGTTGTAGGTTCAGTTGTGGGTTCAGTTGTGGGTTCAGTTGTGGGTTTAGTTGTGGGTTCAGTGGTTTGTTCAGTTGTTGGTTCAGTTGTTGATTCAGTTGTGGGTTCAGTTGTGTGTTCAGTTGTGGGTTCAGTTGTGGGTTCCGTTGTGGGTTCAGTGGTTGGTTCAGTTGTTGGTTCAGTTGTTGGTTCAGTGGTGGGTTCAGTTGTGGGTTCAGTTGTGGGTTCAGTTGTGGGTTCAGTTGTGGGTCCGTGGTTGGCTCAGTTGTGGGTTCAGTTGTTGGTTCAGTAGTGGGTTCAGTTGTGAGTTCAGTAGTTGGTTCAGTTGTGGGTTCAGTAGTTGGTTCAGTTGTGGGTTCAGTTGTGGCTTCAGTTGTGGGTTTAGTTGTGGGTTCAGTTGTGGGTTCAGTAGTTGGTTCAGTTGTGGGTTCAGTTGTGGGTTCAGTTGTGGGTTCAGTTGTGAGTTCAGTAGTTGGTTCAGTTGTGGGTTCAGTTGTGGGTTCAGTTGTGGGTTCAGTAGTTGGTTCAGTTGTGGGTTCAGTGGTTGGTTCAGTAGTTGGTTCAGTTGTGGGTTCAGTTGTGGGTTCAGTGGTTGGCTCAGTTGTGGGTTCAGTTGTGGGTTCAGTAGTGAGCTCCGTTGTGGGTTCAGTGGTTTGTTCAGTTGTTGGTTCAGTTGTTGGTTCAGTGGTGGGTTCAGTTGTGGGTTCAGTTGTGGATTCAGTTGTGGGTTCAGTTGTGGGTTCAGTGGTTGGCTCAGTTGTGGGTTCAGTTGTTGGCTCAGTTGTGGGTTCAGTTGTGAGTTCAGTAGTTGGTTCAGTTGTGGATTCAGTTGTGGGTTCAGTTGTTGGTTCAGTTGTTGGTTCGGTTGTGGGTTCAGTTGTGGATTCAGTTGTGGGTTCAGTGGTTGGATCAGTTGTTGGTTCAGTTGTTGGTTCAGTAGTTGGTTCAGTTGTTGGTTCAGTTGTTGGTTCAGTTGTGGGTTCAGTTGTGGCTTCAGTTGTGGCTTCAGTTGTGAGTTCAGTAGTTGGTTCAGTTGTGGGTTCAGTTGTGGGTTCATTTGTGGGTTCAGTTGTGGGTTCAGTAGTTGGTTCAGTTGTGGGTTCAGTAGTTGGTTCAGTTGTGGGGTCAGTTGTGGTTCAGTTGTGGGTTCAGTTGTT
This sequence comes from Scarus forsteni, assembly GCA_036419115.1. Classification (NCBI taxonomy): domain Eukaryota; kingdom Metazoa; phylum Chordata; class Actinopteri; order Labriformes; family Labridae; genus Scarus; species Scarus forsteni. The sequence continues at coordinate 1,822,164 of JAZDUH010000023.1, forward strand.
GGTTCAGTGGTTGGTTCAGTGGTTGGTTCAGTGGTTGGTTCAGTTGTTGGTTCAGTTGTTGGTTCAGTGGTGGGTTCAGTTGTGGGTTCAGTTGTGGGTTCAGTTGTGGGTTCAGTTGTGGGGTCCGTGGTTGGCTCAGTTGTGGGTTCAGTTGTTGGTTCAGTAGTTGGTTCAGTGTGGTTCAGTAGTTGGTTCAGTTGTGGGTTCAGTTGTGGGTTCAGTTGTAGGTTCAGTTGTGGGTTCAGTTGTGGGTTCAGTTGTGGGTTTAGTTGTGGGTTCCAGTTGTGGGTTCAGTGGTTGGTTCAGTTGTTGGTTCAGTTGTTGGTTCAGTAGTTGGTTCAGTTGTGGGTTCAGTTGTGGCTTCAGTTGTGGGTTTAGTTGTGGGGTCAGTTGTGGGTTCAGTAGTTGGTTCAGTTGTGGGTTCAGTTGTGGGTTCAGTTGTGGGTTCAGTTGTGGGTTCCGTGGTTGGCTCAGTTGTGGGTTCAGTTGTTGGTTCAGTAGTGGGTTCAGTTGTGAGTTCAATAGTTGGTTCAGTTGTGGGTTCAGTTGTGGGTTCAGTTGTAGGTTCAGTTGTGGGTTCAGTTGTGGGTTCAGTTGTGGGTTTAGTTGTGGGTTCAGTGGTTTGTTCAGTTGTTGGTTCAGTTGTTGATTCAGTTGTGGGTTCAGTTGTGGGTTCAGTTGTGGGTTCAGTTGTGGGTTCCGTTGTGGGTTCAGTGGTTGGTTCAGTTGTTGGTTCAGTTGTTGGTTCAGTGGTGGGTTCAGTTGTGGGTTCAGTTGTGGGTTCAGTTGTGGGTTCAGTTGTGGGGTCCGTGGTTGGCTCAGTTGTGGGTTCAGTTGTTGGTTCAGTAGTGGGTTCAGTTGTGAGTTCAGTAGTTGGTTCAGTTGTGGGTTCAGTTGTGGGTTCAGTTGTAGGTTCAGTTGTCGGTTCAGTTGTGGGTTCAGTTGTGGGTTTAGTTGTGGGTTCAGTGGTTTGTTCAGTTGTTGGTTCAGTTGTTGATTCAGTTGTGGGTTCAGTTGTCGCTTCAGTTGTGGGTTCAGTGGTTGGTTCAGTTGTGGGTTCAGTTGTTGGTTCAGTAGTTGGTTCAGTTGTGGGTTCAGTTGTGGCTTCAGTTGTGGGTTTAGTTGTGGGTTCAGTTGTGGGTTCAGTAGTTGGTTCAGTTGTGGGTTCAGTTGTGGGTTCAGTTGTGGGTTCAGTTGTGAGTTCAGTGGTTGGTTGAGTTGTGGGTAGAGTTGTGGGTGCAGTTGTGGGTTCAGTAGTTGGTGCAGTTGTGGGTTCAGTGGTTGGTTCAGTAGTTGGTTCAGTTGTGGGTTCAGTTGTGGGTTCAGTGGTTGGCTCAGTTGTGGGTTCAGTTGTGGGTGCAGTAGTGAGCTCCGTTGTGGGTTCAGTGGTTTGTTCAGTTGTTGGTTCAGTTGTTGGTTCAGTTGTGGGTTCAGATGTGGGTTCAGTTGTGGGTTCAGTTGTGGGTTCGGTTGTGGAATGAGTGGTTGGCTCAGTTGTGGGTTCAGGTGTTGGTTCAGCTGTGGGTGCATGTCTGAGTTCAGTAGTTGGTTCAGTTGTGGTTCAGTTGTGGGTTCAGTTGTTGGTTCAGTTGTTGGTTCGGGTTCAGTTGTGGTTCAGTTGTGGGTTCAGTGGTTGGATCAGTTGTTGGTTCAGTTGTTGGTTCAGTAGTTGGTTCAGTTGTTGGTTCAGTTGTTGGTTCAGTTGTGGTTCAGTTGTTGAGTTCAGTAGTTGGTTCAGTTGTGGGTTCAGTTGTGGGTTCATTTGTGGGTTCAGTTGTGGGTTCAGTAGTTGGTTCAGTTGTGGGTTCAGTTGTTGGTTCAGTTGTGGGGTCAGGTTCAGTTGTTGGTTCAGTGGTTGGTTCAGTGGTTGGTTCAGTGGTTGGTTCAGTTGTTGGTTCAGTTGTTGGTTCAGTGGTGGGTTCAGTTGTGGGTTCAGTTGTGGGTTCAGTTGTGGGTTCAGTTGTGGGGTCCGTGGTTGGCTCAGTTGTGGGTTCAGTTGTTGGTTCAGTAGTTGGTTCAGTTGTGAGTTCAGTAGTTGGTTCAGTTGTGGGTTCAGTTGTGGGTTCAGTTGTAGGTTCAGTTGTGGGTTCAGTTGTGGGTTCAGTTGTGGGTTCAGTTGTGGCTTCAGTTGTGGGTTCAGTTGGGGGTTCAGTGGTTTGTTCAGTTGTTGGTTCAGTTGTTGATTCAGTTGTGGGTTCAGTTGTGGGTTCAGTTGTGAGTTCAGTTGTGGGTTCCGTTGTGGGTTCAGTGGTTGGTTCAGTTGTTGGTTCAGTGGTTGGTTCAGTAGTTGGTTCAGTTGTGGGTTCAGTTGTGGCTTCAGTTGTGGGTTTAGTTGTGGGTTCAGTTATGGGTTCAGTAGTTGGTTCAGCTGTGGGTTCAGTTGTGGGTTCAGTTGTGGGTTGAGTTGTGGGTTCAGTTGTGAGTTCAATAGTTGGTTCAGTTGTGGGTTCAGTTGTGGGTTCAGTTGTGGGTTCAGTAGTTGGTTCAGTTGTGGGTTCAGTGGTTGGTTCAGTAGTTGGTTCAGTTGTGGGTTCAGTTGTGGGTTCAGTGGTTGGCTCAGTTGTGGGTTCAGTTGTGGGTTCAGTAGTTGGTTCAGTTGTGGGTTCAGTGGTTTGTTCAGTTGTTGGTTCAGTTGTTGGTTCAGTGGTGGGTTCAGTTGTGGGTTCAGTTGTGGATTCAGTTGTGGGTTCAGTTGTGGGGTCAGTTGTTGGCTCAGTTGTGGGTTCAGTTGTTGGCTCAGTTGTGGGTTCAGTTGTGTGGTCAGTAGTTGGTTCAGTTGTGGATTCAGTTGTGGGTTCAGTTGTGGGTTCAGTTGTGGGTTCGGTTGTGGGTTCAGTTGTGGATTCAGTTGTGGGTTCAGTGGTTGGATCAGTTGTTGGTTCAGTTGTGGGTTCAGTAGTTGGTTCAGTTGTTGGTTCAGTGGTTGGTTCAGTAGTTGGTTCAGTTGTGGCTTCAGTTGTGGCTTCAGTTGTGAGTTCAGTAGTTGGTTCAGTTGTGGGTTCAGTTGTGGGTTCAGTTGTGGGTTCAGTTGTGGGTTCAGTAGTTGGTTCAGTTGTTGGTTCAGTTGTGCGTTCAGTAGTTGGTTCAGTTGTTGGTTCAGTTGTTGGTTCAGTTGTGGGTTCAGTTGTGGGTTCAGTAGTTGGTTCAGTTGTGGGTTCAGAGGTTGGTTCAGTTGTAGGTTCAGTTGTGGGTTCAGTTTTGGGTTCAGTGGTTGGCTCAGTTGTGGGTTCAGTTGTGGGTTCAGTAGTGGGGTTCAGTTGTGAGTTCAGTAGTTGGTTGAGTAGTTGCTTCAGTTGTGGATTCAGTCGTAGGTCCAGTTGTGGGTTCAGTTGTGGGTTCAGTTGTGGGTTCAGTTGTGGGTTCAGTGGTTTGTTCAGTTGTTGGTTCAGTTGTTGATTCAGTTGTGGGTTCAGTTGTGGCTTCAGTTGTGGGTACAGTTGTGGGTTCCGTTGTGGGTTCAGTGGTTGGTTCAGTTGTTGGTTCAGTTGTTGGTTCAGTTGTTGGTTCAGTTGTTGGTCCAGTTGTGGGTTCAGTTGTGGCTTCAGTTGTGGGTGTAGTTGTGGGTTCAGTTGTGGGTTCAGTAGTGGGATCAGTTGTTAGTTCAGTAGTTGGTTCAGTTGTGGGTTCAGTTGTGGGTTCAGTTGTGGGTTCAGTTGTGGGATCAGTTGATGGTTCAGTTGTGGGTTCAGTTGTAGGTTCAGTTGTGGGTTCAGTTGTGGGTGGAGTTGTGGATTCAGTAGTTGGTTCAGTTGTGGATTCAGTTGTGGGTTCAGTTGTGGGCTCAGTTGTGGGTTCAGTGGTTGGTTCAGTTGTTGGTTCAGTTGTTATTTCAGTGGTGGGTTCAGTTCTTGGTTCAGTCGTGGGTTCAGTTGTTGGTTCAGTTGTGGGTTCAGTTGTTGGTTCAGTTGTTGGTTCAGTAGTTGGTTCAGTTGTGAGTTCAGTAGTTGGATCAGTTGTGGGTTCAGTTGTGGATTCAGTGGTAGGTTCAGTTGTAGGATCTGTTGTGGGTTCAGTTGTGGGTTAAGTTGAGGGTTAAGTGGTTTTGTTGGGTTGTTGGTTCAGTTGTTGATTCAGTTATGGGTTCAGTTGTGGTTCTGTTGTGGGTACAGTTGTGGGCTCCGTGGTGGGTTCAGTGGTTGGTCCAGTTGTTGGTTCAGTTGTTGGTTCAGTAGTTGGTCCAGTTGTGGGTTCAGTTGTGGCATCAGTTGTGGGTTTAGTTGTGTGTTCAGTTATGGGTTCAGTAGTTGGTTCAGTTGTGGGTTCAGTTGTGGGTTCAGTTGTGGGTTCAGTTGTGTGTGTTCAGTTGTGGTTCAATAGTTGGTTCAGTTGTGGGTTCAGTTGTGGGTTCAGTTGTGGGTTCAGTGTTGGTTCAGTTGTGGGTTCAGTGGTTGGTTCAGTAGTTGGTTCAGTTGTGGGTTCAGTTGTGGGTTCAGTTGTGGTTCAGTAGTTGGTTCAGTTGTGGGTTCAGTTGTGGGTTCAGTTGTGGGTTCAGTTTTGGGTTCAGTTGTGGGTTCAGTTGTGGTTCAGTTGTGGGTTCAGTGGTTGGATCAGTTGTTGGTTCAGTTGTTGGTTCAGTAGTTGGTTCAGTTGTTGGTTCAGTGGTTGGTTCAGTGGTTGGTTCAGTTGTGGGCTTCAGTTGTGGCTTCAGTTGTGGGTTTCAGTTGTGGGTTCAGTTGTGGGTTCAGTTGTGGGTTCAGTTGTTGGTTCAGTTGTTGGTTCAGTTGTTGATTCAGTTGTGGGTTCAGTTGTGGTTCAGTTGTGGGTTCAGTTGTGGGATCAGTTGATGGTTCAGTTGTGGGTTCAGTTGTTGGTTCAGTTGTGGGTTCAGTGTGGGTTCAGTTGTGGGTTCAGTAGTTGGTTCAGTTGTGGTTCAGTTGTGGGTTCAGTTGTGGGTTCAGTTGTGGGTTCAGTGGTTGGTTCAGTTGTTGGTTCAGTTGTTGGTTCAGTGGTGGGTTCAGTTGTGGGTTCAGTTGTGGGTTCAGTTGTGGGTTCAGTTGTGGGGTTCCTTGGTTGGCTCAGTTGTGGGTTCAGTTGTTGGTTCAGTAGTTGGTTCAGTTGTGAGTTCAGTAGTTGGTTCAGTTGTGGGTTCAGTTGTGGGTTCAGTTGTAGGTTCAGTTGTGGGTTCAGTTGTGGGTTCAGTTGTGGGTTCAGTTGTGGGTTCAGTGGTTTGTTCAGTTGTTGGTTCAGTTGTTGTTCAGTTGTGTCTTCAGTTGTTGCTTCAGTTGTGGCTGCAGATGTGGGTTCCGTTGTGGGTTCAGTGGTTGGCTCACTTGTTGGTTCAGTTGCTGGTTCAGTAGTTGGTTCAGTTGTGGGTTCAGTTGTGGCTTCAGTTGTGGGTTTAGTTGTGGGTTCAGTTATGGGTTCAGTAGTTGGTTCAGCTGTGGGTTCAGTTGTGGGTTCAGTTGTGGGTTCAGTTGTGGGTTCAGTTGTGAGTTCAATAGTTGGTTCAGTTGTGGGTTCAGTTGTGGGTTCAGTTGTGGGTTCAGTAGTTGGTTCAGTTGTGGGTTCAGTGGTTGGTTCAGTAGTTGGTTCAGTTGTGGGCGTAGTTGTGGGTTCAGTGGTTGGCTCAGTTGTGGGTTCAGTTGTGGGTTCAGTAGTTGGTTCAGTTGTGGGTTCAGTGGTTTGTTCAGTTGTTGGTTCAGTTGTTGGTTCAGTGGTGGGTTCAGTTGTGGATTCAGTTGTGGGTTCAGTTGTGGGTTCAGTGGTTGGCTCAGTTGTGGGTTCAGTTGTTGGCTCAGTTGTGGGTTCAGTTGTGAGTTCAGTAGTTGGTTCAGTTGTGGATTCAGTTGTGGGTTCAGTTGTGGGTTCAGTTGTGGGTTCGGTTGTGGGTTCAGTTGTGGATTCAGTTGTGGGTTCAGTGGTTGGATCAGTTGTTGGTTCAGTTGTTGGTTCAGTAGTTGGTTCAGTTGTGGTTCAGTTGGTTGGTTCAGTTGTTGGTTCAGTTGTGGTTCAGTTGTGGTTCAGTTGTGGGTTCAGTTGTTGGTTCAGTTGTGGGTTCAGTTGTGGGTTCAGTTGTGGGTTCAGTTGTGGGTTCAGTGGTTGGTTCAGTTGTTGTGGGTTCAGTGGTTGGTTCAGTAGTTGGTTCAGTTGTTGGTTCAGTTGTTGGTTCAGTTGTGGGTTCAGTTGTGGCTTCAGTTGTGGGTTCAGTTGTGGGTTCAGTGGTTGGTTCAGTTGTGGGTTCAGTTGTGGGTTCAGTTGTTGGTTCAGTGTTGGTTCAGTTGTGGGTTCAGTTGTGGGTTCAGTTGTGGGTTCAGTTGTGGGTTCAGTTGATGGTTCAGTTGTTGGTTCAGTTGTTGGTTCAGTTGTGGGTTCAGTTGTGGGTTCAGTTGTGGGTTCAGTTGTTGGTTCAGTTTTGGGTTCAGTTGTGGGTTCAGTTGTAGGTTCAGTTGTTGGTTCAGTGGTTGGTTCAGTTGTTGGTTCAGTTGTGGATTCAATTGTAGGTTCAGTTGTGGGTTCAGTTGTGGGTTCAGTTGTGGGTTCAGTTGTGGGTTCAGTGGTTGGTTCAGTTGTGGATTCAGTTTTGGGTTCAGTTGTGGGTTCAGTTGTTGGTTCAGTTGTTGGTTCAGTAGTGTGTTCAGTTGTTGGTTCAGTTGTGGGTTCAGTTGTGGGTTCAGTTGGTGGTTCAGTTGTTGGTTCAGTTGTTGGTTCAGTTGTGGGTTCAGTTGTAGGTTCAGTTGTGCGTTCAGTTGTGGGTTCAGTTGTTGGTTCAGTGTTGGTTCAGTTGTTGGTTCAGTTGTGGGTTCAGTAGTTGGTTGAGTTGTGGGTTCAGTTGTTGGTTCAGTTGTTGGTTCAGTTGTTGGTTCAGTTGTGGGTTCAGTTGTGGGTTCAGTTGTTGGTTCAGTTGTTGGTTCAGTTGTTGGTTCAGTTGTGGGTTCAGTTGTGGGTTCAGTTGTAGGTTCAGTTGTGGGTTCAGTTGTGGGTTCAGTTGTTGGTTCAGTTGTGGGTTCAGTTGTTGGTTCAGTTGTTGGCTCAGTGGTGGGTTCAGTTGTGGGTTCAGTTGTGGGTTCAGTGGTTGGTTCAGTTGTGGTTTCAGTGGTTGGTTCAGTTGTGGGTTCAGTTGTGGGTTCAGTTGTGGGTTCAGTTGTTGGTTCAGTTGTGGGTTCAGTGGTTGGTTCAGTTGTGGGTTCAGTTGTGGGTTCAGTTGTGGGTTCAGTTGTTGGTTCAGTTGTGGGTTCAGTGGTTGGTTCAGTTGTTGGTTCAGTTGTGGGTTCAGTTGTTGGTTCAGTTGTGGGTTCAGTTGTGGGTTCAGTTGTGGGTTCAGTTGTTGGTTCAGTTGTTGTTCCAGTTGTGGTTCAATTGTTGGTTCAGTTGTGGGTTCAGTTGTGGGTTCAGTTGTGGGTTCAGTTGTGGGTTCAGTTGTGGGTTCAGTGGTTAGTTCAGTTGTGGGTTCAGTTGTTGGTTCAGTTGTTGGTTCAGTTGTGGGTTCAGTTGTAGGTTCAGTTGTGGGTTCAGTTGTGGGCTCATTTGTTGGTTCAGTTGTGGGTTCAGTTGTGGGTTCAGTGGTCGGTTCAGTTGTGGGTTCAGTGGTTGGTTCAGTTGTTGGTTCAGTTGTTGGTTCAGTTGTTGGTTCAGTTGTTGGTTCAGTTGTTGGTTCAGTTGTGGGTTCAGTTGTGGGTTCAGTTGTGGGTTCAGTTGTGGGTTCAGTTGTGGGTTCAGTTGTGGGTTCAGTTGTGGGTTCAGTTGTGGGTTCAGTTGTGGGTTCAGTTGTGGGTTCAGTTGTGGGTTCAGTAGTTGGTTCAGTTGTGGGTTCAGTTGTGGGTTCAGTGGTTGGTTCAGTTGTTGGTTCAGTTGTTGGTTCAGTTGTGGGTTCAGTTCTTGGTTCAGTAGTTGGTTCAGTTGTAGGTTCAGTTGTGGTTCAGTGGTTGGGTTCAGTTGTGGGTTCGGTTGTGCGTTCAGTTGTTGGTTCAGTTGTTGGTTCAGTTGTTGGTTCAGTTGTGCGTTCAGTTGTAGGTTCAGTTGTTCGTACAGTTGTGGGTTCAGTGGTTGGTTCAGTTGTGGGTTCAGTTGTGGGTTCAGTTGTGGGTTCAGTTGTTGGTTCAGTTGTGGGTTCAGTTGTTGGTTCAGTTGTTGGTTCAGTTGTGGGTTCAGTGGTTGGTTCAGTTGTTGGTTCAGTTGTTGGTTCAGTTGTGGGTTCAGTTGTTGGTTCAGTTGTGGGTTCAGTTGTTGGTTCACTTGTGCGTTCAGTTGTAGGTTCAGTTGTGGGTTCAGTTGTTGGTTCGGTTGGTTCAGTTGTGGGTTCAGTTGTGGGTTCAGTTGTGGGTTCAGTGGTTGGTTCAGTTGTTGGTTCAGTTGTTGGTTCAGTGGTGGGTTCAGTTGTGGGTTCAGTTGTGGGTTCAGTTGTGGGTTCAGTTGTGGGTTCCTTGGTTGGCTCAGTTGTGGGTTCAGTTGTGGGTTCAGTTGTTGGTTCAGTTGTAGGTTCAGTTGTGGGTCCAGTTGTGGGTTCAGTTGTTGGTTCAGTTTTGGGTTCAGTTGTGGGTTGAGTTGTGAGTTGAGTTGTGGGTTCAGTGGTTTGTTCAGTTGTAGGTTGACTTGTTGGTTCAGTTGTGGGTACAGTTGTGGTTCAGTTGTGGGTTCAGTTGTGGGTTCAGTTGTGGGTTCAGTGGTTGGTTCAGTTGTTGGTTCAGTTGTAGGTTCAGTTGTTGGTTCAGTTGTGGATTCAGTTGTTGGTTGAGTTGTGGGTTCAGTTGTGGGTGCAGTAGTTGGTTCAGCTGTGGGTTGAGTTGTGGGTTCAGCTGTAGGTTCAGTTGTGGGTTCAGTTGTGAGTTCAGTTGGTTCAGTTGTGGGTTCAGTTGTGGGTTCAGTTGTGGGTTCAGTAGTTGGTTCAGTTGTGGTTCAGTGGTTGGTTCAGTAGTTGGTTCAGTTGTGGGTTCAGTTGTGGGTTCAGTGGTTGGTTCAGTTGTGGGTTCAGTTGTGGGTTCAGTGTTGGTTCAGTTGTGGGTTCAGTGGTTTGTTCAGTTGTTGGTTCAGTTGTTGGTTCAGTGGTGGGTTCAGTTGTGGATTCAGTTGTGGGTTCAGTTGTGGGTTCAGTGGTTGGCTCAGTTGTGGGTTCAGTTGTTGGTTCAGTTGTGGGTTCAGTTGTTGGTTCAGTAGTTGGTTCAGTTGTTGGTTCAGTTGTGGGTTCAGTTGTGGGTTCAGTTGTGGGTTGTGGGTTCAGTTGTGGGTTCAGTTGTGGGTCTCAGTTGTGGTTCAGTTGTTGGTTCAGTTGTTGGTTCAGTTGTTGGTTCAGTTGTTGGTTCAGTGGTTGGTTCAGCTGTGGTTCAGCTTGTGGTTCAGTCCAGCTGTGGGTCCAGTGTTGGTCCAGCTGTGGGTCCAGCTGTGGGTCCAGCTGTGGGTCCAGCTGTGGGTCCAGCTGTGGTCCAGCTGTGGTCCAGCTGTTGGTCCAGTGTGGTCCAGCTGTTGGTCCAGCTGTTGGTCCAGCTGTGTCCAGCTGTGGTCCAGCTGTGGGTCCAGCTGTGGTCCAGTGGCTGGTTTGTGGGTCCAGCAGGTCCAGCTGTGGTCCAGTTGTTGGTCCAGCTGCTGTCCAGCTGTGGTCCAGCTGTGGGTCCAGCTGTTGGTCCAGCTGTGGGTCCAGCTGTGGTCCAGCTGTGGGTCCAGCTGTTGTCCAGCTGTGGGTCCAGCTTGTGGGTTCAGCTGTGGGTCCAGCAGTTGGTCTCAGCTGTGGGTCCAGTGGGTCCAGCTGTGGTCCAGTTGTGGTTCAGTGGTTGGTTCAGCTGTGGTCCAGTTGTTGGTTCAGTGCAGGGTTCAGTGGTCCAGTTGTGGGTTCAGTTGTGGTTCAGCTGGTTCAGGGTTGGTTCAGTTGTGGGTTCAGTTGTTGGTTCAGAGTGGGTCCAGCTTGTGGTTCAGTTGTTGGTTCAGTTGTGGGTTCAGTTGTGGGTCCAGTTGGGTCCAGCTGTGGGTTCAGTTGTGTTCAGTTGTTGGTTCAGTTGTTGGTTCAGTTGTGGTCCAGTTGTGGGTTCAGTGTGGTCCAGTTGGTTCCAGCTGTGGGTTCAGTTGTTGGTCCAGTTGTTGGTCCAGCTGTTGGTTCAGTGTTGGTCCAGCTGTGGGTCCAGCTTGGCTGGGTTTAGGTCAGCTGTGGGTTCAGTTGTGGGTTCAGTTGTTGGTTCAGTTGTTGGTTCAGTTGGGGTTGGTTGTGGATTCAGTTGTGGGTTCAGTTGTGAGGTCAGTTGTGGGTTCAGTTGTGGGTTCAGTTGGGTTCAGTTGTGGGTTCAGTTGTGGGTTCAGTAGTTGGTTCAGTTCAGTTGTGGGTTCAGTGGTTGGTTCAGTTGTTGGTTCAGTTGTTGGTTCAGTTGTGGGTTCAGTTGTGGGTTCAGTTGTGGGTTCAGTTGTGGGTTCAGTTGTGGGGTCCGTGGTTGGTTCAGTTGTGGGTTCAGTTGTTGGTTCAGTAGTTGGTTCAGTTGTGGGTTCAGTAGTTGGTTCAGTTGTGGTTGTTGTTGGGGTCCGTTGTGGGTTTGTTGGTTGGTTCAGTTGTTGGTTCAGTTGTTGGTTCAGTTGTTGGTTCAGTTGTGGGTTCAGTTGTTGGTTCAGTTGTGGGTTTCAGTTGTGTGGGTTCAGTTGTGGTTCAGTTGTGGGTTCAGTTGTTGGGTTCAGTTGTGGGTTCAGTTGTGGGTTCAGTTGTGGGTTCAGCTGTTGGTTCAGTTGTGGTTCAGTTGTGGGTTCAGTTGTGGGTTCAGTTGTGGGTTCAGTTGTTGGTTCAGTTGTGGGTTCAGTGTTGGTTCAGTTGTGGTTCAGGGGTTCAGTTGTGGGTTCAGTTGTGGGTTCAGTTGTTGGTTCAGTTGTGGGTTCAGTTGTGGGTTCAGTTGTGGGTTCAGTGGTTGGTTCAGTTGTGGGTTCAGTTGTTGGTTCAGTGGGTTCAGTTGTTGGTTCAGTTGTTGGTTCAGTTTCAGTTGTTGGTTCAGTTGTTGGGTTCAGTGGTTGGTTCAGTAGTTGGTTCAGTTGTGGGTTCAGTTGTGGGTTCAGTTGTGGGTTTAGTTGTGGGTTCAGTTGGTTGGTTCAGTTGGGTTCAGTTGTTGGTTCAGTTGTGGGTTCAGTTGTGGGTTCAGTTGTTGGTTCAGTTGTGGGTTCAGTTGTGGTTCCAGCTGTAGTTCAGTGTTCAGTTGTGGGATCAGTTGATGGGTTCAGTTGTGGGTTCAGTTGTTGGTTCAGTTGTTGGGTTCAGTTGTGGGTTCAGTAGTTGGTTCAGTTGTGGATTCAGTTGTGGGTTCAGTTGTGGGTTCAGTTGTGGGTTCAGTGGTTGGTTCAGTTGTTGGTTCAGTTGTGGGTTCAGTTGTGGGTTCAGTTGTGGGTTCAGTTGTGGGTTCAGTTGTGGGGTCCTTGGTTTCAGTTGTGGGTTCAGTTGTTGGTTCAGTTGTTGGTTCAGTTGTGGGTTCAGTAGTTGGTTCAGTTGTGGGTTCAGTTGTGGGTTCAGTTGTAGGTTCAGTTGTGGGTTCAGTTGTGGGTTCAGTTGTGGGTTTAGTTGTGGGTTCAGTGGTTTGTTCAGTTGTGGGTTCAGTTGTGGCTTCAGTTTTGGGTTCAGTTGTGGGTTCAGTTGTGGGTTCAGTTGTGGGTTCAGTTGTGGGTTCAGTGGTTGGCTCAGTTGTTGGTTCAGTTGTTGGTTCAGTAGTTGGTTCAGTTGTGGGTTCAGTTGTGGCTTCAGTTGTGGCTTCAGTTGTGGGTTCCGTTGTGGGTTCAGTAGGTGGTTCAGCTGTGGGTTCAGTTGTGGGTTCAGTTGTGGGTTCAGTTGTGGGTTCAGTTGTGAGTTCTAGTTGGTTCAGTTGTGGGTTCAGTTGTGTGGTTCAGTTGTGGGTTCAGTAGTTGGTTCAGTTGTGGGTTCAGTGGTTGGTTCAGTTGTTGGTTCAGTTGTGGGTTCAGTTGTGTTGGCTCAGTTGTGGGTTCAGTTGTGGGTTCAGTAGTTGGTTCAGTTGTGGGTTCAGTGGTTTGTTCAGTTGTTGGTTCAGTTGTTGGTTCAGTGGTGGGTTCAGTTGTGGTTCAGTTGTGGGTTCTGGTGGTTCAGTTTGTGGTTCAGTTTGTGGTTCAGTTGTGGGGTTCAGTTGTGAGTTCAGTAGTTGGTTCAGTTGTGGTTCAGTTGTGGGTTCAGTTGTGGGTTCAGTTGTTCGTTCAGTTCTGGGTTCAGTGGTTGGTTCAGTTGTGGGTTCAGTGGTGAGTTCAGTTGTTGGTTCAGTTGTTGGTTCAGCTGCGGGTTCACTGGTTGGTTCAGTTGTTGGTTCAGTAGTTGGTTCAGTTGTGGCTTCAGTTGTGGTTCAGTTGTGGGTTCAGTTGTTGGTTCAGTTGTGGCGTCAGTTGTGGGTTCAGTTGTGGGTTCAGGTGTGGGTTCAGTAGTTGGTTCAGTTGTTGGTTCAGTGGTTGGTTCAGTGTTGGTTCAGTTGTTGGTTCAGTTGTGGTTCAGTTGTAAGTTCAGTTGTGGCTTCAGATGTGGGTTCAGTTGTGGCTTCAGTGGTTGGCTCATTTGTGGGTTCAGTTGTGGGTTCAGTAGTGGGTTCAGTTGTTAGTTCAGTAGTTGGTCCAGTTGTGGGTTCAGTTGTGGGTTCAGTTGTGGGTTCAGTTGTGGGTACAGTTGATGGTTCAGTTGTGGGTTCAGTTGTTGGATCAGTTGTGGGTTCAGTTGTGGGTTCAGTTGTGGGTTCAGTAGTTGGGTTCAGTTGTGGGTTCAGTTGTGGGTTCAGTTGTGGGTTCAGTTGTGGGTTCAGTGGTTGGTTCAGTTGTTGGTTCAGTTGTTGGTTCAGTGGTGGGTTCAGTTGTGGGTTCAGTTGTGGGTTCAGTTGTGGGTTCAGTGTTGAGTTCTCAGTTGGGTTCAGTTGTGGGTTCAGTTGTGGGTTCAGTTGTAGGTTCAGTTATTGGGTTCAGTGGTTGGTTCCAGTTGTTGGTTCAGTTGTTGATTCAGTTGTGGGTTCAGTTGTGGCTTCAGTTGTGGGTTCAGTTGTGGGTTCAGTTGTGGGTTCAGTGGTTGGTTCAGTTGTTGGTTCCAGTTGTTGGTTCAGTAGTTGGTTCAGTTGTGGGTTCAGTTGTGGCTTCAGTTGTGGGTTCAGTTGTGGGTTCAGTTGTGGGTTCAGTTGTGGGTTCAGTTGTTGGTTCAGTTGTTGGTTCAGTTGTTGGTTCAGCTGTGGGTTCAGTTGTGGGTTCAGCTTGTGGGTTCAGTTGTGGGTTCAGTTGTGGGTTCAGTGGTTGGTTCAGTTGTTGGTTCAGTTGTTGGTTCAGTAGTTGGTTCAGTGGTGGGTTCAGTTGTGGGTTCAGTTGTGGGTTCCGTGGTTGGTTCAGTTGTGGCTTCAGTTGTTGGTTCAGTTGTGGGTTCAGTTGTGGGTTCAGTTGTGGGTTCAGTTGTGGGTTCAGTTGTGGGTTCAGCTGTGGGTTCAGCTGTGGGTTCAGCTGTGGGTTCCAGTTGTTGGTTCAGCTGTTGGTTCAGTTGTGGGTTCAGTGGTTGGTTCAGTTGTGGTTCAGTTGTGGGTTCAGTTGTGGGTTCAGCTGTGGGTTCAGCTGTGGGTCCAGCTGTGTTGTTCAGTGGTTGTCAGTTGTTGGTTCAGCTGTTGGGTTCAGTTGTGGGCTGTGTCCAGCTTGTGGGTTCAGTGTGGGTTCAGTTGGTTGGTTCAGTTGTGGGTTCAGTTGTTGGGTTCAGCTTGTGGGTTCAGTTGTTGGTTCAGTTGTGTGTTCAGTTGTGGGTTCAGTTGTGGGTTCAGTTGTTGGGTTCAGTGTTGGTTCAGTTGTTGGTTCAGTTGTTGGTTCAGTAGTTGGTTCAGTTGTTGGTTCAGTTGTTGGTTCAGCTGTGGGTTCAGTTGTGGTTCAGTTGTGGCTTCAGTTGTTGGTTCAGTTGTTGGGTTCAGTTGTGGATTCAGTTGTGGGTTCAGTTGTGGGTTCAGTTGTGGGTTCAGTTGTGGGTTGTTCAGTAGTTGGTTCAGTTGTGGGTTCTGTTGTTGGTTCAGTTGTTGGTTCAGTAGTTGGTTCAGTTGTTGGTTCAGTTGTGGTTCAGTTGTAAGTTCAGTTGTGGGTTCAGATGTGGGTTCAGTTGTGGGTTCAGTGGTTGGTTCAGTTGTGGGTTCAGTTGTGGGTTCAGTTGTGGGTTCAGTTGTAGGTTCAGTTGTTGGTTCAGTTGTGGGTTCAGTGGTTGGTTCAGTTGTTGGTTCAGTTGTTGGTTCAGTTGTGGGTTCAGTTGTGGGTTCAGCTGTGGGTTCAGTTGTTGGTTCAGTTGTGGTTCAGTTGTTGGGTTCCAGTTGTGGGTTCAGTGGTTGGTTCAGTTGTGGTTCAGTTGTGGGTTCAGTTGTGGGTTCAGTTGTGGGTTCAGTGGTTGGTTCAGTTGTTGGTTCAGTTGTTGGTTCAGTGTGGGTTCAGTTGTGGGTTCAGTTGTGGGTTCAGTTGTGGGTTCAGTTGTGGTTCAGTTGGTTGGTCAGTTGTGGGTTCAGTTGTTGGTTCAGCTGTTGGTTCAGTTGTGGGTTCAGTTGTTGGTTCAGTTGTGGGTTCCAGTTGTGGGTTCAGTTGTGGGTTGGTTCAGTTGTGGGTTCAGTTGTGGGTTCAGTTGTGGGTTCCAGTTGTGGGTTCAGTGGTTGTTCAGTTGTTGGTTCAGTTGTTGGTTCAGTTGTGGGTTCAGTTGTTGGTTCCAGTTGTGGGTTCAGTTGTGGGTTCAGTTGTGGGTTCAGTGGTTGGTTCAGTTGTTGGTTCAGTTGTTGGTTCAGTTGTTGGTTCAGTTGGGTGGTTGGTTCAGCTGTGGGTTCAGTTGTGGGTTCAGTTGTGGGTTCAGCTGTGGGTTCAGTTGTGGTTCCAGCTGTTGGTTCAGTTGTGGGTTCAGTTGTGGGTTCAGTTGTGGGTTCCAGCTGTGGTTGGTTCAGCTGGGTTCAGTGGTTGGTTCAGTGTTGGTTCAGTTGTGGGTTCAGTGGTTGGTCCAGCTGTGGGTTCCAGCTGTGGGTTCAGTGTTGGTTCAGTTGTGGGTTCAGTGGTTTGTTCAGTTGTTGGTTCAGTTGTTGGGTTCAGCTGTGGGTTCAGTTGTGGGTCCAGTTGTGGGTTCAGCTGTGGGTTCAGTGGTTGGCTCAGTTGTGGGTTCAGTTGTTGG
This sequence comes from Scarus forsteni, assembly GCA_036419115.1. Lineage (NCBI taxonomy): Eukaryota > Metazoa > Chordata > Actinopteri > Labriformes > Labridae > Scarus > Scarus forsteni. Next base: position 1,837,195 of record JAZDUH010000023.1, read on the forward strand.
TTCAGTTGTGGGTTCAGCTGTTGGTTCAGTTGTTGGTCCAGCTGTGGTTCCAGCTGTGGGTTCAGTTGTTGGTTCAGTTGTTGGGTTCAGTTGTGGGTTCAGCTGTTGGTTCAGTTGTGGGTTCAGCTGTTGGTTCAGTTGGTTGGTTCAGCTGTGGTTCAGTTGTGGGTTCAGTTGTGGTTCAGTTGTTGGTTCAGTTGTGGGTTCAGTTGCTGTGGTTGGTCTCAGTTGGGTTCAGTTGTGGGTTCAGCTGTTGGTTCAGTTGTTGGTTCAGCTGTTGGTTCAGTTGTTGGTTCAGTTGTTGGTTCAGTTGTTGGTTCAGTTGGTTCAGTTGTGGCTTCAGTTGTGGGTTCAGTTGTGGGTTCAGTGGTTGGGTTCAGTTGTGGGTTCAGTTGTGTCTTCACTTCTGGGTTCTGTTCTTGTTTCAGTTGCTGGTTCAGTTGTGGATTCAGTAGTTGGTTCAGTTGTAGGTTCAGTTGTGGGTTCAGTTGTGGGTTCAGTTGTGGGTTCAGTTGTTGGTTCAGTTGTGGGTTGAGTTGTGGATTCAGTTGTGGGTTCAGTTGTAGGTTCAGTTGTGGGTTCAGTTGTGGGTTCAGTTGTGGGTTCAGTTGTTGGTTCAGTTGTGGGTTCAGTGGTTGGTTCAGTTGTGGGTTCAGTTGTAGGTTCAGTTGTGGGTTCAGTTGTGGGTTCAGTTGTGGGTTCAGTGGTTGGTTCAGTTGTGGGTTCAGTTGTGGGTTCAGTTGTTGGTTCAGTTGTTGGTTCAGTTGTGGGTTCAGTTGTGAGTTCAGTTGTTGGTTCAGTTGTGGGTTCAGTGGTTGGTTCAGTTGTGGGTTCAGTTGTTGGTACAGTTGTTGGTTCAGTTGTGGTTCAGTGGTTGTTCAGTTGTTGGTTCAGTTGTTGGTTCAGCTGTGGGTTCAGTTGTGGTTCAGTTGTGGGTTCAGTTGTGGGTTCAGTTGTGGGTTCAGTGGTTCAGTTGTGGGTTCAGTTGTTGGTTCAGTTGTGGGTTCAGTTGTGGTTCAGTTGTTGGTTCAGTTGTAGGTTCAGTTGTGGGTTCAGTTGTGGGTTCAGTTGTAGGTTCAGTTGTGGGTTCAGTTGTGGGTTCAGTTGTGGGTTCAGTGGTTAGTTCAGTTGTTGGTTCAGTTGTGGGTTCAGTTGTTGGTTCAGTTGTTGGTTCAGTTGTTGGTTCAGTTGTTGGTTCAGTTGTGGGTTCAGTTGTGGGTTCAGTTGTGGGTTCCAGTGGTTGGTTCAGTTGTGGGTTCAGTTGTGGGTTCAGTTGTTGGTTCAGTTGTGGGTTCAGTTGTGAGTTCAGTAGTTGGTTCAGTTGTGGGTTCAGTTGTGGGTTCAGTTGTGGTTCAGTTGTGGGTTCAGTTGTGGGTTCAAGCTGTGGCTTCAGTTGTGGGTTCAGTTGTGGGTTCAGTTGTGGGTTCAGTTGGTTCAGTTGTGGGTTCAGTTGTGGGTTCAGTGGTTGGTTCAGTTGTTGGGTTCAGTTGTTGGTTCAGTAGTTGGTTCAGTTGTGGGTTCAGTTGTGGGTTCAGTTGTGGTTCAGTTGTGGGTTCAGTTGTGGTTCAGCTGTTGGTTCAGTTGTTGGTTCAGTTGTGGGTTCAGTTGTTGGTTCAGCTGTGGTTCAGTTGTGGTTCAGTTGTGGGTTCAGTGGGTTCCAGTTGTGGTTCAGTTGTTGGTTCAGTTGTGGTGGTTCAGTTGTGGTTCAGTTGTGGGTTCAGTTGTGGGTTCAGTTGTGCTGGTTCAGTTGTTGGTTCAGTTGTTGGTTCAGTTGTGGGTTCAGTGGTGGGTTCAGTTGTGGGTTCAGTTGTTGGTTCAGTTGTGGGTTCAGTTGTGGGTTCAGTTGTAGGTTCAGTTGTTGGTTCCGTGGTTAGTTCAGTTGTGGGTTCAGTTGTGGGTTCAGTTGTGGGTTCAGTTGTGGGTTCAGTTGTGGTTCAGTTGTGGGTTCAGTTGGATCAGTGGGTGGTCCAGTTGTGGGTTCAGTGGTTGTTCAGTTGTGGTTCAGTTGTGGGTTCAGTTGTGGGTTCAGTTGTGGGTTCAGTTGTGGGTTCAGTTGTCCAGTTGTGGGTTCAGTGGTTCAGTTGTGGTTCAGCTGTGGGTTCAGTTGTTGGTCAGTTGTGGGTCCAGTGTTGGTTCAGTTGTTGGTTCCAGTTGTGGGTTCAGTTGTGGGTTCCAGTTGTGGGTTCAGCTGTGGATTCAGTTGTGGGTTCAGTTGTGGGTTCAGTTGTGGGTTCAGTTGTGAGTTCAGTAGTTGGTTCAGTTGTGGGTTCAGTTGTGGGTTCAGTTGTCAGTTCAGTTGTGGCTTCAGTTGTAGGTTCAGTTGTGAGTTCAGTTGTTGGCTCAGTTGTGAGTTCAGTTGTGGGTTCAGTTGTGGGTTCAGTTGTGAGTTCAGTAGTTGGTTCAGTTGTGGCTTCAGTTGTGGCTTCAGTTGTGGGTTCAGTTGTGGGTTCAGTTGTGGGTGCAGTTGTGGGTTCAGTTGTGGGTTCAGTTGTGGGTTCAGTTGTGGGTTCAGTTGTGGGTTCAGTTGATGGTTCAGTTGTTGGTTCAGTTATTGGTTCAGTTGTGGGTTCAGTTGTGGGTTCAGTTGTTGGTTCAGTGGTTAGTTCAGTTGTTGGTTCAGTTGTTGGTTCAGTTGTGGGCTCAGTTGTGGGTTCAGTTGTGGGTTCAGTGGTGGGTTCAGTTGTGGGTTCAGTTGTGGGTTCAGTTGTGGGTTCAGTTGTGGGTTCTCAGTGGTTGGTTCAGTTGTTGGTTCAGTTGTGGGTTCAGTTGTGGGTTCAGTTGTGGGTTCAGTTGTGGGTTCCAGTTGTGGGTTCAGTGTTGGTTCAGTTGTTGGTTCAGTTGTTGGTTCAGTTGTTGGTTCAGCTGTGGGTTCAGTTGTGGGTTCAGTTGTGGGTTCAGTTGTGGGTTCAGTGTTGGTTCAGCTTGTGGTTCAGTTGTGGGTTCAGTTGTGGCTGTGGTTGTGGGTTCAGTGGTTGGTTCCAGTTGTGGTCCAGCTGTGTGGTTCAGTGGTTGGTCCAGTTGTTGGTTCAGTTGTTGGTTCAGTTGTGGTCCAGTTGTTGGTTCAGTTGTTGGTTCCAGCTGTTCAGTTGTGGGTTCAGTTGTGGGTCCAGTTGGTTGGTTCAGTTGTGGTTCAGTTGTGGGTTCCAGTTGTGGGTTCAGTTGTGGGTTCAGTTGTGGTTCAGCTGGTCCAGTTGTTGGTTCAGTTGTGGGTTCAGTTGTTGGTTCCAGTTGTGGGTTCCAGTTGTTGGTCAGCTGTGGGTTCAGTGGTTGGTTCAGTTGTTGGTTCAGTTGTTGGTTCAGCTGTGGGTCCAGTTGTGGTTCAGTTGTGGTTCAGTTGTGGGGTTCAGTTGTGGGTTCAGTGGTTGGTTCAGTTGTGGTTCAGTTGTGGGTTCAGTTGTTGGTTCAGTTGTGGTTCAGTTGTTGGTTCAGTGTTTGGTACAGTTGTTGGTTCAGTTGTTGGTTCAGTTGTGGGTTCAGTTGTGGGTTCAGTTGTGGGTTCAGTTGTTGGTTCAGTTGTGGGTTCAGTTGTGGGTTCAGTTGTTGGTTCAGTTGTTGGTTCAGTTGTTGGTTTAGTTGTGGGTTCAGATGTGGGTTCAGTGGTTGGTTCAGTTGTGGGTTCAGTTGTGGGTTCAGTTGTTGGTGCAGTAGTACCTGTAACAGATTTTCCTTTTAATATCATCGTTTCTTATTTTCATTTGTTAAATGTTTTCACAGCTTTACCAGTCCCTTTTGATTTTTTTGATATTTTTTTCAACATACCACAGCAAATGTTTTCTTCAATTAAACTGTGTGTCTTAACTATCCAACAATGGCCTTTTGTTTTTTTCATGGTAATATATCTATTTTTTTCAATTCTGAGATAACATTCATTGGTTTAATCTAAAAATCTCATGATTAAAGTTATGATAAAAATTGTTTGATTCAGACTGAAACCTACAGCTTTACTTTGGATTTTAAGTTTAATACTTAAAAAACAATATTGAAGTTTAAAAGGAGAGGTTACCTGAATGATTAAAGATTTAAATCTAAATAGGAGTAAATTTTGGCACAGAAACACCAAGCTCAATCGGTTGTGGCTTTGATAAATCACCTTCTGAGTGCTAAATGATCACATTTGCATCTCCTCCTCCCAGTATTGTGTGCAGTCTGATAATCTGCATGTATTCTGCATTTTGCACTTTGAGTTTCATGTGCTGTAAGAAAAGCGCTATTTTAATAATCTTGACTTGACTTGACTTGCATATTCACTAGGGCAACCATGCTAAATGGACTACGCGTGTTATTTTGCCCATCTGACAAATCTAATCCTCAGATATCAGCTTTGTGCTTGCCATCAAGTTTCCCCTTTTTTTATTAATGTCAACCTTTAGTAGATCAGGCCCTAAATGTGAAATCATGGTAGACAGTTTTGTGAGGTTTTGAGGTTAGAGAGCATGTAGCTGATGAGAGCTCATATGATGATAAAGCTCAATCTTTATCAATCAATCTTTATTTGTATAGCGCCAATTCATAACAAGTGTTATCTCAAGACACTTTACAATAGAGCATAAAGCTCTTCATTTTATGGATACACATATATGCATAGATACATATATACATATAAAATACATATATACATATAAAATACACATATACATATATATACAAATATATACATCCAACAGGAACATGAATCCATATAACCAATCATGAATCCCTCCATCATGGCTCAAGAAAAAACCTTCTATTAAGCAGCAGGAAATCTTGAATGTGGATCCCAGTCTCATGATGAACAGCAAATCCACACCATGCTGTGTTGGTGTGAGGGTGAAGGAAGGGAGGTAAGAGGAGACAAGTGGACTAAAGTAAGAGCTAAAGTTAGGGACAGATCCATGAACCGTAGACCTGTCGTCTGCTCTATTAGAGGTTAGCCTCTTGAGATGCTACATCTCATTTTCAGGAGGGTCCTCATGTCTGAATGGTTGTGGTGATCATTTTCTAGAAGTATAATCTTAGATATTCTTACTGAAAATAAGAATTTATGGTCGTGACGAACTCATGGGTGCCCAGACCACAAGGTCATCCCTACCATATTTGTCTCCGTTCAGTATAAATTTGTTAAAGCTCTCAGTGGACAGACACCAGTCTATCTTAAAGAGCTTGTACTGCCGTACAACCCCTCTAGAACATTACGCTCCCAAAATGCTGGCCTGCTCGTAGTACCATCAATCTGTAGAAGGAGTATTGGAGGTAGAGCCTTCAGCTACCAGTTCAGGAGGCAGACTCCCTCTCTACCTTTAAGGTTAGACTTAAAACATTCCTCTTTG